>CM052446.1:54923035-55048734 GCA_028533085.1 Varecia variegata | reverse complement strand
GAAACAGAAAATAGATTGGTGTTTGCCTGGGGCTGGGCAGAGGAGAAGTATGGGGTAGCTAATGGGTACTGGGTTTCCTTTTAGGGTGATGAAAATCTTCCAGAATTAGTGGTGATAGGAGCACAGTTGTGAATATATAAAAACACTAAATTGTATACTTTAAAAGGGTAAATTTTATAGTATGTGAATTATATCTCAACTCTTAGGACTAATCAACCTGAGAATACAAGTCACTTCTAACACTGACAAGGTAATCTATAATACCAACTGGAAAGAATGGCCGCTTTGGTACCATTCTCTTCCATTTTTCCTGAACAATTTCTTATGGGGGAATTTTTTTTTTTTTTTTGGTCTCTCACTGACTTAACAGGTTGAAATTCTATAGCTGATTCCAACCAATATTTCTACAACTCTTCTGGAAAATAATTTCACAGTATATACCAAGGACCACTAACAATCCCATATCCTTCTATCCAGTTATTATAATCCTAGATACAGAAATAACTGTGAACATGAAAATGTTCATCTCATATCACCTTACTCCAGCCAGAATGGCCTTATTAAAAAAGTCCAAAAACAATAGATGCTGATGTGGATGCAGAGAGAAAGGCACACTTATACACTGTTGGCGAACCTCCAAATTCGCACCACCTCTATGGAAAACAGTATGGAGAGTGCTTAAAGAACTAAAAGTTGACCTACCATTTGATTCAGCAATCCTACTACTGGATTTTTACCCAAAGGAAATCAAAAAGGCACCTGAACTTGAATGTTTATTGCAGCATAATTCACAATTGCAAAGATATGGAATCAACCCAAGTGCCCATCAATTCATAAGTGGATTAACAAAATTTGATATATGTATACCCTGGAGTACTACTCAGCCATAAAAAACGATGAATTAATGCCTTTTGCAGCAATTTGGATGGAACTGGAGACCATTATCCTAAGTGAAGTATCTAGAGAATAGAAAAACAAATATCACATGCTCTCACTACTAAATTGGAACTAAGTGATGAGCACACATGAGCACAGAGGGAAGTAAAACTCAGCGGAAATCAATGAGGGCGGGGGAGGGGGCAGGCAAAGACCTACCTAATGGGTACAATGAACAATATCTGGGTGACGGGCACTCTTATAACCATGACTCAAGTATTATAAAAGTAATTCATGCAACCAAAATTATTTGTACCCCATAATACTTTGAAATAAAAAAAAAGGAAAGGTTCATCTCAGTATTGTCTGCAATAGCAACCATGGCTCAAATGGATATGAATAAGGGGACATTTAACCACATGGTGGTCATACTTAGGACAGAAATGATGAAGCTGCAAGAAAGATGGTAATGGGGAAATCATGAATTGTTTTATTCTTTTTTTCTATTTTTGATGTGATTAAATTATATTTATAACTTTAAAAACTAAGATGGTAAAACATGAAATCAAATGTATAAATGCATTTTCCAAGATGTCTAAACAGTATGGAGAAAAGAAACTAAAAAGAGCCTTTATGCTCAGAAAGGGAAACGTGGTATATTTGCCCCAAAGAAAAGATAACCACAGCTTAAAGACACTGAAGCCTCTCAGTCCTGATACATCGGCGTGTCCACCATGATATTTATACTGTTTTTTTTTCCCTTCAGCAAATGCACTATAATCACTATCAAGGGCATTTATTTGTCCTTATAACTCTTAAGGGGGGAAATCAGTCATCCCAAGGATGGCTTTTTAGTCATCTTCCAACCCAAGGAGATTATTTTGGTGGGAAAAAGTTTTCTTCAATATTATTTGGAAAAAAAGAGACTAAGTGAAAGCAACCCCCGTTTCTCCAGCCGCACCGAAAAATCCTTAGCGTGGACCCTGGCCTCTCCCAAACACCTGACTGCTCCCGCAGGAGGATGCACATGAGATTCGAAGGCTCAAGGGCTCCTCCCTGGGCCTCGGGACAAACAGACTCCACACTGGCCCCCACTGATGAGCTGTACAGCTGTGACAGTCATGTTCCTTTGGGTGCCTCAGTTTCCCCATCTGTAAAGTGAAGAGCTTGGCTATAGGACCTGCAGGGACCTTCCACCCTCAGGTTCCATACTCTGGGATTCTGTTCCCTCTACAAGTCAGCTGGCGGCTTTGGTGTCTCTGCAGTGAAGGTGGTGTCCTCGTCCACCAGATCCAAGAAAACGTGAAAACAGGGCCTTGACGTGGTTAGAGACAGGTGTGGAAGGTGAGAGCAGAATGATATTTTGCAGAGAATAGGGGTATATGGCTGGCCAGTGACGGGTGTTCCAAGGGAACAGACTGTAGACGGGACGTATTACAGAACCCCACGGCCGGAAGATAGCCACGCACACGGGTCCTTCCCAGACCGCCTCAAATCCTTGCCCCTCCTCCTACTTGGAGGGGCTTTTCCTGCATGGGTTTCTTCCAATGAGGGCAGAACCACATTTCTCAGAACCAAAAATATCAAACTGGTAGAGAAATGTCAGGCTGGGTTCTAACCTCAGCTCAGGCCATGTCTTGACCAGAAGACATGAAACAGAAACTCAGCCCGGGAAGAACACGGGAACGCAGGCCACGGCCTGCCCAGCGGGAGGGTGTCCCTTCCACGGTGCAGGCGCAGCGATGGCTGTTCGCTCCGTGCTATGATTGGGATGCTGGTGTTTTGCACCGAAGTGCTCTCCCCTCGGAGATGACGGTAATGAACCTTGCCTCTGGCCTTACTGAAACAGAGGATCAATTTCCTGAAAATTCAGTCACTTTGGCCGAGAGCCACCACGTCTTAGTGAGGCAAGAGAACTCGCCTAGAGGAAACCCATGCCTTGACCCCTGTAGGGGTCACATTACCCTTTCCATCCTTCCAGCTGTACTATTCTCGGTGCTAGTTCTACCAGGAGTCCTGGAAGAATCTGGATTGGCCAACCAGAGGTCCCACTCTCTCGCAACTTCCGTGCCTTAGGACTCTCAGCTGACGAAGCTCCTTCATACCCCTGATCTCATCTGACCCTCACGGTATCCTGCTGACGACTCCTGGGCAGCATCACTGTCCTCGTGTTGTAGGTGAGGAAACTGAGGCTGAGGGAGTTAGTAACTCATCCAAAAGGCCCAAGTAGGGCTAGAACCCAGGTTTTCTAACCCTGGTGGTCCATGCTGGAGATAGCAGTTCGGTGTTTCAGAATAGACCAGGGAGACTCCACATCTCTCTTTCAGACCAGCAGGCAGAACACCAGCCGGGACAGAGCCGACCTGAACACCCCACGACTAGACCTAACTGGCGTTTATAGAACACTCCGTCCAACAGCAGCGGAACACACGTCCTTCTCAAGCCCACACGGAAGGTTCCCCACGTCAGACTACATTCTAGACCAGAAAATATACCCTAAAAATTTCAAAAGAACAGAAATTATACAAAGTATGTTCTCAGACCACAACGGAATTAAACTAGAAACTAATAACAGAAAGATAGCTGGAAAATCCCTCAAGTATTTGAAGATGAAACAACAGGCTTCTCAATAGCACTTGAGTCAAGTCTCAAAAATAGTTTGGGAGGGGGACTCGCTTGGGTTCAAATCCTGGCTCTGCCTCCTCCTACCGGCTGGCCTTGGACAAGCTATAATTAGCCTCTCGGAGCCTCATCTGTTTTCTCAGCTAGGTAGCAGGGATGATGCTGCTACCTGCCCAGGTGGCCATGAGAAAAGGAGGCAAGGCCTGTAACACAATTGGCACAGTGTCCAGCTCCCAGCGAGCGCCGGTGGCAGTAGCTCTTGGGGTCATTGTTCTGTCTGGTGACACGTCCCGCCACCCTAACTGTCCTGGAAAACGCAATACCCCCGCAGCCCAGGTAGCTCACTCTGTGCCAGAGAAAGGCAGGTGTGGCTGCTAAATGCTGAGCCTGCCCTCCCCATGCCAAGTTGCCAGCCCTCTGCCTGGGCGGCCCCAGCTGGCAGAACTCTCTGTGTCCATCCATCCCCACCAAGCAGTGACTGCCACTGAGAATACTGGCACCAAAGAGAGAGCTCTTCTTAGTCAGGGTGTGACATGACTCAAGTCTTAGATATCGGGTAAAATCTTACCCAAGGCTATGTGAAAGGGAATTCTGCAAATCTCACCACACTTTGAGGAAAAAACAGCTCATCACACAGGCCTACCATCTTCTTCTCAAGATTTCATTGCACAACTAATGAAAAAGATGTTCCCGACGTTTGAAAATATTGCACAAGGCTCTGACTCATTAAGACAGGGGTTATTCTAATTTGGAAATCGTAAGAAATTCCAGCTGCAGCAATATGCCCTCAGAGACTTTTGTGTGCACAAGGAGACATGATTATCCCATTACAAGGGACCAGCTGCTGTCACACAATGCTGTGGAGGACGCTTTGTATGAAATATGCTTACTCGACAATTTGTCCTAGAATCTAAAATAACAGGGTATCCTTAGACTCCTAAACCATTTTTTTCCCCTTAAGATGTGACAAATCTTTCCTTGTGAGGAATTCCCAGAACATGGAAACCAAACCAAGCATGGTTCAAGAAGGTCCCAAGGCTTCTATAAACAGCCACCTCCTGGGTGTCACAGACTCCAAGGAGGGTTAACGAGATGATACTCAGGCAGTCCAGACACTGGGCTCTTCACTCAAGAGAAGTCACACGCTCGTCAGATGAGACAGGCCACAACGGGGCCACCAGAGGGTGACAGGCAAGGCAGTTTCAGGCCCCTCTGCCCAGAGAGCCTTTTCCAACATATTAACTGGCAGATTCCAAGTCCGCCTCCCAGACACAAGTCACACATTGCCCTTCTTCTCTAGGAAGCCTTCCTCACCCACCCACCGACCTCATCCCCAAGGAGATGAGAGCACTCCAGCACTCTTCCCACTGACCTGACTCCCTCCTCAGTGCTCCGATGCTGATGATGGTGATGGTGACAGCTAATACCCACTGGATTCCAGAAATGCATCAGGCACAGCGCTAAGCACTTCATATATGGAGGTCCCTTCATCCTGCAACAACCCTAAGAGCTTCGTATGGACATACTATTATTTCTGTTATTGTTTTACTGATGAGGAAACTGATACTAAGAGATTAAGTCACCTACAAGAAGCCACACATCCAGAAAGCAGTGACCTGACTCCAAAAGTCCAGCCCTCAAGCTGGGCATCACATAGCCTACCACAAGCACCTTGAGCTCCGGGGCCACCAAGCCTCACTCACCTCTGAGTCCCTACACTTGGTATACGTCTGAGCACAGAGTAGGCTTTCAACAAATGCTCTGAATGAATTTAGGAATGGCACGCACGTCACTGATTCCAAAACCTGAACCCTGCACCCTCCCAGCAGTGACAGACACGCCTCTTCACTGCCACTTATTTCTGTCCTGAGGCGTGTTGTCCTGACTAATGTCCCTCCATGATTCTCACACACGTCACTGAGCAGTGCTGAATTGCTCCAACTTCCACGACACTTCCAGGAGCCTTTTGGAAAAACATTCGGAATAGCTACATTTCTCAGTGTCTCTGTTAATAGCGTGTTTCCCTCCCTTCCTTCCTTTCAATGGCAGAGAAGTCGGAGAAGGAAGAGATGAAACAGCTCGGGGTGAATCTCACTCTAGAAGTCCCGGAAGCAGCCTAGCCTCGGGGACCTAGGGGAAGGGCAAGGGACAGGAGACTCACTGAAGTTCATCTCCTGGGGGCAGCTTGTTATCCCCTGGCCTCCAAGGGACTTTCAGCCACCGATACAAGGCAATCAGGCTGGCTAACCCTTAGAGAAGCCAGCTTAGCTTTTAAAATAAGAATGAGGTGACCACAGCCTCCTCAGAGACTGGTTTTCTTGCAAGAATCACAGACCATTCTAGTTAGAGAAGCTCCGAGAGGTCAGGGCGGGGGGTCACCTGGTCAGGTAACGGCCCAGAAAGAGCCAGAGCCTGCTGTCAACCCTCCCACCCCTCCCGCCCCAGCTGGCCTTCCAAGGAAATCTCAACCACTGCCAAGCCTGATTTCTTCTTCAAATTAAGCCTGACCAGAGCTATTTATTTACTAGAAATATAAGCTCATGGAAAGTCTGAATTCTGAATCCAAGGCACAAAACTCGTCCAGGATCACACAACTCCAACAGACTCAGAATCCAGCCCCATGGCGTGGAGGCTGTCAGGCCTCCAACCACAGTTAGCTCATGGGTCCTGCCATAATGGCTCACTGAATACTGTTATTTTAAGTTCTAATGTAACTTATTTACAGCTCTCCTGGATGCAATGAACTAACTCAAACACTTGGTTTCCGATGCTGTTAACTTCCTAATTTTATGAAACCTTAATATGTTAACTCTTCAGCAAAACCAACACTAAAAGAAGACAGCCAACCAGAGTGAGCAAAGCCTTATAAACTGCTCGAAAGACCTTACTGTTTCCAAGTTGCAAATGACTAAAAGCTGGAGACTCACAACTGTTTCCACCAACTCTATCCTAAGATGAAGCTCAGGTCCCCAGCATACTTATTTTTTAAGTGACAAAAGGTGTATTTGACTTGCCAATAGTGGAAATTACTCTCCAGCAAATGCCATTCTTTAACAATGGAAAATGCAACCACAGGGAAGGAGGGATTGCATTTTCCCCCATTTGTGTTAAATATAAGCTCCCTGTGAGCAGGGACTTTGTTCTGTACAACTCTGTCTCCCCAGAGCTCAGCACAGTGTCTGGCACTCAGTTAACAATGATTACTTGTTTAATTAAATCTCCCATAAAAGAACCAATTAAATAAAGCAGATTATACAAACAGTCCAGGCCTCCAAGAAGTAAAGTGACAGTCTAAGCCTGTGGTTCTCCACCAGGGATGCACGCACAGCCTCCACCTGCAGAGGCTCCGGGGTGATACCAGGACCGTGCAATCCTGAAAAATTCCAGGGGGAGGTTTCTGGGTCCCCCCCGAAGCTTACAGACCGTCAGGCTTGTCTGGGCTGCTGTTTGGGGTAGGACGGGCATTCCCAGAGGAAGTACGAGGAGGGGAAATGGATGAGGCTTCTGTAATTTGGGGAGTCTTTTTCAAGTCTCCTTCCTGGCTTCTTGCCCATGCTTTAGAGGAGGACTGCAACCCTGCCTGGTCTTTGGAACATTCGGGGATCCCCAAGGGCCTTTCCCTCCTCAGGAGGAGTCTGTAGTCTGGGACTCTGGCTTGGAAACAGCTTTGTGTGGCCCCTCTGCTTCTCTTTGCGAGGGTTGTACTGATGGCTCCGGGAGGCAACCTTGCCCTCAGACTCCTGTGCCTGCTCAGGGAGAGCAGTGGTCCGTCCTGTTTCAATTCAAGGCCATGGCCATCTGGAGCACGGTTTATTTCAGCTATGAGCTGTGGCTTAGCTGGGGTTGGTTTATAATCTCCGTTGCTCTGTCAACAGCACAGCATGGTGGTTACGAACGAGGCTCTGGAACCAGGTGCATGGGTTCCAGTCCTGAGCAAGTGCTACCCAGCCCAGCTGTAGCACCAGGGAGACTACAGCACTCACCTCACAGAATCGTTAGGAAGATCAGGTAAGTTAACCCATGCCTGGCACAGAATGCTAACAAAATAGCTGTTACCCTTGTTCTTATTATCCTATTTCTAATTTAATTTAGAGTGGGAGACGGCAGATCTATGCTGTAGAGCACAACAGTATATTTTCCCATCCAAAGCCTGGCAGTGCACTGATTTCTGAAATAGATGATTTGCCTTCATTTCCAGAACTTGATTAGAGATGCTCTCTGAGGTCTTCATTAAACAGCTTACAGATAAAAGTGCTTTCTTTTGAATGGTGATACATTTCTCTATCCAAACATCCACCATGACCCCAAAGTGCTGGTTGCCCGCCCAGAGACCCCTGTTCTGGTGGCATTTCCTACCTCTCGTCCCCTGGCACACTGGGCTTCTTGCCAGGGGAGGTAGGCCAGACAACCCCCCCTTACAACCTTTAGAGTCACGGCTGGGGCTGGGGCTCCTGCCTCGGGCACTCTTTCCCTACATCTTTAAATGACCTGGTCCAACATCAGGCCTCTAGTCAGATGGCATCTCCTCAAAAAGGCCTCCCGTGTCCATCCCAGCTAAAATAGCTCTCCTGCCAACCTCTGAGCCAGAGCGGCCAGCCAGCGCACCTCACAGCAATGACGTCAAGTGACCCTGTCCGTGGGCATGCGGCTGCCTGGAGCAGTTTGGACTGAATGAAGTCTGTTGGCTCCCAGGCCCCTGTCCTTGGAGACACCTCCAGGAGGTGAAATCTCAACCACTGGCGAAGTGGTTGATGTGGAGAGAGGGGCGCAGTAAAGTTACACCTTCCACCGAGGAAAAACAGGAGGGGTGCACATCTCAAGCCACTCCTGTTTTTCCTC
Organism: Varecia variegata; assembly: GCA_028533085.1. NCBI lineage: Eukaryota > Metazoa > Chordata > Mammalia > Primates > Lemuridae > Varecia > Varecia variegata. The sequence goes on along the minus strand of CM052446.1, from coordinate 55,040,397 downwards.
ACTCGTTCATTTATTCATTCACTCATCCACCCGTATATCCACCAGGTGCCTCCTATGTGCCAGGCAGACAGACAAACACACAAACAGTGTCGGACACACTGCAGAGCTCAATAAATATTTGCAATAGAAGGAGGGAAGGATAAAAACAGCTTGCACCCTCCTGTCCCTCCCTGCTTTCAAGGCCGCCACACTCATCCTGCTGTGGCTGTCCCCTCACTGGCACACCCAGGACCCACTATGAGCCTGATGGCCAATGGGGGACCCATCTCTCTCTGCACAGGGACTCAGCCCAGCCAATTATTAAGGACTCTGCCAACTGCAAAGCTCATTAAATGACTTGCCTCACTGGCAATAAATTAGGCGGCTCTTGTAGTGCCAGTAACTCAGGACCTCGTGCAGTGAAACTACAGACAGTAACAGCTGGCTTGTTTTTGACAAAAATACGCTTTTTTAATGTCATCACCTCACACCCAGATTATTGCAGTAGCCTAAATTCCCCACCCGAGTACGCTCTGCACTCCACCACTAGGTTGGTCCCACACGAGGCTTTCTTTGAGCTGCCCCATTCAAGAACATCTGCATACACTGCACAGCCTGTCCTCTTCAGCCCTGGGACACTCGGCCACTAATGTAGGTCACTCCTGCTGCCCTTCCCAAATGTCCCCCAGCCACGCCAATCTATTCACCACCTCCCAAACCAGCCTCAGGCTTTGCTCATGCTGTTCCCAGCTCAGCCTAGGATTCCCAGCTCCCTGGGAATTCACCCTGCCTAACCCCTCTCCCATGGCCTTGGGGGGAAGCCCTAGGCTGCTCCAAATAAGGCTGTCTGGGTTCAAATTCCAGTTGAGTGACCTTGGGCAAGTTATTTAACCTCAGTTCCCCTATTTATAAAAAAGAATGAGAAGCCAGGCATGGTGGCATGCCTGCAGTCCCAGCTACTCTGGAGGCTGAGGCCAGAGGAACACTAGAGCCCAGGAGTTTGCAGCCAGCCTGGACAACAATACCAAGACCCTATCTCTAAAATATAAAAATAAATTTTAAAAAACCCAAACATGAAGGAGAGCAGAAACTCCCTCCACTGAATGAGGTCACACAGGTAAGACACCTGGCACACAGGCTGGGTGCTCAGCAGCGTGTGTTATCATCTGCCCACTCCCGCGTCTCTGCTGGAGCCCTGCTCTGCGAGATAACTCTCCACCCCCTGAGGCTGTTTCCTGTCGGCTCTGGGCGCCTGTGTTGGTGAAATACACAACCTTCAGTTTCACCCAGTACCGCTGTGGCCCTTCCTCTCCATGTGAGCCCAACTGCACCAGGCTGTGGGCATGCTGGACCACAGTCCCATACAGAAAAACCTAGACCGGCCCCTCTGCACTGGGCTCTCCTATGTCCCTCTCCGGGCGCTGCCGCCCGAGGAGGCGGCGCCGGTTCAGCAGCAGCGCCTGGCTGCGGCCAAGTGCACTGCCAAGCACCGCTGGCCCGGTCCTCCGCCGCCGGACTGGCCGCGGCTGAACTCCGTATTGTTTTTCCACATGGCCTCTCTGCCTGGACAGGAGAAGCATCTCTCCAGAAGGTCCCGCGAGAGATTTAGACATCTCTCCCCTAACTCCTTCGCCGAGCAGGTCGCGTCGACACGGAAAAGATGCCTACGGAGGAAGAGGGGCACACTTCTTCCTCATCCCTAGCGCGGCCCCTTCTCCGCCTCTACAGATTCCGGGATCCAAAGCCTGGTGCAGCTTATTCAAAAAGAGCCACTTTCATTTTTGTAGGGTTGGCTCAAAACAAGGGAAGCAAGACAGGCAGCAACGCCGCTGAAAAGTCTGCAGTACTGAGCCGGTCCCTGCCCAGAGAGAACATCTGGGGAAACTGCGGGGCGGGACAGGCAACACAGCTTCTTTCCAAAAAAGTGAAATCGAGTTTTCACGGAGAGAACCCATGAGCGTGGTTCAATTTAAAGGGGTAAAGGAGCAGAGAAGAGAAAGCCACAGATGAGTTCTTGTGGTCCCACAGCCGCTCTGCACAAAGCAGTTTCCCGCCTAGAACTTATCTCTTCCCTTTATGCCCACATTCCTGTTTTATTTGTCCCGGAGTTCCCGTCGCTGTGTGGCTCCCCACAGGGCACCCAGCAGCGGGCCACTAGGCGGGACGCCCTGTCACCCCTGCTCCGGGCTGCCGGGCAGAGAGCGCTGGCACCCGCCGAGCGCAGAACCGATCCCAGGCCGGGCGCAAAGCTCGGTTCCAAGGGAGCCCGCAGACCCCTGCCACCGGGGGCCCTACCCGTCTCTCCCAGCAAGTGGGTGCCCTGAACATCCCACAACGCTTTTCTGCCCCTCGGCTTGCCCGCCCGTCCCCCGGGGGCAGGTCAGGGCTGGGATGGAGAAATTGGGGAGCTGCCCGGGAGCGGCGCGCCGCGGAGTACCTTGGCCGCAGGCGCCGCGCTGCAAGACGATGACCGGCGGCTGGAGCAGCCTCTCCGAGCGGCGGCTGGCGGCGCGCAGCTGGCACAGGTTGGCGTAAGTGTTGGCGTCGCTGCCGCACACCGGGTCACTGCTGGCGCACACGCAGATGCCGGCCTGCGAGCGTCGCCGCACCGTGGCCGAGGCGGGGACCCCGAAGGGTACCACGCACTGCAGCCCCTCGCCGCACGGGCCCTCCTGCAGGCCGCACGCGGCGCCCTCGGGAGCGCCGCACACCTCGCAGCAGCCGCACGCGTCGCGGACCCGGCCGCCCTCGCAGTGTGTCGGCGGCGGGGCGCAGCGCGTCGGGTCGCAGCGCTCCGGGCAGCTGGCGGGTCCAGTGGCCGAGGGCGCCGAGCGGCCGGCCCGGGACAGCTGCGCCGAGGCGGGCGCCGCCAGCAGCAGCAGCAGCGGGAGGAGCGCGGCGCGCGGGGACTGCATGGTGGCTCCGGCGGCGGCGGGCTGGGCGAGGGCCGGAGAGCAGCGCCGGAGGGAGTGCGGGAGGGCCTCGGGGGCAGCTGGTGCGAGTGCGCGCGGCCGCGCGGCCCAGCCCATTGGCCTGGCGGCGGTGACGAGCCGCCTTGGGGACGGGCACGGCGCCCGGGAGGGGGGCCGGCCGGATGGCGGGAGGGGGGGCGGCTGAAGCGGGGACCGCCCGCGGCGGGGGCAGGGCGGGCGCGCCCGGGCACGGCGGGGCTCGCGGGGCGGAGGCGGGGCGGCGCGTGGGTCCGCCCTCTCGCGGGGTATGTGTCAGGGTCTACGCGCCCACGTCGTCGCTCTCTGCGGGTTCTTTCGCCACGATTCGCGTCCTTAAAACTAAAAGGACGCTCTACAAATGGGAACCTGCGGGGGCCCCACTCGGGAGCGCCCGAGAAAGTTCCCGCAAATCGCCGAGCTGGGGGCCCGCCCGGGCAGTGCGGGCTGGGCCGGCCTCGGGCGGGAGGGGCCCATGCCCAGACTCGGGGCGGCGGCGGCACCGCTGACCCCGGTCACGCGCTGGCACTGACCTCCGTGCCCAGCACGCGGGACCGTGACCGTGGGCCCCGTGGGGCCGCACAGAGGCGGCGCCCGTGGGACTGGCACAAAGCCCGCGCCCAGACACGCGGGGAGTGGAAAAAGCAAAGCGCATAAGTAACTAGAATACGGTCCTTCACGTCTGAGTCTCCTAAAAAGTTGTTGCCGCGGGTATGCGTGCTCGGACACGCGGGGCATCCCAGGAAGCCGACTGCAGACGCCGGTAGCTGGCGGGGGCGGGGCGGGCGCGGATGGGAGCGGGGCTTTCCGCTGCTTGAATTTTTCACCACGTGCTGATTATCACAAAGCATTTTTGTTGTCAAATAGAAGAACTCGCCTTTGATTTCCCACTGGAGAGTCTTCAGTGCGTCCTTTGGGACAGATGTGAATCTAGGAGTCACCAGAAGGGGCGAGGGCGACCCGGGAGGTGGGTCCTTGGTGACCAGGCCGGTGGTGGGCCACAGTCTTGGGCCAACCCTGAGCTGATGAGCCTGGCTCCTGTCTGAGGGAGGGGACGGAGGCGGTTTGCTCACGCCCCAAAGGCGGATGGGCAGACAATGCTGACCTTGGGATACGGTAGTCGTGGGAGGGGGAGTGGGGATTTTTTACCATCATTCGGTATTTGGTTTGTTCCCTTGTGCACATGTTCCTTTTCCAATAAAAATAGTTTAAAAGTAAAATTCAAATACTTTTAGCCCCCCTCAAAGCACCTCCCAAACGTGAGTCTTGTTGGCATCCAGGGTCCAGCGGGGTCCCTCAGACCAAAGGCAGGGAAACGGGAAGCCCCCGAGACTGGGGCATAAGGCAGAGTTGGGGTCCCCAGCCTGGCTCCCTCGCCCTCATGGGGACATTTCACGAAGCCAGAACCTCACCCTTGTGGGAAGGGAGGCCTTGACCCAGAATTCACTCAGCCCTGGATCCCAGAGAGACCTCTGCTGATTAGAAGCCCCATGTTCCTGGCTAGCTGTGATTATCACAAAAAATAAAAATAAAAAAAGAGGGGGATAATTAACAAAGTCCATCAGCAAAGAAAAAGCCTCTTCCCACTGCTGTCCAGGGGCAGATGAAATAAAAGGGGCATGTGGTGGGGAATAAATCAGTGTGAACATTGCTTTTTGTCCAAATCCCTCATTTTACAGCTGAGAAAACTGCAGGCCAGAAAGGGTATGTGACTACCCGGGACGTCACCACAAGGTAAAGAGTGATGGAGCCGGGGCACCTTCTAATTAGGCTGTGCCTACAAGCACCATCCTCCACCCCGCAGCCAAGTGGCCAGACTGCAGGGCAAACCGGATAACCAAAAACACAATGCGACCACAGCTTCCCCACTGCTTTGTGTGAGGTGGGGGGAGTCTCCAAGCTCCTCCCCTGACAGAGAATTAAGTGCCTGGGGATCACACCATTCTCCACCCCTTCCCGCCCCCCCCCACATACACACTTTACTCCCCCAGTGCTGAATAACTTGCATCTTCCAGAACATGCCTTCCTGCCTAAAGTCTGCATGCCTTTGCTCGCCATCTTCCCTCTGCCTGGAACACCCTTCCTCCCCGCCAGTGTGGGCTAGTGTGACCTACTGACGTGGGCAGGAGCTGCGTCATCTGAGGGACTTGGGTTCATATGCCACTTCTGGCCCTTAACTCTGTGACCCTGGGCAAGTTAAGAGCCTCGAGGAGCTCCACCAGCAAAATGGCAGTGACTGCACATCTCCCGGAGTGACTAAGCGAAGGCTGACACGCCAGATGCAAGGTTCCATTCGTTCAATGCTCGTTCCAGTCCCGTCTGGCACACTCCTCTTCCATCCTCATGTCCCCAGTCAGTGCCATTTCCTCCACCTCTCACTCCCTGTGCTGCTGGTACTGCCCCCCGCACCTCCCCCCCAGGGCAGGGGCCCTGCCCTCCTCACCACTGCACACCCCAGTGCCAGCACAGTGCTGTGACACAAAGCACACCCTCGGGAAGTGCCTGCTGAACTGGAACCACTCCTGTGATAGTTCACAGCCTAAAGAGACATTTATGACAGTGATGACTAGGAGGCCACGTGGCTGTTCTGCCAGAGTAGGAAGATGGTAACACCCTGGCAGCCTTGCAGGTGGCTTCATCAGGAGGGTCAACAGAGAGGGGACTAGAGGTCCAAGTGGTACCCGAGAAGCAGATTTCCAACACCCCATGCTTTAGAAAGACCAACCTGGCAGGGGCACTGTGCAGTACGATCACATGAGTACAGCTCACCCCGCCTGCTCCGACCCCAACACGGAGAGATAAAAGTTCCACTGGAAGGACTATGGGAGCCCTGAACAGTGCACATAGGAGGGTGTGGTGTGTGTGCACCTGCGTCTGTCCATCCGTGTGCACACGTAGAAGGAAACAGAATAAATCAGTTGAAACCTGTCATCGTGGGCCCCTCACTGGCCTTCCCTTACTCCTAACGTCTCAGTATCTGGACCTAACGCTTTTGGTCTGAAAGGGTTGCTCTTTCTCTTTTAGGTTCTTCACATATGCTGCCATTTACAAAGACAGCTTCTTAAAAGATGCATTTTTTTTTTTTGATATCATGAAAACTCATTTCTCACTCACCAGGTCTTGGCACAGTTTCCTAGAGAGGATTTTTCCAAAGAAAAGGGGATGGTTCTTAAGCCAAACAGGCAAGTTCCCTACCGTCTGTCCTCTCTGCAGCCCTCATTTTCAGTATTTAAGCTTTAATTTTGAACAGACTCAAGTCTATTCATGAATAATGAACAATGAAACACCATGGCTGCCAAAGCCTTAATCAGGAAATGCGGCTTCTGAATTGGAACAGAGCAACTGTATTTGTTGCCCAGTAGGAGAAAGATCCCCCACTTGGGGCCTCTGTTTTCCCAAACGTTCAAAGGACTCAATGCTCAGAGGTTCATATTGTCCTTCCTAATTCATAGGATCTAAAATTCAAAGAGCTGTATTAATATTTTTGATTCTTCCTATAATCTTATCACATCACTCCAGTACTCAGTAATTTCTAGGGGCTCTCAGTCCCAGCAAAATGAAGCCTGAGCTTCTTACCGCGACTTCCAAAGTCGCCCATACCCCTCAAGCCAGGTTGTCGTCTAGTTCCAGGGCGGCAGACATCCATCCCACCCATCCACGCTCCCACAGGAACAGAGCCCGGGCTGAGGTCGCGCCTCCAGATAAGAGATGACTTCTGAGCTGGTTTTGGCTCCCTCTCCTCTGAGCGCTGGGCCCACTCCCATGGCCGCCTCCACCACCCCAGCATCAGAAGGTCAGAACCTCCTTTAACAACAGGCACACCCTCAGGACAGTCCCATGTCGTTTAGTTTGGTTTAGTTTGAAAGAAAATTCTTGAGCATCTGCCGCAGGCTGGACAGTCTGCCAGACACTGGAGATGCAGTGTTGAAAGCCTGTGAGGGACTTCAAAGTCCAGAATTATCTGCAGTGATGGAAACGTCCTCTATCTGTGCTGTCCAAGAGGGTAGCCACTAACTGCATGTGACTACCGAGCATTTGGAATGCTAGCAAGTGCAAACAAGGAACTGAATGTCTACTTTTATTTGATTTTAATTAATTTAAATTTAAATAGCTACGTGAGTGCACCCCATGAACCACGGGCAACTAGTGCCTGTCACACCAAAGAGAGAGCGGGTAAGAAAACAAATGCCGAGTGACAAGAGGGAATTCACTGAGGGGGAGGAATGGGGACATTGGTGGGGAGGATTTCTCCAGTTGGGGTCGATATTATGAGTCCGCCCAGGTGGGCAGATTCCAAGCTGAGCAGTTATGTGGCTGCAGGCAGGAAAGGTCCCAGGGACAGGGGCAGCAGCTGGAGAGGAGGGGAGCCCACTGTCCTCCTGAGGAATTTGGACCTCACTCTCGTGCTGATGAGAGTGAGCCAGGCCTGGGATTGGTTTTTAAGGAAATGGGCTTTGGCAGAATCACCTTGCTCAGTATGGATGATAGAGTGGAAAAGAAAATGGATTCAGTAACATGCATTTTAAAATATAGATACGTTATTATATTTTAGGTTGAGGAGCACTTTGAATTAAATTAAAGATGCAGTTAATGTAACCCAATAGGTTAAGAAGTAAGGAGACTCCATTAGCTTTGTAACAATTAACTCATTTTGGTATGAATTCTTCAATGCAAAACCCTCCTTCAAAAGTAGTGCAAAGGTGAGGATGTTTCAAATATTTTTTGAGAACTCCTGAAGCACTTTAGATGTACAGTAGTAGCATTTCTAATCAAATCATAAAACTTCCACATCCATTAAAGAAGGACCCTTAAAAACCAATCCCAGGCCTGGCTACTACTCTGTTTGCTTTCAAGCCTTTAAATTCCATATATTTTTAAGATCTATAATTCAGATCTTTCATTAATTTAGACTAACTTTTCCCTAAACCAACTGCATAAGACCAGCAGTCCATGTTTGCATTAATTGTCTCCTTCCAACATATTTGCTTTAGAAAATTAAAAGTGCATAAGATGTGACCAAATTTTTCACTCTCAATGATGAAATATCAGACAGACGTTAAGTTTAAACAAAACCCCAAGCAGCTACCACGGTGTAATGAATGACAACTTGTCGATGTTGTTATTCAGGAGCAGCCTGGAAAGCAGAGCAAACACCTTTAGAACATGCTGCCTACTGGGCAAAATTGTTTGACTTTGAATCAAGGAAATTATGAGCCAGAATCATAAAAAGGTGTGCTTGTAAAAAAGAAATTTTACAAAAGAGAGGTAGGGGCTTCAACCTTTGAGCTATTTCCTTGTCTAAGTATGCACTACAGTAAGCGCAAAGGGCCGTACTAAGCTTTGGCAACATGGTCTCCAAGGTGCTTAGATGTGACGGTGCTTAGATGTCAACTTGACCTAGAAGGCCAAGACTCTTTCTCTACAAACTTGCATTGTTATTTTCTAACATATACAGCCAAGATTTTTTTTTTTACTCCCCAAATAAGAGGCGACAATGAGTAACGGAAAGCTGTGAGAATATGAAGAGAATGGTAACAGCTTCCCCAGTGACCACTCTAAAACCCTGGATGAGAGAGCGCTGCCAGCTGAGGTTTCTGCGTCCTCAGTAAACCCCGAGCCCAGTCCACCTGCTTGAGGTCCACTCGGGTGGCCTTCCCCGGGCTCTGGGCTTCCACTCATGCAGTCACATTCTCCCGGGTTCCTTTGTCTGCTTGTGGTGGGAGCATTGGGAATATCTGCTGATGCTCCGGACCCCCTAGCTGTACTCTGGAACCAGAGGAGGGCCACCCTGTGGCCAGCGGTTCGCAAACCAGGGCACGCATCAGAAGCGCCTGGGGGGCTGGTTAAAATGCAGACGCTGGGCTGTACCCCAGAGTTTGTGATCCAGCAGGCCTGGAGTAAGGCCTGAGAATTTGCATTCCTTAGAAAAGTTTCAGGTGGTACTGAGGCTGCTGGTCCAGGGCCCCTACTTTGGGGAATAAGGCACTAAATTGGATGATCTGTGTCCCCCTTCTGCCCCTGTCCACCTCCTGTCCACTCTCCACTCATGTGAGCCTCTCCACATGCACACTCTGGGTGGCTGTGTGCGGGGGGCGGGGGGAGACAACCAGCTTCAGAGGGGCTTCCCCAGGGAAGTCTCAAAGAGCGTGTGGGAGTCAAGGTCATAGCAGGGCAGGCAGAGCAGGGACAGCCGTGCTCCCTGGGCTTCATTTAGAGGCTGGAGAGGGAGGCAGTCAGATTCCTGTGCCAGAAAGACCACCAGGACCAGAAGGAAGCTGGTCTGAGGGAGGGGTGGGAAGGAGAGAGTGTCTGAGGCAGGTTCTAGCAGGAAAGAAGGGGGCTGGTAAGTAGACCTCAGAGTGGGTTTTAGCCACTGGGATCACAGAGTGCAGCGGACACAATTCGCCCTCTGTGTCTAGCCAGCAACCTCTCCCCACCCCAGGGGCCGGCACAGCCTCTCCCAGCGTGGAAATGAAGGGCACACATGCCACCAAGGAGGACGGGCTCACCGTCCAGGTCCTCCCCTCCCCTCCTTATTAGTTGCAGCAGGTCCTGGGTGCAGAAGGTGCAGCCTGCTGGGGGCAGGGGCATGGTGTGGTGACAAAGGTGCTGTCCCCTTCCAAAGCCACTGCCCATCATGCTCAGCCAGGAGAAGAGCCATCTTTTCCTAAGTCACACAAAGTTGCCCTAGGGGTCAGGGCACCCTGACAACTTCACCCTAAATCATTGGGTGACCTCGGGGAGGGTCTGCCCCTCAATGCTTGTCTGCTAGAGGAGGCTACTAAGGTTCCTGGCATCCACTGGAAGCATCTGTGGAGCTTTCAAAAAATGCCGATACCCAGGGAATTGGCAAAACTTGATTAAGTTCAGCAGATTATAGTATTAAATCAATGTTGATTTTTGGATTTTGATCATGTTACTGTGTTTGCATAAGAGAAAATTTTTGTTTTTGTTTTTTAAGAAAAAACACACTTAAGTGCTTAGAAGTAAAGGACCCAACTGCAGCTTAAATGGTTTAAATGTTTCAGAGAACAAGAATGATGTAACAAGTGTGGTAAAAGTTAACATTTGGGGAATCTGGGTTAAGGGTAAATGGGAGTTTTGCATTATTTTTGCAACTTTTCTCTAAACCTAAAACTATTTCAAAATAAAAATGTTTTTTAAAAGAAAAAAAAATTACTCCAGATCAACTGAATCAAACACTCCAGGGGCCCAGTGAGCACATGAAAAGATGCTCAACATCCTTATTATTCATCAGCAAATCAACAAAACAAAACCAGAGTGAGGTCCCACTTCACATGCACTAGGGCAGCCGGAATCATAGAGTCAGATGATAACAAGTGTTGGCAAGGATGTGGAAAGACTGGAACCCTCACGCACTGCCGTTGGCAAAGTAAAATGGTACCGACACTTTGGAAAACAGTCTGGCAGCTCTTCAAACAGCTAAACAAAAGAGTTAGCACATGACCTGGCATTTCCACTCCTAGTGATATCTACACACACCCAAGAGAAGTGAAAACATACGTCCACACAGAAACTTGTACACACATGTTCACAGCAGCATGATTCACAGAAGCCAAAGGGTGGAACAATCCAAATGTCCATCGACTGATGAACAGATAAGCCAACTGTGTCATATCCATGCAACGAAATACTATTCAGCCATCAAAAGAATGCAGTACTGACACGCACTACAACGTGGATGAACCCTGAAAACATTGCACTAAATGAAAGGGGCCAGGTACAAAGACCACATATATGATTCCATTCATAAGACATGTCTAGAGCAGGGAAATCTACAGAGACAGAAATAGGTTAGCGGCTGCTTAGGGCTAGGGGGAGTGGGGATGAGAGGACAGAATAGCTCAAGAGTATGGGGTTTCTTTTTGGGATAATAAAATACTTTAAAATTGTGTTGATGGTTGTACATATCTATGAATATACTAAAACCCACTGAATCATACACCTTAAATGGGTAAATTTTATGTTATTTGAATTATGTCTCAATAAAGTTGTTTTTAAAAACTCAGGTCGTGTGTGTATGAGAGAGAGAGGGGTGGGGGGAGACTGGGCCTCCCTAGTGTCTCCAATGTGAAGAGCCCCCCCAGGGACTCCAATGAGCAGCAGGGCTGACACCCACAGACAGGTCATTTCTGTGTACTGACACCATGTGGCTACACATTTAAATCATCCAGTTAGTCTACAGCCAGGGCTTAAAGTTCGGTGACACTGGGAATTTTATTTGTCTAAACCACACCATTATTTAATCAGCCAGTCTGCGTCCTGTTGGGCCTCCACGTTGTCCTCCCCCCGCAGGTTGGGAGTTGCCTGGCATGGAGCCCGCCTTGCCCACTGTGCCCAGACGGTGCCAACCACATAGCAGGCATAGTCTCATGTTGGTTATGTCAAGCAGATGCTTGCAGCAGAACCCAGGTATAACATCAAAATAGCACATTTTTATCTTAACTTTAATTTACTTTCTTCCCTTAAAGTTGGTTCCATTTTTGATGTGACTTTCAGCTGTCAGCCGTCTGGTCTCCGGGACAGGGTGATGGCCTGGCACCGGCAGAGCAGTGTCCCTGATGAATCACGGCCAAGGTACTTTTCCACTGGGCCAGCCGCCACAGCCCCTTGTCCATCCTTTGTGAGCGTCACCTGGCATTGTAGACACTCGTGTGTCTCTCTCACTGGCCTCCACTTCTGGTGGGCAGTTTCTGGATGCTCAAGCCTAGCCCAGAGCCTGGGACCCAGGTATGGAATTGATTCTCTATTCCTTTAAAAAGAATAATCTCCACTTTGAGAAACCAGGCCTGAAAATCGAGTCTCTGCATTTGTATCCGCCTCCTCCTCACGGAGACCTGCAGCTTGAAAGGAGGGGAGGGAGAAATGGCCCTGAGCTTCAGGAAGACCAAGCCCAGCCACTGTGATGATTCCAAGGAAATTGAGGAAATCCTCGCTAATGGCCAAACTTCCCTGGTTTGAGATTCAAAAGGAAATCAGATCCCCAGGGTAATGCTTTGACGCTAAGCAAGAAATGCAGGTTATGAAACTGTGCGTACCATTGCTCCTGAACGTTTAATAAAATGATGCTCAGACTTGACCCTGGAGGGAGCTGAGCCCCAGTGTTAACCATGGTCAATTCTGGGGGGAGGGCGAAAGGTGCTATTTTCTACTTTTTATTTTCTGCACAGACCATTAATACTGGGGGAGATGGACAGTTAAAAATAGAAGGAAGAAAAAGTAATGAAAGCTGAAGCCTTTTCCATGTGTGGCCGTGCAGGTGGCTGCCTGGGCATGCTGTCCTCGAGGCAGGGGCTCCCTCTCCGAAGCCCCACCCAACACGGGGCCCGGCTCCTTCCTGTGGTCATTCTGTGTCCCTCAGGCCCTTCAAAACCCGCCCTCTCACATCTGGGCTCAGCATCTGGGCTGGGCCACTGCTTTGTCAACGCCATCCGTGTCTGCCCTCTGTGTGTCAGCCACGCAGCTGAGAGCACCACATGCTTAGCACCGGATGATTACAGAAAGCTTGTTCCAGATGTATATTTTTTTGACATTTTAAAAAGAGGATGCTTTTCCACGCTTTCTAATCCCCCAGAACATCTATACATCTTTTGAAAAAGAGCCTTTAATCTTTAGAAAAGCTCTTCAGTGTCTGGACATGGCTTATTCCCCCCTTTCTTTATTCCCAGTGTCACCTCCTCCAGTCCTCACGGCCTGGCACAGGGAAATGGCCTTGCAAAGTCTCTATAGAGGGGGCAACTCCCAGGCCACCTTTGAAGATGGTGTTTGGATCTTGCAGTGTAATTGACAGTAACAAGGACGGTTTGGTGTTGGCACACGGCAAATACATCAATGGACCAGAAGGGAACCCAAACCGGACTCACACTTACCGGCAGTCACCTGATTTAATGAAGACAAAGCTGCAATTCCATAGGAAAAGATGGTTTTTTTCAATAAATGGTGCTGGGTCAACCAGCTATTCATGTGGGGGGAAAAAATGAACTTTTGATCCCATACACACAAGATACATGATACAAAAGCTGATTGAAAGTGGATCATAGACCTAAATGTGAAAAGCCCAAACAATAAAGGGTCCAGGAGAAAAGAGATCAGACAGGAGAAGAGCTTTATGACCTTTGGCTAGGCAGGGTATTTCTTACGCAGGACACAAAAACCACTAACCACTAAAAAAAGAAAATTACTAAACATGACAATTAAAATGAAGAATTTATGTTCGTCAAAAATGAAAAGATTAACAAACCATCAACAACACTTGTGTCAGAATATTAGACTCAAAGATAAAAAGGCAAACAACCCACTAAGAAAAAAATGTGGGCAAAAGACCACACAAAAAAAATACAGGCCAGGCACAGTGGCTCATGCCTGTAATCCTAGCACTCTGGGAGGCCGAGGCAGGAGGATCACTTGAGGTCAGCAGTTGGAGATCAGCCTGAGCAAGAATGAGACCCCGTCTCTACAAAAAATAGAAGATTTAGCCAGGCATGTTAGAGCGCACCTGTAGTCCCAGCTAATCAGGAGGCTGAAGTGGGAGGATCGCTTGAGCCCAGGAGTTTGAGGCTGCAGTGAGCTATGATGACACCACTGCACTCTAGCCCAGGTGACAGAGCGAGACCCTGTCTCAAAAAAAAAAAAAAAAAGGAGAAGAAGATATACAAATGGCCAGTGACATCAGGAAAACACAGATTAAAACAACAATGAAACACACTCACAAGATTGGCTAAAATTTTAAAAAATTAAACCCTAAGGCAAGCAGAATTCTAAGGTGGTCTCCAAGATTTCCACCCCTCGAGTCCACACCCTGTACAATTCCCTTGAATGTGGGCAGAACCTGTGGCTATGAAGATGTCATTTCCGCATTCAGGTTACCTCATATGCTAAAGATGGAGGGATTTTGTAATTAAAGTCTCTAATCACTTTAACTTTGAGTTGATCAAAAGGGAGTATACCCTGGGTTGACCTGACCTTGCCAGGTAAGCCCTTTAACAGACAGCTTAGGCCTACCCTGAGCTTAGAGAGATTTTCCTGCTAGCCTTGAAGAAGCAAGCTGCCATGAGTTCTGCAGCTGCACAAAAATGAATTTGGCCAGCAATCATGTGAGCTCCATTAGAAGTGCACCCCAAGACCCCACAACCTCCTCATCCCCATTCTGCCTTCCTACAGATCATTTTTGCACAATGGTGGAGCAGGAACTAGACTCTCAGGCCCCTGAGGACAGACCTTGTCTGTCAGTCTGTTTCATTGTCTATCCCAGCACCTGACACATTGCAAGAACTCAGCACATTTTAAGTTTATTTATTTAGACATGTTCCTTGAAGGTGGAATCCAAAATCAATGGCCCCTAAATCCAACAAAAAGGTTTATGTGACACCCTGTGGTTTTATTACCAGTTTCTACACATGGAAGCATTGCTTGTATGTGGCTATCGCAAGTGAAATGCAGGATTTATGTGTTAAAATTCTCACCTGAATTTTTAAAAAATCTCATAGCTATTTTGTAATATTGCTGGTATGGAGGAGATTGCATTGTTCAAATATTCATTGTCCTCCCTATAGAAGGATTACGCTAGGTTAAACTGTATACAATTAAGATATTCAATCAGTTTTGACTTAATAAAATGCCAATCTCATATGGTTCAAGCTAACATTTCCCTGCCCCTTTGATGTCCAACTTGACCATGTCATTTTCTCTGGCCAATAAAATGTGAGTTTTAGGGGCAGGTGTCACTTCTGAACAAAGTGTTAGGAGTGATTGCATGTTGGCCAGCAGTGACCACCAGACATTTTCCAGGTAGAGGCTGCTCAATTTGCTTGGGTGCCAGGGTGAAAATGACAAAGAGCAGAGCCACAGCCCACCCACAATGGACATATAGCATAACTGATCAATAAACCTATAATGGCTAATAAACCTTTGAGATTTTTGTTACTCTAGCATAACCTACTATGTTCTATCAATACGTTTTCTTTCAGTCTATCTTGCAAAAGAGGTACCCCCGAGTTCAGCAAAATACCTTGTCTATAAGAAGCCCTTGAACAATATTGATTGAATTTAATTAAGCATAGTATTTCTTCTTCTGGGAAAAAAAACTGGCTGAGCTCAACCAAAGACACTTTGTGGCATTTATTAATGGGTGTTCTACCTTTAAGCCTAAGGACAAGAATCAGCTGTGAGCCAAGCTGTATTATGTCAGCAAAAATC
Organism: Varecia variegata; assembly: GCA_028533085.1. Classification (NCBI taxonomy): domain Eukaryota; kingdom Metazoa; phylum Chordata; class Mammalia; order Primates; family Lemuridae; genus Varecia; species Varecia variegata. The sequence continues at coordinate 55,025,254 of CM052446.1, read as the reverse complement.
CCAGAACAATTAGGCTCCTTCAAGTTGGCTTGCTGCTGTTTGCAGAATCACAGTGAAATCCAGTTCTCAGCTCCTTTTCTGGGGGCGCACCTGTCGCTCCAAGCAGGAGGATGACACCAGACACAGGAAGTGAGAGGGGAGCTAGAGCTAGACATAGCAGGCCTTCAGAGACCACGCACGCAGAGCACGGGAAACCTGTCAGAGCATTTTGCACAGGGGAGTGACCATCTGATATTTTAAATGCTGTGAGAGCATATTGGCTGGAAAAAGACTGGAGAGAGGCAAGAATGAAAACTGGGATGGAAGCAAAGATTTTCTCAGAAGTCATAAATTACCAATTTTGACTAAAGAAAACACCTTAAATAAGCCAGCATCTATGGAGAAAAAGAAACATTTGTTAAAAACAAACAAACAAAAATCACCTCTGGAAAAATTTTTGAAGCCAAAAAGGTTTTGTGGTTGAATTCTTTGAAACTTCAAGTAAGCAGATAATTTCATGCTCTTTCAACTGAAATAGACCATGAGAAAAAATGACAAACTCCCCAATTCATTTCACAAATCCTAATACTAAAACTTGTCAACAATAGCATCCCTTCTCCCCCGGCAAAAAAAAAAAACCCTACAATTCAGAATTATATATGGGTACAGGCATGGAACTACTGCCAATGATATAAGTAAATCCACCTGGTATGTTAAGGAATAAGATATATGAATGAAAGAATGGCATAGTATTAATACTTGTATTAATATAATTTTCACATCATCTCGTAAGTTCCCAAAGAGTATATAATATTCCATTCCTAAGGGGGACTTTTTTTTGGTAAACTAATAAGAAACTTTCTTAACATAATAATGAATATCTCAACAGCCAGCATCATGTACAAAATACTAATAATAAAACACCAGAGACATTCCCGTTAACATCTGGACTAAAGCAAGGCTGCCTAGCACTAGGAATTCTGGCCAATTCAGTAAGGAAAGAAATATCAAAAATAAAAATGATAGAGGCAAAAGGATCATTTATTTCAGATAACATTATTACTAAAAACACAACAGAATCAACTTTAAAAAACAAATAATTCAGTACGGTGGCTACTTTAAAAATTAATTTATATAAGCATTAGCTTCCTCACAGACCAGCAATAAGCAGTTAAAACAAGGGGGAAAGCATTCAATAGAACCAAAAAAAAAAAATAGAAGAATTGAATATAATAAAAATATAAATAAATATAGAATATTTCTAAAAATAAGTAGACCTACCTAGGGATTTACTTGACAAAAAATATACAGGTGCTATATAAACACCATTACTAAAGGATTTAAATAAACACTTGGATAAATTGAAAGATGTACTATAATATTTCTAAATCAGAAAAATGTTATATAACTGAAATTTTTGAATTCCTTAGTCTATAGATACACAAATTGCCCTGCTCACAGGCCCCTCCTTTGTGATTGCAGACCCTGCCCCTGACCTCAAAGTCTCCGGATTATTTCTGATGGCCCCAGAGTATTGCACACCACACAAGAGCAAGATTCCTCTGCTCTTCCTTTGCAGCAATTCCAGCCAGCTGTTGGCAAATCCTCTAGGGGCAAGTTCACATTGTCCCCAGAGCCGGCAATTTATGGAGAGGTCCCCAGGGTGCTCTCAGACACCCTATTCCCACTCCTCCAATTTGGAAAACACTTGAAGCAGTGGTGTGCTGGTAAATGTTTAACAACCAGTTCTCTAGAAAAGAAACAAGTTTACTATGTTACTTATATAAGAGATACATAGCACATGATTACAAATAATACACAATGCCCTAAATCCCTTGATTTTGTACAACCCACAATCTAAAAATAGTTTTTCCATTTTTGAATGATGGAAGAAAGTCAAAGGAATAGTATTTCATGGCACATGAAAATTATATGAAATTCAAATTTCAGTATCCACAAATAAAGATATATTGGGACACAGCCTTGCTTGTGCATTTACGTATTATCTATGGTTGCTTTTGCCCTGTAACCGCATTAGTTGTGGCAGAGACTGTATGGCCCTGTAAAGCCAAAACACTTATTAACTGATCCTTCACAAAAAAATTCGCCAGCCCCCTCGTCTAGACAATCAACAAAACAATAAATCAAAACCTAATTTGCAGTATGTGCCAATTTCCCTGGTGCAAATACTCCCACTGTGCCAATGTCAGGCTTACCAACGTGACATCACTGAATGTAAAATTAGGAAGGGACACGCACAGTAGCACATCAGTATATAGTGTTTCCACCATACAGGTAACAATAGCAATTGCAGGCTCAAAAACAGAGAGAATAGAAAAACATTTCAATTAGATGTCACAATGTAGTATAAACTACAATTACAATATTACATTAATATTATATGACACTGGTAGAGAAATGTTGATATTAATGTTATAGAAAGTTCAGAAACAGACACCACTGCAAGCAAACAGTGCCTGATACAAGTAGTATTTCAAATCAGTGGGAGAAAATAGATTTTAAAAACAAATAGCATAGAGAAAACTGGCCAAATTTTGGGCATGGGGTGGGGGGGGGTTATTTGATCTTTATGCCATTTGCCAAAATTATTCCACTTGTATTTAACTTTTAAAAGTAAGACATTACAAATAAATGTGTTGAGAAGTATTATAAGTACATATATTTGTGTGGGAAATTACCTTCTAAACATGACAGCAAAGGCAAAATCCATAAAGGAATAAAAGATACCCATAAAAAAAGTACCATAAACAAAAGACAAATGATAAACAAGAATCATATTTAGATACAAGACAAAGATAAGTAAATATAGAAGAAAAATTAATAGTTTATATATAATAATTCTTAGCAATAAATAAGAAAACTTAAAATAGCAATGGAAAATAGACAATTAAAAATAGGCAATTCACAAAAAGGATAAATAGAAGTGGTCAATTAACATTAAAAAACCTCTAATAGTTTTCAAAGAAATATAAATAAAAATCACAAGGTATCATTTTTCCCTAATCAGATTGCCAAAAGTTAAATGTATTGATAAAACCCAGCCCTGTCAAGGACGTGAGGAAATGGGCACTCTCATGCACTACTGGTGGGAAGATAAATTAGTACATCCTTCCAAAAGATCTTTTGACGACGTCAAGAGATGAAATACACACATATATCTGGAGACCAACGAACCTGTGTCTAGGGATATACCACTAGTGGAGAAAGGATGTGGCCTGCAGCATTGTTAAAATAGTGAAAAAATGGAAATTTAAAAAATGTCCAATACTTGAATGATTAACGTTTTTCTATATATATACACAAGGGAAAACTAAAGGTTTAAACCTTTAGAAATAGTGGTGTCAATACATATTTATTGATAAGTGAAGGTGTCCATAATATATTGCTACATGGAAAAAAGGCTACAAAACAACATATATATGTATATATATATGTATATGTCATGATCCCAAATACGTAAACTTGCCAATGCACATGTGTAGATAAACACAAAGAGACATCCAGAGCAAAACTTAGCAATAAGAAGTCAGGTGGTTTTTTACTTTTATTGTTTTGTGTGGTGTGTGTGATGTTTCGCTTGTTTACAAAGAAGATGGGAACATTTTTACTCGCATAAATAAAGCTACTTACATACACATGTAGTAAGAGACATGGAAGTACAATCACTGAAATGTCATTTCTTGGTGATGAAATTACAAGTTATTTTCATTTCTTGTTGCTTACATGGATGTTCCACAATAATGTGTTCACCTTAAAATCAGAAAAAGACAATTAAGGCTATTCTTTTTTAAAAAAAACGAAGATCCTTGTTTTGAGGAAGTCTTAGCCTTGTGAAAGACAAAAATAGTAAGCAAAATGTATTACTAGTATAGTAATGGTCAAGGTGGCTTCCTGTTCACGGGAGCTTAGAGACCCCAAAGTAAGGAATGGTCACCGCCAGCAGGAGAAGTCGGGAAAGGCTTCACAGAGGATGTCACATGTTGTCACATGACATACTGAGTCACAGAAGGCAGTAAGGACCACACTTTGAGAATTACTGCTTTAGGGGATTAGAGTTTAATTTCTCTCTTAGAGGAGCCCATGGGGTTACTGTGAGCCCCCGAAATGGAATGTAAAATTGAACATGCATAATTATGCAAAGGCCAATGACTGCTGAAACCACTGTGTCAGCACCATCCTCATACAGAGTGGCCGTCACTGCCAGGATCTGTTTGAATTTTGCTTCTTTACTTCTCCTTTGGGCCAATCTAATCAACAAAGAGCTGGATTTGGCTGTTTCCATTTTCTAATCTCGTCCAAATTTTGAAGTCATCCAAGGGCTTCATTGAAGAGAGAAAAGCTGTTTAGTCAGCCCAGAGTTGAAGAGCAAAAGCTTAAAGTCCATCCCAGTTCCAATGACCTGAATTGAACGCTGGCACGGGAAGCGGGCAGGGCATCAGGTGTTTTGGGGTTATCATGGCTTGTGTTGGGGAACAATGAGAAAGCAATTCCAACAGCTCAAGGAGAACTTGCATCTTAGTGAGAATTGAAGGATGGGGGAGTTAACAGGCCAGGATCATTGGGAAAGTGGCCTCCAGGCAGGGAAACAGCAAGAATAATAGCAGGGAGGTGGGAAAACCAGAAACAGAATAGCTCAGATGAATTGGAGTGTAGGACACACACAGCGTAGGATTCCACTGTGTGAAAAGGGCAACGGAAGGGTTGTGAATATTAAGCTATGGAGTTTAAACTCCATTCGTTAGGACAATGTCTCTCAAATGGTGAACCTAGACATGTTCTCCAGGGATCAGGGGTTTTTATGAGAAATTATACATTTTACATTGAATTCTGATAATTTTTTAAAGACTTGTACGATTGCTTTAAATGGCCTGCTTATACCTGAGCACTATTACTTTATTCTGGTGGTATGTTTGTGATCACGTCCTGCCAGGTAAAATCAGAAGATATCTCGACTTGCTTTATGAACAAAGTCTTCACAATAGTTGTATATTTTGAGTTGAGAACAAAGTGGAGGCTGCACTGTGTTTTTCTTTAAATAAGGTCTACATACATATTTTGCTCAGCTCCATGCAAATGCATTGGAAAGTTTAGATAAAATGTATAATTTTCTAGAGATGTAATTTATAAGATTACATCCCAGAAAAGATTAAGCACATCAATTTTCATGGAGGTTATAAGGACGTTGCCAGAAGCACATCCTCCAAAGAACACCAGGTCCAGAGGGTTTCATAGGAAAAGTCCACCAACTCCTTAAAGAATGGATAATTCTAATTCTTTTTAAGCTATTCTGGAACAGCTTAAAAGAAGAAAATCTCCCAAGTTTTTTTTCTGTGAAGGTAGTATAACACCACAAAACCTATAAAGATGACAAAAACCACACAAAAGAAAAATACAGACCAATATCACTTATATTTATGCAAAAATCTCAAATAAAGTAGCAAATGGAATCAAGTAGTATGTTTAAAAAATAACACATCTTGACCTAGTGATTTTTATTCCAGAAATGTAATGATAGCTAAATATTAGGAACTGGATTGATGTTTTTCAACAAATTAAAGTAGGAAAAGAAGATTATTTCCAGAGATATTGAAGATATTTGACAATATTCAACCACTGTTCTTTATTAAAAACCACTCAGTAAAATAGGAGTAGTTGGATACTTCTTTAACATGATAAAATATTTCTGTTTGCCCAAAAGCCAGCAGCATCCTTCATGGGGAGCCACTGGAGGCCTTTCCAGTGAAGTCAGGAGCATGACAAAAATGACTACAGTTACTGCTGTTATTTCCACTGTAATAATTCATGACCACAGAACTCAAGTGGGCTCTCGGTGCTGCCCAGGATATACTAAATTTCCCTCGTCCGTTCCTTCTCGACAATCCTAGACAATTTCACATCCATCCTCTCCTCAGATCTCTCACATCTCCTTCCCCATCTTACTGGCAGTTGAGGATCCTGTTTCCTAACTGGGACTAAGGCAAACACTTTCAGAGCCTTACACACTCCACATCTGCCCACTTAACTGGTGGCTGCACCCGCACCCTGTGCCTTCCTACCACAGGTAAACATCTGTGCGCAGGGGAAAGTCAAGCCCTCTACTTGCTCACTAGCTTTCATCTCATCTCCCCAAGGACTTGTTCCAACAATTCTCCTGTCTCCTACATCATCAATCTTTCTTTTGCTACTAGGTCATCCCATCAACAAATAAACCTCTATCTTTAAAAAAAAACAAAAACAAAAAGGCCTCTGCTTTCAGTAGGAGCAACCATTATCCCATTCCTCTGCTCCCCTTGCAGCAAACTTCTCTTTGCTCCCTACCCCCACTCCACCAGACTACTCCAATCAAGGTCACCAAGGACCTCTAACTATGGACATTTCTCAGTCTGCCTCTTAACTTGACCTGTGAGCAGCATTTGACACAGCTCATTACCCTCTCCTCCTTGACTCATTTTCTTCGCTTCCAAGACACCACATACTCTTTTTGTAAATTTCAGATTATGGGGGTACACACGTTTTGGTTACATAATTTGCTTTTGTACCATTTGAGTCAAAGTTGTAAGTGTGCTCATCACCCAGATAGTGTGCATTGCACCCGTTAAGTGTGAATTTACCCATCCTTTCCTCCCCCCTCCCACCTGCTTGGTTTCCGATCAATGGCATTTCTATATATGCACATTAAGTGTTGATCGATTGGTTCCAATTTAATGGTGAATACATGTAGTGTTTGCTTTTCCATTCTTGCGATACTTCACTTAGAAGAATGGTCTCCAGTTCCATCAGTATTTACCCAAAGGAAAAGAAGACATTTTATGAAAAAGTCATTAGTACTCAAATGTTTATAGCAAAATGTCCATAAAGATGTGGACACCACATACTCATGATATCCTATTGACTCGGTGGTCCTGCCTTATTCTCGCAGCTACTTCCTCCTCTTCTTCCAAAGCTTTTAATGTTGGAGTGCCCCAGGGCTCATTCCACAGTCCTCTTTCCTTCTTACGTCTCTGATCTCTCTAATGGTGATCTCACCCAGTCTCAAGGCTTTAAATAGCATCTAAGATGTTGAAGACTTGCAAATTTTTATTTCCAATAATTATTTCTCTTAAGATTTGTATATATCCAACTGCCTGCCATTTATTCTTGGATGTCTAACACATTCAATACTGCAATCATGATCTTTTCCCTCAAATCTGCTCCACCTGCAGTCTTTGCTGCCTCAATTCATGGCTTTTAGTTGTTCAGGCCAAAAAATTTGCCTATTACCCTTAATGCCTCACTTCTCTCACTTCCCGTATCTAATCCATTGGGACATCTTCCACCTCCAAAATACAGACAGGCAAAAAGTGTGGGAAGAACAGATAGTAGGAGTGATAACATGAACCAAGACCATGATGTATGTGAAAGTCATCAAGAAATAGATGCCACTGGGACCAAAGGCTCCTATTTGGAAATAATAGTAACTAAGTTCCAACAGGGAATAGGTTACATTCATACCGTGAAGCTACCAAAGATGGGGGGAAAACCCAACAAGGCTTATGTGGTAAATTCCTGAATCATGGAAAGTTCCCCACATCCCCCACCCCTCCTCCTCCTCAAGAAAACTAGTGTTTCTACAAGTACTGTAGTTCACCAGGGAGAAAAAGGCAATGAAACTTCAAGAGAACAATTTAAATTATATGCACTCTTTGGACCTTTTAAACTCCAAATCAACATTTATGAATTTGTCGTGTCACATAGTTTTGACTTAAAAGCACTTTTTTCCCTTTGGGGACCTTCGACAGGCCCTCTCCACCACGACGCTTCTCTTACCTGCACCCTTGCCCATGGAGCACCTGTCTCTGGACGTGTAGTTTTCCATGCTGCTGGGGTTTTCCATGCTAGATTTTATCACATAGTACACTTCATACTTCTTGTGGCAAATTCCTTGTGGACATCTTCATCATCTTCTTCGGCCTCCTGTGTGCTGCATGTTGTACACTGAAGACACAGATTTGACCCAGACTTCACCTGGTCGAAAGCTTCTTCACATGGAAAAACACCTCACTCTTAAGTGATGATCTTTATAACCAGTCTCTGTAACTATTAACTCAAAAATTTGGCATCTTAAAGCTATTTTAATCTAATAATTTTACTTACTATTGACCTTATTGTGGTAAACTTATTAATTCATATGTCAAAAGTCAGGGCTTGAAATCTTTCAGGGAGGTTATGATCAGGATACCCACCTATGTTTGATTCTCATAGGTTAACTTGAAGGTACGTATAAAGAAATATGTTATTTGAAACAGTTCTAGAAATGGTGAAAATTGAATAAAAATTCAACTCATTTAATAATCTGAAGATAATACAATATAAACAAAGGACAGTTTTCAATACTACTGAGGTAGCAATACCATAGTGGTTAAGAGCCCAAACTTTGGTATCAAAATGATAGCACTGTAAGCTAATGTGACTTTGGGCAAGTGACTGCGTCTGTTTCCAAATCTGTAAAATGGGAGATGGATGCGACTATGAAAGGGCAACAAAGAGGGATCTTTGTGACGATGGAACTGTTCCCCATCTTGACTGTATCAGTGTCAACATCCTGATTACAATACTGTGTCACAGTTTTTCAAGATGTCACTGGGAAAAACTCAAAGGGTACATGAGATCACTATTATTTCTTACAACTCCATGTGAATCTACAATTATCTCCAAATAAAAAGTTTAACTGAAAAAATGCATTTATAAATGTTGGTTTAAATTTTATATTGATTTCAAAACTATCCTAGGCAATCGCATATCTTCTCTAATTTTCTATGATGGGTGAAATAAAGTGAAATAGACTCCAAATGACTTTATTTTGAATTTAGCAATGACATAACCAGAAGGTGGCACTATTACCACATGAATATACTATAGTAAGGCACAATTCACTTAAATACATCAAAAAAATGAAATATTAGGATTTCAATCCAAATTGTGTAATAAATGCTAACCTCAATTCAGCAATATTTTCAATATTTATCTTAACTGAGGTTTGAAAAAATACAATTTTCAGAAATCATTAAAAAATAAGATAGCATACACAAATCCTGTATGGACTAACAAACCCTTCCAAACACATAGATCTGATATTAAGCTGTTTTACCAAATCTGGTATTAAGCTGACATATCTTTGCATTTTGTATATAAGTATTTCTTGTTTCACAAACTCTTAACAGAATTTTGGATAAAGGCATGAGTACCAATTACAGAAAATTCCTGTACTGCAACTAGAAAAGAAAAGCTGAGGAAGGGATCTTTTTGTTAAGGCAAAAAATCTAGAACTTTTCCTTCCCATTTTGGGTTTAATATAAAAACATTTAATTTTCAAGGGAAAAAATTAAACCGCATCAGTTAATAAAAATTACCAAGACACAAATATCTTTTATCCAATTCTGTCATTTTACATAACATAGAAAGTGAAGTTCCAAAACACACAGACACTTGCCTGAAGTCAGATATGGCAGAACTAGGGTTGAATCCAGGGCCCAGGACTCCTAGTTTAAGACAGCCGTTGAATATAGACCAACGAGACACTAAGGCAGAAAGAAACTTTTAATGCAAAAGGCAGTATTTTTGCCTTAACTGTGTATTATAGTCAAATTAGTTTTAAGTAGCTCTTTTCAAAAATGGACAAAATGTGCCCATGAATAAATTTTAAATAAAAATTATGTATCCATAACACATAACTACTTAGAGGCTTGTTCCTAAGTAGGCTTGTTTCACAAGTCATTTGACTGAACAGAGACCAAGGGCCTAAGAAAGCATTTCAGAGAACAAGTGGCCTTAGGAGAATGAGAGATTGAGAGAAAAAGAGTAGAACACTAAATGACTATGTTTAGAGGGGTGGAGGAACTCTCAAAGGATATTAGGAAGCGAGCTGGTATACTTGGCTAGGTTACTCTAGCCAAGCCCAGGGTGAAGATCCTAATGACGTTCTCAAATACAAAAAGAAGCCAACAATTCCAGCTTTGTTGCTAACTTGCCCCACAGGCTAGTATAAATCCTTTTCTTTCCTGGGGTCTCCACTTCTTTCAGCTAGCACTGATGGCAGAGGCTTGGCTTATCTGATCTTTAAGACGTCCCTCAGCTTTTGTGACAAAAGCAACAGAGCAAGATTCCACTTTGATGCTTAGCCTGAGCAACAGACAGGAATAAGGAGATCCAGAAGAGCCCTGTTGGGAAAATAGGCCAAGAGACGTGAAAGGTTTCAGGAGTTTTAGCCTATTTTCCCAACAGAGCCCCAACACGACATGAATAGGAGAGGAGACACTGGTTCAAAGTCATTCTTGGCTGCACTTCAGAGGACATGGTATGAACACACGAGGGAAAAGCAGGATTTGACAATGCACCAGATACAAGAAGCAAAAGAAGACATCAAAAGTCACTGAAGGTTGCTCTATAATCAGAATTTCAAAAGTATGATTTATATTCCAAAGTAAACAGGGATACACTTTTCTGTAATGTGTAAAGTTCATACATTCTGTATTAATGCCCTGTCTTCATCATTCAAGAAGTATTTGAGCTTTACCTATGTACTAGGCACTGCACTAGGCTCTGGGTATACTGTTCACTGCAGCAGACATAGGATATTTATTATCATTAGGGAATATTTGCAACAAGCAGCCTCTAACACTTGATGTGGAATTTTTAACGAGTGCGTCTCAATGCCCATCTAGGGATCAAAATGCCCTCTGCATTCAGCCTCACATCATGCCTCGTCTAACCAATAACCAAGCATTGTAAGCAGCCCAGATGATTCAAACTACGCTCTGAAGCCAATATAATTTTGTTTTTCAGAACATGTTTTTTAATTCAGCAAAACAAGCAAGTTCTTTTTAAAAAAAAAACAAAAAGAAAACTTACCTTGTACAACTTCACATGAAGCTATGCCTTAAGAATTCACAGATCTGAAGTTTCTTATTCTTTCAAAGATTACCAAATTATTACTGTCCTTAAATATGTAAATTCAAGTCAATTAACCAAGCACTTTCCATACTAGTTTTATTTACTTGTTCACACAAGAGCTGGACCAAACAAAATGAGAAATAAGTTAGAATAAATTCTGAGCAGTTTATTCTCAAGTCATTACAGTGTTCAACCAGTTTGACATATATAAAGATAACGACAACAATAAACATTGGGAGGTACACATATTCCATTCCAAAAGAAGACATGTTATACATACAGGAAAAAAATGCAGCAAATATTAAGATATTCAAAGTAATTTTTTGACAACTCAGATGTGACATATTTACAAAAGTGTAAGTTTTAAAATAATTAAATAATTTCCATAGACTTATAAAGGAATTGAGATAAATATTAAGAGACCCTGACAATCACAAGAACATTTCCTATACTACTGAATAAGGGTAGTTCTATAAAAAGTCCCAAAATAGAGCTAATATTTTGCCACCATGAAATATATCAAATTGCCAATACCAAAATACGCTAAAATGAACATGCAATGTGGAAGCTATACCAAAGAAAACAGTATCAGGCTCTGAATATTGCAAAGTGTCTATAAGATTTCTTAGGTGTGTTCATGAAAACGGACCTTTCAAAAGAACCATTATAATGGACATATCAGCAGAAAAAGTGATTACTTAAAACTTTTTCATTCTATCATCTTAAAATGTAGCTGCAAAAGAGAAAAAAATCTAAATATAACTTTTAAAAAATATTAGCTTATGAATAAAAAAGTTGAGTGGTGCATTCTTTATGCATATGGATTTTTAAACTGAGACTATGTAGTTCTAGTATAATATATCTTAACCTCTGGACCCCACCACTATAGCAGGAAATTTCTCTCTTTCTCTGTCTCAGACAAAAAGTCATCTTAGAAAATGAACAGGAGAAATGGTGATATGTACGAATTCAAAACAAAACAGTACTGTAAAATGGCAAAATATCATAAAAATAGCAGCATGTGAAATTCAAGACTGTTTTCTTAAAGCAAATGTTTAAGACTGAACTGAAAAAATGGTACTTGCTCAAACTGGTCTATAATTCAACACCTGAAACTAAGGATTCTTTAGAGAGGTGCTTATATTTATGATATCCCATGATTAAATGTATATTCAAATTTGTTTTTTAGAAGATATATATTGCACAGGTAGTAGAATACCAGCATTCTGGTATTTCTAACATAAAATGCTATCTTACTTAACACATTATGCTACTGAAAATTAATTTTATCCCAATGTTTAAAACCAATCAAGTAGGACTTTTAAGCACATTAATCTCAAAACATTCCTAAACAAGATGAAAAAACACAGGCACTTGAATATAGGTCATTAGTGACAAAAAGTAGAGGCCATAACAATTTCATGACTAAGGGCAGTTATGTCTTTACATATAAACTTGAGGTGTTTTGATGATCCAAATATAGAAATCAGAACTATTTACAAAACTTTGATAAGAAAATCAGATCTCCCAAAAATTTCCTACCAAATAATTTTCACTGAATAAAAGCACTGACTGCCGCAAGTCCTGATTAAGTTTTTTCAAATAAATATCTAAGATACAGTTGTTTGAATTCTGATTTTCCTCTTTTCTCTACCCCAATACAACCCACAACCCTCACTGATAATATCCTCTCTGCAAAATTTACCACTCACCTCAAGATCCAGGGCATCAAAAATGGTTATAATTTCAAAATAGTCCACATTGTAGTATAATATAAATTTGACAGCACCACAGACTTCATGAGTTTAGGTATTTTAGTTTGGCAATATTTCATTCAGTAATATTAACCAATAAGAATGTGTAAATATCAAACATCTAACAGAAATTCAGAGTAGCCATTTTAAAATGACCAAAATAATCAATAAGCATTTTTCATGGTTTAAGTTGTTTAACATTTAAACTGCCAAAGTCACTAGGAAAAAAAAAAATCACACACACATTTTTATCACCCAAATGAGAACACACAAAGCTTCAGACAGATGATACTGAGACACTTAGCACTTTTCCTTTCTTTCTTTGTTTTAAAAAAGAAATCATATTTAGTTTGGCCACTCCCTAGATTCTTGGTTCACCAGCTTATAAAGAGTACATCTAAGAGGCAGTATAACAGATGCATTAGAAACCATTCCACCCTTCATCATCTTTGGCTAGAGGCCTCGTGCAAGGAAACCGAGGATGGCCAACGGTGCACGCTCCACACGCTTCCGTCTCACACGTCACTGACCGGAAGGCTGGCGTCATCCAAGTCCACTGGGTCACCATCTTTTTCCTGAGGGCCATTTTTACTTTGAGGTTTTAGCACAGCTTGTTCAGTCACTTTGGAAGCTGGTTCTCTTGGAGAGACAGTCTGGACCTTGAAGTTCCCTGGCTTGACCTTGGCAAGAGATTCGTAAAGTCCTCGTTTTTCCATGGTAAAGCTTGAGACCAGAGAGTTGCTGCGGGTGGCTGTGGAATGTGAGGCGGTGGCGGCTGCGCCGGCAGGACGGAAAGCGTGCTTGGATTCTGAATGCTCCTGTAAAGAGAGTGCGGGTCACACACAGTCAGTCACCAAAGACCAGGTTGGCAACTCAGCGTGGGGCTTGACTCTCTGGAAAACGAACACCACACACACACACACACAGCAGAAGCGTGAGCCATGCAGCATAATGTGCAAGTTCTTTCCCAAAGCAATGCATTTTTAGGGGTGAGTTTAAAGCAATGACAGCCAACAACCATTTCCACTAGGAAACCAGTTCTGTCACCAAAGCTGAATTTGGCAGCTTATGACACTTTGAAGACTCAGCCAGCCTAAACTAGGATACAGTGTTCCATCTGCAACTGAACTGTGTTTGTAAGGGAGCCTACCAGCTTTATCATTTTATGTAAGAGTATATTTACAATCAACACTAGGAATTATCCCATACATTTTAGAAAAATAAAAAATGAAAAATGCAGAATATAACTATGAAAGGCCATATTTCTTTGATAAGCAGGAATCAACATTTTTTCAAACATTATTTGCTGGCAGCCTGACAAAACTTAGTTTTTGCTTCCCTGAATTTCTTTGCACCAATAATGGCACAGTCTTTTTACTTTTTATTTAATTTCATTTATTTAGTTTTGAATATATCATATATTCATATGGTTTAAGATTCTCAAGATAAAGGGCACATATTTAATCATTTTTAAAACTGTGGTGAAATAATTATCAGTCGTGAATATTAATTTCAATATGCTTCTAACTGGATCATATCTGAAGCCATCCATAAGTATGACCATTCTAAATGCATTGCCATATAGTTCCTAGTATATTGTGTTATTTATGATTCTACTGGCTTTGAAAACGAAGTGCTACAAATCACCAAAACACTATAGAGTCCTATTAGATGGCTATCTTTCATCAGAGATTTAAAATGCCATGCAAACTATAGTAATATACAGTTTATCCAGTGCATATGCATGCATGAGTTTGCATATACTATTAGAACAAAGGTGCATTTCAAGTGTTGTAGTATTAAAAAAATCTCAAAATATATAATATAGATAGTGAAACTCTTGCAGCAATTCAGTATATTAATTTTTAGAGCTAGCTTAATATTTCTTTCCATTAGTAAAGTTGTATTTTTTTTTAAAGTACACATATCCAACCTGATGACTATAGTGAAATAGTTTGCGTTAGTATTGACAAAATCAGTTATGATAACTGCAAAAGGCAGTTTGGTTAACTCAACTTTCTATGATCAGTTGTGAGTAGTGAGTAAGTCTGGGCCCTCTACTAAGAAGGCACGTTTGCGTGAGAGCCCACATACGTGCTGCATTCACCAGCTCTTGATGTATACCTCTGTATACAAGGGTTCGACAGCCTTCTGGCCTGCCGCATCTGGAACACAGTGCAAAGCTAAGATTAGAGTTAACCTATACTGGAGAGAGGGAGGAAAAGAGAAAGTTCTGCTGATAGTCATAGCTAGATAGTCCAATTTGCCCCCACCACAAAGCACAAAACACAAACACCCTTCTCCAATTTTTCCTCTTCCCAAAGACATAGTGTTTTTGCAGTGTCTCATAGTTGTCTGCTGAAAAAGTCACATAAAATATAGGAAGCTACAAAATTAACACCTAGGAAAGTGATTTCTTAGATATTCCAAAAAGGATATAAGTAGAATGACTTAATTAAGAAATGAGAAAAATAGGTATCTATTTACTGATCTGTAGTCATCACTACCAGGAAATAATAAAAAGCAATATTATTATAATTGGAAAATAATAAAAGGAAAAATATTAAAAGTACAAATATCTATTATTTATATTCAATATAAATAATAAAGGTTATCAAGCTATATATTACACTACTTTCTACAAATGACAGGGCTACATTTTAAGACTCTTTACAATTTTTTATTCCTTAGTAGAATTTGTATTTTCAGATCAGAGACCAGTGGCCAAAGTTTTCCAAAACTAAATCTGATTTCTATGATATTCTTCAACATAATAAATAAAATACATTTTTCTTACTATTTCTGGGTAAAACTTTTTATCATACTACCACAAAGAGAATTGTGATAGTTTTCAAGAGGCGGCTCTTAAGTCAACCTGCTAGAAAATGAGAATGAAAACATGAGGTAGAAAATACTGACTGGGAGCTCTGAACTGCACTTAAGGTTCCAGTTGTTCAGTGACCCTATGGCAGGTTCCACCAAAAAACCTGAACTGAAATTAGAGGAAGTAAAGTGGAAACTGAGATGTTCACAAAACTGTGTAATGCTACAATTAAAGGTGTCTTACGTGATTAGGCCACATACCATACTAAGAATCTGTCAAATTATGTCAAATCTAGACCTACCGACAAGTAACAATTCCTAAAACAAAGCAAGGAAATGTTTATTCTTTAGTTGCCTTGCTTGTGCATTTAACACAGTACAATGCACAGAAAGTTATGTATACATAACACTACAAGGAAGCATTAAATTAGAAATGCATTATTTTTTTGCAAGTCCAATTGGTATAAAAGTCAACATGCAAATAAATCTCAATAAAGAAAGAAACCAGATAGATTAAGGGGAGAGGAAGGAAAACAACTCAACAGGATGGGGAGACTCAAGGGACTATCACCCCAGAGAGCAGGAAACCTACAGAAGACGCTGATCTGCCCGGTCCCCGCTGTGCTACAATGGCACCAGAGACTGCTTTAATCCAACTGTGCATCTCTTCAGGGCTATCAGCCTAAAGGAAAAAAAAGGACTTATTCAGTCAGTTTTTCTTCAAAATCACCTTCTATTTCTATAAATCCAATGTATTTATTTTGGTCACTTAAACATTGTCACCAACAAAATCATTTTAGAGATCACTTTTTAAAACCAGGTTTTGCTGGGTTACTACACAGAGACATAAGTAGGGCACTTAACTGTTTTAGGATCAGACGCATCAAAAAGTATCAATAATGAAAACTTATAGAGAGAAAACAAGGAGAGGAAGTAGTCAAAGAAAACCCTTGTATTTCACTCTATCTACTGCTACGTTGTCTGAATCTACTACGAGAATATTTATGGAACTGTATAATTTAAAAAACATTTTGGCATGATTTTACATATTATTTTTCTAGAAATAATTTCTAGTAGTGTCCTACATCCTAAAAGAAGTATTGGTAGTCATATTCCAAAGTATCATATTACTTGATAGGGCCCGGCTTTCAAATGAATTTAAAACTTTACTATGAAATAATCCAATTAAACAAGATCCTGAAAACGGTACAAAGATACTGTCCCTTATTTCTGTATTTTAGAATTCTAGATTCTAGAATCTAGAAATATAAAAATTTTAAAGATACAGAATAACATTTATGAATCAATGATACTAACAAAGACTTTTTTTTTTTTTTTTTTTTTTTCTGTTGCCCAGGCTAGAGTGCCGTGGCGTCAGCCTAGCTCACAGCAACCTCAAACTCCTGGGCTCAAGCGATCCTTCTGCCTCAGCCTCCCAAGTAGCTGGGACTACAGGCATGGGCTACCATGCCTGGCTAATTTTTCTCTATATATTTTTAGCTGTCCATATAATTTCTTTCTATTTTTAGTAGAGACGGGGTCTCGCTCTTGCTCAGGCTGGTCTTGAACTCCTGAGCTCAAACAATCCGCCCGCCTCGGCCTCCCGGAGTGCTAGGATTACAGGCTAACAAAGACTTTTAAAAGGAAAACCTCAAAGGGGGCAAAGGTAGAGTATGCTTTCATTTATTACTAACAGAAACACAATTCTAGAAATCAACTGGACAAAATAAAAAGGTTCATGCTCTGATAGTTAATCTTGAGCTAGAAACTTACCTTAAAGAAATAAGAAATTCAGACAAATTTACACTCAAAGATGTTGTCTTTATTATCACAGGAAATGTATGGAAACTATGCAAATGGGTATGTTTGATAACAGAGTGACAATGAACAGTTAACTTGTGGAACATCCATACAATGCAGTATGGTGCCGTTCTAAAAGGTTTTCAGACAATTTTTAATGACATTATTATGAAACAAAAAAGATGTTAACACTAACATATTATTATTACTATAAAAAGATTTGTCTTCAGAAAGGCAGCAAAAAAATAAAAATGGTTGCCTAAATGTGAGATTGTGTTTTATAAATCACCTTTAGTATTTTTCTATATTTTCCAAATTTTCTGCAATAAACATATGTAACTTTACTAAAACAAAGCCAAATCTTCTTTTACAAAACTTTCTATTTAAATAATTAATTCAATGTGGTAAGCAAAAAAGTACATTTTATACTTAAATACAGGATGCCTACCATTAGTGAAACTACATAGATCTACTGTTTACTTTTATTATGGATTATTAATTATCATGAGCCCTCCCTGTTTATAAGATTATCAAAAATGACATTAATAAAAAAATGACAATTTTAAAATATGTGTAAAAATAATCCAATGTGAAGGTTCACATTTAACATCTAAGTTAACACAGCATTTCCCTTCCTCCAAATACTACTGAATTCTATTTCACTAATTCATAAGAATATTCCCATTTCCTGATTTAGTTCTATTTCACTAATTCATAACAAAGAATACTCCCATTTCCTGAACATGCAACCTACCAATAACTCTATATATAACATCCTTTTGCTAAGCTGGTAAATTATAGTTGTCCTATTTTTTGAAACCTCTAAAGCAACAAGCTTATTTATGTTTATTTCACCTTTAAAATTATTAATTTCTTCTTAGGAGGATCTATCATCTTCAAATAAGTATCTTACCTGCACATAGAAAGTTCGAGACGTTGTTACAATTTCAAAGAGGTTGTCCCTCATCATTATGTCACTGTTATGGGGGAAAAAATTATCCAATTGTATTTAAATAGCAGTTTGACAGTTTTTCTTTTACTTGTTTACCCAGTACCAAGTATATGTCAATAAATATTAGAGGTAAAACACTGACTTAAAATCAAATTATCATCTTTTCCCTTTTTTTGCATTAAATTTTACATATTTTATGTAGTTATACTTTTAAAAAAGTTCATAAAGCAACTTTAAAGTTCAAAGTTTTTAACTGAAAAAATCTGTTTGCTCAAAGAAACACTGGCACAGCTAACACATTTTCTTGTAAAGCTCTATTCTGCAGCACCTTTGAAATACTAAAATTAGTATATTAATTTGTCAAGTCTGATAACATAAGTTGTTCATATTAATTATTTTCTTTCCATTAATAAGTTGTTTTTTGTATTATATTTCAAATAAACAAACAAAAGGATTGTTTCCTAACTTTTAGTTTTCAAATACATAAAATATTTCAATACTTTAACCTCGGGGTTTTGAAAATTCTAGTATATCCCAACTATAAAAAGTTAAAAATTACCCTAGAATACAGAAAAATATAAAAGGACAGTATTCAAACTAAGGCACTATTCTGCATTAATAAATTGTTCAGGCATCAGGTCAGAGCTGTTCCTTACCTTTGCTTACATTCCTGGACTTTGTGAACCTCTTTAAGTGGTATTACACGGAGAGGTTCCTTTTCCTGGCAAAAAAGTGAACAGATATATGATGCTTATTCTTTTTTTTATTTTTATTTTTTGAGACAGGGTCTTGCCCTGTTGCCCAGGCAGAGTGCAGTGGCATCATCATAGCTCACTGTGGCCTCCAACTCCTGGGCTCAAGTAATCCTCCTGCCTCAGCCTCCCGAGTAGCTAGGGCAACAGGTGCTCATCACTATGCCTAGCTAGATGTTTATTGTTAAAATGTTTTCATGGGTTAGTTATATTACTTGGAGATCTACGTGAAAATTATACTTCTTTCTTGAAGTATGCCTAAGACAGAAATATACCTTTTTAAACCATCGAACATCAGAATAGCTCAAATACTATGACCTTATATATACACAGTTGTCTGAAACAAGGAAACTACATATAACGCTTATTCACATTATTTCTGGGTTTAATGACAGTGTAGCTTATTAAAAGCCACTAACCATCAGACTTTCCCCAGTAGAACCCTGTGTGCCATTAAGTGCTGTCCTTCCTCTTTTGGAATGTAACTTTGATATAAAAGGCACCAAAGCAGTGAACATCCAGCTTCTTTGACTTAAATTTGTCACTTTACAAATATCACTTTTATATGAATACATTATTTTAACAAGCACCTTTTATTTACTAGGCATTTACTAAGTGCCAGGATATCTGCTACGTTTTAAATGTTTGCTCTCACACTTTCCACAACACAATACGTGTACCATTATTCACCTGAGGAAACTGTGGTTAGACATGTTAACTACCTCACTCAAGGTTACAAAACTAGATACAAGATACAAATATAGGACATAACTGGTTCCTAATAGCATCATATTTATACAACATATTCCATGAAATACAATAGACGTATTTCATTGAATATGATATCATGAGATTAAGACACATGTAGCATCAGAAAGAAAAAATTAAACCATGACTTTTTCTTTTAAGTTTTAAAAAATAGCTTCATTTTGAAATAATTTCAGACTCTAAGAGACTTAAAAAATAGTACAAAGAATTTCTATTTACCTTGCACCTTGTCTTCTAAAATGTTCATTTTACATTTGCTTTATCATTGTCTATTTGTGTATATATACATAAATATGTAAGTATATATTTTTCCTAAAATGTTTGAAGGCAAGTTGTAAATATGATGTACCTTTACTACTAAATACTTCAGTGTGTATTTCCTAAAACAGGGATGTGCTCTTACATAACCACAGTACAATTAGGAAAACCAGAAACTCAACACTGATGCAATACTATTATCGAATCTAGAGACCATCGTCAGATTTCATTAATTGCTCCACCATTATGCTTTACAGCAGAAGAAAACTATTTTCTGATCCAGGATTCAATCCAGGATCATACCTTGTATTTAGATGCCATGTCTCTTAGTATCTTTTACTGTGTCCTTTTTTCTCTTTCATGAACTTTAGTGTTATAAAAAGTCCAGGCCGGTTTTTTGTTGTTGTTGTTGTTGAATGTCTCCCAATTTGAGTTTGTCTGATGTTTATTTGTCCTGAGACTCAGGTTATACATTTTGGACAGGAAACCACAGATGTGACACTGTCTTCTTCTCAGTGCATGATTATCAGGAGGCACATATGTAACAGTGGTTTGTCCCATTATTGGTGTGTTAACCCTGATCTCTTGCATAAGGTCGTGTTTGCCGTGAACTGTAAAATCACACTTCTTCCCTTTTTCATTGTTAAGAGTCTTTTGAGAAGATACTTGTAGCCTATGAAATACCCAGATTCCCGTCATAATTCTGCCCACTGGTTTTATCAAACATTGAGGATTCTTGCCTGAAATCATTATTACGATAGCGGCTGCTGAATGGTGACTTTTCTAACCCCATCAATCTATCCACATATATTAAGATAGAATTCTACTCTAAGGAAATGCTTTTCCTTCTCCATTTATTTATTCCTGACTAGTTTTACTCTATGGGTTATAATCCATTACTATCTTTATTTATTTTGTTGCTTAAATTGTCCAAGTTTTGGCCACTGGAAGCCCATTCAAGGGGGCTTCTATGTCCTTTTGGCATGTCCTCCTCATTCTCTGAGTCGCTTCCTTATTTTCTGGCACAACTAGATGTTCTGGGCTCAGCTTATACTTTACTTGCCCCAGCTCTGAAAGCAGTTATTTCTCCAAGGGGTCCTGGTTCCTTTTGTTTATAAAATGGCATTTCTAGTCGCCTTTGGGGGAGAGGATTTGCCAATCTCTTCACTTAGCCATAGCCTTCTCATGGTAGATGAAAATTTTAGTGCAATTTTAATTTATATTTCTCTCATTATAAGTGATGCTGAGTATCTTTTTATGTTTTTAAGGGCCATTTTAATTTCTTTTTAAATGAATTGTCTACTCATGTCTGTTGTTCATTTTCCTACCAGATATTTTCCCTTTGATTTTCTCTCCTTTTTTTTTTTTAATTATTGTTTATTTATTATAGCTTATTATGGGGGTACAACAGTTCTGGTTAAGTATATTGCCCATGCCTCTCTTTTTTTAAACTTTAAAACAATCATGAATTTACACAAAGGCTGAAAATACAGCACAAAGAATTGATTTTTCTGAAACATTTCAGAGTGAGTTGCTGACCTGGCCCAGATTATCCCTGAATATGTTAGTATTTCCTAAAAAGATATCTTCTTACATAATCACAATGCAACCACCAAAATCAGAAAATTGTGCCCAACATGTGTTTTATTAGAGCAAAAGGATTCCACTCAGAAGCACGGCCTCCATCTGCTTGTTGTATCTCTTTTCTTTCCTTTAGTCTTAAATAGTTCCTCATTCTTTCTTTGACTTTCATAATCTTGACTCTTTTGAAGAAGACAAGGCAGTTACTTTGTAGAATGTCCCTCATTTGGGTATGCCTGATACTTCCTCATGATTAGATTCACATCATGTACTTTTGGCAGGAATATCACAGAAGTGATACTGCATTCTTCTCACACTATCCTGTCAGGTGGTAAATGATTTCAATTTATCGGCTGGGCATGGTGGCTCACGCCTGTAATCCTAGCCCTCTGGGGCAGCCGAGGCGGGTGGATTACTCGAGGTCAGGAGTTCGAGACCAGCCTGAGCAAGTGTGAGACCCCCATCTCTACTAAAAATAGAAAGAAATTAGCTGGACAACTAAAAATATATAGAAAAAATTAGACGGGCATGATGGCACATGCCTGTAGTCCCAGCTACTCGGGAGGCTGAGGCAGGAGGATTGCTTGAGCCCAGGAGTTTGAGGTTGCTGTGAGCGAGGCTGGCACTCTAGCCCGGGCAACAGAATGAGACTCTGTCGCAAAAAAAAAAAAAAAAAAAAAAAAAGAACTTATCTCATTACCAATGAAGTTCATTTTAATCATCTGGCCACCTGATTAAAGTGGTATCTGCTAGTTTCTGCACTGTAAAGTTACTCTTTTCCCTTATACTTAAAATATTTATTTTGTAGATAGGTACTTTGAAACTATGTAACTATCTCATTCTTCATTGTACATATAGACATACCATCCATTCACCAAAAAGTGTCAAGTTTCTCTGACAGCAAGAAACTTGGCTTTTATCATCCTTAGTATAATATATCTCCTTATTCTATCACTCAGCATGTGTGCAACCATCTCTGCCAACACCTCCTTCCCCACGTGGATGCCTTCCTCTCCCACTCCACGCAGGGCTAAGCCTCTTCACACTTGAGAGCCTCTGACTGCCAGAGATGGCCTCCACCGTGGCTGCTCACCTTGCTGTGCCTCATCTAACAAATTTGAGTCTGAATTGTTTGAGATTGATGGAAGGAGAAGAGGGCAAAGAGGATGATGAAGAATTCCCTCAGTTTTTAAGACTCTTCATATATGAGGAATGTTAATGTTTAATACATGTCACAAATATTTGCACCAGTTTTTCAGTTGTGCACTTAAACCTTTTAAACTTGCTTTTTATTATTTATTTTAGAGATGGGGTCTCACTCTGTCACCCAGGCATGATCATAGCTCACTGTAGCCTCAAACTCCTGGTCTCAAGTAATCCTCCTGCCTTAGCCTCCCAAGTAGCTGGGACTACGGGCTCGAGACACCATGCTCAGCTAATTTTTAAAAAATTTTTTTGTAGATACAGGGTCTCACTATGTTGCCCAAGCTGGACTTCAACTCCTAGCCCCAAACGATTCTCCTACCTCAGCCTCCCAAAGCAGTGGGCTTACAGGCGTGAGCCACCATGCCCAGCCTATACTTAGATACTTATGATTTGCCTTAAAATATGAAGTGGAAATTGAGAGGTAAAACAGAAGAAACAAGCGAAGCTGAGCCATGTGTTGATAATTATGAAATCTAGGTGATGAGTACATGTGGGTTCTGTGTACTGTTCTACTTACTTGATGTTTACACTTCTCCATGATAAAAACGTATCATAAGAGAGTTCATTTATACTTTAAATATTTTTTATCATATTATTCTTGAGTGCATATAAAAAAGAAAAATATAAACAAAATAAACTGGCTATAGTTTTTTAAAACTTCATGTTCCGATTCCAGCTCTTCTAAAACACTTTTGACTTGAAGCCATCAATGCCCATGTTTTCCACTCCATGCCATTCTCTGTGCCAAGAGCGTCTGTGATGCAGCATTTCTTAAGAATGTTCCATTGTGTTCCTGAGATTTTCTTCCAAGCTTCCAGCACTTTTTTCTGCACATTTTGATGCTGATGTCTTCTGGATCTTACCCAAAGGTGCTGCGCACGTGCAAACAGTAACAACTCCAGCCCAGCTGCTGCCTCCTGACTGCCCCTCACCTTCAGCAACGCTAAGACACATCCCTAAGATTTCAGAATGTTCAAATGGAGGAGGAACGGCGGGCTGTGCATCTTAATATTGATAAAGGTCAGTAATTATAAATTAATTACAGAGTGTAATTTCCGTATCTCCTGTAATAGTTCTTTATTCTTCCTCTCAGATTTTATAGCATAATACCCAGCATGCAGGTTTTCAAAATTTGATAAATATTTCTATAATAGTTCTTATCTCATTAAACCTACTGTTGGTGATGGGGCACATGTCAACTACTCTGGCAAAACTGAACTCCTGAAGGCCAGAGACCACTGCTAACTGTTCTCTTTATTTCCAGTTCCCAGAATGGTGCAAAGGGCCATGGAGAGCTCAATGAATGTCTGTTGCATGAATGACTCTTCCCAAGACTATTGGCATTAATTAAAATCAATTAGTCAACCTGCTAACTAAGCATAAATGTAGCCTTCTGAGACACTAAGCCTAGTACTTTTTGAACCAAGAAACTACAACTTCTAGTTGAGGCTCTTAAGTCTGAGAAAGGCCCCCCTGTCAAAATAGCTATGCTTGCTATGCTACGCCATTTTTCATTCATTCAAAAACACTTATTATCTACCAAGTACCAGGTCCTGTGTTCATAAAAGGGTACAAGAGAGTTTTTACCCTCAAGAAGATCATTTAATTTAGTGGCAAAAACAAGCATGCATGTGATTACAAAACACAGTGGGAAGTATTATGACAGAAGGATGCATAGGGTACCATGGGCACATAAAGAGAAGACACTTAACCCAGGGTCTAAAAGCTTCCCAGTAGAGCTGACAACTGAGGTGAATCTTAAAATATTCCCTTCCTATTCTCTAGTGCTCCAATCTCCAATATAGTAGCCACTAGCTATGTGTAACTATGTACATTTAAATTAATGAAAATGAAATAAAATCAGTTTTAGTTTTAAAATGAAATAAAGTCAGCTCCTTAGTCACATTAGCCACATTTCCAGCACTCAGCAGCCACATGTAGTGGTATTAACGCAGACAGGAAACATTTCCATCATGCAGAATGTCCCAGTGGACAATGCTGTTCTGGTGCTTTCATTCCAATAAAGCATATGGTTCCCTTCTCAAAGGTCCCATACAACAAGAGGCAGGATAGATGTCTGAAGTACAGAATTGCATTCAATTTATCCAACAATATATTACACGACTCAGGTCACCTGACAGTATTTTAAACAAGGATGCTACTCAAACAAGGGAAAGAGAAAATTTCAATCTTTGATTATACCTTCAGATAGGACAAAAACATCTTATGTGATCTTAAATCAATCTGAAATAGGAAAAGAAAATGTCCAGAGAAGGTAGAAATACAGAGTGTTAAGTGTTGACTTCTAGAGACTTAATTCTATTAATACACACCAGCTCCTCTAATGCCCCTTTAGAGGAAAATGATAGACTGGGGGGGATCTGATATTTTTAGATCTTTCAAGGTGTAATGCCACTTTGAAGATATGATCTTTTTATTTAAGATGTATTTAAGAAAAATATCACTAACCAAAAGCATCACAACAAAATAAACTGTGTGCACCTCTCAAAACTAGAATTATCCTAAAAACAGAGAATAGTACAAAAAAGTATATATAATCACTACAATGTAACACTTCTTAAACATTTTTAAGGTAACATGGATGACACAGCATCTTACCAGTTCTGATTTGAAGTAGCCTATTGTGTTTTCATCCAACTGAAAATATCTTCTCTTCCAGTTTTTCATCTACCAGAGATGAACACAAACATAAGACTTCTGTTTCTAACGATGTCAAATGTTAATCATCACTGAATTATTCTGATATATGAATAATCAGAAATGTCAAGCATTGAAAAATCTCACTACCTCCCTTAGTGAAGAGGGAGGTGAAAGCTCATCCCTCATTTGCTACCCAGGCCTTGAACTCCTAAATTCAAGTTTTAGTGGCTGGCTTTCAGCTTTTATTATATGATTTTTATGATATGACTGCATATTTTTAACGCTCTAACAGTTTTTTAAAAATGTACTTTTCTTGCTCCCCACTTCCCCAAAGAGCAAGCAATGGAAATGTTAATAAACCACATCAAGTTTCTCCATCTGTAAAATACATGAATTCTTCTACAAGTACTTTATACATAATAGTAAAGCAGTAAATATTTAATAAAGCAAACCTATTTTGTACAAATATTTTGTCAATGTAATGCAGTTTTGTGAAAGCATTTCAGCATCTCTAAGTGATTAACATTTTGGACCCAAGAAGACTTTTAAGACTGACTCCTTAAAAGCCCTAATTAACACACAATTGAGTATCATAGCTAGATGAGAATTCTGACACTCCCTGCAGACATCCTAAGGTAAGAAACCCCCAGCCTTCGCTGCCTTCATTTCCCTTAGCCTAAAGGTCAGACAGGGCTAAAAGAACTTTCCCTCACTGACCTAAGGGAATTAGAGTTGTTGGTAAGTGAAGAGAAGTCAAATAGTACAGCCAATGGAGTTTAAAGCATTTCTTTACTCACAGGCATTTTTTTTTTTATTTTTAAACTTTAAATTTATTTTCTCATGAAATTCTAAAGATTTAGTTCACACAGAAAGAATGCCTTAAATTACAAATACTGGTAAATTTACTTGCTCTTGCAGAAATTTCTTACCATGGAGCTGATTGTGTGGGAATATCTGGGCTAATCTATAATAGGTCTTACTAATCACCAGGTGCTGTATGAAGGGCTACACCTCTTAGTTACATCTTTAAAAAACAAAACAAAACAAAACCAACCCTGGACAGTAAGTTTTATAATATGATTTTCCTTTAAAAAGAAACTGAGAGCCTGAGAGGTTAAGTAGATAGTCCAAAGTCACGGAGCTTCCCACTGAGGTCAGCCCAACCCCAGATCAAGAAAAGGATACTTCCAAACCCCACTCCTCCTCTCACCCCTGGCCCTTGACCTCTCTAGAGCTCTCTTTCCCTGACTCACTCCCCCAAGGAAGGGTGGGGATCAATAGAAAAGCTTTCTCGAATAAATTTCAACTGTTAGGAAAGCTCATTTAAACTGAAGGCCAGTAGTAATAGGCATTAACTTTCCTGGCTGCCTGCACACCAAGGAAATAATAGCATTGCGTTATCCTTAGAATAACTCCTATTTTATCTCCTGGCTCCCTTTCTCACATGCTGGTCTCTCACTTGTGGCATTTCATAAAATAAAGCAAACAATTTAATCTGTTAATTTGAGAGTACGCTATATATACACTCATTTTTCATTATTTCACATATTTTGTTAAGCTACTCACCACTGCTCCTTGTTTTACACAATATCCAGCTTTGATAACTGCACTGTCTGGAGGTGGTTTAGGAGTAAAGTAAGGAAGATGGCTTTGTGACCGTTTCAAATTATTTCTGTCAATACTTTCACCACATTCGTTTACTTCTTCTTTCTAAAATGAAGCAAAATAAATAAATTCTTTTCTTGCTTGTTTACCTTCAAAGCATACTTTTATTTCATGTTGTTATCCTAGTAGAAAATCTTAAAATCTAATCTTTGTTCAGATAGGAACACAGATTTTGAAGTGAAGAGTTTTCTAATTAATCTGAGATACTCTGTCTTAACTTTCCCATCACTGATTGATTAAAACATAGATTTCCACTTCTCTTGTTCTGTAAAAGTCCTGCCACAGTGCTTTTTTGGGGGGTGTGGGGGATGCCTAACTTTTTATTTTGAAATAATTACACAAATTCACAGGAAGTTGCCCTGAAAAATGTACAGGAGGTCCTATGTACCTTTTAACCAGTTTCCCACAAAAGGGAAACTAAATAACTAGAGCACATTATGAAAACCAACAACTGACATTGGTACATCCCACACACCTTATTCAGATTTCACCAGTTTTTCATGCACTCGCTTGTCTATGTGTGTCCACACAGTTCTATGCAATTTTATCACATGTGGAGATGTGTGTAACCACCACATTCAAGATACTGAATTGGTCACCACTACAAGGCTCCCTTGTGCTACCCCTTTAGAACTCCTATCCCTAATCCCTTGGCAACCACTAATTTGTTCCCACCTCTGTAATTTTGACTTTTTGAGAATATAATATAAATGGAAACATACAGTAGGTAATCTTATGAGATTGCCTCTTTTCACTCAGCATAAGTCTCTGGAGATTCATCCAGGTTGTTCCTTGTACTTATAGTTCATTCCTTTTTATTGCTGTATCCATGGTATGGATGCACTAACAGTTGTTTAACTATTTACCCATTAAAGGACATTTGAGTTGTTGACAGTTTTTGGCTATTAGGAATAAAGCTGCTATGAACACTCATGTACAGGTTTTTGCATGAACATAATTCTCCATTTCTCTAGGATAAATGATTAGGAGTACAAATGCTGGGTTATAGTAATTACAAGTTTACTTTTATTAAAAAAAAACAAACAAACTGCCAAACTGTTTTTCAGGGTGGCTGTACTATTTTACATTCCCATCAGCAATGTATGAGAGATACAGTTTCTCCTCATCCTTGTCATCATTTGTGTTGTCACTAATTCTTATTTCAGCCGTTCTGACAGGTGTACAGTGATATCTCATTATGATCTTAATTTGCATTTCCCTACTGGCTAATGACAGTGAACATCTTTTCATGTGCCTATTTGTCATCTGTATATCTTTTACCTTTTGGTGAAATATCTGTTAACGATTTTTGCCCATTTTCTAATTGGATTTCTTGGGTTTTTTACTGTTTGGTTCTGAGTGTTTTGTTATACGTTCTAGACACAAGTCCTTTGTTGGATATGTGGCTTGCAAATATTTTTTCCCAGTTTTGTAGCTTTTCTTCCATCTTCTTAACAGGGTCTTTCACAGAGCAAACATTATTAATTTTGATGAGGCCCAATTTATCAATTCCTGCCTTTATGGACCATGCTTTTGATGTCAAGTCTAAAAACTCTTTGCCTAGTCCTAGATCCTGAAGACTTTCTCCTAATCTAAAAGTGCTGTAGTTTTATGTTTTACATGTAAGTCCAATATTTTTAAAAAAACTAACTCTACTCAGGTTTTCATGTTCCTCAAAGCATTGGTTTCCTGTTTATTTATAACATCTGATAATCTAGAATTCCACAAGTAAGTCCAAAGTATATTTTCAAGAATATCTAAATTTCAAGAGAAAATTTAAGTCTTTTAAGAGTCATGCATATCTTGAAGAATTTTCAACCTGTTCTATATTTAGACAGGTCAACATTAATTATTACTTAACTTTGTAATCCCAGCACTTAACTCACTGTTTACCCAATATTTACTGAATAAATTTATCATGCAAATGCGATTTATTTAACATTTTATTACCTTATTATCTAAATACTTTTATAAGTAAATATTACTGTATAATTTTTAAAAACTATATTACAAAAAATAAAGCAATAAAATTCTTTGGGATCTTTTTAATGGCACCTGGTCACAGAATCCTAGAATCCACCAAAAAATCTATACCAAAATTAAAA
This sequence comes from Varecia variegata, assembly GCA_028533085.1. Taxonomy (NCBI): domain Eukaryota; kingdom Metazoa; phylum Chordata; class Mammalia; order Primates; family Lemuridae; genus Varecia; species Varecia variegata. Next base: position 54,996,000 of record CM052446.1, on the reverse strand, counting down.
TGCAACAAAATCTTAATTCTACACAAAATTTAAACAACCACAGATACAGACTACAACGATATCTTAATTCAAATATATACCAATAGTCTTGTCCCTTATGTCAACACAAGTTATAATACAAGTGAAAGAAGCTTAATTTAGATACATAATAACCAGAAATTTAATTGGTTAAAATCATTACTTTTGGAAAACATAAAAACACATACAAATCCTAGCTTATTTTTTATCCAACTTTGGTGAAAAATGTAAGCTCCCACTAGAGCAAGGATTTTTGTTCATTAATAATCCCTTTGTAGAGCATAAAGAAAGTAGTCAATGGTTAATTAATTAACGTTGTAAGATTTCTCTTTCTATTAATCACCCTCCCCTGGCAAAAGACTGGAAAATGTGGTGTATAATACAATTTGATTTAAAAAATTCATAAAGTGTTAAATTCTTTTAAGTTTAAAAGACACACAGGTAATGAAAATGCCTAAGATTGGCAATATAGATTAATTACTTTAAAATTCTTGGTTTCTCAACTACTAGTAATTTAATTTGCATTACAAACTCATTCCTTCAATAGCAACACAAGAAATTTAAGTTCATACAAAAGTTTTAACTTCATCAAAAATTGTTTATCAATTTACATTTTTCCTAACACCCAAATGAAGACTTAAATTTAGCATATAAGTAATTTGGGGATAGAATTAAGAAAAATTCCAGTCCTGTTTAGCTCACGCAGGCCAGGTTGTAGAAGAACACAGGTTTAAAAAAGTATACATATTTGCAAACTCTATGACTCAGAAAATTTATTTCTAGTAATTTATTCTTTAAAAAATATCATCTATGTCTCTAAGGTTTAAGCTACAAGAATGTTCATCATAGCATTATCTATAAAAGAAAAAAAAAACTCTATTTTTCCAACAAGAGAGGACTTGTAAATTCTGGTAAATCCATGTAAGAACTATTATACTATGCAGTCCTTATAAATGATATAGAAGAACTTCTAATGACTTGGAAAATGTTCATGATGTAAGTAAAAAAAATCTGTTTACAAAGTCTAATATATAATGAATAGTCTAATATATAATGAATATATAATGTATACTCTTATATATATGAATATATAATTCATATCTCCATTTCTGAGGGAGAAAGGCTCAGAGAAAACATGAAAAACTTTGTGCTGTTTATCTGTGATTTCCATATTTTTCACAATAAACATATACTTTGGAAATAAACAAAAATAAAATTTTTGTCATAATTCAGTATTATATTAATTCAGTAAAGATGTATTGTTTTAGTTTTGATAACAATACAAAAACATACAATGATTAGACCCTCACACGATAGAAGAATTAATCTACTACCTGAGTTGGAGTAATGATGGGTACACCTCCAACAATATCAGTTCTGTAAGACACTTGCTTCTTTCCACAATCACCCTGGCGACTTAGGTTTTCAGAATTAGGCTGTGAGTCTGACTGCTTTGGTACCTAAAATAGTAAATAAAATGAATCATTTTGCAACCAGCATTATATGTGTGAGCCTCTTTTATCACAGAATTTCTAATTAATCATCCACTTATATGTAACCGACAAATCTATATAAAAATTATTTACAGTGTGTGTGTATGTACTCCTGTAAGTTCTCACACTAATTTTCCTGTTAGAGTAATCCTTTATAAAGACAGCCATCACTCCCTGAGTGCTTACATAGGAAGGTACTATTTCATACAGTTTCTCATTTACTCTTCCTATCAACCCTATGCATAGGGGCAGTACTCCTATCTGAGAGGTAAGAAAACAGAGGCTCAGAGGCATTAGGCAACATGGGTTTAGATCCTGGTTGTACTACATCCTAGCCAAGTTTATGTAACGCTTCAAACTCAAGGACTATACTCTATACTCTGTTTATTAGAGCACTCAGTATTGGCTTACAGCTTGTTGCTGTTAATCCTCCCTTTCCTCCATTCTTACCCAAGGTCCTGAGGACAGCGATCATGGTATATTCAATATTTCCTGGCTTCAAGACAAAGTGTACTACCACAAACATAGTAAGGACTCAATGAATGTTGAAAGACTGACTCAATGATGAATCCAAACTCAGCAGGAAAAAAGAATAATAAATTCTTAACATAAATCAAAAATCAAAATGTTCAAAATAAAATAAAACTTCTCATTAGAAATTTAAAGGAGACCGGGGGGTGGTGGCTCATGCCTGTAATCCTGGCACTCTGTGAGGCTGAGGCAGGAGGATCACTTGAGGTCAGGAGTTCAAGACCACCCTGAATTAAGAGTGAGACCCTGTCTCTACTAAAAATAGAAAAATTAGCCAGGCGAGGTGGCACATGCCTGTAGTCCCAGCTACTTGGGAAGCTGAGGCAGGAGGAATTTCTTGAGCCCAGGAATTTGAGGTTGCAGTGAGCTATGATGACACCACTGCACTCTACCCAGGGTGACAGTGAGACTCTTGTCTCAAAATAAATAAATAAATAAATAAATAATAAAGGAGTTCCAATACTTGTACTAGTGATAAAACACTCACAAATATAAACAGACAATTATTGTGATAACAGCAGAGTGAGTCTTGTATATTAATACCTCATTAAAGAAGAATCAAAAATCAGAGGTACCACTAATGTTGAACATCTATTTTAGCTTTTCTTATGTGGCCTAATCAGGGAATAAGGTACTTGGCTAATCATTATTTCTATCTATAGACTGTTAAGCATGTAGTATTTTATTTATAAATTTTAAGGCTGTGAATAAAATGTAACAAAATATTTTCAGCATCAATTATGATGTTCAACATAATTTAGTCTCTCTCTAGTGAATTAAGGGGCATTTGGGGATCTTGAAATCTTTCAGAAACATAACAAATACTACTGACAATTACAGAAGTACTAATACAAAAACTTAAATAATTTTCCTGTCACATAGCTAATCCCTCTTAACGGTATTGGCAGAACTACAGAGGACACCATTCACAATGTATTCAAAGATGCCACCATTTATTAGTGTGATTCCAAAGCAGTGTGGTTTCTCATACTTTAGTGTGCAAAAAGGTATCACCCAGGAACGTTATTAAAAACATACAATTCCAAGGCTTCATATCCAGAAATTCCAATTCAATAAATCTATAGTGAAGCCCCCAAAACTGAGACCATTCATTTTTTCTCTTAAGGCACTAAGAAACCAGTGCTGCTTATTACTACAAATTGTAAAAAATGAATTAATCCAGTAAAGTTACTAGATACTGCCTTTCTAAAGAAATTTTCCAAGTAGGGAATATTTACTAAAAAACCTAAAAACAATCAGCTAAAACCTTTTAAAAATATGTATGTCTGAATCACTTCAAAAAATTGCTTTCCTGAAACTGCAGAAACCCAAAATAACTTCTGCTTCATATACAGATCAGATGCAGTGCGTAGGCGTTTTCTGTCATGTGGTAACAAGCTGTTCTAGCGCAAGACAAAAAATTTGACTTAACTCTGAGAACAGCTTTAGCTATGTTAACTCTTTATTGTGCTCTGATATAAATATGGACTCATTCATTTTTAGATGGAAACTAACAAGTGACTAACATATGCTGACTTTCAGGGCACATGATCTTTAAGAATAAGTCATTTAGGGTCAGTAAACTCACTGCACCTCAGTAAAAACACACTTCAGTTGACATGAACCTCACACAGGAACTCCTTCCCCACCCTTTCCAGGGGGCCTACTTTGTGTTTCTCTACAAGTGTGTAACGGGAAAAGGGTGAGGCAAGGTACGATTGGAACAGAACCTGTCCCCTTGCTCACCATCATCCGTAGTAAACTCTCTTGGTAAAGTTTGTTTTTTGCTTTAGGAACAAAAGAGTAAGGAGAAGCCTCTTTGTTCAGGAAGCAGTAGGGTATAGCGCTTCAGAGTTCTAGATCCAAAGCCCACAAACTGGACAGGGCTGGGCCCCCAGCTCCATAATTTACCAGCCATGAAAACTGTAAAAGTCACTCAATCCTTCTAAGCCTTACTTTTTCAGATAACTTGAATAAAACCTTCAGTCTAAGACCTGGCACAGTGTAAATAATCAATAAATATTAATGTTCACCAGAAAACCAAAAAGAAAAGAAGCCCAGGTTGGAAGCAAGAAGTTGTAGCAGTGGAAAAGAGGGCAAAGGTACCAACCCCTGGGACTCAAGGGGGAAAATCGGGTGAGGAAATAAGTTTAGAGCCTGAGAAAGAATCCCCAAGGGCACACGGGCAAGACAGTCTGGCTGCACAACTCTTCAACCCAATACCTGTCCCTGTACCTCATTTCTAGCCTTCACCCCCACCTTAGCCTGCTCATATCTTCAACTCCTGCCCTGACACCAGTCCCAGTCATGGCTTAGAACACAAGAGTGCCCATTCCTATTACCTAGGCAGGTGGCAGGAAGTCTCATACTAGTCTGGAAGAAAAAAAAAATACATCCTCAAGGTAGAACTCTACATACTAAGTTTGTTTTCCCCTAGAAACATTATTAAAAGCAATGGTTAAGATCTACAGTAATGTATATCCTTATTAGGTATATAACAGGTTAAAAAGGCATTCATGGGTTGATTAAAGGGCTGACAGTCACCATGTACAAAAAAATGTATTCACTTTGTGAACACCTGCCTTTTAAACAAAGCTTGAGTATGAAACTTATTGGTAAGTTAGGGACATTCAGTAGGTGTGTTTTCAAAATATAAAGATTACTTCCAGATGTTGAAAATTTTTCAAAAATATACAAATACTTACTGTAATTTTTATAGCTTTGTTCAGCACATTTACCCATTCTACGAGGTCCTGCTGATCATTGGCTTGTAGGAAATATTTCCTCATTCCTGCATTCATAACTGTTGAGAGAAAAAAAAAATAAACACAGGGAATATTGTACGTGTTACCTCTAAATTTATGTTTGCAGTAGCTGAGAAACCTCATTAGGTTCGACATTGTGACTCTCTTGGATTTCATAAAATGTCAGACCACACATAATACTGCTTTAATCACACAATAACATAGGTAAAACTCTTATTTTTTTATGGTCATGTTTTTCATTAAATGGATATACCACAATATATTCAGTCAATCCTCTAATGATGGATACTGAGGCTATTTCCAGTTTTTGAAATTACATAAAATATCACAATGAAACATCATATCCATATATTTCTCCATACTTGGGCTAGCATCTCTATGGGATAAATTTCTTGTCACAGACTGTCAAGAAATTGTTGGGTCAAAGACAATTCACATTTAAAATATTTATAGGTGTTAGCAAATTGTCTTCCCAGAAGATTGAATCTATTTCTATTTACGTACTTACTGACAGCATATGCAAAGGTTTTTTTTCATCTAATACCCCTCACCAATACTGGTTATTAGTACCTGTGGATATCTCTAGTTTCTAGTTTTCAAAGCCTCTGTGACACTGGGGCTGGGAGTCTGCAAACAATACTTCCTAGACCCTAGCAGGGGTGGCGTTGGGCCAATGGAGGGACTGACTGCAAGGTGGGAGTGGGGGATGGGAGAGGAAACCCTTTTGCTGATTCCTGTTCTTGCTAACCTCCCTCCAACAGCAGCATACAAGAAGCTACTACTGCTCCAGGGCCTTCTGCTGCTCCCTACCCCAGCCTCGCAGAGTACCCTCGGATGCTAATAACTAGCCTCCCAGTGGCTTCTCCTCCACAGCCCTAGGTCCTCTTCCCTTTTGTCTCTCTAGCCTCAGGAGTGGTAGTTGCTTCATGGATTTTCTCATTTCTGGGTTACTTCAGTATTCCCTTTGTGCTCTTTTAGCCTTCCAACATGTAGGTAACCAATTTCTGGCAACAAATCTCTTGGGTTTGAAATACCTAGTGTGGCGTTTTCCTGACCAGACTCTGACTGATACAGTGCTCTTTAACAACCTAACTGGGGAATGATTATAACTTGTTTAATATGAGTTTCTTTGATTATTGAGACAAATTAGTTTTGTATGTTTACAAGCTATCTGTATTTGCTTTGTAAACTTTATTTTCCTTACCCATACTTCTCCTGAGTTGTTCATATATTTTTTATTTATAGGAGTATCTATAAATCCTTTTTGTTTTATTAAAAGTACTTTTCCCAGTCTGTCACTTTTGTCTTTTCACTCTGTTCACGGTTATCTTTGATCAAACAGAAATATTCTACCCATCTTTTCCTTAAATGCCTCTAGATTTCATATTTAGAAAAATCTCCATAACTTAAGATTTATTTTTCCAGCCCCTATGAATTTCTTTGTATTTAAAAGCATAATACATTTGGAACTTTTTAGGCAATTTAATTTATACATTTCCCTTTAGGGACTATCTATTTGTATAAAACAAAGCACAACTGCATATACAATTGTCTACAAACTACCATCATCAACTCCTGAGTTAAAGCTATTTATTATAGATTATGTGCGTTTATTTTTAAAAACACAAATATTATTCTAGGAGCTAAGGTATCTGAATAATTACACTGTTTCAATTGTTCAAATACAAAAATAACTTCCAAGAGTCTCTACCATTTTACATGATATACTAGCACCCAGCTGAGCATGACTAAGAGAAGAGGGAAACGAAAACCCTCAAGGAAAAAAAGTTATTTCTCAAACACACAAGATTTTGAAATTGGGACTGAGACCAAGACACTCTAAACCAGAGTTTCCTTGAATTGAGATGACAGCTTTAGAAAGGAAGTCAAAGCATATCTTATGAAGTGCTACAAAACTAGTCTGGAAACTTAAAGAAATTTAATACACTGTAAATCTGTTCTTTTGTATCTTTCTATGGCATTTATAAATGCCACAAATATATATTAAGATAAATTGCTAACTCACTAGGACATTATTTTTGTCAATAGAAAACTTCTGTTTTTAATTTCTAGCAATCACTAAGTCCTCCTTTTATAATCTTTCTCCAGTTTAGGCTGAAGCGGAGCTCTCCCCTTAATGACTTCTTCCCTTCAATGTTATTTTGGACATCTGCCCAGACCATCTGAAGAGTTTGAAAATCTAAGCACTTATTAATACACTACATATGGTACAAAGTAAATGTACATGTAGTTTTGAATGAATAATATTTATATAAGGTCCAAGAAGCAAATATATCCCTAAAAAGACTCTTAGTATACCTTGCAGTTTGAATAAATGTTCATATTCCTCAAGAATTATTTCATAGCAAGAGGAGCATGGTGATATGATGTAGAAAAAAAATCAGAGCCTGGCATCACTCAGACCTGACTAGCTTATGGACTTATAAGCAATATCATCTTATAAACATCATTCAATCTCTCTGAGCCCCATCTTCCTCATCTATAAAATGGGAATGCCAGTCACCCCTTCCTTAAGAGGTGAAAATGAAGGATGTAAAGAAACTAATGCAGTGCCTGGGATAGAACAGACATTCTTCCTTATTGTCATCATCTGGAGATTTCCAAAAAGGAGGCATTGTAAAAAAACATAAACCAAATTACTGAAAAGTGGTATATTAGCAATATGGGCGGTGGGGTGGGAAGACACAGGAAATGAAAGAAAAGAACTTTGAATAATAAAAAAACAAAACTTTAACACCACTAAGTTGCCATGCTTTTAGCAAGGGTTTCATCTTGAATAATAAATGCGTCCCCAGGGGCTTATGTCCTTCCTACCCTTTTCACTTGAGTACTTCTTTATCTCAAATCTTTATAATATGCATGAATCCATCAAATGGATGAAACTTTAAGCACAAACATTAGCTTAACTACAAATAAAAATTACCTCACAGCCTAAGATCAACTGGTTATGGTTCAAATATGGTTATAGATTAAGGGGTTATGAGACATTCTATCATATCATTCCTTTGTCAATTTTCTCCACTCTGTTTTCTCTATCCTCTCTTTCTCTATTAAATGTCGAACTTCCTTGATGGAGTTTCTAATTTTCTTATCTCTTTCCTATTATCTGTCTTTACCTTTGGTTTACTTTTAGATGACTTTTCTTCTGAGTTTTGCCTAGTCTCATGTTCCTTTTCCTATTTGATAATTCCCTCTCCTCAAATGTTCAATAATCCTGGGCTAACTGTTCCTATTTAAAAGCAAGTTACTAAAAAGACTGAGAGGAAGCTCTCTTGAGTTGTTGTGGGTTTTTGATTGTTGGACCTCAGTAGTCAACTATGGTAAGCTCCTCTGGTAAAAATGTCCAGATGTCAGGACCTATGGGTCTTTTCTCTGGGGCATTCAGAGTCTTATCCCACCTAAACCTGGCTGCCTAGTGCGCTCAGGCTGGATGCAGGAAAGGGTTGCAATCACCATGCAGACTTTCATTTAACTCTCCTATTTTCAGTTTCATGCCTCATTCCTTTCCTTCTCTGGAACTAGTGTCCCAAGCATGGAGCCCCATTGATTCTATTTCTGGAGACTGCATTTGTCCCATTTCCTGCTGGGATAGAGGAAGGGTGGCTGCCTGACTTAGCCATGGTGGTAGGGACTAGAGGTTGCTTCTTATATGGACATTGAAACAAAGTTCCTATTTTTTGGTCCCTCCTCACTATTGCTTCCCCCAGAAAGTGTACCGCCTGTACCTAAGCCTGTCTAGAGTTGGGCTGGGGCAGTCTACAAATGGTGAGCTTTTCACTGGCCTGTTCCTGTATTCTGCTAAGTTACCTACCATTCCTCCAACTACTCTCAATCTCTGTACACTGAGGGTTACAGATATCTGCTCCCTTCATCAAAGATGGTTTGAGTGTTTCTTGTTCTCACTGTTTTGGAGCAATTTGAGAGGATATATGTTGTCATTCTGAATGGAAGTTGTGGTTCTATTTTAGAAGCCAGTGCCTTTCTCTCTGAAGACAAGCATTTTATGAATCTCTTCTCTACTCCCACTAGAGGACTAATAAACTACTGACAGAACCAGTAAATGACTAATCTTAATCTCTGATTCCAGTGAAAATTACCCACTCTAAATATCCCCAATAACTACGAATGTTGAATCTATTACTACATATTACTATTTTTTCAAGTATAAGTTTGAGATTTTACCAAAAAAGATTTTTCAAAAGTATGTGGATTATATGTTCTAAAATTTCAAGTTCTCTGTTACTTGACTTGCCCCCAATAGCCTTTCATTCACAAGGCCATGAGGCATTTTCCTATTTAGTAATCAAAATTATAATTTGCAATAAACATGTAACATTTTAGGTAGTTTCTTAGTAGTGATAAAAGCATTATAGAGGATCCCCTGAACAGCTATATTTCATCCTGCTCATATCATATTTTCTTATTGGCTACATATAACTCCTAACATACTGTCTACAGAAGAAACCTTCCTTTTGCAAGCAAAAGAGTGCAAATATCTTTAATATCAATTCTATCCCCAAAAAGTATCTTTTTTACTTTAATGTAAAATATTCCCTTCTGATGTCTGTTGGCCACCTTGAATTTTTGTCCCTTCCATTAACATACTCTCTGAGGGGATATCAATTCTCCCAGCTTCAACTATCACCCACTATTTTAAAACTCCAAATTTCTCCATTCTTCATCTTCAAGCTCCATCCAGTCTTCATGTACTGTTACCAGATGATTTCCACTGGCAAGTTTCCCCACTATTTCAAACTCCTTAGCAAACATTTCACCCTATCTAATCAGATCTCCCTGATTCTTCATTTCTTTCCTTAAAGCAAACTTCCCTGCTACCTCTCTCTTCCCTTCAACTCCCACATATCCAGCCACCAAGTCCCTGCCCTTTTCCTTCTAATGTTTTTTATTTTTCCTTTTTCTCCCATTGCCACCATCCTAACTCAAGACCTTACATGTAGTAGTTCATATACATATAGTAGTAGTATATGTGGTTCAAAAGCCACTTACTTGTAATCTACCTGCATCAAAACTTCCCTATTCATACAAAAAAAGCAAACCAACCTCCTTCACCTTATGTCTGCTTCTAGATGCTGTCTTTCTCTCCTCCCTTTTTCAAAATAATAGAACATATCCCTTGTCAACACACTGAAGCCTGACTCCCACCTGCCTTTATATTCTCCAGCTTCTCATCATCGCCTCCAACTTCACTGAGTGTCAGTTCCACACATACCACACTCTTTGGCCTGCCTGCCTCTGTCCACACAGTCCTCCATCTTTTCTTCCCAGTGGTGAAGGATGATCGGGAGTCTAGCTGGCCACCAACTCAAGTATCTCCTCCTCTAGTGTGGCTCCTCTGACTCCTGAGCTCCCCAATAAGGATTTGAAGCTCTTTGATTGTGTTTCTTTAATAAACTGCACACCCCTTTATCTACTAATTGTGACAAATGCAATGATAATTATCTGGTATTGTATCTGTCCATAAGCCAACCAGCCTGTGAGATCCTTAAGGGCAGCAACTGCTTCTTATTCATCTCATAGCCCCAGTGCCAAGCACAATGCCTGGCATGTACTAGGCATCCACTAAGCATTTGCTGAACAAGTTAATCCAATACCTTCACCTACACCTGCCCCTTAACTGTAAATTTCTCTATTACCCACAAGCTGAAGACAAAATCCTTTTCGTTATTTATGTATTTAATATGGAATGAAATAGAAAGTTAAAAATTACCTGAAATCTCGCTGGAGGTGATTATTATAAATACCAGGATAACAGTTACATATGGAGGGAGAAGGTTGTGACTAGGATGGGCCATAGGAAAGAGGCTTCAAGGGTGGAGGTGAAAGGGCAAAGTTTTACTTCCTCATCGGTACGGTAGTTACAAGGGAATTCTCCTTAGAATAATTCATTAAGTCACAGGTTTATTTTGTGTGGTCTTTTGTAATTTCTTTTACAATATGATGTAATTATATCAGTTTAATTTAAAATAACCAACATAAAATATAGCTACTTACCAAAACAGAACTCAGCCTTTGGCCTTAGCTTAGTTGCATCGCTAACCTAATGAGAAAAATAAAGATAAGTTACTCACTTCTTCATTTTCTCCTATAACCAATCTTAAATACCGTGTGAACTTCCAGATGTATGATTTCCCAATAGTCATACGCATTTGGCAAACAAATCTAAAATTAAACTGTAAAGGCAACTGAAAAAGAATAGTAAATTAAATATAGGATGTGAGTCTCAATTATAAGATGTAACAAATGATACTTCCATGTTTTCTTTAAACAAACTTGGTTTTTCTTCAAAGAAAATGTGAAGGAGAAATTGAAAGTAAACCATTAGGCTTTATGTCCATATACAAATACTTTTAGTTTAACATAATTTTCAAAATATCCTCAATGAATACTCTATAGAAACTATGAATTCTTCCCAAATAATATATTTCTAAATTAGCTATAAACAATTTGTAAGCAAAAATGGTCATAGACAAGGGAGAGATTGTGTATTTAAAGCCCTAAAATACAAGCATTTAAATTTTTTTTTTTTTTTTGAGACAGAGTCTCGCTTTGTTGCCCGGGCTAGAGTGCCGTGGCGTCAGCCTAGCTCACAGCAACCTCAAACTCCTGGGCTTAAGCGATCCTTCTGCCTCAGCCTCCCGAGTAGCTGGGACTACAGGCATGCGCCACCATGCCCAGCTAATTTTTTCTATATATATTTTTAGCTGGCCAGATAATTTCTTTCTGTTTTTAGTAGAGACGGGGTCTCGCTCTTGCTCAGGCTGGTCTCGAACTCCTGAGCTCAAACAATCTGCCCGCCTCGGCCTCCCAAGTGCTAGGATTACAGGCGTGAGCCACCGCGCCCGGCCAAGCATTTAAATTTTTAATCTTAATTAATTAAAGCATTAATCTGCTATGAGGAAACCAAAATGGTACTTGATCCCCTCTTGTACAGGAGAATACCCCAGGATAACGGGTCACTTTATTCAACGCAGCACATGGTTCATTTCAGAAGGTGAAGCAACGAGCTGCACCTGGCTGCTGCTATCCCTTTAAATAAAGTAGCTCTTGGCAGCCCATTCATGACCATAGCCATGCTGTTGCCCAGTGATAGAACTCACAATTGTAACATCTGTTTTGTACGTTCAAAAGGAATTCTAAGTCCAGGGTTTCTCACTGATCCAAACTACAAATTCACAGCTCTGAGTCACACTGAAGTTTGTTCCAGAAATAAATTCTGGAAAAAAAGTGACATGTCTAAAGTAGAGTACAAACTGTACAATTCAAACTTCAGTAAGCTTAGGACAGAGATAAAAGTTAACAGAACTGTACAGAAAAAGAGGTTATATTTTCAAAGGGGAGCAATGGAGGTGGGAAAAGCAGCTGGCCAGTCACCCTGCCTGCTGTACTGAATTAATATTTTATTTCAAAAAAAAAACACACCTATTTTTTAAAAAAGACCAAGCAACAATTAAAAAGATATAGGCAAATGGGCACTGTCTCCCTCAACTGCCTATTCCAATAAAATAGGCCTTCTGGCATCATTCTGCTGAAAGTAAAAACTGCTTGGCAATGTATTTATGTTACATTATGCACGTAATCAAGCAATGAAGCAAACTGGGGCTCTGAAATTTATTTTACAACGGAATTCTATGCTTCCTAATAATATTAATAATCTTTGTAGAATTTAAGCTGCAAGCTACCCTGTAGCATTTTATAAATGTCTGCATTAACAGAAACACTTGAGGTATACTTAAACAGTATTTGTCTTTTGTAAATTTACACAGTATGACTTTAACAGAAAATGTGTCCTTTTAAATATGTAGTTTTTATTTTCCAAGCCCAATAATTATTATTATTTTTTTGGTCAATGAGACTGAATAGCTCTATGTAATATTGATAAATAAACTATTTTATTTATTAAAAGAATCTGTCTTCTAAACAGAGGTATATTCATAAATTAGTCTTTTGTTGAAGTGATCTACCTTTGCCAACAGATCGCAGTATATGCATAATGGTACACATTACTTAATAACAGTATTGCTACCTCTTGCATCTCATATTTTAAGTCATCAACAAACTTTTATGGCTTTTCTGTAAAACACAAAAATCACCACAGGGCTAGCACTTCAGCATCTCTAGCTCAGTTTCCAAAACACTACTAGAAGAAAATAAGAGCCAGGCACCATGGCTCAAGCCTGTAATCCTAGCACTCTGGGAGGCCAAGGAGGAAGGATTGCTTGAGGCCAGGAGTTTGAGAACAGCTTGAGCAAGAGTGAGACCCCCCCCTCCCCGCCCCATCTCTACAAAAAAAAAAAAAGAAAAAATTAGCTGGGCGTCCTGGCACATGCCTATAATCCCAGCTACTCGGAAGGCTAAAGCAGGAGAATTGTTTGAGACCAGAGGTTTGAGGTTGCAGCAAGCTGTGATGACGCCACTGTACTCCAGCCAGGGTGACAGAGTGAGACTCTGTCTCACAAAAAAAAGAATAAAGTAAAGAAAAAAAGCTATCTGAACAATATAAAAATCTATGTTTTTGAAAATAAAAGATAAAAAGTACAGCAAAAATACCAGAAAAACAAATTTACAAACAAGAAACATAAGTTGGTAAAGACAAAATGAAAAGAAAGAAAAATCATCCTTTTAACATGAAAATTGTCCACAATTTCCTCAAAATAAAACATTAAGAAACACAATGTCAAAGACAACGGAATTTAAAAGTTGGAAACCATCTAAATAAACATAATACAGACTTAGAAAATTCTCCAGACTTTCTCAAGGTAGAACCTAATTGTTAACTGATTTCTCCCTTTCTGATGTTCATATACCTGATCAAAAAAGTTAATGTTAACTTTTGAAATTTGCCACACCCTGTAAGTAAATTCATATTCTTCCTAATTTTATCAATTTAAAGAACTTCCTAAACACAGTAATCAGGTACTGTTTTCAGCATGATATGAACCTGAATACCACCATTAAAAGGCATAAGAAGGAAACTGCTACTTCCAGTCATACTCCCACTCAGAGGGATTTTAATTCACAGATGAATATAAGACAATGTATAAGGACTACCTTTGAAATGTAGGTAAGTTTAATGGCTCCAACACGTGATGATCCAGAAGGTAGGTTCTGGAAATAAATTATTAATGTATAATTAATACTCAACATTACAAATTTATTTTCTACTATAATGTTCCACATATACTAAAAATTAAGAAATTAGATTTTTTTAATATCACATTTTACAAATCAACTTTTTTCAGTTCAAGTGTTTACTACATCTGAAATCAAGTCGACAACCTGGATAACAAAACTGAACTCTACTCTGTTCCATCATAATGCATTCTAGGACTAAAAGGCTATTTTTATCATTGTAGCTAAACTAATAATCTTTTTCATGAGCTTAAAAAGCCATAAACAAGATGAGATTCTGTTCCTGAAAGCAATGGGAAAATAGAGACATAAAAGAAATATAATTTTAAGAAATTTTAAAAGACTATACATATTACTTTGTTCTATTAACATTTATCAAATATTTCTCTTGAAAAAATGGATTAGCTTTTCCCCCTTTAAATGGTTTAGTGTTTTTAATATCATATTTAATCTACATTGATACCTTTTTCCAAAAAAAATTATTAATTAATTCTCTTTAAATCATGTGCCAGGTATGTATATATTGGCACTTTCACAGAAAATACTTTTATTCTTCCCTAAACAAGTTTTAGATGTGGCTTGTGTCATAAAAGACATAAGGGTAAAGAATTACGAAGAAGGAAAATCATTTCTGGCTGAAGCTATGAGGAAAGACTCTGAAGGAATGAACAACATTTAAGCTGGATTTTAAAGGAAAATTTTGGAAACACAAAAAATAGGACAGAGAATATTCCAGGCAGAGAAAACATAAACTACAGCAAGCAGCTGAGGATACACAGAAGCTCTGTGCTAGAATGGGTAAGTGGCTGTGCTGGGCTGTAATACAGTGCTGTACAGGATTGCAGCACAGAGCCATGGTCTGAGAACTTGAACTGAGAATCAAAACAAAGAGGACCTAAATAAAAACAAAGTAGCAAGGAATTTATACCTAGAGAATTTGAAATCAATGAAGAAGGCTTCTGAGCAGACCTGTAATCAAAATTTGCTTTAATTAATATATGCTGTTATATAATAAACTGGATAGACTACAGAGAGGGATGATGGAGGTAGGAAAACCAGGTAAAAGAATCTAGGAAAAAGTAACAAAGAATATATGAAATAGATGAAACAAGTGACAGAAGATTTCAAAAGTAAAATTAAAACATTCTTGATTTTGAAAATTACCTCCACTGGAGATTAAGCAGGATTAACTTTTTAACTTACTTTATACTAATATACCTTTTAAAAAAATGTATGGTCTTATTCTAATGAATACTTAGGAGGTATCTTTCTCAGATCTCTATAAGCTTAATGGAAGCCTAGATATTTCAAAGACTTAAGATTCCCAAACATGAACTAGTTGGTTATTGTTGACAGGGACAGATCTTTTTAAAACTTTCACTCATATGTATTGTAAAACTGCATTATGTTCTGCTTTAAACTGTATACTATGTATAAACTTCCAAATATAAATCATACATAATAAATATGGATATAAAATAAAATTATAATCTTTAATGTATAACATTAAAAGGTTAGTTGTAGTCTTATACATAATATTTTATGTTTAGAGGTTTTTTGTTTTTTTTTTTTAAATTTTGGATAAGGAAAGGAAATTTGAAAATATCTTTAAGAACCTCTAATTATTACCAAAGTGATTTTTTCAAACACTGTTATCCTCCCATTCAAGGGTAATAATTTTTTTTTAAGTTTTCCAAAAGTCTATTATTTTAACTAGCTGAAGAGAAATTTAAGGCTTTGTGTAAGGAAGAGAAATGAGAAACAAAAATATGATGTAAAGAGTCACAGATTAAATAGTAGCACAGTACAGGGAAACATAAGCACCTGGGAGAAAAAGAATATTCAAAATATCCATTTTCTATGGACTAGTATTACTGTCAAGTTCAACTGGAAAAAATTGCGTTTCAAAATGTGTTACCTGACAATGAACAAGAAATAATAAACTAATATGACATTTAAGTGAAAAGGGAAATAAGCCATTAGTTATTTATGAGTTCCTAAACTCATTTTGACAAATACTTCTTCAAATCTCTTCAAATTCACTTTCTAATAAAGCTACTTAATTATTTAATTCTCCACCATTATCAACCAAACACAGAAGGCCACAAACTGATCCTTAGAAATACACTAGAATGAATTTTAAAAGCCTTGGTTAGTGGCAAACAAAGCAGTGATCATAGGAAGAAGTGGCTCCCTAAGACAGGTGACTCAAACTAATTTTCTTTCTCTACCAGGGTTATTATGATCAGTATAATCATGTTATTGCATCTTGACATAAGACTAGACTGAGCCATATTAAATTGCCATTTTTAAGTAATTCAAAATGGTTCTATATTGACAATTTCATATGGTTCAACCTAATATAATAATCTTAGCAAAACATTTTACTGAAGTTTTCATGAAGAGATATGTCTTGATTATTACATTTAAAAGTGACACAAAGTTGGTAATAATGTCTAATACACCAGTTGGCAGAATCAAAACTTTAAAAGATTCTCCTAAGTTGAAAAGAGGAGATAAAATTAATAAGAATGAACTAAAAATTTAAAATTCTGTGCTATGTCCAGAAAAACCAATACGTTAATTACAACCTAGAGATCTGGCTTTAACAAAGTTCATGTGAAAAAGACATAGCTGAGCACAAACCTTAATAAATACTCCCCCTGCTATAGCCAAAGTAAAGTATTCTCCAAGTACACCACAGGCTCTCTTGCGCTCATGTCTTTGCCCCATTATTCTTTGACCACTTCTCCACCTCTTAGCCAAAATCATATCCACCCTTCTAGGTCAATTTCAAATATTACCACCAACATGAAGACTTCAACATCCTCTACTTGCTATAATTGCAACCTTCCTCTGAATTCCAAGTTCATATTTCATTCAGAGTAATAAATATATCCTATTTTGTACTTATCTTCTTCTTTTAGCTTTGTTAATTTGGAAATACCAATAAAAGGAGGAATTATAAGAAGAATCTATTATGCATGAAAACAGAAAAACAATTTTAAGTACAATTCAGGAGAAACCATGTATTAGTCAATCAGACCTTGTGAAGAGAAAGACACGAATCAGGGAGAATAGTTCAACATTGGCAGAACCGTGCAATGGCCTACATGGGTGAAGAGAACCAGGAACAAATGGGAATCCAGTTAACAGGAATTAGGGGGAGTCAAGGAGGATGATGTTTCTACTTTGGGAAATGGGGTTTTTCAGGGGCTTGTGACCTAGATAAAGAGAAAAGGGAGGAATATGATTTATATAAAAAAAAAAAAGGTAAACATGCACTTTTGCTTTTTGCTGACCTGTTGTTTCTCCCACAGACTCTCATCAAGAAAATAAAGGTAATAATCACGTAGCTGCATAGCCAGATGGCTACCACCCAAGAAAGCTGGTTACACCCAGAGATAAGGGAGAAAAATAGGATCTCAATAACCTTTATAAGGATAGTGATAGAAAACAGACAGTTCCTAGCAAAAAAAAAGTATCATACAAAGTCAGTATTCAAATCATATAAACTGAATTAACATAAAAATTATCCTCTAGAATTTGAATGGCTACCTGTGCATAGAGGACTAAAATTTACTTTATAAGAGAATCAGAGGGCAAAAGTAGAATTAATGGGTAGAAGATATAAGGAATTAGATTTTGGGTCACAGAAAAAAAAAAATAACTGAAGCTGTCCCCACTATAATATTTTTTAATAACATGTAGTTCAAACAACAGCTAAAATAAAGACCAGGGATGGATGGGTTTCTTATGTTAAGGAAGTTAAATTAATACTAAAGTCCCTTACAACTTAAATTCTATATAAACAAATACACACACATTAGCATGTATGTTTCTTATTTAATCTAAAATCAGTAGACAGCAGTAAAGAATAATCTAAAATCAGTAGCTAGCAGTAAAGAACACTGGAGTAGTTATCAGGAGATCTAGTTTCTGTTCTGTGAAACAGAAGAGAACCTCCTACAAGTCCCCACTCTTCTCTAGACTTTCCATTTCTCACTTCAACAAGAAGCCCACCGGACAAAATCAGTTTAGAAGTTCGCTAGGGATTCATCCCTTGCTTTGCCTATTTCCTTGTAACAGATATGTCTATTTTTAACTTTTACAATAATTTTTACTTGGAGACAAAGAGTTCCACAGGTAGAGAAAGTTTAAAACTACTCAACAGATGATCTCTAATCTCAGGTCTCTCGTAGATCTTAAAACAGGGATTCTGATTTTTAAAATATGACATTTACCCCAAGAATTTACAAGACAACAATAAAATCAAAATGCATTTCACTTCAGGGATGCCATCACAATGACTGACACTCAAGGCTGACACTACAAGATGAAAGCACTACCTGTGTGCAAGAGTACTAAGTAGTTATTTATTAAAAGATAGCAGTCTCTGTCCCTAGATACAGCATCTTAAATCTAAACGAGTTAAGAATTTTCTACCAGAGAGAGTGTTTTTCTACCAAAGAGGGAAAAACATATGCAAAGGCATGAATTTTTATCAAACAAACTTAGTTTCACTTTCTGAAATTCAAACAACACAGGAGGGGTTAGGGGTGCAGGGCAGGAGAGTAGAGCCAGTGGAAATAAATTTAAATACATACTATTGAGGAAGACAAATCCTAAAAGCGGTATGGTATGTTAAATGCTAAAATAAATAAAACATTTCTATGCTTTTAAAATCCTTCTGGATTTTACAAACCTGTGGGTTATCCATGTACCATACGAAACTGTCTTCTCTGGTATCCAGTATGAAGTACCTTCGAAGAAATTTCCCACTGTTTTCATTTTCTTCAATGTCTAGAAAACCACAAATGCGATTCTGACGATCCACATAAGGCATTTCTGGGCTTGAACATTACACTATGAAATAAAAACATTAACAGTAAGCTCCCTATGGAAAAAAAAGAATATTTCTCAGTGGACTAAGAGCACAAAATGCACTATGGTATACAGTCTGTTCAACAGGGAACCTACTTTCCAGCATTAAGTGGGGCCCGTTAATATAAACACACATCAACATCTGAAGCATCGGCAAAAATCACTTTTGAATTAAGATTATGAGCGATTACTAAATGTAACTGTTCACATTGACAGGGACAAAGGAGAGCTACTGGCATCATTGAATAATTACTTTTTCCCTAAAATAAACCCAGATGGGCCAAAAAATTAGCCATCCCAACTTTAATTTCCTCATTTACAAATCAAGATAATCTACCCTTTAGATTTAGGGTATTTTAAAATTCACAAAACAGTAATAGTTGCCCACGTATTACCTCTTTTAATCTCCAAAACAACCCTATGAATAGGCATCATCAACTCCATCGCACAGATAAGGAACTTAACACTGAAAGGGAAAGTGACTTCCCAAAATGACAAAACTAGTGCATAAAGAATCAAAATCTGAACCCAGATTCTGGGTCTGTACAGCTTATATCCACTATCCTATCTCTCTAAAATCCTTTGAATTGTTAAAACTAAAGTGAATTGAGGTAAACTTAGCTGACACAATGGAAAGAGAAATAAGCAGGTATGATATGCCTCCTGATGGAAGACATAAACATTGCCTATGAAGTGAACATATAACAAAAAAAATTTTTTTTACTAAAATTTGGTCAAGTAGTCACTAGGATTTGGATTGGTACATCCAAATACCAACTTATAGGAAATGAAGAACACAGGAACATACTAAACTGCACCACAGGAATTCAATCAACAAATGCTAGACTGCGGGAAACAAAAGGACAAACAACCCAGTTTCTTTAGCAAATAAATTACTACAGGGAAAAAAGAGAAAGATTAAAATAGACTTAATTAAAAGGCATATCGTATTCTGGTTCTAAAGTACTGAAACTTCTTGTTGTATTTACTGAAGTTAAAAACCATAACCTGGGTAAAAAGCAGTATTTCCAACCATCTTTTCTCTAGAAACTATAGGTATGTGATTCCTTCCTGATGTAAAATGCTTAGTCCAAATCTGCTGTTCCTACTCTGGTGCCATCACATCTTCTGGCAGGATGAATTTATGTAACTAGCACTTCATTTAGAGGTTCAAGGTAAATTTAACTCACAGTGAAAATCCAATTATAATGTACCCTGATACAATGTATACCTACATCACTATTCTGTACGCAGTCAGAGAAATGATGAAACATAGCAAAAAGTTTTAAAATAAAACCATCCATTAAGTTTGTGTGTGTGCTGTTATAAAGCTGACACTGAGATGAAATAATTTGTTTGATAAATTTACCCAATGCTTTAAAAAATTTCTAAAATGTAATCAAGACTTGAAAAATCAATACACTATACTAGCATATACCACAGGTAAAAACTATCAACTTGTGTGGTACTGCCATGAGGATATACATAGACCAATGGAAAAAAATTGAAGCAAACCTATATGTCTATGGTCAATTTTCAACAAGGGTGCTAACACCATTCAATGGGAAACGAATAGCATCTTCAACAAATGGTGCTGGTACAACTGGATATCCACATGTAAAAGAATGAAGCTGGACCCCTACCTCAGATCATATACAAAAATTAAGTCAAAACAGATTAACGTCTAAATATAAGAAGTAAAACCATGAAACTTTTAGAAGAAAATATACGGGTAAATCTTAACCTTGGATTTGGCAATGAATTCTTAGATATAACACCAAAAACATGAACAAAAAGAATAAGATAAATTTGACTCCATCAAAATTAAAAACTTTTCTATATCAAAGGATATCAAGAAAGTCAAAATACAACCTACAGGATGGAAGAAAATATTTGCAAATTATACATAAGGATCTAGTATTCAGAATATATAAATAACTCTTACAACTCAACAGCAAAACACAAACAACCCAATTTAAAAATGGGCAAAGGTCCTGAAGAGACATTTCTCTGAAGAAGATATACAAATAGCCAACAAGAACTTACAAAGATGCTCAATATCATCAGTCATTAGGGAAATGCAAATCAAAACCACAAGGATATATTACTTCACACCCACTAGGAAGACTATAATTAAAAGAGGAAAATAAGTATTGGCAAGAACATGGAGAAATTAGAACCCTCCTACATTTCTGGTGGAAATGTAAAATAGTACAACACTAAAACAGTTCGGCAGTTTTTCAAAAGTTAAATTACCATAGGACCCAGCAATTCCACTCCTGCCTCATTTTATAGTGTTTCCCTTTATCACGCTTTGCAGATACCATGTTTTTTACAAATTGGAAGTTTGTGACAACCTCGCATTGAGCAAGTCTGCTACACCATTTTTTCCAACAGCATGTGTTTACTTCATGTCTCTGTGTCACAGTTTGATAATTCTCACAGTATTTTAAACCTTTTCATTATTATTATGTTTGTTATGGTGACCTGTGATCTTCAATGTTACTACTGTAATTGTTTTGGAGTACCATGAACCACACCAATATAAGATGGTGAAAATCAATAAATGTTGTATTGTGTTCTGACTGCTCCACTGATCAGATGTTCCCCTCATCTCTCTCTCTCTCTCTCTCCTTGGACCTCCCTACTGCCTGAGACACAATATTGAAATTAGAACAATTAATAAATCTACAGTGGCATCTAAGTGTTCAAATGAAAGGAAAGAGCCACACATCTCTCACTTTAAATCAAATGCTAGACATGATTAAGCTTAGTGAGGAAGGCATGTCAAAAGCCAAAACAGGCCAAAAGCTAGGTCTCTTGCACCAGTTAGCCAAGTTGTGAATGCCAAGGGAAAGTTCTTAAAGGAAATTAAAAGAACTGCTCCAGTGAACACACAAATAATATTAATAAGAAAAAGAAACAGCCTTATTGCTCATATGGAGAAAGTTTTAATGGTCTGGATAGAAGATCAAACCAGATACAACATTCCCTTAAGCTAAAGACTAATCCAGAGCAAAACCCTAACTCTCTTCAATTCTTTGAAGGCCAAGAGAGTTAAAGAAGCTACAGAAGCCAGAAGCTAGCAGAAGTTGGTTCACAAGGTTTAAGGAAAAAAGCCATCTCCATGATACAAAAGTGCAAGGTGAAGCAGCAAGTTATCCAGATGATCTAGCTAAGATCACTGAAGGTGACTATACTATGGATGAGATTTTCAATGTAGATGAAATAGTCTTCTACTGGAAGAAGATGCTGTCTAGGAGCTAAAGAGAAGTTAATGCCTGGCTTCAAAGCTTCAAAAGAAAAGGCTGGCTCTCTTGTCGGGGGCCAATGCAGCTGGTGACTTGAAGGTGAGGTAATCAATGCTCATTTACCATTCTGAAAATCCTAGGGCCCATAAGAATGATGCTAAATCTACTCTGCCTGCACTCTATAAGTGGAACAACAAAGCCTATATGACAGCATATCTGTTTTACAGCATGATTTACTGAATATTTTAAGCCCACTGTTGAGATCTCCTGCTCAGAAAAAAAAAGAGTCCTTCCAAAATATTACTGTTCATTGACAATGTACCTGGTCACCCAAGAGCTCTGATGATGATATAAAAGGAGGTTAATGTTGTTTTCCTGTCCGCTAAGACAACATCCATTCTGCAGCCCATGGATCAAAGAGTAATTCTGATTTTCAAGTCTTATTGTTTAGAAAGACATTTTGTAAGGCTATGGCTGCCATTGACAGTGATCCCTCTGATGGATTTGGGTAAAGTAAATTGAAAACCTTCTGGAAAAGATTCACCATTCTAGATGTCATTAACAATAGTTGTGTTTCATGGGAGGAGGTAAAAAAAAAAAATCAACATTAACAGGAGTTTGGAAGAAGTTGATTCCAACTCTTATGGATGACGACTTGGAGGGGTTTAAGACTTCAGTGGAGGAAGTAACTGCAGATATGGTGGAAACAGCAAAAGAAATAAAATTAGAAGTATTGCCTGAAGAGGTAACTGAATCACTGCAATCTCATGATAAAATTTAAACAGTGAAGAGCTGCTTTCTATGGATAAACAAAGAATGTGGTTTCTTGAGATAGAATCTATTCTTAGTGAAGATGCTGCAAACATGGCTGAAATGACAGCGTACGTAAAACTCTTACATAAACTAAGTGATAATGCAGCATCAGGGTTTGAGAGGATTAACTCCACTGTTCAAAGACGTTCTACTATGGGTAAAATGCTACAGAGCATCAAAAAGCATCTCATGCTACAGAGACATCTTTCATGAACAGAAGAGTCCATCAATGCAGCCAACTACACTGCTGTCTTATTTTAAGAAATTGCCACAGCTACCCCAACTTTCAGCAACCACTACTCTGATCAGCCAGCAGCCACCAACATCGAGGAAAGACCTCCACCAGTGAAAAGATTATAACTTGCTGAAGGCTCGGGTGATTTTTGGTACTTTTTAGCAATAATGTATTTTTGAATTATTTTATGTACATTTTTTAGACCTAATGCTACAGTACACTTAATAGACTACAGTATAGTATAAACGTAACTTTTATATACACTGGGAAACCCAAAAAAAATTTTGTGTGATTCGTTTTATTGTGATATTCGCTTTATCGAGGTGGTCTGGAACTGAACCCACAATACCTCTGAGGTATGCCTATATATACTCAGAATTGAAAACAGGTACTCAAGCAAACCCTCATACATGAATGTTCACAGCAGCACTATTCACAAATAGCCAGAAAATGGAAACAAACCAAACATCTATCAACAGGTGAATGGTTAAATAAAGTATATACAAACAATGGAATACTTTTCAGACATAAAAAGGAATGAAGTACTGATACATGCTACAATCTGGATGAACCTTGAAAACACTATGCTATGTGAAAAAAGCCAGCAACAAAAAGGCACATTTATATGAGTCTATTTATATGAAAAATCCAGAATAGATAAATCCAGAGAGACAGAAAGCAGACTGGTGGTTGCCAGAGGCTGGGGGAAGGGTGAGATGGGGAAGGGCTGCCTACGAGGTGATGAAACTGTCTTGACACTAGATACAGGTGATGGTTGCACAATACTGCGAATGTATTAAATGCCACAGACTTGTACACACTAAAATGACTAATCTTATGTTAATTTTACCTTGATTGAAAAAAATTAAAAGAAGTTTTAATGTTACTGGTTAGATAATTTCTATAATGACTGCCCCCAATGCATTTATTTTACTTCTTAGTTTAAAAAAGTAGACCAAATAAATTATCTAACTGAAAAACTCAATTTCTTGGACTATTTAGTCTAGGAGAAGTTGGCTGCCATATAGGAAATTTGACTACCTTGAGACTGCTCTGTTGTGTGAAAGCCAACTAGTCCCATGGAGAATCCATGTGGAGAGAGGTAGCCAGCCCACACCCAGTTGTCCCAGCCATCCCAGCAGAGTGAGTGAAGAGGCTATCCTGACCATCTAGCCCAGACAAGCCTTCAAATGACTCTAGTCCCAGCTGCCATCTGACTGCGACTGCATGAGAGACTCCAAGAAAGAACTGCCCAGATAAGCCACAGTCAACCCACAGAATAGTGGATGATAATAAATTCTTCTTTTATGCCACAGAAAAACCCTCAGAAATATACAACATAAATACCATATATAAAGCATTCAAGGAATTTTGTGAACAAATATATTCTGAATTTTTGTTGGCTTTTAATGCTGTACAAGGAATTATCACCTGGATAGCTACTTGAAAATTAAAACATTACACTTTTAAATAAAATATGGGTAAAAGAAGAAATCAAGAAAAAAATTAGAAAACATTTTTAACTAAATGAAAATGAAAAAAGTCAGAATTTGTCAGGTACAGCTAAAGAAGTTTTCAGAGGAAAATGTATCATTTTAAAATGCTTTTATTAGAAAAGAAGGTCTAAAATAAGAAGAGTAAAGTAAACCCAAAGTAAAAAAGGAAATAATAAATATTAGAAAAGAAATTAATGAAATAGAAAACAAGCAATAAAGAAAGATAATCAAAAGTTGGTTCTTTGAAAATATCAACAAAATTGATAAATTTATAACTATGTGAACCAAGTAAAAGAAAACAAATCACCAATATTAGGAAATGCAGAGAGGTTATCACTACACATCCTACAGATATTAAATGGTAATAAGAATATTATGAACAACTTTACATAAACAAATTTGACAATTTAGGGGAAACAGATAAATTATTTGAAAAATACAACTTTGAAAAAACTGACACAAGATAAAAAAGAAAATCTAAATTGCCCTATAGCTATTAAATAAATTGAATTCATTACTGAAACCTCCCCAAAAAGTCCAAGCTCACACAATGGTTCATATATGAATTCTATCAATCACTTAAGGAAGAAATAACATCAACCTTTAACAAACTCTTCCAGTAAACGAGAGGAAAGAACAGTTCCTAACTTGTTTTATGAGACAAACGAAACACCAAAATCTAACAAAGATATTACAAAAAAGAAAATGACATACCAATATCCGCCATGAACACAGAAAGAAAAGTTCCTAACAATATTAGTAAATCAAATCCTACTATAAATAAAAAGGATAGTATATCATGATTGAGTAAGATTTATACCAGGAATGCAAGGTATGTTTAACATTTGAAAATTACCATAATTCTAAACATTAAGGTAATAAAGAAGAAAATCCGTATTATCATCCAATATGTGAAGAAGCATTTATAAAACATAATAGCCACTCGTGAATAAAACTGTCAGTAAATGAGTACTAGAAGATAACTTCATCCTATAGAGGGCATCTATGAAAAACATACAATTTCATCATACTTGGTGGTGAAAAACCAAATTGCTTCCCCTTAAAATCCAGGAAAAAGGAAAAGATGCCTGATTTACCACTTCTATTTAACACTGTACTGGCCATTGCAACAAGGCCAAGAAAAAATTGGGATAAAGATCAGAAAAGAAGAAATAAAACTGCCTGTATTTGCAAGTGAAGTGATTACTTACATAGAAAACCCTAAGGATCTACCAAACTAATTTAGTAATAATTTAGGAAGAATAAGTGAATTTAGAAAGGTCACAAAAACCAACTGTACTTTTAAATATTAGCAGCAAACAACTGGAAAGTGGGATTTTAAAAATTCTATTTAGAATAGCATCACAAAACATAAAATACATAGAAATAAATATAACAAAAGATATGCAGGATCTCCATATTGACGACTACAAAACATTGCAGACAGAAATTAAAAGACCAAAAGAAATGAAGAGTTATATAATGTTCATGGATTGGAACACTCCAAATTAAATAAAAATTTAGATAAACTGGAATTTAAAAAACTAAAATGTTGATTCTCCCTAAATTGGAGAATCCATTAAATCAATGGACTCAATTTAATCCAATCAAAATTCCTGCAGGATATTTTGTAAAACATTGACAAGGTACTCCATCATATATATTGAAATGCAAATGACCTAGAAAAGCCAAATCTGTTTCCCAAAGAACAAAGTAGGAAGACTTACTCTACTTGATTTCAAGACTTACAATAAAGCTATAGCAATAAAGACACTGTAGGATTAGGGAAAAGGTAGATATAAACCAATGGAGCAGAATAGCATCCAGAAACAGATTTCATACATATACTGTCAGTTGATTTTCAACAATGATGCAGAGGCAACTCCATAGGGAAAAGACAGTCTTTCCAACAAATGGTGCTGGAATAATTGACTACCCATGTGGAAAAAAAACTGTATCTAAATGGATCACAGACCTAATGTAAAAGCTAAAACAATAAAGCTTCTAGAAGGAAATATAAGACAAAGTCTTCATGACCTTGGGGATAGACAAAGATTTCTAAGACAAGACATAAAAAGCCTGAACTATATAATAGTTGATATATTGAACTTAATTAAAAACTGCAACTCTTCAAAAGACACCATAAAGAAATGAAAAGACAAGCCACAAAATGGGAGAAAATATTCAGTGTACATATATCTATAAAACAACTGATATCCAAGAATAGGCAGGTAATTATTAACAATTCACTAATAAGGCCAGGCGTGGTGGCTCATGCCTGTAATCCTAGCACTTTGGGAGGCCACAGAGGGAGGACTGCTTAAGGCCAGGAGTTCAAGATCAGCCTGAGCAAGAGCGAGACCCCGTCTCTACAAAAAAATAGAAAAATTAGCCAGGCGTGGTGGGGCATGCCTATAGTCCCAGCTACTCTGGAGGCTGAGGCAAGAGGATCACTTGAGTCCAGGAGTTTCAGGTTGCACTGAGCTATGATGATGCCACTGCACTCTAGCCAGGGCAACAGAGCAAGACCCTGTCTCAGGAAAAAAAAAAAAAAAAAAAGACAGACAATCAAATAGGAAAATGTGAAAAGAACTTGGAACAGACAAGCTGACAAAGAGGATATACAAATAGTAAATAAGCACACAAAAAGATTCTCATCATCTTTAGTAAAGTACTGCAAATAAAAACCATGAGATACCACAACATACCTACTAAAATAGCTAAAAAAAAAAAAAAAAAAAAAAAAAAAAAATCATGACAATACCAAATGCTGTCAAAGATATGAAATCGGCTGGGCACGGTGGCTCACTCCTGTAATCCTAGCACTCTGGGAGGCCGAGGCCGGAGGATGGTTTGAGCTCAGGAGTTCGAAACCAGCCTAAGCAGGAGCGAGACCCCATCTCTACTAAAAAATAGAAACAAATTAGCTGGACAACTAAAAATATATAGAAAAAATTAGCTGGGCATGGTGGCACATGCCTGTAGTCCCAGCTACTTGGGAGGCTGAGGCAGTAGGATTGCTTGAGCCCAGGAGTTTCAGGTTGCTGTGAGCTAGGCTGACGCCACGGCACTCTAGCCAGGGTGACAGAGCGTGACTCTGTCTCAAAAAAATAAAAATAAATAAAAGATATGAAATCAATGAACTCTCACACACTGCGGGTGGGAAAACAGTTTGGCAGTTTCTTACAGTTAAACATACACTTACAATACAACCCAATAATTCCACTCCTAGGTATTCATCCTAGTGAACTGACAGCTTATGTGCACATAAAATCCTGGATGTAAACATTTATAGCAGCATTATTCATAATTATGCAAGACTAGGCAAAGAAAAAACCAGAAATAACCCAAATGTCCTTCAACTGGTGAATGAATAAACAAACTGTAGTACATCCAATACAATACTACTTGGCAATATAAACAAACAAACTATTGATGCACACATGACAGTGACAAATTTCAAATGTACTTTGCTAAGAAGTGAAAGAAGCCAGACCAAAAAGGCCATAAGGACAGAGAAAAGATCAGTGGGTGGAGGCAAGAGTTGACTTCAAAGAATAACTTTTGGGGTGATATAATTGCTCTGTTCCTTGATTGTGGTGGGAAATATGACTATGCATTTGTGAAAACTATAAGCCTACGTACTACAAAGAGTGAACTTAACTACATGCAAAGTAAAAAAACAAACAACAAAAAACTACAGTGATAGAAAACAGATCAGAGTTGCTAGGGCTTGGGATGAGGAAAGGATTGATTACAAAGGAACATGAGGGAATTATTTTTCATGCTGTAATTGTACAACTTGTAGAATTGTACATTATAGGATAATGTAAATATATTGATACTACTCATTATATTTAAAATAGGAACTAAGATTTTCACAGTGAGAGAAAACAGGTACAAACATAAAGGAAAAAAACTGTGCACAATGTATCTGAATTAGAAATACTATGAACTCATGATCTCCGAAAATATGACAGTAATAGAAAATCACCACAATATCAATGTAAACACTGATTTAAGCAAGCATGAACACTAAGTGAACACTAAAACTAGATGAAATGTTAGGAAGCAGAATATTCATAGTCTCAAAATACAACACCACAGTTTTCTTACTAATTACAAAGAGGAAATGTATCTTTACAATGGTCAGATCTTATAGCCCCCACTTTTACCAAATGATTTAGTATTTAATGAATCTAGAAGCTAAGTACTAATGGATACCACTTCTCTCGTAACAGAACATATATGATTCCACTGATATGAAATATCCAGAATGGGCAAATCCATAAAGACAGAAAGCAGATTCATGGTTGCATAGGTATGGGAGGATAGGAGGGAAATAAGGAGTTGTCTAGGGATGGGAGGATACAGGGTTTCTTTTTGGTTGATAAAAAAATTCCAAAATTGATTGTGGTGATAGCTGCACAACTGCAAATACACTAAAAACTACTGAAGTGTACCCTTTAAATAGAAAAATTATATGGTGTAAATTATATCTCAATAAAACTGTTTTTGTAAAAAAAAAAAAAAGTAAGAAAGTATTACAACTGTCTAGAGCACATTAGAAACTCTAAGGAACATCCCACCTCCCAGAACTCTGATAGTTGGACTGTACCACGAAGTGGTCTGTGGACCACTTCTCTACACATACTCAGTCTCTTGGTGAGCTCTCACAGGTCTCAATATTGATGACTTTCCAAACTGGTATCTCCAGCCTTGAACACTCTGCTGAACACCATACTCATGTACAGACATCTCAAACTTAACAAACTGAGCTTCAGATATTCCCCTCAGAAATCTGATCCTTCCTGTCTTCCCCATTTCAGTAAATGGCCACTCCCTTCTTCCAGTTGTTCAGGCAAAATATCTTTAAGTCACACTTGATTAAGTCTTCTTTCTCACTCCATGTCCAATCCATCAACAAATCCTGCTGGCTCTATCTTCAAAAATATATCCAGAATCCCACCACTTCTCGCCACTTGCTGACACTCTGGTCCAAGTTACCATCACCTCCCACCTGTATTACTGCAAGGACCTACTTGCTTCTGCCCTTGCCCCACTCCAATCTATTCTCAGCACAGAGTCAAAGTGATCCCATTAAAACATACAGTAAAGTGTTTATTCAATAAACACATATTACTACTTGTGAAGCACTATTCTACATATTTATGTATTAGTTTACTTAATCCTTATAACAATAATTTCACAGATGAGAAAACTAAGGAAGTAGCAGAGCCAGGATTCAAACCAGAGGAGTCTGGTTTTACAGCCGTACTCATCAATACTATGTAATACTGCACTCTGCTCAAAACTCTTCAAAGCACTGATGTCAACCTCAGTTGCTTATTAGAATTACCTGGCAGGTTTTAAAAATCCTGATGCCTAGGCTGGGCACCACTCTCTCACCCCTAACCAATTAAATTAGAAGCTTTGGGATGGGATTCAGGCATCAGTACTTTTTTAAAGTTTCCCAGGCAATTCTAATATTCAGCCAAGGTTGAGAACTATTGTTTCAACAGGATCCCATCTCAAAGTAAAAACCTAAAAACCAAAGCCTTTAAAAAGACCTACAGGCTTTACCTTCCCCCTCACACCATTCCAATTGCCTCTTCACCACTGGATTCACCAGACAAGCTCCCCTCTCAGGGTCTTTTAACTCAAATGTCACTTCTCAGTGAAGCCTTCCCTTAAGACCTTATCTAAAATTTCAAATCCTTCAAACTGTCCTGCCACTTCCTATCACACTTCCCTGCTTTATTTTTCTCCTTAGCATTTGTTGATATCTAACAAATGATATAGTTTATTTATTTACCTGTTTCTTGTCTATTTCCTCACACTAGAATATAGGGTTCAGGAGACCAGGGATTTTTTTCTGTTATTTACTGTAGTTTCTCCAATGCCTAAAACAGTGGCTGGCACATGGAAGGCACTCAATAACTATTTCTTGAATGAAGTATAAAGCAACCCATAATTACTACATCAAAGCTAGTTTAAGTTTCTAAAGAGAAAGCTGCTTTTTCCTCATCAGACAAGAAATCATTTAGCAGATTTAACTGATTTGTTTAAATGATGGAAGGAAAAAAGGTTCAAACACTATATTTCTGTTTGAATGTATATTCTTAGTAAAGTTAGTATGAGGCAAGAACAGATAAAATTATATTATTAATCTCCCCCACCACCAGCAAATTTATCCTTCAGCTTCACTTATTGACTATAAAGTCCTACAAATCAGTTATAAGTTAACATGTTCACAGTTAACAACACTTCATCAGTCAGGAACCAGAAAGTAAGCCCCTCCAACCAAAAAAAAAAAAATCAGAGACATAAACGAAAAAGAAAAATTGAATTCTGCACAGTGAGACCTTATCAGGCCCATGGGACTTTACTATTTGTTAACAGGTACCAAGTGGGACTAGTCCTGTTGCTCCATCATCATTGACAAACACAAAGCTGAGGATATATAGACATCATGGATCACACTTCTGTGGACGCAGGAATGGCTCTGGCACCCTAACCACCACCTTACCATGCTTTTTCACTCTGTAAAAGCAGTTGACAGAAGACAGAAAAAGAACACAGGGAGAACACAGGAAAAGGAAGGAGGTGTTCACCCAAAAACAGTGGCAGAGGTCCTCCAAGGGAAATCATTTTCTAAGATCAGAAGTGCCTAGAAAAAGGAGTGATTGGCCTCTCATTTTCCAGCTTGATGTCTGCTTATGCAGTAGACTGAGGGATTGACCTGTGCCTATTAGAGCAGGAGGATAAAGAGAATTGATAAGAAATGGCCGGGCACAGAAAGGGGGCAGACTTCAGCAGCCTGCATGCCACCATTTGGCATTTCAAGGAAGTGAGTTTCAGTGGGCTAAGTGGAAACTGTAGAAGTACCTGGACTAGAGTTGTCTTCCCATCACCCAAAAATTTGGTTGTAGAGAGAAAAGATCCCCACCCCAACTTACCCCACACACTCACAGTAACCAGAGGGTGGACTGACAGGTGTATAGGATGGCAAAGGTTTAGCCACAGAAATATTCATATCCAAGAACTGTGCAGTAGGCGTCTCCCTGCAAGATCTCACCAAAAATGCCAGTTTGCTTGCCTATTGGTGGACATCAATGGCCTGCCACCGTTAATCAAGAGAGGGCTTTAGTAGCCCCATACAACAAATACTTATCTTTTTCCATTTCTCTTCTGACTAATCCCTGCCCAAGTACATCCCTGAAGAGGGAAAGAGGTATCTCAGGAGCATACCACAATCCCTCCCTACAAGAGCTTCAGGCAGTAAGTAGCCAGACAGTGGGGTAAGGAGGAAAAGGGCTTTAAATTGAAGATGTGATTGAAGGCTTAAACTGGAATAGATTAGACTGGAGCTTGTAATAGCTGTAAATGATAAAAAAGCTATCATTTACCCATGATGTCATGAGGCAGCAGGAGGGAGAGACAGGAAGACACTACAGAGCACAGTTAGTTAAAAAACAGTGAATGGTGAAAATTAAAGCTGTCTTACCTTTGTTCTCACTAAGGTCAGACTGCTCCATGAGGTGATGACATATGGAAAAGCATTCCCACCCTTAGTAATGGGAGGGAACACCTGACATGGAAATTCTCATGGGGGATTTACTGTACCCGGTAAGATGCTACATTAGAAGCCCTATGAGATCGCTCACAATTTTAGTGCCTGTGATTGTCCTTTCCTTCAAGAGGTTAAATTGAACCCAGAATCAATGAGTTCAATGGTTACACAGTACAAGGCTAGGTTGCCTAAATGGCTAACACAACACTTTTTGGAGAATAAAGCAATCAGATTGACAAGTCTGATAAGGGCTTCACATAAGAAAGGATACTTTACTCTAAAACTTAATTTAAAAAATTCTTAAATGACTCTCATTTTGCTTTACATTAAACAGAAATTCTAGTACAAAGAAAACTTATGATATAAAATCCCCAAAACACCATCTTCCTGAATCAAAGCAATTCAATTAATTAAAAGTGTTACTAAAATAAATGTTTGCTTAAACATCTTCTATGAATTACAAACTCACATACCCTTTATCACACAGCACCTACAAGAAAAAAAATATTACTTAGGATTAAATGGTTTAATGTTACTCATTAAGTGTAACAGTTCTACTGCTATAACAAATATCAACAGGAAGCTGTTTACATAAATCAGTCCATATGTTTATGTCTCTAAAAATAATTAAGCATTGTAGATAAGCATCTAAAACTACTAAAAGTTTATGCCCCAAGAATTCCCTTCAGATACTATGTCAATAAATTTGCAAATGCTGTGTATGTACTCATAAATGGTCAAAAGACCTAATACCAAATTTTATCTCCTACTGAAGTTATGTTATGGTATCACTACAGATCTGAAATTTTAAAGATTTTAAAAATCTTGAAATTTAAAATTAAATTTTAATATTACTAAAAGTAAATTGCTCCAGGGTGTGAAAAAATTATTATTTGCATATTACTTCAGCTCAGAGCTGGAATCATCTGGGAAGTACGCAAAGGCAGCTATTGTTATAGTGCTTGAAATTTTCTAGTAAAAGCAGAGTATGAGTAATTATTGTCACATATGAATAATTACTACATTATATTTGGAAAACTATCTTCCCCATTCTCAAATGTCAGAGTTATTTAAATAAGAACAACAATTTAACATCAAGCAATATGTCAATGTCAAAGTCTGACTTAAATTATGCTAATAAATTATTTCTTACATTTCATTCTGAGTTACAAATCACCAGACAGCCAAAATAACTGTGGGATTTGCAGTGTGACTATAAGAGTAACAGTAAAAAGAACTTTCAGGCTTAAGCAAAAAAAATTACTTTTTAAAAAGCTCCATTAAATGTTTGTAGGGAAAACATCCCTGTAAAAATGTGAGCTGTTTCCACCTTTCCAAAGTATGTTCCTAGGAATCTTCAATATCATCATGTCCTATATGTTATCAACCAACACTTGAATATTGTACATGATGACTTTTTAAAGAAAATAACCCAATGCTATTCTTAACGTCCTTAAATACTTCTACAAAGGTCCTTCCGGCCTATGAACTCATGGCAGTTTCCTCACAATTGTATACTTATCCTGTTTCACTGTCTCTCCTAGTCTATGACAAACTCAGATTTATACACCATCTCTTTCTTACGTTGTTACATTGCTAAAACTGGGGGGGGAAGATACAAATCTGCTACTTTCCCCATAAAAGCAACAATAAAAATACTAATTAACAAGATAAAGCCAGATAGAAGTGTGTGTGTGTGTGTGTGTGTGACTCTCTCTCTCTTTCTCTCACATGTTCTTAATGTCACAAAAGTTATCCACTGTTTATTCCAAAGGATAAGCTAACAGCTTGATACAGGTACACTCTGCAAGAGAAACTTGTCAGTGACTACACTGTAGGGTTTATAGCACTATAAAATAAATTAACTACTGCATTAACTTAAATTCTGTCAAACTTTGAATATTTTTGTTTAAATGCATTAGTACTCTAAAATGTAATTTTCCTTGGTTAGATTTGGCCAAGATAAGGAATACTTCAACTAATTCTATTTGGGAAAATATTTTTTGCCACAAGCCTGTCAATATGAAAAATTAAGAATATGAACAATAGGCATTTTAGTCAGAGCAAATCTCACTATTTTTGCAATAGCAGTTCTTCAAGCTCTTCATTTTAAGAAAAATATAGTTTTACAAAATGATTTTTTAAAAGTTTTTATGTGAATCACATAACGCTTATCCAAATTTTGCTCTAAATTATTTCAATGGCATTAAACTAACATAGAAAGTATGCAAGTTGCGTACTCCGGGGAAGTAAAGCAGACCGATCAGTAGTTCTAAAATAAAAGACAAAGGTATAATCCTCAGAGTGTGCTATTCGTTCCAGTCATTAAACACACAGGAAATAAGATTTTCTATTTAGAAAACTAATTCATAAAGGGCAATGACTTCATTAAAGCAAAGGAAATCTTATAAAACAGACAAAGATCAATTGTAAAATACGAAACAAGTAGTATAAAACTAGAAGGTGAAACAGAAGAATAAAAATGGCATGAATTGCCCGAATATTTATTCCTTAAAACTCTTCTTGGACCTATCTCCAAACGGAGCAATCCAGTTTCATTATTTACTGGCCCAGGCCATGGCAGATGCTCGGCTTCGGGGAACAGCATAACTAGAATTCTACCAAAGGCAGTTAACGCCATAAAAAACAAGACCGCTTTCATTATGACAACACTTTCCCCTCTTTCCAGGATGGTCAATAGAAAGCATATGAAATAAACCACAAACCACTCAGGACGGCCCCAAGGCACTGCGGCTGGCAGCTGGCCTCAAGTCAAAAGACCTGGTTCTGGTCGTCTCCGTGGTCCCACCTGCGTGACCTTGGGCAAGTCACTTCCAACTCTCCCACTGGCCATCTGCACCATGAAGGTGCGAAGGCAAATCACTAATACCGCACGACTCCATGGCCCTGGGCGGAGTCGACTTCGGCCTGGGCAAGTCCTTAAGTGAAGGCGCATTAAATTACCAGAAAAGGATGCCCAGGGCCGTGCGGCCCCCGCGGGCTCAGCCCTGGAGCGAGCCACCCCGACAGGCGCCGCCGCCGGGAATCCCCGGACAGCTGGCCGCGCGCGCAACGTCCAGAGTGGTCTTCCTCGGGGGGAGCAGGGCGCGCCCCGACCTCCGAGCAGACACCCCAGGAGTCGTCCGCCCCGCGACCGCCGCGGGCCTCCCTGCCGGACGCCGCCGAAAGCTGAAGTCGGAAAAACAATCAAGAACCAGGGGAAGGAGGACGCCGCCCGGAGCCCGCGCGCAGGTGAGCCGGCCCGGCGGCCTCGCCCAGGTGCGGCGCGCGCGGAGCGGACACGTTGGGAGGGGACGCCGCCCCGCATCCCGCGCCGCCGGCCCCTCGGCGGACGCCGATCCCCTCGCCTCAGCGGGGGCGGCGCTCCCGGAGCCCCGCCGCCGCCGCCTGGAGCCCGGCCCCGGCCCCCCGCCCCAGCGCGGCCACGCTCCTCACGCCAAACTTTACCGCGCCCTGGGTCCGGAGCACCCGCGCCGCCGCGGCCCCGGCTTCCACAGGCAACGAGCTGCCCGGAGCGGCGCCCACGACGGCCGTCCGCGCACTGCGCACGCGTCCCCGCGCCGCCTCAGCCCCCAGACGGCGGCCGAGATTCCGGAGCGGGCACTCCCAGCCGCGGAGACTACAAGTCCCGGCAGGCCCCGCGCGGCGAATCGGCGAGCCGGTGTCTTCCTGGTCCCAGGGCGGTGGCCTCGCGTGCTATGGAGGCTGCGCTCAGAGGGCTGGGCCGTCAGCCGCGCTGCTTCCTGGGATTCGTAGTTTTCAAGGACCACTGGGCTTGGCTCGGAGGTGGAACTCGGGGTTCTCTGATGTCATCGCCTAGAGCTGCGAGGCACAGGGATCTTTAAAAATAGGCTTCGTTAGTTTGCAGATAATTTGTTTGCAAGCTGTCCCACAATCGGTCCAAGTAGCACAAATTCACAGGCGGCGGCGTGACTTGCAGAAAAATGCTTTACAGCTCTGCGCGCCAATTTTTCACTCCTAGCCATTTTTCTCTCCCTAGAAATGTAGTTCCACCTCCTACTTACAATGGTGTTCATAGTGCAGGAGGCTAAGAGAAACTTAAAGAAGGAGTAGTTGAAATTCTTGCAGGACGAATGGAGCATATATATGTAGTCTCATAAATACTTGGAAATATTTCACATATTTGTTGAGCACCTACTATGTACCAAGTACCGCAATAGGCAACTAGGTATACATCTGTGCACAAGACAAGCACTGTCGCTGCCCCTCGTGGAGCCTGCAGTCTGTAAGGGAGCTAGTCCACAAACAAGCAAGATCATTACAGATTTCAGTAGAATGGCAAGGCTGAGCAAGTTCAAGAGATAGTGGCAGGGGAAGCCTCTTCAGAGAGGGTGGTCAGGGAAGGTTCTTCCAGGAAGTAATATTCGAGCCAAAACCTGAAGAATGAGAAATATTCAAACATGCAAAAGAACTAGGAAAGAATTACCTGCCACGCCTTTCACACTCTAGACTTTCAATAAATATTTGTTCTTTTTGTATCCTTCCTTGCCTCTCCCTGCACAACCTTAGATCACATCCTTCCCCCTTCAAAACCTTTACAAAATCTTTATTGACACCTTTCAGAACATCCTTCCTATGTGAAGATGTACATGAGACAAATCAATGTCCGGTGACAGGACAAGCTATACAGCTGCTGGGACAGAAAACAGGAGGTAAATGCCAGTAAGTCTGGTAACATGGCTGGAATCCTGACTACTTAACTCCTTCTTTATTTGTGAACTGGGTTTCAAGTCTGGGCACTCAGCCTGGCCTCCTGATTTGCTTCTGTTTATGAGACATAAAATCAGATTTTGAGTTTGTCTCTTATTTAAAGATTCTGAAGGAGGCCGGACTCAGTGGCTCATGCCTGTAATCCTTGCACTTTGGGAGGCCAAAGCAGGAGGATCGCTCAAGTCCAGGAATTTGAGACCAGCCCAATCAACACAGTGAGACCACATCTGTCCAAAAAAAAAAAAATTAGCTGGGCGTATTGACATCCACCTGTAGTCCCAGCTACTCAGAGGCTGAGCCAGGAGGATTGCTTGAGCCCAGAAGTTTGAGGTTGCAGTGAGCTATGATGACACCACTGCAGTCTAGCCCAGGCAACAAAGAGAGACACTATCTCAAAAAAAAAAAAAAAAAAAAGTCCTAAAGGAAACTTAACCTTTTATCTCATCTGAATCACAAGTGTAATGAAAAACAGTCCCAGATTTACCTGTATAGACTTACCTGCGTGACTTTAAGCAAAGGATGACATTTTGCCTTTCTGACCTTTAGTGACCTCAACTGTAAATGAGTATAATTCACCCTGCCCAACTTACAGAATGTTCTCAGCATCTGATAAGCTGATGGAGATGAAAACACCTTACAAACTGCATGGAATGCTCCCATGCTGCCTCTTTCGGACTGCTTATTTTCAATTGCCTTTCATCCAGCATGACTGTTCTATTATCTTTTGAGAAACCTTAGCTTTGCCAACATCTGTCTCTCTGGGGTGCCTCATTTCCTCATCTGAATGATGATTGAAAGGGTTTGGCCTCACCATAGTTTATAAAGTGTCCAGAAGAACGGTTTCCTTTGGTCCACACAGTGGGTTTTTATTGATTTAACTGAATGTGTGATTGACATTTAAAAATAGAGAGATTTCACACAAAAATCCAGATGTCATCTGTCTGATCCCTCTGGACATTTGGGCTTGCCTTCCCTGGCTAGAAGTTCTGGAAGGAGTCTCTAGCTTTTTAGCTTTAGAATCCTAGAAAATTCCAGATGGGATATTTAAGACAACCTTAAAAGACATTCCTTTTTTGTTTGAAATTCAAATTCAAATTTGCATCTTTTATTTGATCTGAAAATGCTAGCCCTGGAATCAGACCACTGAAGCAGAGAGCCTCTCACTCCTTCTAGGCTGGACACAGAGGGAATCTTTTTCCTGATTGTTACCATTTGACATTGACTGGGTGATTTAAGATTGTTTCTTTGCTCTTTTTTGTATAACAAGACCCAAAGATTATTTGACAGTAAGAGTCACATTTACATGCAATGAAGAAAGCCAGAAAAGTGACTCAGTTTGCCCAAAGACACAGAGCAAGGTAATTCCAGGGCTACTTTGAGGTTGTGGTACAACTATAACCAGAACTTGATAGCTCAGATCATCCCATAAATTCAGAGACCAACAACAACAACAAAAAAACCTCTCTGCTTTTCCTCCAGCCTTTTTTTTTTTTTTTTTTTTGGATGGTGAGGTTTATTACATAAATATGCTTTTAGTGTTACTTAAAAAAATTATTTGGATGACAGTCTGGGAGCAAACCAAAATACTCAGGACCCACTGAAGGCAATGAGGAATACTGGAATATTCCATGGATACTTTTCTTCTGAAGAAAAAAGGAGGACTCTGAATTCAAGGTTCTGCAATGTACCTTTAAAACATCACTGTCACCATCATCGTGCTTTGGGCAGGTAATTACTTTGATGTTTCATACAAAAATATTTCTTGAACCCCTTCTACATACTTAGTGCTGGTCCCTGAACCTCCAGACAGACATCAACCCCTTGGAACAACACGGAGTGGAGCAGGGTGGAGAAGTCCTGCAACTTATTCCAAAGGCACACAGAGAATTACTGAGTGCTGGTCGCCTCTCTAATACCTGATTTCCCCTCTCTTCCTTGCTTTATTTTTTTCTCCTTAGCAATGGTCACTTTCCCACATATTTTGTATGTATAATATATATGAATCTTATTGATCTTGTTTATTCCCTGCATGTCCCACTAGAATGTAACCTCCACGAGGACAGGGATGGATTTTATCAGTTCTGTTCATTGCTGTATCCTTAGTGCCTAGATCAGAGATGTTTGTTGAATGATGAATGCCACCACCCCCTTTATGGACAGAGTCAGAATCAGAAGTCAGGCAGAAGGAGCAACTCCAGAAGTAAACCCCTGTTCTAGCCAGAAGCCAGAACCAAGAAAGAACAAGAATTAAACATGAGCCAAACATTCTGTGAACCCAGCTGTGTTCTTTTCATGTACCCGCCAGAAAGTGGGTATCAAAGAGTTAAAAACAGCTCTTCCCTATTTTTCAATGCAAAAATGGCACCAGACCCCAGGGAAGGAGTCAGTGGGGTCACTTCTGTGGTTGAGGAATCGGGAATCTGACCCTGTCACGCAACTGTCAACAACCAAGTGATGGGAAGCGTGATTCTCGGTAGTTGCCCAGGGCAGGCCAGGATTAAGTGACCTGCCCAGATTACAAATCAGGTGACTAGAGTCTGCTGGAGCTAATGCTTGCATCCCAGAGCTGGGGCACAATTCTCCTTCAAAAAGGTTCTGTGAAAGACCATCCACATTTTATGCTTACCGAGATGCAAGAATAGGATTTCTGAACAGGTCAGCAACCAACCCAAATTCTAGGCCCATGAAGGAAAAAATATACTGGGAGTCATGGGGAATGATTGCCTGCAAGACTCATAGGGAGTGGAACCCAGTCTTTCCTGCCTTGGGATTGTCAGGCCACAAGGAAGAGAGCCTAACACTAAACAACTGGATTGGACACCTAGTGCCACTGGAGCCCTAAAGGCTCTCCAGCAACCCTGTGACCTCTGGGGTCTGGTGAGGTTCCAGCTGCATCAGAGCCCTGGTTAGATCATAGTTTAATTATCCTGACCACATATGGCAGGTCTAGGATGTTGGTAAGCTCTAAAATTGCAGAGCACAGAATGCCTGCTGTCATCCAAATGTGTGGAGTCTTGCTCTAATGTGATCTGAAAACTTGAAAAGCAAGATTTTCTGAAGTCAAAGTGATTGTCCAGG
Source organism: Varecia variegata (assembly GCA_028533085.1). NCBI lineage: Eukaryota > Metazoa > Chordata > Mammalia > Primates > Lemuridae > Varecia > Varecia variegata. Next base: position 54,955,940 of record CM052446.1, on the reverse strand, counting down.
GCATAGCTGGGTTGCTAATTGCAGCGCTAAAGTGGGGGAACATTCTAGAAGGTGAAGGCTCTTTTCAGACAAAACTGTGAGAGGATCTGAGAACACATCCCCCTTGGCCTTCACAAGCTCTTTGGCCCGTGGGAATTCCCCCCAGATCCTAGCCCCTCACCCGTCCAACTCTAGCCAAGCTCCTCCTAAAGTCAAAGGCCAGCATTTTCTCTCTTCCATCTTGCCACCTGCCAAAAGAGTTTGTTTACATAGGTTCAACAAGAACCAATGCCTCACGTATTCAGGAGGGCTGAGTGTGTGCAAAGTTCTGACCCCCAAAGGAAGAGAAGCTCAAAGTCACAGCTTCTACCATGGGACCCTGGATGTCCTGGGCCCCAGCCCAGGAAAGGAAGGCAAGGAGCTGGGGCTCTGGAGTCTATGTGTACCAAAGAGCTGGTTGACCTTGGGCTCATCACCTTATTTCTCTGAGCCTCAACATTTCCTCATCTGTAAAATGGGGATGATGGTGGTTCCTACCTCATGGCCTCATCATGAGTCTTAACCAAAATAATGCAGTAACGCTCTGGCACATACTAACACTCCATCCATGCCACAGATTGTATTATTTAGTTTAGCCCATTTCCTGAGGCCACCTGAGCAAGACCATGACACATTCAGAGTCTCTCGCCTGGGCCCTGGGAAGGTTCCAGAATTACTTTGACTGCTGTGGCCCTCACACATATCCGGAGTGACTGGGATGGAATTATGGTCTGGCCAGAGAGCAGGGCCACTTGGATAGTGCGTTGGAAAAGTGGAAGAGGCCTGACTTGGAAGGACTCAGGCTGCCAGTCTAAGGGGGGACTTGGATTTGTTTCCCCATGTGCACCCAACCCCTCTCTCCTGGCCACAAAAATAAATAAACTGATGTAGATAGACTAGAGCAGGACTGAGATGATTTCATCATTTTCCATCGTCGCTGGCTCCTTCAGAAACATTTCACTTTTACCTAAAAGCTCCCAGGTTGCCCCCCTGCCCCCACAACCTCCCTATCCCCAGACTAACAGCAGGGGCAGCTCTAAAAATAGCCTGCCTTCACTGACCCTCTGGCATGTAAATACATCTTTGTTCCCGGCTGGCATTTAATAACAGTACTTTATGGTGAAACAAAAGCTGTAATCAGAGCCCAACAATGGAAGCTGCAGTCAGAGCTGAACAATACTCAGAATTCCATTGGTGACCCCACCCCCATCCGCAGCTGTGAGAACCAGAAGTCTCAAGCATGAATTCCATTCACAATTCTTCGCCCAGTCCCACTGTGGCTTATTCGAATCACGACTTTCCTGCCTCCTCAGCGGGGCTTTCATGGGGTTGAGAAGGGCTGCCAAGCCTGGGCCCCAGCCAAGGGCAGCCGCCGGCACAGGTGGACATGTGGGGCCGGGGCTGAGAAGCTCGGCAGTGGCATGGTGACACAGCCAGACTGCCCCCAGGCTGGAGACTTCAGCTGCCATCTCTGCAGCAGCACTTCATGCAAGACTTCCTCCAGATAAAAGAGAGCTTTGCACCTATTTCCTTCTCTGAAACTGCAGTCTGCACATTCCAGGATAAGCCCAGCAGCTGACTTCTCCTGCCCCAAGTCCTGGAACCTTAGAGAAAGAAGATTTTTAAGGGGGGTTGCTCCTGTGGATCTCGTGCAAGTTAGAATCTGCTGCACATTAGAACCACAGGGAGTACCTTAAAAAAATTCTTAGGACAAGACCCTACCCTAGACCAATCAGAATCAATGGTCACAAAGAACTGGCATTGTTATTATTTTTTCCTTCTTTCTTTTTGTTTTGTTTTGAGGTGTAACTTAAATATAGTAAAGTCTATAACTCTTAAGTTTAAAGCCCAATAAACTGTGTATCCATCATCCAGAGCAAGATACCCTTCCAACACCCCAAAAGGCTTCCTATGCCAACCAGAAGTAACCACTATTCTGATTTCTATCACCATAGATTAGTTTTGCCTGTTCTTGTATTTCATATCATTGTAATTACACAGTATGTTGTGTACTCTTTTGGGTCTAACTTTTTTTGCTCAACATTCTGTCTAGGGCCGGGCGTGGTGGCTCAGGCCTGTAATCCTAGCACTCTGGGAGGCCGAGGCAGGCGGATTGTTTGAGCTCAGGAATTCGAGACCAGCCTGAGCAAGAGTGATACCCCGTCTCTACTAAAAAAATAGAAAGAAATTATATGGACAGCTAAAAATATATATATAGAAAAATTAGCCGGGCATGGTGGCACATGCCTGTAGTCCCAGCTACTTGGGAGGCTGAGGCAGGAGGATTGCTTCAGCCCAGAAGTTTGAGGTTGCTGTGAGCGAGGCTGATGCCACAGCACTCTAGCCCGGGCAACAGAGTGAGACTCTGTCTCAAAAAAAAAAAAAAAAACATTCTGTCTATAAAATTTATGTCATTGTGTGTTGTACATTTATGAATATTCTGTTTTGTGAACAAAGCACAATTTATCTGTTTTCCTGTTGGTGGGTGTCTGATTTTCCAGTTTGGGGTCATTATAAATAAAGCTGTTATGAACATTCTTATGCAAGTCTTTGGTGGACATTGTACTCTTTTCTTTTGGATATTGAGTGGAATTGTTGGGCCATGTAGTAAGAGTACATTTAACTTTATAAGAAACTGCAAAACTGTTTTTCAGAGTGGTACACCAATTTCATTCCCACCAGCAGTATATGAGAGTTCCAGTTGCTCCATATTCCCACCAGCTCTTAATATTGACAACTTTTTAATTTTAGCCTTTCTGGTGGATGTGTAATGGAATCTCACTGTGGCATCAGTAGTGTCAAATGATCCCCAGGTGATTCTGACACACAGCCAAGGATCTTACCTCCCTTGGTTTGTAGATAGGCAAATTGAAGACAGGGCAGGAAAGAGCCAAAGTCAAACTTGGAGCTCCCCACTCCTGGCCTGGGACTCTTCCTACTGGTTGCTTGGTACTTGTCTGCCTGCCTGTTAGAGTAAGGGCAGATCTGACCGAGAAGCCGGGTGTGACGTCAGCATCCCAGCACCACTGGGAGCAGAAGGAATTGGCAAAGGCCCTCAGGCTGGCTTCGGGGAGAGCAGGGGGGTGGCCTGCAGCACCATGGCCCAACAGCAGAGAAGAACCCAGCTGTGGTTAGCACCTGGAGAAGCCAAGAAGACAGCAGTCAACGTCATGAGGGCATCATGCCACAGGGCCAAGCCCCTGTGTCTTCTCCTCTCAGTCCTGCCACCTTCTCGTCACCCAAACAGAAGGCAGTTACCACCTTTGACTCTTCTTTCCCTGTATCCAGGAGATGCCAAGTCCTGCCGGTCCTTGAATCCATCAGTCCTCTGTCTCGCTGTTCTAACCTAGTCCAGACTGTACCAGCTGTGTCTGGACCCCTGACCAGCCTCCCTCCAGAACAATATTTCTCATAAACGAATCTGATAGAGCCACTATCCTGCTTAAAAGCCTTCAGTGGCTCCCAGCTGCCTGTGAATAAAATCCAAACTCCTTCTTACAACTCCTGACGGGCCTCTAAGCCTCCATGCACTTCGTTCCAGTCTAACCCAACTGTCTGGGTTTCCCCACACCCAAGCTATTCCAGCCTCCCGTGCCTTAAAACACAAAAGAAAATAGCTTTATTGAGGGATAATTGATACACAATAAACTGCACATATGGAAAGAGTACAATTTGATACGTTTTGACTTATAAATACGCATGTGAAAACATTGCTACAATCAAGTCAATGAACATATCTATCACCCGCTAAGTGTCCTTTGCCCCGTTCTCATCCCTGCCTCCTGCCTTATCCACTCCGACCGCAACCACTGGTCTGCTTTCTATTACCACAGACTAGTTTGCCTGTTCTAGAACTTTTTACAAATGGAATCACACAGTATGCACTCTTTTATATGTGGTTTCTTTTGCTCAGCCTAAGTATTTTGAGATTCATCCATGTTGCTGTGTGTATCAGTAGTTCACTCTTTGTTATTGTGCAGTAGTATTCCATGGTATGGATATACCATAGTGTGTTTACCCATTCACCTATTCATGGACACTGGGCTGTTTCCCCTCCTGTAGCTTTTTTCATGTTGCTTCCTCTGCCCAGCATGGCTTTTTCCTCTAGCCCCACCCCACCGGCTAACGTCCCACAAATAAAATCTGTCCACACTGAGAGGCAAACGTTACACCCCAGTCAAAACACATAGTCTATGAGAAATCTTTCTGAGCCTTCAGGAGAAGTGGCCCTCTCTCCTCTGCAACTCACTGCTCCCATTTGTAAATTATAGTAGTGTCTTCCCCAGAGGACCAGGATTTCCTCAAGGGTAGGGAGCAGGTCTTAGTTACCTCTGTAGCCTCAGCCCCCAGTGCAGCGTCCAGGATGTAGGAGGGTCAAGGAGTGGTGACCTGTGCCTGGGAGGCAGCCCCCTGCCAGGGAGGGTGGGTGAGCCTGGGGGCAGAGCTGGCTGTGGAAAGGGAGCAAGCCCAGTCCCAGAAAGGGACTGGAGACCACAAAGGACAGCCCGGCTGGAAGTCCAGTAGAACAGACTCAGCATGAGCAAGATGTGCAGTTGCCCAGGGCTCACTTCTGGCAGCAGCCCCAGGTGACTTAATTCCAAGCTCTGCCAAGAAACATAGGAAAAAATGCTCAACATCATGAATTATCAGGGAAATGCAAATTAAAACCACAATGAGATACCATCTTACCCCTGTCAGAATTGCCATTACTAAAAAGTCAAAAAACAATAGATGTTGGCGCGGATGTGGTGAAAGGGAATGGTTACACACTGTTGGTGGGAATGTAAACTAGTAAAACCACTATGGAAAGCAATATGGAGATTCCTCAAAGAACTAAAAATAGACCTATCATTCGATCCAGCAATCTCACTACTGGGTATCTGCCCAAAGGAAAAGAAACCATTCTATAAAAAAGATACCTGCACCTGAATGTTTATCACAGCACAACTCACAATTGCAAAATTATGGAACCAACCTAAGTGCTCATCAACTGGTGGGTGGACAAAGAAAATGTGACACACACACACACACACACACGCGCGTGCGTGTGCACACGGGGTACTACTCAGCTGTAGAAAGGAATGAAATAATGTCTTTTGCAGCAACTTGGATGGAACTGGAGACTGTTATCCTAAGTGAAGTATCTCAGGAATGGAAAAACAAATAGCACATGTACTCACTCATAAGTGGGAGCTAAAGGAGTGGCACACATGGTCAGAAAGTGGTGTGATGGACATTGAAAACTAAGAAGAGGGAGGGTGGGAGAAGGATGAGGGATAAAAATCTACTTATTGGGTACAATGTACACTATTCTGGTGACAGGTACCCTGAAAGCCCTGACTTCAGCATAATGCAATTCATCCATGTAACAAAAAACATTTGGACCCCCTAAATTTTTTGAACAAAAAAAATTCCAAGCTCCCAGGGTCAGCATTAGATGCTGGGTACCATAAGGCCTTTGGGGAGATGGAGCCCCTAGGTGGGTGTCAGTGAGCCCAGCCACAAGGGACTAGGGCCTGGAGTCCTGGAATGGCCCAAGCTCCATCTCAGGCACTGCCTCGGGGCTCCGGTGCCTCAGTTACTGTTCCCCTTCCAATGGAGCATTTGGAGCTGCCCGGGCATCTGGTCAGAGGAGGCTATTCCAGGATTCATTGCAGGACTCCTTTCCTCTGATTTCTCTTTTCCTTCACTTATGTCAATTGAGTAGGTTCATCAGTGTAGTTCTCAATCCAGTGTTGCAGCCCAACAGCACCATGCAGAGAGCCCGGTGCTCCGGACCAGCAGTCCTCCATCCATTTAGGCTTTTTGTTATAAAGAGATGATCAGCATTGTTTAGGAAAACTCCTTTAAAAACATGAAAATGACTGATCTTTTGCAAAGACCTAAATGAGCACATTTCTGTGATCCAAGCTTTTTGACCCATGATGCTGTTGCAGAGGGATGCTGTTGGTGCCAGACAGACCTGAGTTCAAATACACCGCTTGCTGGCTTGTGTGACTTTGAGCCACTCACTAAAATGTTCTAAGCTTCAGTTTCCTCATTGGGCAAATGATCCAACTGCTGCACAGAGGTTGTGAAGATGGGGCTTAGCCCATAGTAAGTGCTCAATAAGTGGCTTTTATGATGGCGTCTCTTGGGCCATTAGAGGAGGCGCACACACCCACCCCTACCCAGCCCCATTCCTGGGTTCATCATCTTCACTTCCTGACAGCAAACAAGCTTTTCTCTGGAAGCTCTCCTCATTATCCTGAAATGCCCTCCTCCTCTTCATTCTGGTGCCCACATGCCACCCGCCAGACTGTTTGTTTTGGATGCATGAGGCTAGCCAGGGAGCGGCGGGCCTGCCCATACCGTTTCTTGAAACAAAAGCTGCTCCCTGAGTCATTGCTGGGAGAAGCCATTGCGTCCAAAGACCTACACAGACATGTTAGAGGTAGGGTGCCCTGTAGGCAGAAGTGCTGGGGGTAGGTTGGGTCCACAGGCAGAGTGACAGGGACACAGGGCACCGTAAGACAGGCAAAGGATGTGGGCTTTATCCAGGGGAAATGGAGAGAAGACATTGAAGGGTTTTAAGCAGGAGAGAGATAACAATCAGATTTGCAGGTCAGGTCAGTCCTCCAGACTCTTTGCACAGTGTTTCTGGAAGGGAAGTTCCCACCTACATCCCAGCCTCATCTTCCTTTGCCCAACACAGGTGTGTTCTGCTCTAGTGAAACCCCTAAACAGACTGCACCTCTGCCCCATTTGGGGTGCGCTCCACCTGGCAACATTCCCCCATCCTTCACATCCAGCTCAGCTCCCCTCCTGCAGAAAGCCTTCCCCGGCCCCCAGCACACAATCAGTGCTTTCTCCCTGGAACCCAGGGTTCTCTCCCACACACCCAGGAGGCAGAGCCATTCAGAGCTGGCTGCCTTATGAAGCTAATTCTTGGAGTACACAATGCTGTGGAAAGAACAAAACCAATTCAAGTTCAGATTCTGTCCTCAGCAACCATGTAGTCTTCAGAATCTCATCAGCCTCTCTGAGCCACACTTTTCTCATTTGCACGGGGGGGGGGCGGGCGGCAATACGACACACCTCTCAGGATCGTGGTCAGGGTCAAGGGAACGTGAAAGCACTCTTTAAAGAATGATGTTAAACAAAAACTGGAAAGGGGATGGGCTGAAGGGCTGGGAAGATCTGGGTTCCGGTTGGAACCCTGGCTCTGTCTCCTACTGGTTGACTGTCTCTGGACAGGCCATCCATACTCTCTGTGCTTTCTTCCTCCTCTATAGGTAGGGAGCTTAACACCTGCTTCTGGGATTAATGGGAAAATCAAGTGTATTCAGAGGTCGGTGTCGTACCTGACACATAGTAATCTGGTAACAGGTGCTAGAGCCCTTCCTCCTCACTGCTTTGGATGTGGGAGTACGTTTGTATCTGTTGATTGCATGGCTGATCTGATTACCGACTGACCAAATAAAAGGATGGATGGGTGGTGGATGGATGGAGGGATAGAGAGATGGGTGGATGGGTGGATTGGTGGAAAAATGAATGTCTAACTGAATAAATGAATGAATCAATGAGTGGATGACCAAACTGATAGCTGAATAAAATCAAGCAACAGATAAGTGCCTGAATGAATGAATGAATGAATGATGAATGGAGAGTGATTCACTAAGTGCACGATAGGACAGGAGGGAAGTGACTGTTCTCCTGTGGCCCAGAGGCTGACCCCCTCCCACCTGCCCTTTGTGGTATGTGTAAAGCACTAGTTACTTCCAAGGCCTTCCCTTAGTGGCAGACAGGTGTCTCTGCCAGGTAATCAGGGTAACAAAGTTCCTAAAGAGAAGCAGCTTTTGGCTCCTTGGAAAGTGCATCTGGGCCTATCTTGACAACAAAAGCAAACGTTCCGGGGCCACGTGGACTAGAGAAAGTGCCCACTCTGAGCTGCCAGTGGAGAAGCTTAGCCCAGGTGCTCTCCCAGCCTGGAGGGGGCCGTCCCTTTCACAGACACCAACCTCCTGGGGAAGAGGGGGCAGCATTTGCCTCACTAGAGAACATGCAACTGCCCTCAGCAAGCCAGGGAAGCAGGCTAGAATCCCAGGAAGAGGGAATCTGGGGGTGGGCAGGGCTCTCATCCTGCTGACTGTGAGCCTGTGGGTCCGGAGATGGCCCTGGCAGTCACAGCATCCCCCTCGGGGCAAGGGGCAAAGACCTGTCTGCAAAGGACCCTCACTGAGGAGCCATTCACAAGTGCTGGCCTCTTTCTCACAGCCACGTTGGGAAGGAGGCAGCCAGGCAGTGCCAGCCCCTCTTCCCAGCCTTCTGCAGATAAGGAGGCCCTTGTAGGGGGAAAGACTCGCTCAAGGTTAGAGAGTGGCATCCCCATCCTTCTCTACAGGCTGTCAGGATAAAGTTGAGACTCACTTCCAGTTCAATTAAAGCTTCCCATCAACTCCTTGCAGAACCCGTCAGTTCTGCCAGCCGTCCCCCTGCACCTGTCACCTGCTTCTCTCCTCCAGGCCCTTTTGCATCTTTGCACCCAGACCTGCCACTTCTTTAAGGCCATGAAGACACTGTAGGTTTGTCATCTCCTCTTTGCTGATGGACACACAAACAAGCGAGGCGAGGCCAAGTTCCCATGTTGGCAGACTCTGTTTTAGACCCAGTTTTACACATTTTGTCTCATTTAGAGCTAACTGCAACCCGGCTAGGTATGTGTCCCATTCCACAGATGAAAAAAGTAGAGCTCATGCACCTAGGAAATGGAAGAGCCCGGACTCAAGGTCGTGCATGACTATCTTAACAGACACAAAAGAGCTTAAGAGAAACACAACACACACACACACACACACGCACACGCACACGCACACACCCCAGTACTTTTTAATACCATAATCCTACATGCAGAAATTCCCCAGTGGGAAAATCAGAACAAATCCTTGCTCATCAAAACCAAGAATAATGTCACTGAATCTGCATGTGTTTATCTAATTTCCTTGTATGAAAAGAGTCCATCTATGACATATTAAGAGTTGGTGGTATCATTGCTTTGCACATTGGGCTCAAGAGGTTATGACTGAATTACTAGTGTTACTAGTTGGGATAGTTAATATCCACCATCTACAGAAACAGCAGAATCTTTACTCTCTGTTTTCTATTTGGGCTTAAAACTAAATTTAAAACTTGCCAGCTCAAGTGGGAATTTGAAATTAAGTGAGTTAATTAACTGAGTCATTCTCAAGAGCATGGTGAAGAGGGTAAGGGGATGGGTAGGTTAATTGCCCAGGCCTCTGATCCATGATCAGGGAAGCAGTTGCTGCTGTATCAGGCTCCACAGAGAAGCTACCCCCACAGGAGGGGGCTATCCCCACGGGAGGGGGGCTATCCCCACGGGAGGGGGGCTATCCCCATGGGAGGGGGGCTATCCCCACAGGAGGGGCTATCCCCACAGGAGGGGGGCTATCCCCACGGGAGGGGGCAGGTATCCCTCCTGGAGCCAAAAGCCTCAAATCCATCCAATTAGCCATAGTCCAGGCCACCACGCCACCCCCAGGCCAAGGCAGAATGGATGTGTCCTTCCCTTTTCCCTTCCTCCCAGTGTCTGTCAGGGCCCTTTCACCTACTTTAGGGTTTAAATTAAAAATAACTCAAACGATATATAGAATGTAAAGAAGAAAGTGAAAAATCACTCCCAAATGTGGCCTTTCAGTAATAATCCCTCAAAAATTTGGTGAACACCCTTCCAGATACCTCTCTACACAGATACATCCACTCATAGATAAAGCTGAGTGATTTTACAAAATGACATCATGCTCTACATACTTCTTTTTCAAAAGACTTTTTATTTTGAAATAATTAAACTTTCCTGGGAAGTTGCAAAGAGAGTACAGGGAGGCCTCCGTACCCTCTAGCCAGTTTCCCCTAATGGTTATATCTTACACAATTACAGTATAATATGGAAGCCGGGAAATTGGCATTGTTACAATGTGTATGTATTGCTCTATGCCATTTTGTCACACTTGTAGGTAAGTGTAACTACCGCCACAATCAAGACATGGAACTATTCTGGCACAAAGATCCCCTTATGCCACCCTGTATAGTCACATCCACCCCTCTGGAAACCTCTGGAAACCACCCCATCTGGAAACCACTAACGTTCTACCTCTCTACAGTTTTCACATTTTGAGGATGACACATGCATGGAATTGTACAGTATGTGACCTTTTGAGATTGACCTTGAGAGCCATCCAAGTTGTTGCATATACTCATAGTCCAATCCTTTCGAGTGCTGAGTAGCATCCCACGGTACAGACGTCCTACCGTGTGTTTGATCATTCGCTTATTGAGGGGCATTTCGGCCGCTTCCAGTCTGGGGCTGTTACAAATAAAGCTGTTATGAACAATCATGTCCAGATTTTTGCGAGGACATAGTCTTCATTTCTCTGTGATAAATATCCAAGGGTGAAATTGCTGGATCACATGGTCAGTGCATGTTTAGTTTTTTAAGAAACTGCAAAATCATTTCCCAGAGCGGCTGTACCATATTACATTTGCATCAGCAATATGCGAGAGATCCAGTTTCTCCACGTCCTCAACTCCTTTTTGTCTTGTCACTCTTTTATATTAGTCATTCAATAGGTGTGTAATATCCAAGATTCCTACTTTCATCATTTCTTTGTGTTTTGAGAACTTCCTTTAGCCATTCTTTTAAAGTATGTCTGCAGACAACAAATTCTTTTAGATTTCTTTCATCTGAGAATGGCTTCATTTCCTCTTCATTCTTGAAAGGTGTTTTCACTGGACATGGAATTTTAGGTCGATGGTTCTTTTATTTCAGCACTTGGAAAAAATGTTGGGCCACTTCCTTCTGGCCTGCTTGGTTTCTGATGAAAAAATCCGCTGTCATTCAAGTGGGTTTTGTTTTTTCCTCTTTAGGAAATGTATCATTTCTCTCTGGCTGCTTTCAAGATATTTTACTCGTCTTTGGTTTTCAAAAATTGGCTATGATGATTTTTGGCATGAATTACTCTGGGTTTATGCCATTTGGGGTTCTTTCAGCTTTTTGAACCTGTAAGTTTATGACTTTTGCCAAATTAGGGACATTTTCAGTCACTATTTCTTAGAATACCTTCCAACCCTGCCCTGTTTCACCTCTCCTCCTGGGGCTTCTGCTGGGGCTCTGAGGACATAATTTTTTAATAATCCAGTGGATCACTTAGGCTCTATTCATTTTATTTTTCAGTCTATTTTCTCTCTTTTTTTCAGACTGGGTAATTTCTACATTTCTATCTTCAAGAGCATGAGTCTTTTCTCTGTCTTTTCCGTTTTGTTGTTGAGTCCATCAATAACACACCATGTTGTGTTTTGCATATTGTATTAATATTTTTCAGCACTAAAATTTCTATTTGGTTCTTCTTTGATCTTCTATTTATTTGCTGATACTTGGATTTCTGTGCTGAGAATCTCTATTTTTTTATTTAATTCAAGTATGTTTGCAATTGCTTTTTGAAGCATTTTTATGACGGCTGCTTTAAATCTTTGTCAGAAAATTCTATTTCTGTGTCATTTTGGTGTTGGTGCTGGTTGTCTTTTAAAACTCAAGTTGAGATCTTATTGGCTCTTGGTATAAGTGATTTTTTATTGAAATATTTTATTTATTAAAACATTTATTGGATATTTGGGTATAATATTCTAAAACTCTGGATCTTATTTAACTCTTGTGTTTTAGCAGGTCTTCTGTGACACCACTCTGGCAGGTGGTAAGGTGCCATGGTGTTATCCTAGGTAAGGGTGGAATTCCAGGTCTTCCTCTTGGCCTGCATTGATACCCAGAGGGCAGTCAGAGCCAGTGGGCTGGCACAACGCAGTGTCACCCGCTATGTGCAGAATTGGGTTCCAGTGCATCAAGAGCCCAGCCGCCTGGGCTGAGCGAGTGCTGGGTTGATTTCTCCATATTCTTGCATAAAATTTCCATTTCCCTATGGAATCTTATTTTCTGATGCCCTCTCTGGTCATTTCTGGACTGGGTCTGTACGTGTCCAATTCTGAAGATAAGTAAAATGATACCGGGGGATGAAAAGTATTATGGACTCTTTTCCTCCTACTCGGGGGATATACGGGAATTTACGGGATTTGCTATTCTGAGACAATACACCTGGGCATTTAGCAAACACCTATGTGCACCTGGCACTGGCCTAGGCACCTCAGGCCAGGGAGGTGTTAGAGCATCTGCTTTTGAGCCCTTGTGCCCCAAAGTTCACTGGTCCTTTAGAACAAACTGTAGGCAGTCCCGCAGGATGGGTGGTGGGAGGACCCCTGAAGTGGACTGAAGAGAGAGCACCAGGGCTCCCTCCCGGCCCCACAGACAGCCTTGCCCAGGGAGCAACAACCCTAGTCAGGGTGTGTGTCGGAGCACCGTCCTTCCTGTCTCTCCACCAGGGAGTCCCCAAGCGTGAGCCAGGCACCAGCAACCTCAGCATCGCCGCTTGGCTGAACGCAAATTCTGCCTTGCCCCAGACCTACCGATTCAGAATCGCTGGGGCTGGGAGCCCGGCAGCCTGGATGCCACCAAGCCCCCCAGGTGATTCTGACACACGCTCAAGTTTGAGGACCACTGGTCTAAATAACGTGATCTGTGTGGCTGAATTCTTGCTCTAACATAGTTTCAATGCACAGAGGCTGCCTCTGACTCCGGCGAGCCCTGTGCCAGGGACTCTTTCCCCAAAGCCCCTTTGTGGCTCCGGGAGGTGGCGGGACGCAGCAGATAAACGCGCTCTGAAGCCAGATGGTCTGTGTGCAAATCCGAGCTCTGCTGTTCACCCGCCTCACCATGTCGGCAGGGCACTCTGGCTTTTGGAAGCCAGTTAGTTGCCTTATCTGTAAAGTGACAATGATAACAATGGAAACAACCTAATAGGGTGGCGGGAGATGACGTCTCAAGGGGACACCACGTAGCAACTCAAGCCATCCTAACTACCAATAACCATTTTGTACATCGACTCGTCACAACTTTGAAATCACGGTACCAGCATTCATCCTGAGTCTGCACTAACGTGGCAGCAACGACTCCCCTCATGTGGGCCAGCTTCCCAGCCGGGACAGGTGCAGGGGACTGGGCCATGTCCAGTCCCCAACCCAACCCCACCTCCTGTCCCCCCTCATAGCAGCGTGGCTCCTCCCTTTCTTGGCAGTCTTGGACAACCCAGCGAGAACACCTTTCTCCTGCTGAGGAGATGGTGACTTTGGTGACCCTCATCTGTTGGAGGGAGTTCACTGTTCCCCTGTAGCAAGACCAGGGTGAGTAGGTAACCACCTGAGCGGCTTTTCTGTTTCCTGGTCTACTGAGACAGTCTTTGTAGAATTCATACACTAAAGAATAAAGAGCACTTCCAGGATTCTAGCCTTAAACAAGCAAGCAATCTGCCCGTGCGTTATACTACGGACTGTGCTCGGTGGCGTGGTCCAGGGCACACTGATTACCCATCCTCAGGGGGATATTTGCAGAAATGGGGAATAGGCACTTAGAAACATCTGTAGCATTTCGACGTTGCCACGGCACATGCATGATCAATGAGGTGGTATTTTTTAAGTCTTTGTTTTTCCAGTTACTCATTTTTCATTGTACTTTATAGAAGTGTCAAAGATGGATTGGGGATGGGGAATTGGTCCCTATCACACACAAGCATTGCCTCTGAAGGCCTTTGAGAGACTCAGACATCAAGAACATTTGGGAGTTTGAGGACTGATTTGCAGGAGACAACCTTGCATAAACAAGGAGCTTCTCTGTCTTTCTTTGCCCCCCTTCCTGCCCCACCTTGGTACCACAAATTTTAAAATTCTAGAATGACTCAGAACATCCCATCCTGAGAAAGGTGTTTAGAGGAAAACTTACGGCGATGTTAAGATACTTTTGTGAGATTTTCCTAAGCACTGGGCCACCAAAAGAAACTTTCCAGGGTACCCTTAACACCTGACCAGAGGAGCCAGGCTTGAGAAGGAAGAACAGGTAGGGCACCGGGGGGACAGGGAGATGCTACGAAACAAGGCCAGGGAGAAAGCAGGAAGAGAAAGCCCCAAGGAGAAAGCCCTCTGGCCTTCAGTCTCGGCACTTTCAGGGAAGAGGGAACTGTCCTGTGGCTGGAGGACCAGGCTGACTCTTCCAGGGCTTCCACTGACCCTCCCTCAGGCCATCATGGTGGAAAAATCACTTTGTGGGCTTCCCAGGCCTCTTCCACTTAGCCAGTTTCTGAGATCTTCCAGCCCAGTGAGCAGGGAACTTGGAGACGTGCCCGCCCTCCACTCTCAGTTATCATGCTCGGGCATCAGCTAATTAGCTCAGCGAGGTTTGCCAGCTGAGCTATGCTGGGCAGCAACCGGAGGGCCAGACGTTCCACGGGGAAGGAGGCAAAGCCCCTGCGCTCGTGGAGCTGTAATGGACAAGCCAGTAGGAGCAAGACCAGCCTGAGGAGTGGCAAGTAGCAGGGAGAAAACATGAGAGAGTGAAGAGACAGAGTTGGAGTGAGAAGCCTCGTGGCATCTGGCATCCTGCTTGCCACTGTGTTTCATGGCTCTCCAGGTGGCCTCAGAACACGTGTTGCAGAGGAGAAGCAGTGATCAGGACTGGGAAGTACCCTTCCCAGCAAATCACACATGAGTTCCCCTGAATAAGACACGCTTTACAAAATGGGAGATGTGGTCCCACCTGTGCTGTGAACTCAAGTCAGTGGACCTGCTAGGGAACAGGTATCCCAAAGAGAAACTTTGTGTTCTCATACTTTGACATTTTATAAAAGAGAGAAAAATAGAGAGAGAGAAACTTGGTGGATGCCAACAGGCAGGCCCTGCCTTGGCCTGAGGGTCCCAAGGCTGTGTCAGTGGGTGGCCACAAACACGTTAGTCCAACTGCCAGTGGCTTGTGCTTAACTCCTGCAATGGGGAGCTCCAGGAGAACTTCCTGTTAAACCTCTTAGTGATACCTGCTGCTTGCAGGGTGGTGTGTTAGTCCACTGCCACCTGGGCAGTGACCAAGGTTGAGCTCTGCCGGTGGTCTTGAGATGTAGCCTTCAGACTGCCGGAATGTGCCAGGCAGGATCTACCAGGCTGCAGTCATGCCGTGTTGTGTGCAACACAAATGGGGCAAATGTCCCCTCCCCCGTCTATGTCTCACCTTGTCATCTGGGCCCCAAAGTCGCACAGCTTGTATCCACGAGCTGTCAGAGTCCCTTGGAAAACAGTTCCGTCATCGTTGTCCACGGAACCTCTGCTCACTGGGCTTGGGCTCAAATCTGGGTGACCAGCAGGGTTAGGCAGCCACACAGGCACTCAGCCCTCTTGGGAGGCACCTTCCCTCCCTGCAAATAAGCTCATGCAAATGGACACCTGCGGGCCTAGGCCTGGCTGGCTCCTCAGGCACACCTGCCCCACTTGGCTTCACCTGACTCTGGCTACATTTCAGCAAATTATTCCATTTTCACAGGACTCTACAAAGCAGCTGGTACTATTTAGTAGTTTCCTACAGCTGCTGTAACAAATTACCACAAACTTGATGACTTAAGACACACATCTATCCTCTTACAATTCTGGAGGCCAGAAGTCTGAAATCAGTATCACTGTGCTAAAGTCAAAGTGTCAGCAGGGCTGATTCTTTCTGAAGATTCAAGGGGAGAATCCGTCCCTCGCCCCTTCAGCTTCCAGGGACTGCTGGCAACCCCTGGCTTGTGGCTACCTCACTCCAGCCTCTGCTTCTGTGATCTCACTGCCTTCCGCCCCTCGGAGCTCCTGCCTCCCTCTTATAAAGACGCCTGTGAGTACAACAGGCCTACCTGGATAGCCACCTGGTGATATCCCATCTCAAGAGCCATAACTTAGTCACATTTGCAGGGTCCCATTTGTCACAGAAGGGGACATTCACAGGATCTGGGGATTAGGGCACGGATATCTTCGGGGTCATTATTCTGCCTCGCACACGTCCCCATTCATTACATTCCATCCTCCGAGGATGAGAAACTGAGGCTCAGAAAAGCGAGGTGATTTGCCAAAGTCACCCCGCTAGAAAGTGGTTAGGGGGTGGGGTGGAATCCAGATCTGCAGGTCCCAGCAAAATTGAACGGCTTGTACAAGAGAGTCAGGGGAGGACAAGGCGTCTGCAGTGTGCGCAGGGCCTGCTGCTTTTCCCTCCGCCATCTCTGCTTCTCCAGCGTGCCCGAGCAGCCTTTGTTCCTCGACTGTCATTCACGGGTTAAGAGCTGAGTGAGCACAAAGGGAACACCTGCAGACTGTCCTACTTCAAGGAGTGACCCACATTAGAAGAAAAGAGCTATGCAGTGCACAGCTGGGTCCAATTTTCCCTGCCTGTCCCTGGCCTTTATGGCAGTCCAAGGGTTGCCTCCGTAGGACGCTCACATGTGGTGTGGTCATTGAGTTTCTCAATTAACCCAAGAGTTAATACACTTCCTGTTACTTAAGGAGATGACCCACATCCCAGGGACCCAAAGACTTGATCCAACAGCCAGGAAAAGAAATGGGGACCTACCTAACTCTTTGGCACTGAACCAGCTTAAAAAAAACTCTTAGAACAATATTCACTGTGTTAACTAAGGCATTGTTGATTCGATACTGAGCTGGTGTGAGAGGAGGAGAACCAGCATTGTGCACTTCCTGGGTATGTCAAGGGCACATAAACGAAGTTGCACCTGCCTGGAATGAAACGTGCTCAGGTCACAGTAAGACATCGAGTGACTCACGTCTCGTGTTGGGGAAGCCAAGAAATTGGCCGCGCTGTTCAGTGAGGCATAGATTAAAGAGAAGTTAATCACTGTGTTCAAGACTCACTGAGCCCTTTCTAGTGCGCTCAGGGCAGACATTGGACAACCCCCTGCTCCCAGCTGCAGCCCATGGCACCTGGCTTCCTGCTTATTGTTCTCAACGCTGCATCCGAAGTCCTTAAGGGAGTCCAGGAGCAAATCAGGCCCCTTTGGTTGGATAACAAATGGGTCGGGGGAAGGTGTCTTTGGGTGGTCAAGAAACCTTTGACTAAGTCGCATCAGCTCTGAGTGGATTGAGCTGACTCTCACATTTGTCAGTCGAGTGGCCTTCAGCACTGGTGGCCGGTGGGAAGTGACCAGAACTAAAGCAGCAGCAAGGGTCCTCCTCACTGCTGGTGGGAAGAAGAATTGTCACAGCCATTTTAGTGAGCAAGTGTATGATAAAGATCAAGTTGAAGTTGCACATGCTCTTGGACCCATTAATTTCATATTAAAATATACTTAAAATATGCATATTTTAGTGATCATATTTACATACGTCAAACATTGTTTTATTTTTCCAATTACCAGTATATTCTTTCCACTAGAATACTTCAACAATAACTTTTTAATGATTGCCTAGCATACAGATATACCCTATTTTTTTCTAAATCCTGCTGTTGGGCATCTAAGATCATGCTGATGTTTTGTATTACAAACAATGCTGCAAGGAATACCTTTGTAGCCAAATTGTTGGTCATTTTCTAGATTTTTATTTTATTAGTATAAATTCCTAACATGGATTTGCTTACTCAAAAGGGATATATATTTCAGTTGTCTCTTGCTAGGTAATAAACTGCCCCAAAACTTAGAGGTTTAAAACAACAATTATTTCTTATGATTCTGAGGGTTGGCTGGAGAAATCCTTTGCAAGGTTTCTTCTAGAGTCACTCATGAGGCTGCACATCACTGATGGGCGGGCTGGGCTGGAAGGTTCCAGATGTCCTTACTCATAAGTCTGGTGATTGATGCCGGATGAGGCCCTTGGTTCTCCCCCACGTGACTGCACACCCTCTAGCAGGCAGCCCGGGCTGCTGCACCACATGGTCCCAAGGCTCCAAGAGGGTCCCTGAGCTCCAAACTCCTGAACTCACACCATGTTACTTCTGCCACGTTGTATTGGCCAAAACAAGGCCCAGGGCCAGCCCAGATTCAAGAGGGTGTAGAAACAGACCCCATTTGTTGATGGGTGGAGCAGCAAAGCCAAGGGGCGTGTGCACAGGGACGCAATTCACCAGGGCCATTACTGTCACCATCTACTGCAGTAGTTAACATCTGAAACTCTTTCCTATTAATATGCTGCCACATCGACCTCAGAAAGACAGAATCCATTTACACTGTCCCCAACCAGTGTCCTTTGGGAATGTTTGCCTTTAAATAAACTGGTGCAACCACTTCCAGAAGGGTGTGCACAGTGTGTGACAGCAGAGGAGCTTTCTTCCTCCTGAGTGGCCAACGGTCACGCCCTGGGTGGTAACTAGGAGACCGGGGCAAATTAAGGGATCACACAGGGAGGTTAAGGGATCCTCCCTCCTTTGGGCAGAGCAGGGCTGAGCTCTCCCTCTCTCCAGTCCACCGCTTCTCAAGGTCTCTGCTGCTGGCACTCTTGCCGTGACCCTCGCCTCTGCCTGGGTCACCCAAAAGCCTCTGAACTCTGCTCACTCCCACTCTGCCCCCCAACTCCTTTTCCGTACATCCTCCGGGATGACTTTCTCAAAATGCAAGACACTTAGGCTTAAAACTCTTTGAATACTCCTCACTGCTCTCCAGAAAGACACCGAAACCCTAGTGCAGCCTCCAGGGCCCACTGGGTCACACCCGCCCACGGCTCCAGCCTCTGTTGCTGGCTCTGCTGGCTCTGGCCACTCGGGCCAGCTTCCTCTTGTTTTTTAAAGGCATCAGGCTCCCCTGCACATTTGTCTGCGCTTTACTCTCCTCCTGAGCCCTCAATTCCTCCTTTTTTTCCCTTAGACTGCTTTATTGAGATAGAATTCATGTATCATACAATTCACCAATTTAAGTATATGGGTTAGTGGTTTTTAGCATATTCACAGAGTTGTGCAGCCATCGTGACTCAATTTTAGAACATTTTCATCACCTCAAACGGAAACCCTGTGCCCTTTAGCTGTCACTCTCCTCTGTCTCCAGCCCTAAGCAGCCACTAGTCTACTTTCTGTCCCTAGATTTCCCTCCTCCGGACATTTCACATGGATGGAATCATATAATACGTGTTTTTATGTGCCTGGCTTCATTCACTCAGCATAATACTTTCAGGGTTCACTGACGTAGCACGTGTCAGTCCTTCCTTCCTTTTTATGGCTGAATAATATTCCATCGTGTGGAGAGACCACGCTGCGTTCATCCATCGATGGACAGCTGGGTTGTTTCCACCTTTTTGCTACTGTGAATCATGCTGCTGTGAATATTCGTGTGCAAGTTTCTGTGTGGACATGAGTTTTCATTTCTCTTGGGTATATGCCCAGAAGTGGGAAGTGCTGGGTCACACGTAAGTCTACATATGATCACTTGAGGAACTGCCGGTTTGCAGAAGCGGCTGCACCATCTCACTTGCCCACCAGCAGCGCATGAGGGTTCTGATTTCTCTACATCCTCGCCTGAACTGTTCTACTTCCCATTCCTGCTTCAGATCTCCGCTCAAGCATCACTTCCCCTGGGAGAGCCCTCCTTGGTCCTGAACCCCCTGCTGGGATCTAGGTCAGATTGCTTTGCTTTATGCTCTCAAAGAACTGGGCTCCCTCTCTGCAGCGCCTTCAGGCAGTCTTGATTGCAATTAATTCATTAACACCTGTCTCCCTGACACTGTAGCCTCCATCGTGTATTTTCTTCACCTTTGCAACCATAGCCGAAGCCTGGCCCGAGCAGTAGCTCACTGCACATCTGTGCAATGAGTGAAGTCAAGGAAGGAAAGTGCAAAGGTCACATGACTTATTCAAAGTCACAAAGCTCAAAGTCACGAGGAGGAGTCACGAGAGCCTCTTGCCCTTTATCTGCCCTGCCCATTTGGCAGCCACTAGCCATGTGTGGCCACTGAGCACTTGCAATGTGGCTAGTGTGATTGAGAAATGAAGTTTTGAATTTTATTTCATTTTAATTTACTTAAATTGAAATAGCAGTCAGTACAAGTAGAAGCAGCAAAGTAATAATGATACCCCCAATACAGAGCAAGTCCTGCTTCCCAGGGATTGGACCCTTCCTTTTCCAGAGAATGGCTTCTCCCCACCCCGAGGGGTCTTCACCCAGAAGTCCAGGCAGAGACCTAGGGTGGCCACAGGCTGGCTTCAGGCATGGCTCCCCTGCTCTGGACCCTGGGGGTCTCCAGAGTCCAGACGTGCCCAGTTCTTGCTCCATGGTGGGCACTGTTGTTACCTTGCTTCTTTTACTTACACTTATGGCTATTTCAATTTAAATAAATTAAAATTAGATAAAATTAAACAGTTTCCCAGTTGCCCTAGCCATATTTCAAGTGCTTAAAGGCCACACTGGCTAATGGCTACCACATTGGACAGAGCAGACATAGGACACTTCCTCCCTCACAGAGGTTCCTCCCATCTCAGTCTCCTCTAGGAGAACCTCCCACATTCCAGCTCTCAAGGCCGCAAGGTCTATGGGCCAAAATTCCCACATCCCACACCCATCCCCTGCGTGCAAGTGGGACCCCCAGGGACTCCCCCCCTCATCCCTGAGGAGCCCACTCTTCTCCCCAATAGCTTGGCCAGCCCTAGCACTCCCCCTTCTCACCCTAAGCTTATAAGTGCAAGAACTTCCTCTCCCCTCCCTGGAACCACAAGACACACCAGTCTCCAGGATGCAAAACCCTCTAAAGAGGGGAGAGGAAAAAAGTCTCTCCTACTCTTTCTAATTCATCCTCATTCTGATAAGTCTATGGGAAAATAAGACCGTTCATTCCCCCAGGTGTTCCTCCTCCTGGTTCACAGGCAGTACCGCTCACAGCTGTTCTTCCCCACTCAGAATCAGAGAATGCAATGACTGCAGGGAGCACCTAGGTCAAGTTTTTCATTTTGCATAACAGGGAGCAGGCCCAGGGCTGCACACAGACTTGCCCAAGATCACACAGCACCCATTTTGACCTTCGACAACTGCTACATGACTCCAAGCTACAGGAAGAAACAGGAATAAATTGTATCAAGCACCTGTTATGTGTTAGGCACTTTGCACATCACACACCAACTTATTTAATACTTACCACGGGTTTTACTGTCCATTTCAGGTCAGGTTCTGAGGCTCAGGGAGGGTAGATGATTTGCCTAAGGCCACGCAGCTAGTAAGCAGCAGAGCTGGGACTCAAACCCGAGTCAGTTTGGCTCTAGAACCCAAAAGAGTTGCTGTGCACAGACGAACTTGGGCCATCTCTTAGAGAACAGGGATTGGGAGGTGATCCAGAGGGTGGGTGACAGGGAAAGCAAACAGAGAGAAGGTTTTGCATGTGACACATAAGAAGTTTTGTTGACCAGTGCTCATGGCCACCCCTTCAGACATTGGGACTGTGGGTTTTAAAATTTTAGTATAAGAAGTTTTCACTTGTAGAGGAGCTGGTAAAATCATCTTAAGAATTTTTGTCTGAAGACTTAGGCTTCCCAGTTCAGAGATTTTGTGATGTGCACACTGTGGATGTTTAGATGAACAGAGCCTCACCCAAGATGCACAAAAGTTCACTTTCAACCACTAAGCGAGGAGGACACGGTGCTGTAAAGAGTTTTTAGATTATAAATTTCTGCCACTACAATTCTGGTTCCCGTTTTTGAGACAGACCACGCCCCCTAGTGGCCAGGGGTGGACTCTGAATTATTGTAGCAAATGGTTCGCCCACAGGAGGTGCCTCGTTACTAAGATTCTGCTTATTTCATATTCTAGTGAATTTGCTTTTTATATCAGCCGATGTGGTGAAATAGATTCACAGGTTTTGCTGTTTTGTTGTTTTTTGGCAGTGTGTAAGGAAGACAGCTGTGGGAGTGGAGCACAGTGGGCAGCCCTGCTGTGGAATTGAGCTTTCAGATTGGAGTTGTTTCTGGGTGTGACCCACAGATGTCTTCCATCAGGACCCCCAGAAAGCCTGTTAAAGCACAGGTTTCTGGGCGTCTCTCACTGCAAAATCAGCCTCTCCCAGCGGGGGCCCAGGGATCTGCATTTGCACAAGATCCCAGCTGATTCTGATGCACGTTCAGTTCAAGAGCCCTGGGGCCGAAACGGAGCCCACTCTCTGCTGCCTCAACACCACCTGGGTACCGTTTCCCGCTATCCCTACCCGCAAGGACACTGCCTGTCCTTCCAGGCCCATCTATGTGCCACCTCCTCAGTGAGCCACCCTCACCCCTTCCCAGGGCCCTACCATAATCAGATGAGATATCACCCGTGACGGCACCCTGCACAGCGTGGCCTGGTGTGCAGCAGATGCTAGGTGCACATTTCCGTCAAGTGGATAGCAGGTGTTCCACAAATGCTTGAATTAAGCACCCTAAAACATTTCATCTGTTCTCAGTGGACCATGGGGTACACGGAAATAGACCGGCCTGTGGCCAGGCCAGAGCTGGCCCCTCAGCTCTGCCACTTGGAGGAGCCTCAGACAAGTAAATGCTGTGTTCTCTCTGGGGCTCGGCTTCCTGTCTGTCTGCTCAGACGTGGAGAATGTAGCCCCCTCATGGGGCTGGGAGAATTCAATGGATGGTGTGTGCCTCAAGTGCCTAACTGGTCAGAGGTACTCAGTGAGCATTTCCCACCAGATCCGTCACTCCAGCTCACTGGGCCTCAGTTTCCCCCTCTGTACAATGAGGAGGTGGAAATGATGGCAAAGGGCCCCATGTTACCACAAGTCCACTGCCTCCTGCACCTTCTGGTTGCTGGGCGAGGAGGCGGGGAATGCAGCCCAGTAGTCCTTCAGGCCCTGGCCCCCTGTCTTGGAGGTTACCTTCCTCCTACATCCCTGGCTTTTGGACCCCTTGAAGCTCTACTGTTCACTGTAGGGACACGTTTTTGGCATTGCTGCTTTGCAAGTTTTCCCCACTCTTGCAAACTGCTGGAGTATGAGCTTGCATATTTCAAATACCTAATAGTTGTTTCCCATAGACAGTGGGCAAGCATTCACGTCTCAGCGATGCTTCCAAACAGCCTCTCCTCTCTTGGACATCTGCAGATTTGCCTTTCAGGGTTTGTAGTTCTTGTCATCCTTGTTATCCTGTAGAAATGCAGTAAAATGCCATGAGGCTGCACCGTCTCTTGAGCCAGTAACACGGAGCCCCCAGACGTCTACACTGGGGTGGTCCATAAAGGGGCAGTGCCTGTGGGCCCCACAGCCCTGAGAGGGAGGCAGAGAGCAAGTTCATGCCCTTTTCATAGGGAAGCAACGTTCACAGAAGGCAAGTGACAAGTGACTTTTCTGACATTGTACAACTCGGCAGCCTGAAGGTGAAGCAAATACATCATCCCTTTCCTCCCCAGACACTGTGCTCCCATTGAAGAAACCAACCTGTTAAACTCTTGAGAGAAAAACATCAGGTTCTAGGGAAGCACGCACTGCGTGATCCCATTTTGAATGGGAAGAAAACTATTTAACATAAGTGCACCTAAAAATCCTCCCCAAAGGTCGCCTGCCAAACTTCTCAGCGATGGCAGCCCCAGTCCATTTTATTTTCTTCTTTGTCCTTTCTCACTTTTCTTTGACAACCTGTATTATTTTGTAGAAGTGACATTTAGTTTTTTAAGTGAAGCTGTCATGCTTATTTGAAAATACATTACAGCTCCCAGTGAAAACATGGATGAATCTCTAAAACGTGACCTTGAACAGAAGCGTGCAGACACAAAAGAGTGTACACTGTATGACTCCGTTTATAAAATATTCAAACTAAATGACCACACTAATTCATGCTGACGTGAGCTGGGGTTGTGTTTACCTTGGTGGGGTAATGCCTGGGAGGGGTCCCCTGGCTGTGCTCTTTTTAATCTGGCTGCTGGTTACATGGGTGTGTTCACCTTACAACAGTTCATTGGGCTACATCATAGATTTTTGGGGGGTTGATTTTGATATTTTAAAATATTGCATTAAAAAAGCATTTATCTGGATTACTGAATATTTTGGAGCCCGTGAGGTTTTTTGCCTGAGAGAGCACCTCACTCAGCTCACCCTAATCACGGCCCTGCAGGAATGGGAGGAATTATTGAGGCCGAGTTATCCAACCATCCACCCCACTGGGCTACACCTGCCAACTCAGGAAAACCCTTTACACGGGGGACAAGCCTGGAAAACATACACCACTCCAGGGATTTCAAACAGGACCAATGTGATACAGAGGACTGGGTCCCAGATGAGGAAAGACTGGAGAGACCAAACGGGAGAACACGGCAACTCAGAGACTGGCAGTAAAGCACGTCCCCACCGCCCCAGGGGCTGGAGGGGCCCAGGGACAAGGTGATGGAATCAGAACCAGAAGTGGGGCTCCAGGTGGGCGTTGGAACCATGGCAGGAGGAGGTCGAGTATGCAAGCTGGAGCTCTGGAGGAGACGCCACTGTGGGAAGATGCATTCCTGCCCAGGGGGTGAGAACTACCCAGGCTGCTCCTGTTCTCTCATCTGCCAAGCTCTTCCTACTTCCCTGGACTGGATCTGGCCAGAGCAAGCTGGTGAGCAGCCTGGGAAATAGGGCTTGCAGGTGGGGAGGACCTGCCAACAGGCTCCCAACCCCCAGTTCCTCCGCTTCTCCCTCTGGTCACACTGCACAGGACATCAGGATTCTTTGCTGGGGTGGGGGTTCCCCCAGCCTGTCTGACTCTAAGGTGATCATTAGCCTAAACTCACCCACCTCATTATCTGCAGGGCACCATCAACTCTCCATCACTTTTCGAAAGACAGTGGAAACACACTGTGGTGGACACACCCTAAGCTGGCCCCTTGTATAATCCTCTCCCCTTGGGCGTGGGTGGAACATGTGACTTACTTCTGGCCCAGAAAGCAGGGCAAAGGGCATAGGCTGTCACACCCATGATTACATTACCTGGTACAAGATGCTGTCTTAGCAGACTACAGTGAGAGATTCTCCTGCTGCCTTGAAGAAGCAAACAGCCATGTTTTGAAATGTCTGTAGAGAAAGCTACAGTGGCAGGGAACTGCAGGGGACCACTAGGACCTGGGCAGCTTTCTCCCAAGTGCCAGTAGCAGTCAGGCCCTCAGTCATACAGCTGCAAGAAAATGAGTTTGCCAGCAACCCAAATGAACTTGGACGTGGACTCTCCCTGGTCATGTCTTCAGATGAGAACACAGCCTGGCTGCCACTTAATTGCAGTCTTATGATACCCTGAGCATAGGACCTAGTGAAGCTGTGCCTAGATTCCTCAACCATGCAAACTGTAAAATATTAAATATGTGTTAAGTCACTAAATTTGCATTACTTTCTTACACTGCAATAGAAAACTAATACACAAAGTGGGAAGAAAGGCTCTCTACCTCACTTTTTCCAACCCACGGAGTTCCATTTAAAAAGGTGATATGAATGGCCGGGCATGGTGGCTCATGCCTGTAATCCTAGCACTCTGGGAGGCCAAGGCGGGAAGATTGTTTGAGCTCAGGAGTTCGAGACCAGCCTGAGCAAGAGCGAGACCCCATCTCTACTAAAAAAAAATATAGAAAGAAATTAGCTGGACAACTAAAAATATATATAGAAAAAATTAGCCAGACATGGTGGCACATGCCTGTAGTCCCTGCCACTTGGGAGGCTGAGGCAGAAGGATTGCTTGAGCCCAGGAGTTTGAGGTTGCTGTGAGCTAGGCTGACACCACAGCACTCTAGCTCAGGCAAGAGAGTGAGACTCTGTCTCAAAAAAAAAAAAAAAAAAAGGTGGTATGGGCCAGGCATGGTGGCTCACACCAGTAATCCCAGCACTTTGGAAGGCTGAGGTGGGAGGATTGCTTGAGGTTAGGAGTTCAAGACCAGCCTGTGGAACATAGCAAGACCTCATTTCTACAAAAAATAGAAAAATTAGCTGGGTGTGGTGGCACCTGTAGTCCCAGCTACTGAGGAGGCTGAGGCAGGAGGATGGCTTGAGCCCAGGAGTTTGAGGTTGCAGTGAGCTATGATGATGCCACTGCACTCTAGCCGTGGCAACACAGTGAAACCCTATCTCAAAAAGTACAATAAAATAAAAATGTGGAATGATACATAAGTCACTCTGAACCTTATAATTGCTTCCTTCCCTTCCAACCTCTTGTTCTGTCTGAGCCCTAATTTCCAGGGGCCATGGGCAGGTATGTTGCTCTGAGTAGCAGGCACAGCTGCATCCTAAGAGAAGTCCTTGGTGCTCCCAGTGGGAGTCTGTTGTCACTGCTGGTGCTCCCACCAACACCCGGAGAAGGCAGAAGGTTAGGGCTGGGTGCAGGGTGCTGTAAAGTTGGTGATGGCAAATGGACTGGGCTCTGGTACTTTCCACCCTCAAATGATACAAATGTAGGCAAAAGTTCGAATAAGACCATCACTATCTAGGAAGGTCAGCTGAATA
Source organism: Varecia variegata (assembly GCA_028533085.1). Taxonomy (NCBI): domain Eukaryota; kingdom Metazoa; phylum Chordata; class Mammalia; order Primates; family Lemuridae; genus Varecia; species Varecia variegata. Next base: position 54,929,615 of record CM052446.1, on the reverse strand, counting down.
CTTGAGTATTCCCTTTCATGTTATTTTATTTTCTTTTATGCAGACCAGTGGGGAGAAATCCCATAGATTCTTCTGGAAACTGTCAAGATCCTGGGAAGGTGAAAGCAAAACTTGCATATATTGGGGTCCCCACAGTTTGGATTTTCAAGGTCTAAAATGTGAAACAAAACAAAGCAAATGGGACTTTTAGGACAAGAATTATCCTCTAGAGGGGGAAGAGGAAGGCCTGACAATTGCAGGAGCTGGTGGTTTTCAGCTCTGGCTACATGTCAGAATCACCTACAGACAGTATTTAAAATAAACTTAAAAAAAATAGGTATAACTACAATACAATAAAGTGCACAAATCTTAAGAGTCCAGCTTGCTGAGTTTTCACAAAGTAAGAGTTCCTGTGTCACCACCATCACCCTGCTCAAGATAAAAGATATTTCCAACCTGGCAGAAACCTCCTTCATGTTCCCTCTTGGTTCATATCCCAGTCCCTCCACAAAGGAAATTGCTATTCTGATTTCTGACATCATAGAAAATAACCTGAGAAGCTTTTTAAAATACTGATACTCAGGCCCGACCCACGGAGTATCTGGTCTGGTGATCTGGGGGTGCTGTGGCCTGGGGAGCCGTAAGGTCCCCGTGGTTCTGATGCATAGTCAGGACTGGGAACTACTCGCTGGCTTATGGCAAAGTCCCATTCCCTGCAGGACGGCAAGGGACGCCCTCAGACCTCCTTGAATTCACAGCTTAAAGAGTTCCTCCTAGGCTTTCTGGAAACTTCTAGGTTGTGGCTGTCAAAGCCAGGCCAGGCACTGAATCACCTGGATGCTGGCACTGCCCACTGAGGTCGGTGGGCCCAGTCCTCCCCTGGGCCAGGGTGAGGCAAGCAGGTGCGGGCTGTGGGTTTCAGGGAAGTGATGGGCTACGCACAGGCACCGGTGGGGTGATGCAAGTACACCCCACTGAGCCCCCCCCACCCCGTGTCTGCCCACCCTCCAAATACCCTTGGAACTTGCAAAACGCATCTGGTGTGAGCCAAGTCAGGCAGTCAGATGTGGGTTATAGTTATCAGTGTCCCTGCTTTTCATTCCAGAACGTTTCTCTTTAGCATTATTTGAAGCTGTGATAATCCTTGAGAAGCTAAGCAAGCTTCCTCGGTAAACTCCAGTGTAGACCACTGGAGATTAGAAGCCAGTGATCCCCAAAAGGGGATGGGGGGAGAAAGAGCAAAAAAGGAAATAAATGAAAAGAGAAGCAAAGACCAACACTTGCATGGCTCTTGCAGGACGACTTGGTGAGCCCAAACTTGTGTACGATGTGGTTTGTCCCAAACTCCTGCCACTTGCCGTCGACCAGGGTCTGGGCTCTGATCTCGTACCTCACCACGCGCTCTGCTTTCAGACTGATGGGGCCGTCCTTGCAGCCCAGGTAGGGCAATTCCAGGTCTTCGTGCCTTAGTCTCTGCAGAGAGAGTGACCCTCTCAGGGGGAACTGTGACCGAGGTGGCCCAGGGTTAGCAAAATCCGGTTCCTGGCACGTAGACCCTCCTGCATAATGTTTGCAGGAAGCAAGGGGGTGTTTCTGAAATGGCTCCATTTCCTGAGAGCCACTGCTGCTGAGTTAGCTGATATTTGAGCTCTCACCATACATAAACCACTGGCGGAGGGACTGGGCTGCGGCCAACCCCGAAAACACCATTAAGTCAAGCTTCGTTATCACTTTGCCAGAATTAAAAACATAGCACTCGTATGGGCATTTTGACTGGGGATGTTACCTAATTCATCTCTTCCACCCAGAAAAACCCATTGTGTAGGGAGATGCCTGACTCACTGGAGACCAAGAGCTGAGGCCCAAGGAGGAGAAATGACTTGCTCAAGGGCACAAGGTAGTGGCGAAGATGAGACCCAAACCCAGGTGTCTTCATTCATGCATTCATCCATGAATCCATTCATTCAGTCAGTCCCTCATTTAAAGCTCCCGTATGTTCCAGGTACTGTGATTGGCAGTAGTAATAAAAACATTAATAAGATACAGTTTCCCAAATGCTTGCAGTTTGGAGAAAAGACCTTATAAGCAAATCCTAAGGGGAGCATAGCAGTCCTTCATCATAGTTGTCATCGTCGTCGTCATCATCATCATCATCGCTAATGCATGTGGTGCTTTATGTGTCAGGCCTTTTTCCAAGCCCTTTGCACAAATTAACACATTTAATATGAGCAACAACCCGGGAGGTATGTCCTATTGCCTACTCCCTCTTAAAGGGGAGAAAACTGGACAGAGGGAGGTTCATAGGACATGCCAAGGTCCTACGGCTCGCCAGGCCATTTGCCTGCAGACTCTCTGCTCCTAAACACGCTATTCTCTTACCTCTCCTAAAAGTCCAGCAAGAGCACTGGTGGGAAGTTGGGCACCCTCCTGACCCCTCTGGGGTCATGCCCATGGCTCTGCTTTGCCACACTAAACAAGATCGCCCCCTTTCCCACCTAAGGGCACTACCTGTTACCTTCGTGGAAGAATGACTGTCTGTGTACAGCATCACCCATGATGTTTGAAATGAAGATGAGCTGGGCCCCATGTGTGGAGACAGAAGCCTAGAATTTAACCCTGGCTTTCCCAATAGAGGCTACGTGAAAATGAAGATACTCAGTTTTGAAATCCTCATCTGCTAAGTGGGCTAACGGTACCCACCTTCTAAGGTTGTTACAAAAATCAAATGACATCACATGTCTAAGCATGATTAGCACTTGCAATATGGTTCCTATTAATCATTAATTAATGATTAATCAATTATGAATGCAATATGAATTGATTCTGAATCTAAAAGACTGTTTCAGAGATGTATCTTTCACGTGGTCTGTCCTTCTTACCTGCATGTAAAAACTGTAAGAGGTAGTATCATGTCTGATTCCCTTTATCTCAAAGAAGAATCCATACACAACAATCATTTGTGAATGAGTTGTGTGCTCCTAAATTGGGAAGGAGAAACAACAAAGTGAAGGGAGAAAAAATCTTTAGTATTCAAGGTCAAGAGGACATAGCGAAATAAATTATAGCAACAACAACAAAAGTCACGGCCGGGCGTGGTGGCTCACGCCTGTAATCCTAGCACTCTGGGAGGCCGAGGCGGGCGGATTGTTTGAGCTCAGGAGTTCGAGACCAGCCTGAGCAAGAGCGAGACCCCATCTCTACTAAAAGTAGAAAGAAATGATCTGGACAGCTAAAAATATATGGAAAAAATTAGCCGGGCATGGTGGCACATGCCTGTGGTCCCAGGTACTCGGGAGGTTGAGGCAGTAGGATCGCTTGAGCCCAGGAGTTTGAGGTTGCTGTGAGCTAGGCTGACGCCATGGCACTCACTCTAGCCTGGGCAACAAAGCAAGACTCTGTCTCAAAAAAAAAAAAAAAAAGTCACTCTTTTGGAGGCTGATTTAACAATGAAACTATAGCAGCAATGTTAGCCTAGGAGGCACAGGAAAGGCCAAACTGTGGTGACTCCACAGATCCTTAGCAGTAAGAACTGCTGCTGCTCACAGTAGTACAGTCGGGAGAAGTTCCTAGTAGAGTTGGTAGTAGTTACTGAGCAGTGACAATATTATTTACTCTGCATGTTCCTTAGTGAGGAAAAGAATGGGTTAAGTATGTTCTTAGATGACCTGTGGTCTGTAGATCTTTGAAACAAAGCATTTTGTTTCAATCTAATGGGGCCTAAGAGACACTTCATACTCATGGTACTTGCAGAAGTCCTGGCCCCTGTGGTCTATATCTGCCTACTTGGACACGTCTCTGCAACCAAGGAGCTGGGCCAGCCCACCCAGGCCTGACCGAGAGGGACTCTCTGATGATAGATTCAGACCCTGAGTCCCTGAAACATGAACTCTTTTGAGATCGCTACTGGAGTGCCTTTAAAGAATCAAAGGGGAGCAGTGATTTCTTGGAGAATTGTGCCTATCACAGGGAACCCAAGATAGAGCACAGCCACCAACCTCAGACATCCCTCTGATGCCTGGGCACCAAGATGTCTTGCAATCAAGCTCCTTGACCCACCACAGTTTGATTCTGGGACCCATTAAAATATTTATAGCTGCCCAGAATGGTTCACCCCTGCAACCTTAAACATGGACTTGGCAGGGAGTCTCTTGTTGAGCCAGTTGGTGGCTGGTGATGTTTGTGGGGAATGGGATGATCACCCACTCCAGGTTGCATAGGCCTTCCCTGGTTTTAGAGCCAATAGTCCCACATCCCAGGGAAAGTCCTCCATGCTGGGAAAACCAGGACAGTTGGTCACCTCAGTGGGGAAATTTGGGACACACATAAGATTACTGAATAGCCGGTCTCAGGCCCCTTCTTGTGGATTCTGTCTGCTGGGAGCTGGTGAGCACATGGGAGAGACTCCCATGACGCCCTCTTCTCCACTGACCTTCCCACCAGAGGTCAGAAAGTGAACATGGCCCACTCTACAGAGGTCCCTAACCAAGCACAAGACCAGTGTTCAGTACCTGGTTGAAGAGCAGCCCGAATCTCAAAGCATGGGTGTCAAGATCTTTCAGGTGGACCATGTCACCCCCATTCTCCAACTGCAAGGAAAACACACACAGGTCACCGGCAGCCTGATCCGCTGGACACGAGGGCCTCTCATCGTCTCCACAGCCGTTCCTTGATCCCCACACCTCCCACGGTGCTGGAAAGAGAATTCTGCCTCTAGACTCTAGGTGCAGCCATTCATGCAGTCCACAGATGTTCACTGACAACCTGCTCTATGCCAGCTACTGCGCTCAGAGCTTTCAGAGGACGCCAAGAGGAGAAAAAGAAAAGTACCCAAGCAGTCTTACCTGGGAAAGAAAATGTGTACATAGTGGCCCCATCAGGAGGCAGAGAGGACCATGGTCACAAAGTCAAGAGCCAGTAAGGTCCCTGTATGGCAGGCCCCAAGGTGAGGGCGGGGGAGGGGAGGGAGCAGATTTTGGGAGGATGGCAGCAGGGGGAAAAGGAAGGAGGTGGCCAGGGTCAGAGGGCGGAGAGGGAGGTGGGGGGCTTCCTGAGGTGTCAGCACAGACACTGTTCCCTCTCTCTGTCACCCCTCACCACTCTTTTAGAGCACAGTTCTGAGTGATGACCCAGAGCAGCGGCTTCCGTGGAGTCATTTTCTACTGGGTGGGGAGCGCTGAGCCTGTGGTTTGCGCATTACAATAGGTATTTGTTGAGTTGGACTGAATTTTACCCAGTGACTCATACATCTTCAGAACTCACACACTGCCCCACTTCATCGCCAAAAATGCAAGATTGGAAACACAGAAGAAGTACAACAGTTTGCACAGACAATTCACAAAGGGGGAAATAGTGCATGGAAAAATATTCATATTTAATGAGAATAAAGGAAACGCATATTAAAAAATGAGATGTGATTGTTCCCTTCTCAATTAACAAAAGTGATTTGAAATTAAAATGCTCTCCATTGCTGAGGATGTGCGAAGTGAGCTCTCCATGCTCATTTATTACTGGGGGAAGAGTAATTTGGTCCCAATATGCATCAAGAACAAAAATGCACATTCCTTTTTGTGCCAGCATTTCTACTCTTGAGAATATCCTATGAAAAAATAATTCAAAGCATAATAAAATAAACCATTAGGTACAAATATGTTCACCATACTGTTATTTATAATATTAACAGTAAACAATTAGAAATACTATACATTTTCTACAGTAAAAGAATGGCAAACTAGCATTCTTTTGGTAGAAGAGTTTGAAGCCATTAAAAATGGTGTTAAGAAGCACATTTACTTGAGTGCATTATATATATATGTAAAGATTGGAAGGCAGTAAATATGCGATATTAACAGTGGTTGTATTTGGGTGATGGGTCTGAGGGTATTTCTTTTCTTTCTTTCAATTTCTCTGCATTTTGAAACTTTTCAATAGTAAGCACGTTACATTTGGGTCTGTCAGGGGTCTTGGTTTGGGGGCTCTTGTGACCGCTGCCGTTGTACCCCATCGGACCCTTCAGATCAACGTGGCAGATACTTGAAGCACTCCGATTCCAAGGCTGGGTCTCCTCCCTTCTTCCCCAGGAGGAGGATATGTCCTGACCTCAAAGGCCCAGAGGTTTCAAACGTGAAACACATCTCCAGAAAAGGCAAAGTCAGAGAGGCAATAAATTTTGATAATTGTTTCCTTGCTGAGCTGGTGACTTACTGCCTGGTAATGGTTGGCTGCAACCTGGACCAGCCATGACTCTGGGAAAAGGTTAATGTGCCTTAACTGCTCCAGATCCTTGCCTTGGAAGAAACACAGAGGGAACATTTTTACATTTATTCATTCATAACGGAACTTCTAAAGTCTCATTTACAGAAAGAAAAAAGTCAAATGCTGAGGGAAGGAAAAAAGGCGGGTGGTCTCATTTAAGGTTTGGTTGATAAAATGGGAATAAAACATCTCAGATTCACTGTGGTTGTGTTCAGAGTCAATAACTTTTGTCCTCCAAATTCACTCTTTTTTAAAAACTTATACAAATAAACTTCCAAAGGAATGAATGAATTCACTCCAAATTGGATGGCCATTTCAGCTTTAGTAGGAAATGTTCTGTACTACATAT
>CM052446.1:54887542-54922535 GCA_028533085.1 Varecia variegata | reverse complement strand
CCTAGAAGAAAACAAAGAAGAAAAATCTTAGTAATCTTGGCTTTGGCAAGATTATCAAATAGCACACAAAAGGCATGAACTAAAAAGAAAATAATCAATAAGCTGAACTTTATCAAAGTTTAAAACTTCCAGTATTCAAAAGATGCTTATGAAAATGAAAATATTATGAAATATATATCCGATAAAGAACTTATATCCAGAATATATAAAGAATACTTACAATTCAACAATAAAACAACCCAATTTTTAAAAATGAGCCAGAGGTTTGAACAGACTTTTCACCACAGAACATAAATGAATAACAAATGAGCCTATGAAAAGATGTCTAACATCAGTAGTCATTGGGGAAATGCAAGTTAAAAATTGCAAGATACCATTAAGTGTGCATTAAATTGGCAAAAATTAAAGACTGATCATACCAAATGTTAGCAAATATATGAAGCAAATGAAACCCTCCTGTGTACTTCTGGTGGGGACGTAAAATGGTACAGCCACTCTGGAAAACAGTTTGGCGGTTTCTTAAAAAGTTAAATGTGCACTTACCATATTACCCAGCCATTCCACTCCTAGGCATTTAGTTACCTAAAAGAAATGGAAGCATGTCTCTGCCCTTCTGACAAACTTATACATGAATGTTTATAGTAGCTTTATTTATAATAGCACCTACCCAAATGTCTATCAAAAGCTGAACAGGAAAACAAATTTGGGTAATCCATAAATGGACTATTGCTCAACAATAAACCAAAGACCTATTGGGACATGCAAGAACATGGATGAATCTCAAAATGATTATGCTGCATGAGAGAATCTAGACAAAAGAAGTATATATTCCATGCTTTCATTCATACACATTCTACAAATACAGTCACGTGCCACATGACAATGTTTCGGTCAACAAGGGTCCACATATGTTATGGTGGTTCCATAAGATTATAATGGAGCTGAAAAATTCCTATCACCTAGTGATGTTGTAACACGATGCATTAGCTATGTGTGTATGCTGGTGTAAACACACCTACTGCACTGCCAGTTGTATAAAAATACAGCATATACAATTCCATACAGTACATAATACTCAATTATGATAACAAACAACTGTTACTAGCTTACGTACTTACTATACTTCTTATCGTTATTTTAGAATGCACTCCTTCTACTTATTAAAAAAAAGGTAATGTAAAAAGCCTCACACAGGTCCTTCAGAAGGGATTCCAGAAAAAAACATTGTCCTAGCAGACGACGCTTCCATGCATGTTATTGCCCCTGAAGACCTTGCAGTGGGACAAGACGTGGAGGTGGAAGACAGTGATGTTGATGATCCTGACCCTTCTGTAGGCCTAGGCCAATGTGTCTTAACTTTTAACAAAAAAATATAAAAACTAAAAAAAGTTAAAAAATGTTTAAAATAGAAGAAAGCCTATAGAATAAATGTATAAAAGTATTTTTGTATAGCTGTACAATGTGTTTATGTTTTAGGCCTAGTTTTATTACAGAAGAGTCAAAAAGATTCAATCATAATTAAAAACTCTAGGAATATAGAGAATTTCCCAAATTTGATAAAGAGTATCGACACAAAGCCCACAGCCAACGTCATACATACTGTGGGGAATTATGGAAAGTCTTCCCCTCGGGAATGGACTCCAGAAAAAGTTGTTCATTATCAGCGCCTCTACTCAGCGTGACACTAGAGATTCTACTCACTATTCACAATACTGGAAGTTCACTTGCCTTAGTTAAATAAGGCAAGAAAGATAAATAAAAGACGTTAAGATTTGGAAAGGAAGAGATAAATCTATTATCATTCTTAAAATGGCATGATTATACATTTAAAAACATCCAAAAGAATCAATTGACCATTAGATGTAATAAGGAAATCTATTAATATATGGATCCAAAGTCAATATACAAAAACTGTTGTCCTTCTATATGCCTGCAACAAACAATTAAAATACAAAAATTTCAAAATGATACCATTTACAATAGAGACAACAAATATTACACATGGTAAATAAATAAGGAGATGCTCAAACTCATCAGTAGGGAGAAGTAAATTAAAAGAAAATAGGCAAACTAGCCCCACTATCCATCCATCGGAAAAGTGAAAGATTGAAAATACCAAGGTTGGCAAGGATGTGGAAAAATCAGAATTCTAATATACTGCTGATTAGGTAATAAATTCGCACAACCACTTTGCAAAAATGTTTGGCAGTATTTACTAATGTTGAACTTCTTCATGCCCTATGACACAGTAATTCTACTCCTAGGTTATACCTACTGAAGCACATAATTACATGTACCAAAAGACATGTACATGGTTGTATATGCAGCCAGCACTATTCCTAGTAGCCAAAAATGTCCATCAACATCAGAATAGATAGATGAATTGTGCTGTAATCATATAATAAAATATTTGAGAATGAACAAGCTATCACTACATGCAACCACATGAACAGATTTTACAGATATACTGTTGAGTGAAAGAAGCCAGACATTAAAAAATGTATCCTATAGGATTCTATTGACATAAAGTTCAAAAGCAGGACAGTCGCATGGATGGTAAGACAAGTCAGGATATTGTTTACCTTCAGATGGGGCGGGTAGTGACTGAGCTGAGCCTCTTTAGGGGGCCGGTCATGTTCCATACCTTGGTCTGGGTTCTGGTTACACTGCTGTGTTCACTTTTTGGAAATTCATTGAGCTGTTCATTTAAGGTTTTGAGCACTTTTCTGTATGTATTTTATACTTTGATTAAAAAGTTACTTTTAAAAAGTTAAAAATTTGCCTGCTAATGGACCTTTTCCAATTATGAGTTTTTACAGCTTTCCTGAACTTCTCAGACCGCTAAGTGGAATGAAATGATGACTTTTCCTCCAGGGGTGAAGGCAACAGCTTTGCTTACTTTTTTTGTTTTTCCTGCAAGGAGATGTTAAATTTAATTCTGGACAGCCTATTTGTTTTTCTAAAATAACCACTGCCAGGAAAACAGGCTGTGAGGTGCAGAAGGGGTGTGTGTGTGTGTGTGTATGTGCGTGCACGCACTTATGTGTAATTGTATATGTATTTGTGCGCACACGTGTGTGCTTATGTGTTTCCTTCCTATATTGATGCTCTCAGACAGCAACAAAAATAGGCTCAAAGTTGTTCCAAAACATCTGGCTAGGTAGAGAACCTGCCCCGTCAATGTTCCATTAGTGTCTCTGGCGCACAGTGTGTGTTCGATAAATATTTGTTGAATGAATGAAAGATTGAAAAAAATCAATAAACAAAGGAAAATAGGAGAGGCTTGGACATATGTGTTTATTTGCAGGTAGAGTTGCAGCTGGAGGAGTCAATTATTCAGCTACATTCCCTCCTGGCCTGTCTTCCAGACACTGCTGAGACAGACGGGCCAAGGGGTGCTGGGTGCTGGGTGCTGGGCTGGCCAGGGCCAGCACTCAGCGGTAGCTCAGCCTCACTCCTCAGCCCCTGCTGCCACATTATGAAGGTACAGTCCCGTCTTGGAGGTCCCCATAGTGTGGTGGCCTCAACATGTCCCTCTCCCTGGAAAGTAGCTTATAGATCACTCTATCTAAATAATTAAATAATTAATAATAATTATTTCATCAGTATTTGTAACTTTAATAATTGGGCCAAGTAGTCAACTTCCTCTGTTCTCATTCCTGAGGCTGTTTACTGTCTCCCTGGGGGCTAGCTCATCTCTCCCACCTTTACATGCTTCTGGCACATTCCAGGCAGCGACCTCTGAAACTCCTTTGATTAGCTGTTCCCCTTGCCCACTGAACGTTGCAGCTCAACTCCCTGGACCCGAGGCTGGCCCAGGCTGACCCTGACTCCACACAGGCTCCCTCCGCCTCTGTGGGGAGCAGCTCTTGCCACAGCCAGAGCCCTCCAGCCACGAGCCAGCCAGGCCAGCAGCTACAAGGCCCCGCATGGCCGCTGTTCAGACCTGGGGGTCCTCGGGAGGGGGTGGCACACACTGGGCACAACTGCCACCAATCCCCACTCTCGGGTTCAGAGTAGACACCACTAACCTACCACACCATTCTTCCTCACTGGGCCTAGAGAAGAGCTTAGGCTCCTTCTTGGTCTACTGCACCCACAGGCACTACCCATCATTAGCAATGTAAATTTGTCTGCGGTCCCTATTAGTGCAAGTGGCCACAGTCACGGTGTTGTCTGAACTTTGCATGAGCATATTAAGACCCACTTCTCTGTGGGGGACCGAGCTATTGATACATAGAAAAGTTTAGTGGAAGCTCATCATTCACTAAGCTATTATGTGTCCAGCAAGGTGCCAGGCAAGTTGGGGTTGGAAGATAAAGGACCAGGAACTCTTGCTTTAAGCTGCTTATGATGAACCAAGGGAGGCAGGACATAAATGAGCCCAGGAGCTCATGGGGGCCATAGAGAGGCTCTGTTGAGCTGCCCCCATCACGGGCCAACCGAGAGAGGAGGCAGAGCAGGCTAAGGGGGCTTCAGGGGCAGGATCCTGGGGCTCAGGAGTTGAGTTGGGAGGTGGAGGCCGTTGACAAGGGCACACCTTAGAGATGCCACCACTCTGGAGCAGGAAGAGTAGGCAGGACGGGAGAACCAGCTACAATCTAAAAATGGGCCACATGGTCCTCTGAGCAGGGAGGCCAAGGGCAGAGTGGGCCTGGACGGCTGCAGGGGAGAGTGTCCGAGCTCCATGCTTTCCCGTCTTTTCTCCCAGTCGGCCCCAAAGCTTGCTGGAGGGAGGGGTGGGCAGAGGGAGAAGGAGGGGAGGGACACCGCAGGCGCTGGCCATCTGGAGCCACCCCTGCTGCGGCGAGAGAACTCGGGCCCTTTTGGGAGATACTAAGCGTTGCTTAGGTTGGAGCACTGACAGGACTTGGGAACAAGCCAATGGTTTCTAACAAGGAAAATCATACAGGATCAGGGGCTTGGAGAAATGCTGCCTGGAGGCGTGAGGTTTGGGGGTCAAAATCCAATCAGTGCAGATTCAGGAGAAAATGGAAAAGCCATGGTGGTGAGAAATAGCCATGTGCCTGACCCTCCGGGGCAGAGCCCTGGAGTCCCGGCTCAGGAGTGCCGTGGAAGGCAGCGGAAGCCACACACCGTAACTCCCTCTTTCCCACTTGCTTCCTCCGAGTTAAAAACACGGCTCCAGTGAATTACCACATTCTAGCTCTTTTCCTGTCTCCCAGGGCTAAGACGCTTCCAGGACGAGAGCTGCCCTGGAGCCAAATGGCAATTTCTCCTGGTGTGCATGACTCACTCATTGGAAAAAGTGTCTCATGGGCTATTAAAAGAGTGGGGGCGGGGGTAAAACATTTGGGTTCAAAGCAAATTATATAGAAACTGAGCAAAGTACACATAATTCAGGCACTGAGCACTACTTTCCTCAAATAACGAGACAGAATAAAATGGGCTCTTTAGTTAACATGGCACACAGATGTTCCAGGAACGGATTAAATGCTTCAAAACAGTGCAGACAAAACTTGGCTTCAATTATTGATGATTAATACGTGAAGATGTGCTTATCTGCTAACGTCACACGTGCAGAAGAAATGGAGTGTCTTTACTTCCTTGAAGACGCCTGATCAGGCTTGGAAGCCCCCATTCTTGCTGAGGTGGGGAACAGAGACACAAACTTGACATGAACCTAATGTTCCCCGTCACTCCCAGTCCAGGGCAGATCCTCTGAGGCCACCTGGGACTGTCTTTGGCTACAGGTCATCACACTCCACAGCAGCTTTGCTCAGGGTCCTCTCCACTGCACGGACAGCAAACACACAGGGGCAGAGACACAGGGAGGGGGCACAAGGTGCACGCAAGGCAATTTCAGAAGTCCTCGCCTGACGACAACAGCACTGAATCTTGAGGCAGCCTCAGGATCTTTTCTAAACCCTGTGCCCCCACAGCTGCTACTGAACCAACCTGCATGGGCACCAGGGAGGAATCCTATCTGCCGTGCTAGGAACGGGCAGCAAATGTCTGGGGCTTCGGCAGGTCTGGGTTAAAGTCAGGCTCCCTCCCTCACCACTTGCACAATCTCTGACAAGGTATTTCATCTCTGCCTTAGTTTCCTCCTCTGTAAAATGGGAATACTAAAACCAGCCCCTTAGCATTATGCAGATGAAATGAGATGACGAATAGACAGGGCTTGTGAGCGACTGCACTTAGCAAAGCATACTTAAATGGTGCCCACTGTTATTACTGTAATTGCTATTTTTCCTTTAGAATTTATAAGTTTAGACAGTATAAGAAACTGGGTTAATGCTGTGAAACCTTTGTACATTCAAGTGCTTTTTCATTTGTCCAAAAAACCCAGAATTTTTTTTATATGCGATCTGGTGAAATATAAATGAGAGTGATACGGTCTGATTTAAGTACATTTAAAAAATGAAGTTTTTAAGGCCAGTGCAGTATGGTAATTTTCCTGAAAGAAAGGAGTACCTTTTGCATCATGCCTATGACTGGACACACAGCAAGTTCCCAGAAGCATGTGATCATCTCATACTGTAACACCTACATGTTATTTACTTTTCCAAGTAATTTAGTGGTTCAAAGACTTCCCACAGTCTTAGGCCCCATAGAGAAAACTGCACTCTGGATGATGCTATGAAAAATTACATGCCTGATGCCTTTCCCCCCATGGTATTAGGAGCAAAATAAAAAGAAAAACAGTGCAAGTACATTTCATCAATCAACTCTAAGTTGTCTTACCTGGTAAAAAATGACAGCACGGTCTCATAAATTGGAATTGTCTGAAGTGTGTTGTTTAGTTGCAAGAAGACCCACAGGAGCACTGTTTTCAGAAGATGAAATTCACTAAAGGTGAACAGACTGTCCAAAATAAAAAATTGAGAAGAAATGTTAGGAATAGCAAAAAAAAAAAAAAAAACAAACCACGCCGTTGGTAAGAAAACAGAGTTAAAGTGTGTTTAGGACTGAGGCGCCACTGTGGAGTCTGCAGGTTGCCTCAAACAAAAAGAAGTTAAATGACTTGCTCAAGGGCACTCAACTGCTGTCTGACGGAGCTGGGATTTGAATCTTAGCAGCCTGACACTGGGGCCTGTGTTTTCACCCACTACTGTCCCCCTGCCAGAAAAGAAAAAAGAAAAAAGGTCATCATTTAATAAGTTCTCACTACGTGCCAGGTCTTCCAAAGATGTTTTCTGTAGATTCTTTTGTTTAATTCCACACAACAACCGTGCAAAGTTGGGATATAATCCTTACTTTTATTGACGTAAAAATAGACTAACCCTATGTTTATTTAAAATTTTAGTATTCTGTTCATGATTTTTTGCACTAATTTAGATTTTAAAATATTGCACTAAAATATACTTTATCTTGACGATTGAGTTTTGTTGGTGGCCCCTTACATTTGACACCCCAGGTGAGTGCCTCCTGGCCCTGACCGAGGGGCTGAAACCCCAATAACTTGTCCAAGCTCACACCATTCCGGGCTCAGACCTGTAGGGGACAGGCTAGAATCTCAGTTCTGCTCCACACTGGTTGTGGAAGCCCCTGCAAGTTGCTTAGCTGCCCTGCAGGTGCGGTTTCCTCCTCCGCGAAGAGTGATCATAGCAGCTGCTCAGAGGACAGCGGGGAAGAACGGATGAGGTGACGTTACGTGGGTTTCCTGTTGCTGCTGTAACAAATTGTCGTAAACCAAGTGGCTTAAAACAACACGAATTTATTATCTCATAGTTCTGGAGGTCAGAAGTACAAGATGAGCCAAGATCAAGGTGGCAACAGGGCTGTGTTCCTTCTGGAGGCTCCAGGGAGAATCATGTCCTTGCCTTTCCCAGCACCTAGAAGCCACCCGTATTCCTTGGCTTGTGGCCTCTTCCTCAATCAACGCTCTGCAGCACAGCGCCGTCAGATCTCTCTCTGGTCTGACCCTTCTGCCTCCCTCTTCACATTTAAAGGATGCTCGTGACCAGTTGGGCCACAATAATCCAGGATAATCTCCTCTTTTAAAGTCATCTGATTATCGACCTTGGTTCCATCTGCAACCTTACTTCCCCTTTCCTAGAGAAACTGACATAATCACAGGTTGTGGGGAGTGAGACATGGACATCTTGGGGGTCATTATTGTGCTGACCACACAGAGACAAAGTGCGTAGCACAGTGCCCGGCTCAGCGAATGGCAGTCCTTGTTCACGAGGGGCCGGGCTGGGTCCTGGCTCCCGAGCCTGCACGGTGCCTGCAGCAGCCTCAGGCCTGTCCTCAGCAGACAAGGGGTGCCAAGGAGTGGCTGATGCCCCGAAATGTCAGCTCTGCACGGTACAGATGTTTCCCACGCACCTTCTCTAACAACCGCTGATGGTTGTCTATGAAGCCATTTCTTAAACCTGTTGATATTTTTGGTCCCTGATCATAGACATAGCACCTTGGCTTTCAAATATGTCATAGCCTCTTCATTACCACTTTAAGTGGTTGCGGTGGGTGGAATCCAAGCCAAACTGTGACTCTGAAGGTCAGGGGAAATGTCACCCACCTCTCATGCTATTTCTGGACAGAGTAGCACCATCTCTTTCCTCTTATGTGGTGTTCAGGCCATCTACAAATGCATGCGCTTTGACTCTGGCCAGACAGGACCAAGTTTGTCACTGTCTGGGCAACCACAGCTGGCGGGAAGGGGAGACGTCGCAGAGCCTTTGGTGTGATACCCCCACGGAGAGCTTTGTCAGCTGGGCTGGGGAGCAACGTGACATCCAGTGTAGACTCCATGCTTGACGTCCTCAAACCCAGAAGGTTCTCTGAGATCTCACTACAGAGGGGCCAGCAGCAATGCGGGGGCCATCCATGAATCAGAATCCTGCTTTTATTTATGAAGGATACATAGTGAAATAAAGCCCTCTGCCTTGAGGCCAATATCAATACATGAAAGTTAGTACATTAGTTCCTGCAACAAGTAACCATGCCAAGGACATCCAAGCACATTTTCATTTACCTAAGAGCTCTGACGGCCTCAATCAAGACAGAACCCGCAGAAGCTCCAAACCTCCCTCCAACATAGGTGAACACCTGGGCTGTCGACTCTCTGTTGACTGGTGCTCACTAGCAACCGCTGGAACATAACTGGTCTTGTTCTTTAGGACAAAAAAAATGTTTTTCACAAGACCCTGTCCTCTATTTTTTACTGAGAAAATTGTATATAAATAACAAAAGCCCCCTTTTGAATATAGACCAATAGAGAAAGCTGTGCCCATGTGAATAAGACATGAACAAGGATGCCCATGGCAGCACCGTTTGTCATAGTGAAAAAACAAACAAGACAAAATAAAACAAAGGCCATTAGGAAGGGAATGAAAAAAGATTGCTGTGTATTCATTTGGTAGAGACCTGTACAATGAAATTTTAAATGCTAATTAGATATGTAAATATCAACATGGAGAGAACACAACCCTGGATGTTAGTGAATAAGTTGCAGAATGTTAGAATCACTGAGAACAATTATTTGAAGTTTAAACATTGTACATTATTTAAGGATGCACACATAGGTATTACGGTAAGAGAATAATCACATGGATTGGATCCAAATAAGTTCCTAACAGTGGTTCGATTGTCTTTAGGAAGGAAGGGAGGGAGGCAGAAAGTGAGCAAGGGGACAGGATAGGGGAAGGGAACATCGGTGATTTCTGCTTTCTTAGTAATGTTTGATTTCTTTTTAAGACAAAATGTTACTATTTGTTCATTTGGAGAGATGAGTACAATGGTATTATTCTATAATTTGTTTTACAATAAAAAATAATATCAATATCCTTATTGATCTTGACTGTCAATGAGGAAAAAGAAGGCCTCGTGCAGAGCACACCAGTGGGCTGGCAATGACCATGGGCTCTCAGGCCACTCAGACCGGGTTTGAATCCCAACTCTCATGTCGCATGGGGGGACCTTAGGCTAACCCTTCATTTCCTGTAATCTCCACTCCACAGGCAAATGGTAGCAGTACTCACCACATTGGGTCGCCATGGGAATTCGTCTGGATGACCCACTCAACATGCTCAGTATACAACTAGCGTCAATAATTGGTAGGTACTGTATTATTAGTAGAGAAGCTTCAGGAGCTATTACATTTGAGATAGATGCCCAGGGGTATTCCTGACAACAGTGGGAACCGCGTCCCATGCTGGAGGGCAAGCCGTGGGACAGGAGTGACAGTCAGACATGGGTAGCTCTTCTTAGGGAATTCCTGAGGCCGGAGACTCCTTGAATCATCGGCAAGAAGTCAAGGAGAATTGGAAACATGAGGGACACGTGCCCCGGTTGCAAGGTAGCCTTCTGAGTAGACAGGACCTAGATAGCCCTCTTGGGGCTCCATCCTCCTAAGTCCACAAGGAGCTTGGCTTCCAGGAAAACTGAACTTGGAATGACGATTTCTTAATATTAGCGTTAGTAGAACAGGGTAACCTAACAGTGACCTCTCAGAAGAAAATTAACTGAAAATCAAATGCCTGGGAAAATAACTTAAAACCAGAGGCCCAGGAGCTCAGGACAGCTGTGTATATTTTACTCCAGGTTGTTTACAAAATGGAAAAAAAAAAACCCAGAGGAAGATGAAGTCAAAGGATTTCAGATGGGGATGGCCAAATGGCCTGGAAGTGGAAGCATCTGCTAAGAAATTGATGCTGTTCAGGACACCTGTGACCACAAACCGAGGGGCTGGCCACAGCTGCTGGCTGGAAGGGCAGTGGGGTGGGGCCAAGGGATGCCCCACCCTGGACATTGGGATGTTGGGATGTTGGCGTTCAGCATTTCCATGCATCCTCAGGACCACCCAGTTCTCACTGTGCTCTTCCAGTCGCTGGAAGCCTTGGCCTCCCTCACAGATGAGGAGGGTGCTGTGCAGGGGGCAGCACGTGGACTTTGGAGCCAGTGGAGGCCCCACCCTGGCCATTGTTAGCCCCTCTTATCTCAGGAATAGTAATTGCACCTGTAGCAGGAGGTTGCGGGGATAGAAAGGCCGGTGCAGAGAGCACACAGCACACGCCAAACAGAGAGCTGGCTGGAAGGTGCGTCCTGAATCAGGTATGGGCCGTGGCAGCCTGAAACTCAGCAAGCACCCTAAGATAGGAAGCCCTGGCCCAGTTAAACTTCTAACAAGCCCCCCTCTTTCTGCGCCCTGTCTCCCACCTCCCTCAAGCTGTAAAGCAGGCGGCCACTGGAGATCAACCTCAGATGATGTGAACCTGAGTGGGGGGAGCCATCATCGAGGGCACACAGGTGATGACATCCCCGCAGCCACGCAGGACTCTTCCCTCTCGAGCCAGGATAGCCCTGGACTGTCTGTGCAGACAGCTCCTGGGGAGGGGCCGGAGAAGCAGGACCCATTTTCCACTTCAGTCATGTCTGCCAAGCTTCTGAGTCTAGACACTTGACACGTAATGTTCTTGACCTCTTTTCCTGCCCTGCATACGCTTTGTCAGGCTTATCCCACGACTAACGTTCTGCTTGTGGTGAGACACTTTTTTCTCCTTTCTTGGTTAAATGCTACCAGCGTGGGACAGCTCAGCCTTTCCAAGGGAGGGACAGTGTTATGAAAAGTCTAAGGGGTGCCATGTTTATCTTTTCTTCTATGACTGCGTAACCTTTGCTCTGTTGGAGGGAGAAGTGCCCGAGTGGGGAAAAGCAGAGAGGAACACAGTGGAATGACTCTGGACACACCCTGCACCCTGGGCTGGGGCTTCTGGGGTCTTCCTAGGTGATGTGGTCTCCCCCAACACCAGCACTCTGTTCTGCCACCCTTGCATCTCTGTAAGCGTGAGGGCTCTGCATGCTACTTAGCAAATTCAAACCAACAGTAGAATAAATCTTTCCAGATCGAATTTCTAAAATCAGAATGCTTTCTATCACATAAACATGAATAAACACTTATTTTCTAATATACCACTAAGATTGTTAGTAGAATTTAGTTTTCACTTTTGAAATTCCCCCAGAAGGAGTGAAATCTTGGTAACTGGCAATGGGTACCAAGAACTGTTTGAAAAGAGTCCTAAAGAGACATGATAACTAAATGCAACATGTGATCCTAAACATTGCAGGGAAGCAACATGCTACAAAGGACAGTATTGCATAGACGATGTCAAAGTATTACATTGATGTTAAATTTCTTGAAGTTGATAACCACACTGTGGTTATAGTAAAAATTTCTTTTTCTTAGGAAATAAAGATTGAAGCATATGGAGTAAAGGAGCATGAGGTATAAACAGCTTACCTTCAAATAGTTCAGAAAAAAAAAAAAGATGTGTATATGTAAATGAGATGCAAATGAGAAACAGCAAAAATTGAATAGAATGACTCAGGGTACAGGGTATATATTAATAGATATTCTTTATACTATTCTTGCCATTTTTCTTTAAGTTTGAAATTATTTTCAAATAAAATACTTTTTAAAAGGCTAATATAAACAAACACCAAGTCCTTCTGACTTAGTCATTTCATTTCTAGGAATTTAATGTGGGGAAATAATCTGAGATGAAGATAAATGAACACTGAAGGATATTCACCAAGGTGATATTTATCTTGGTAAAACATTGGAAATGACCTAAAAAGCCCAGCATGGGGGAATGATTGGGATGGGCATTTCAGGCAGGAGGGTGGGCGTGCACAGAGGCCCCGGGCAGGTGAGGGCTCAGCACGGACATCCCGGGAAGGGCCCTGTGGCTGCCGCACAGTGCGTGAGATGCCGCCAGGTCGCAGAGGGAAAGCCCTGGCTCGACGTGTGATTGGAGGGGGGTCCAGACCAGAAGTGAGACAGAGTAGAGATCCCCTTGGTGGGCCACCTGAGACCATGGAGGTTTGGCCTCTGGCTGGGGCTGGTGCCCATGGGAAGAGGCCCATAGAGCCGGGTTCCATCTGGAAGTAGAACTGACCTCAGGGTCAGGGGCCAGAGGGACTCTCAAGGTTCTCACTTGAGCAGCTGGTCAGATGGTCAAGGAACACTGGGGGAGGGGTGGAGGTGCGGTAAAGGTCAGGGGTCACCAAGAGTTGGGCTTTAGCCTTCATGGCCAGAGGGATCAAGCAGGTCACTCTGGCCATTGAATGTTTCAGTCTAGAGAGGAATTGGGGCTGGAGATATAAACTGATCTAGGGTGAGAGGTTTTATATAATGAATGTGTATTAATGTCAGGATT
This sequence comes from Varecia variegata, assembly GCA_028533085.1. Taxonomy (NCBI): domain Eukaryota; kingdom Metazoa; phylum Chordata; class Mammalia; order Primates; family Lemuridae; genus Varecia; species Varecia variegata. The sequence goes on along the minus strand of CM052446.1, from coordinate 54,909,408 downwards.
TTTTCTAAAAATTGCTTAGGCAATAAATTCTTTCACTTTTTGCACTCAGGTAGGTGAGAGACAGTGGGAACCCAGAAGGTCCCTACCCAGAAGCAGGGACTTGGAAGGAGCCCCCTCCCCAACCCAAGCATTTCCCTGAGGTTGGGCCCCCAGCCAAGACCCGGCTGTCCAGGAGGACAGGAAGTCTGGGATCAGGAAGGACCCGGGCACGTCCAGCAGGGGTGTGGGTGCAGCCCCACTGGAGCACCTCCCGCCCCACGCCGGCCCCCACTTCTTCCCATGCCCACCGCAGGGCAGCACCCCAGAAGCAGCTCTGACCTGGGGGACATCAGCACTTTGTGGAGCAGGTTCTGTGGGATTTTCCGGAGGTGGATCTGTGTCCCCACCAGAGGGACCAAGTTCATCCCCAGCCACTTCTCACAGGCGGCGGTGAGCTCCTCTTCCTTGTACTGACAAGGCAAGAAAAGTCAGTTGATGAAGGAAGTCCTGAGCTCTTGGCACCCTCTGCTGGCCTGCCCGGATGCTACATGCGTGCTCAGAGAAGGAGTGTCCCGCTGCAGACGTGCTCAAACCTTTTCTACAAAATACGTTATAGCAGATACAGTTTCCTGAGTGTTTGCTGTGCTCAAGGCACCGCATTTGGTTGATTTAAATCAATACTCATCGCAACCTTATGAAGTTGGTCCACTATTATCTATTTTACTATTGGGGAAACTGAGGCTCCCAGGTTTCTGCTCTTACCTGTGGTCACAAGTAGTCAGGAACAGAGCTGGATACAAGCCCAGGTAGCCTGACTATAAGCCTTGTATGCTGGCTAAAGTCAGTGACAGGTCATGCAAAGGCCGGAGGGGCATACCCCACTGGGAGTTCTGAGGTTTGGGGGGCACACACCCCAAAAGCAAGGATAAAACGGCAAGGAAAGTGGAAAAGGCTTCCTGGGGCCAGGGACCTTAAGAAGGTCTTAGTACACCTCGAATGTCCTCATGGCCCGGAGCCCAAAAGTTGCTGAGAAATGCCAACAAGAGTGCAGGTGCTACAGAGAGTGGCTTTCAAATGACCATGGGCAAAGGTGAGGCCATGACGGCAGGAGTGCTGCAACATGCTGGCTGTGCGTGGACCATGTTAGGAGTCTGTTCACGGTGTGAGCGTCCCTCCAGGTCACTGGGGCCACACGGAGGGCTCCGGAACCAGGAGGCCTGAGGTTTGGACCCAGCCCTGCCCCTCAGCAGCTGGCCCCGGGCAAGTTGCTGCCCTCCTTGGCTCTCCATCTTCCCCTTTGATAATGACAACTGGATTATGTCATTTAATCCCAATGCTGGCACACTGCCTGGACCCTGGTGGGGCAAGGTGTCACAACTTCAGCACGAATGTCCTGGAAGGTTGTCTGCTGTTTTGGTGAGAAAGGCTGTGCTGCTTTTTTCCTCCCCTAAAATTAAGGTCTTTCTACATTTTTGATGTTAAAACATCCTTTTAAAAATAAAATAATGTTGTTTTAAAAAAAATAAATGTGTTCACTTGGCAAAATAAAATATTGCTACCCCTCAATTGGTGCCTTCAAATAGATTTTTTGGAGCTGGGCCTGGTGGATAAAATCCCAGCATCTGTGGTGCTCTCGAAGGTCCCCCAGGGGCCACGTGCCCTGCCCAGGTTGTTCTCACCTTGCAGCTGGCCAGGTAGAAGTTCTTGATGGTGGCTGGTGACAGCCCGTTCATCATCATGGCCACGCACCTGCAGGGAGAGAATTGCAGTTCCTGGAGCAGTCGGGGCTGCGCCCAGAGATGCGGGAAGCCCCAGAGGTTGTCCTTCAACTCCAGGACGGCAGCAGAGACCTCTCACGTGGAAGGGATCCCTGCTTCAGGGATGTGGACATCTGGCCAAAGGACACGACCAACATGGTGTGTTACAAAGAGCTCTGGGCTGGGAGAGATGAACATTATGTCACTTGGGGTCATCCAATGAAGACACCCATGGTGTTACCACCAATAGCAGCTGTGCTTCTCCCAAGTGATTTATTCTGTAAACTTTTATCTAATTCTTATTTTTATCTAATGTTACTAATCAAGTTTCCCCTTTCATCTCAGCTGCTAGGAGGTTCAGAGCTGAATATGGCCCACCTCAGCAAGAGTGTAGGTTGTTATGTGTACAATTTTAGCCTCTCCATCCTTGTTTTTATTTCTTCTTAAAAAAAAAACAATTTGGTGTCCTATTGTTTTATGTTTTTGTTTTATGTATTTTATGTTTTGTTTTATTTTATGTATTTGCCATCTAAAACCTTTAATAGGACAAGGTAAGAAATAATAAATGAATAAATACTCTGGCCATGCCCAAGGCAGCTTTAGATGTGTGTGGTTCAGACCTCAACAGTCACCTAGGCGACTCCCCACTGATTGGGAGCTCAGGTAAGATGAACTTTGGGGTCTCATCTAGGGCCTGGATGTTATGATGCTATCAGAGTGACCCTGGGCATTTCTGTTCCACTCCACACACACACACACATGCTCACACATGCACACACACACAGGCCTGCACGCACACACACGTACACACTCCATGCATACAGCCCCGCATGCATACACACACACACACACACACACACACACACACACTCTGAAGCTCGTGCTGCCTCGCCCCTGCCAGCTGCACCATCTCATTGGTAGCCCAGGCCCAGCCCAACTGGTGCAGCCCTCCCTGGCCTCTGCCCTGGATTCCCAGTCCCTCCACAATTATCTGTCGAATCTCAGGCAGGTCCCATCAGCTTCAGGCAGGTCTAAGTTTGCTCATCAGTGGAATGGTAGGTTTGGCTCATTATCTGCAAAACCCTTCTGCGCTGGCGTTCAAAACAAGGTGGGGGAGGAGAAAGGAAACCTGTCATGTTTTGTTCATCCCTAGAGAGCAAGGACAAGCATTTGGAAAGTAAGATGGGAATTCTAATCTGGACCCGAGGTAGGGCAGCCGAGACTCGGGAAAGAAGTGGCCGGAGGCCCTGCTTCCAGAGGGAAGCTGCCCTTCCGGCATACGGGCAAGGGCCAGGGATGTCTTCCTGGACAGCACCAGGAAATAGCTGCTCAGAAATGCTCCGAGTACGGAAGCTGTGGCTTAGCAGTTATTACACATCACAAGGCTATGCTGGGCTGCAGGCGGGAGATATATGCAATGGAAGGGGTGTGGGGAATCTCAGGAAAACCCAGACTTTCCACCCCATCATCTTCAGGGTCAAGGCCAGATTCCTTAGATGGCTCCAAGATCCTATGCCAGCTGGCTCTGCCTATGACTGCTCATCTCCTGTCTGCCACGGCCACCCAGCCCCGCAGTTCCGCCTATGCTGATGTGCTAAAACTCCTTTTCAAGGCTCTGGGCCCCTCTTCAGTGTGTGTCCTCTGCAGACAGGCCCAGGCCCGGGCACCTGCATCCCCCAGCTCACGAGGCGTCTGTCTGCATCCTCAAAGAGGCTGCGAGATGGTCCAGGTCGAGGGCCTAGCAGGGGCGGAGAACCTGCTGCCTTAAGGTATGGCCTCCTAGGTCCTTAAGTGTGGCCTTTTGACCGAATCCAAATCATACAGAACAAATCCTTTTATTAAAAGGGGTGCAGCAGAGAAAGATGAAGCTTTTCTTTCCTCCTTTGGTGCTTAAAAAAGAACAATCTTGAAATCAGAAGGCCACAGGTTCCCCCAACCCTGCCAGGAATGAGGTTACAGCTCAAAAAATGTTTATGGGATTGAATCTGGATGTGTGGACCCTACACAAAATGAGTTGAAACCTGTAAGGTCCCAGGAGAAGTCCTATCTCTGCCTTCTATAGAGCAGCTAATGTCCTCTCTTGGCTTGGATGGAATATTCATTCAGTCACTCAGGTGAAGAAACTAAGGTAAGAGATAAAACAAGCCAGACAGACAGACAGCTCCTTCCCTAAGTCCTCTCTGCATATGGAATTACATCGGGAATCAGGAAATCTAAAGCTATGAAACGCAACCTCTGTCTTCAGGACATCGGTGCAGTAGGCACACATCCCAGAAAAAGCCCAGGAGAAGGGAAAACAAATTCTAGAAAAATGAATCCCATTAATGATTTTCCACTTAGTTCACATACCCTTGCACAGGCACTAATGGAATGGAGGAATATTATAGGATACACAAAAAGGGGGGAGGAGTTCCAAGAAATGTGCTTTCTTATCATAGGTGCTAGTTTTACTTGAAATCAATCATGCATAGCACCACACTGTCCATTTGGGAATCCCCACCCTTCACGCCAGCCACTTTTGCTCATTTCCGGTGTCTTGGAGACTGCTGGGCAGGAGGCCTCAGAGGGCAGGGACCCTGCCCACCGGCTCCCTCACTGTCTCCCTGACATCCTGGAGAAGCCCAAGAAATGGTCCTTGAAGGAGCAGACGCATGAATGAAGGTGTGATCGAATAAACTGACAAGCGAGTGCCCACCTGACCAAATGCCATCGAAGTGGGGGTCAGGACCACAAACGAGCAGGTGACAACATTACCGCCTCACCTGAGCAAAGCGGAATAGTACAGTGTGGGGGTACAGGTTCTCGGGCCCCTTGACCTCCTTCAAGTCCTGGCTTCTCTGCTTGGAAGCTGTGTGGCCTTGGGAAAGTTTCTTACCTCTCAAAGTCTCAGTTTTCTCATCTGTAAAATGAGCATAGTAACGGTACTACCTCCCAGGGCTGCAGGGAAGATGACGGGAGGTCATCCCCGCCAGGAGCGGAGAACAGTGTCTGACCGTGGCAGACGCTCCGGCATGGAGCCCTTGTGCTGACACCCCCGAGCCTCAGCAAAGTCCTGGGAGGTAGATGGGACAGAATTATGAGCCGCATTTTACGATGGAGACCACTGAGGTACATGGAGCCTAAGTGGCAGCTTGTTGCAGGGCTGAGCACAGACCCTGCATCTCACGTGCAAGGTTGCTTTTGATTCTGCAGAAAAGTCCAAGCACATTGGGAGCTCTGGCCGCCACCCTGCCAGGCTGCTTGGACACAGGCAGAAGCACTCAGATGTCTCCCACTCCTCACACTTCCGGCGTCCACGAGCTCACCAGGTGTCTAGGAGCACAGGTGGCCCTTGTCAGCATGAGGATGCTTTCACCCTGAATGCCTCCTGGTCCCTCCTGACGGGCACCCCAGGGGAAAGGCTGTGTCCCCAAATGGGCAATGGGATTGACGGACAATTTTGACTTTGATCTTCTCACTTTCCTCTCTTCCAAAAGATCTACAACGGCCGTGCATAACATTTGTAACAATAAAAATATTATTTATAAGAAAAAAGGCTTTATCTGAACGAGCAGGAAAAGTGAGGCCTGCCAGTGCTGGGAACAGTCAGCGTGTCCTCCAGCGGCCAGTTTCTGTGGCTACAACTCAATGGAGAGAGACTTTTCGGCCAACAGTGGAGAGAGGTGACGTTGCCAGACAAGCCTAGTTGGAGGGCTACTGGGCAGTCACCCTGCATACCCGCAAAACCTCTCCCAGTGGCAGAAATACCCCTGTTTGCAGTTCATTCCTGTGAGTGGAGAGAGGGCTGTTATGAGCCTGTAACGCGTTAGTGTGAATTAGCATCTCACTTCTTTTCCAGGTTCAAAGCCATGCTTGATGCAAAGAAACCCAAGGTGTATTAGCCCAGGGAAGAGGAAAGTTTCGTCGGATGGGCCGGGAAGCGCCCTTCTGACTTCCCCCAGGGCTGGCCCCGGCCGGGCCTCGCGCTGTCCCTTACCTTTGAGACAGGCTGCTGTACTGCAGGATGTGAGCGGATGCCAGCACCCCCAGCATGTCGTCCTCGTTCAACTCCACCTCACCCAGGTAGAGGCTCTTCAGGGCCGTGGAGAAGGCTGGGGAGGCAGCAGCCCAGAGACTGTCAGCGTGCGGCCCCGCACGCAGGACACCCCCCTGCCCTCGCTCGCCCCTGCCACTGGGTGGACAGAGATGCCCTTAGGGAAAAGGCACCAGCCCTGACCTGGGTGCAGACAGCGCCCGGGAAGCTGATGATCTGGGTGCCCGACCTTCCCCACGGAGCTGAGGACGAAGCTAAAGAGAGCTGAGCCCCGGCTGAAAGGGTCCTGCTTTAAGCCCATCCTTGTCTGCGCCTTGGGGTCACCTCAGAGATGACACCGTCTGGGGCCCATGGCCTGTGCAGAAAGGTGACCGCCGCAGGACGTGCAGTGTTGTGTGCAGGTAGGTTCACTTTTTCCTCTGGAGATGACATAGAGTTTACAGCAGATTCTCCTTGGAGTTTGGGGGCTCAAAAAAGGTTAAGGACTCTTGGAAAGAGCTAGAATGATTTGACAGTTCAGGAAGTGAACTGCCTCGGCTAGGGCCCAGATGGACGTGATCCCAAATAGTGCTGCCGTGACATCACAGTGTGCTCTGAGGACAACAGCCAAACCAGCGCTTAGGTGGATTATTTCCTGACCTAGCAATTCTTAAACCCATGTCGTCACGTGACATCACGCATGTTGCATACACAGAAGTCTGTTTCTGGGTGGCTGGGAAGACATGGGGGCCCCCTGGGGCAGCTTCTGCTGCTAGAAGCCAGCAGGGCTGGGGGTGGAGGCCTTGGCAGGAAGGGGAAGTCACGTGCTGTCTGGGAGCAAGGCTGGGCCTAGGGGCTGCCCGGGCAGACCTGTGAGCCCCGGGAGGGGAGTTGCTCTCTCGCTCCTCCACCTGAGAAGCCTGCTGTTCCTTCCCCTCTCTGCAGCCCTCACGCCCGTCCCAAGGACAAGCCCCTTTCTTTAGTAGCTTCCACTTCTCCAAGTCTTCCTTGTTTTTTTCCCTATTTGGGCATTTACGATACTAACAAGAAAGGACTGAACTCTGTGTACCGATTGTTTGTTCTGTTTGGTTTTGAATCTGGGAGGACCATTTGCTCAAAGGCATTCTCAGAATTATGAAGACGGGTGCATACGTTACCAGCTTTAGTGACCTGCGGGTCGTTGATCTTCAAGTAAATGATTATCTTTTTCACAGAGTCTCTTTCTTTGGTGTTCCCAGGCAACTGAGCTAGTAAAGGAAGTTGGATAAGGAGGCATGCACTTGGTAACCATCGTGACAAGACAGTGAGAGGCTCCCACTACTCTTCACACGACCTTGATCTTGGCACGTGTCACCCTATAGTTTGTTTGTTTAGTGGGTGCATTTTTAAAACAATTTATTTTGAAATAGTTTAAGACTCACAAGATGTTGCAAACATAGTACGGAGTTTCCCATGTACCCCTCACCCAGCTTCCTCCAACGATCTGGCATAGCCATTGTGCCAGCTGGGAAACTGGTGCTCACACTGCAGCTCACACGTTTACGACTACCTCTCTCTGCCCTCCCCATGCCCTCGCCTTCCCCTCATTCGGCTGTGAGCAGTGTGAAGGCAGAGAGTGGGCCTCTGCCGTTCCTGCATCTGGGGCAGGGCAGGCACGAGGTGGGAGCACAGTGACCACCTGCTGAAGGTTGAACGTGGGTCTGAGGCAGCCACTCAGGGGCTCTTGGCACTCTGCCCCCCAGATCTCCAAACTGGGGACCCCGGCACTGAGGACTTCCAGGAGGAAGAGAAGGCAGTGCAATTCATGGCTAGCCAACCCCATCCCCTTGTTGCAGCCCAGCACTGCTCTCAGGCCCCCAGCAGCACCCCACGCCCTTGGCACGTTAGCCAAGGCCCCGCCAGCAGCCCCAAGACCCACCTGCCCACCACACTGTCCACCGTGCCCCAACACCGCCTCCTCTCGGCTTGCTTCCCAGGACAGGGTGAGCTTCCACCCTCCTGCTCTACCTCATTGGGGCCTGCTCATGCGTCCCCACTCCAGGAGGCCTTCCCTGACCCCACAGGTAAGGTGGCACTGCCACCCTCACCTCCCCTGATAACTGGCTTTACTCTTCTTCATAGACTGACCTCAGCAAGACCTGCTATCACACCGCGTCTCTGTGGGCTGTTACCTACCGGGCAGCTCCGCAGAGAGGGTTTACCTGCCGCTGCACCTCCTGGCCCACCACAGCGTGCACACACTGGTGCTCAGTCAATACCAGCTGAACACTGGAGTGCACGGATTTATCAACAGAGAGCCCAGGGTTCCAGGTAATGAAAGAAACGAAAGAGCCAAAATGCACCTCACTCTTTGCCACCACAAAGACTGCAGGAAAAAAGAGAATGAAGACCCTTTTCTCCACCCTCCCCGGCTATCCTCTACCCCGGCTCGGTGCAGCCTCTCACTCGGCAAACACCCACTGAGCACCTACTGGGCACCAGGCTTGCTCTGGCTCCGAGTCACTGTCCCTCCTCTCTGGCATGACCACATGGCCTACCGTCTGCTTGGCCAGCCCCTCGTCCACCCCACTGCAGGGAGTAAACGGAGGAATACACGCAAGTGCCCAGCATGTAGTAGGCACACATTGGGTGGCAGTTAGTATTATCACATGTCGTGCTGTTTATCACGCTTTGTCGGCATTTTGGCGAAGTTCCTAGCACAGAGCCTGCTATAAGCTAAGCACTCAGCGTCTGCTGGTGGAAGGAAGGAACGGCATCAGCCGGGCCAGGGTAAGTGGACGACAGAAGTTCAACACTGCCTCGGGTTAAGTACAGCCCCAGAATTGGATAGAAAAGCAATAATTGGATTTTACTCTCCTGAGGTTCTCCAAAACCAAGGTGGGTAGTTTGTTTTCGGCAAGAGGGCCGTTTCCTTCTTGGATTCCTTCCTAGAGGATAAACATGTCCTGCCCAAGTACAGCCGCTCCTCGACTCTGGGGGAGGAAACGAGGCGGCTGGGAGAGGCTGTGCCTCCGTGCAGAGCCCAGCACTCCAGGGCTCGCGCAGAAACTCCGGGACGACAACGCCGGTGTTCGCAAGAACACGTGAGCAGTAACTGTGAGATATGTTCTGCTTTTAAAGGCACACAAAGGACTGTGCCTGTTCGCACTGAAAGTCCCGGAGACACGAGTCCCGGGGCCTGAGCAGTCCGTGGTGCCTGCGGGGAGACCCCGGAGAGTCGTGACCGTCGAGGGCACTGGGGTTTCAGCTCTGCACTTTCCCCGACGTCGCCTGGCCAGGCCCAGCCTCCAGCAGGCGGCTTGCATCACAGTGGCTGTCGTAGCAGGGCCAAATATTTTCCTTTAGGGAAACCATTCTAGACATGTCCAAGACCATAACATTCACAATGACTCCATTTCCCCTTCCAGTCTCTTGCTTTTCCATGAACTCACTGTCTGGTCACCAGAGCCTTTCATCGATGGCCTGGTGAGTGCTCTGACCTGGGCACAGGGGAGTTGCAAGAGCCCAGTCCTGCTGTCGAAAATGCCAGGACAAATGCTCAGGAAGAGCAAGGACGACCGTGAGCCAGCGCCAAGGTGGCTGTGGTCTGTGGGAAGCCGCACTGGCTGCCACGGCCCACGCAGCGCGGAAGGGCTGAGTCAGAGGCTTTGGGGCCAGCAAATCCCGCAGGCGGCGGGGCTCTCCCTCCAGCCCTGGCAAGGACAGCGACGGGGGCTCTCGCTGCCTGTCTGACTCCAGAATAACAGGGCTTCGCTGCCGCGTACGGGAAGCGCGATCCCATTCTGACCGGCAGGCCAGCTGACTGGGGGACCTCGAATTTTCCATGACTCACCTGCTTGTGAGTCAGCCTGAGGTGATGCCAACCTGTTGTCCAAAGAAAAAGTTGGCAATATGGCCAGGGAAGACTTATAGAGCAGCCGGGGATGGTAAGGATTTAAAAAGGAGACAAACAAAGAAATGACCTAAATTCATGTCGGAATGAGGTGAAGTTGGCAAAGCAGGACAATAAAATAGATGCATACATGCAGACCTCTAACCAGCACGCTTCCGGCCCAAGAAGCCACAGACGTCAGAACTGCGTCTTCCTTCCAGAAAGCCCTTCAGAGCACTCAACACAGCCCATTTTCTCTTCTCAAAGAAGTAGGTAGAGCCTGTATGTCGTAGCTGGCCAGACGAGACCCCGTTATCATCAGGACAACAACTGACACTTACTGAGTGCCCGCCATGCCAGGCATTGTTCTAGAACTCCGTGCTCTTACCTCCTCTCGTCTTCAACGCCACACCAGAAGAACTACTATCCCCATTTCACAGCTGAGGAAACTGAGGCTAGGTCATGTGATGAGGTCACACCAAGGAGCCTCACTTTTAACTTTCAGAGTGACCGTGATCCCAGAACAGATGACCAAGGGCCAAGCTGGGGCCTCTCAAACTACAGGGCACTGGGGCTCTAGGTGCCAGCAACCAAGTACCTTGCAGAAGCTTCTCCAGTTTCTTCAGGGGGTATGTGGTGCCCCGCACCAGGGCCTCCAGGTAAAGCTTGGCCAAGGTCTCGGACTGGAAAAGCTGGGGCTGGTGGAGTTCCCACTTGGAGCCCAGGCATTCGAGAATCACATCTGCAGAGAGAAGATGTTGAGCAGACACTTCGGTGGCTTCCCCACCCAAAGATGCACTGGCACCCTCTCCCCTTACGCCTTTGCTCCATCACGGTTACTAAGTAGACAGAGTGGGCAGCAGCTTCCCAGGCCTTTCAGGAACACACAATGAAGCCTGGGCCTCAGGGGCTCACTGGCTTGAAGGGGGACACTGCAACCAGTCTTACAAGGCCACACAAGAAGTGCCAAGCACCCGTGCGAGCTGCCAACTAACAGCTGTAGGACCCTTGAGGCACACAGCCGCCCTCCAACGAGGGGAATTGGAAAAGGCATCGTGGGGCAGGGAGGCCAGCTGGGACCCTCTCGGGGGCCTCACCCTGCCTTCCCCTATTCCCACATTTCTCAGTCTCAGCATTATTGTGATTCGGGGCAGACAACCCTCTGTGGTGGGGGGTGTCCTGTGCACGGCGGAGACCCGGCCGCATCCCTGGCCTCTACCCACTGGGTGCCAGCAGCATATCCCCCCCAGCTGCGGCAACCAACAATGTCTCCAGACATTGCCACATGTCCCCTGTGGAGCAAAATCACTCCCCAGTGCCCTGTTGAGAACTACTGGGCTATCGGCACCTAAATATCACCCATCTGAAAGGCAACGGCAAAGTGCAACACAGGAATGCGCCCATCAGAGAGGGCAGGATTCCCGAAAGCCTCACCATCCTCAAGGGAATGGGGATCGCTAGAAAGGACGTATTTCACCAGAAAGTCTGAAAGAAGATGACAGTGTGAAGAAGGGTTTTTGCAAACTATAGAAGACTTTATGTGGGAGCGTCTAACCCGTGGGTGGCATAGGTGGGCAGATCCAAGGGTGCCAGTGCAGGTGGGGGAAGAGGGCTCAGCTCCTGTGACAGTGCAGACTGGAGGGGAGGGTGGTGCAGGGGGCAGTCTCCCAAAACCCTAAATCTCAGGGCCAGACAGGACCTGGAGTACTACTAGCCCTACCTATTTATTTCTTGGCTTTACCATTAGTTTGACTGTGGGACCTTGGGTACCATTTCTTCTTCCCATTGATATTATTATTATTCACCAACTTTGCAGTATTGTTTGGTGCTGGGGTTCAGAACCTGGGTTCACATCTCAAGTCTTGGATAGCCTCAGGTGGTCTGGTTATGCTGGGCTAGAAAATAACCTCACCCATTAGGATGATTATAGGCAAGAGCAGAATTGTGAATAAAGCATGGACATCCATTTCCACTTTTAGGACGGCCAGCGCATGGCAGACACCACTACTCAATCCCAGGCACTTTCTCCTGCACCAGGAGATGGCTCAGGTCACCTCTCCTGTTCAATCTGAATTCAATCTACAAGCCTTTCCTTGGAAAGGAGGCTGGCTCTGATCCAGCCACACCATGGGGTGGGTTTTATCCAAAAAAAAGCTGCTTTAAGGAGCTGACCTGTCCAGCCTCTTCATGAGGCTCAATGAAGCTTTTTCTAGCTGGAAGGACCAATTCTGATTCTTGACGCTACCTCGGAAAAGTCCTCTTGGACTAGTGAAGATGTGGACTCCAAGTCCTGACTGGTTAGAGCCCAGGGGGACAAAGAATAGCCGCCCTGTGCTTGGTGGTGCCTGGTTAGCCTTCCGACCCAAAGGCTGTTCATTGACATCAACACATTTGTCTTTATCGTGGCCATTAACATATGAAAATCTGTTTGCCAAGCTTGGTTTCATTCATTGCACATTTGACAAATAGTTACAGGGCACCTGTTATATGTTAGACACTGTGCAGTGGATAAGATTTGTAACTATAAACTAGTGACCTGGCCTACGAGCTGGTTTCTTTACATAAGGGTCACAAGACACCCCTGAGGTTAGCAACATTCTGACTTAATCCTTGGGTGCCAAACACTCACCTGCCTCCCTGGTTGGGATGTCCTCATGCTTGAATTTCTCACAGAAAAGTTTCTGAATTTGTGAAATGCATAACCTCAAAAAAAATACAAACAAAAAATTCAGGAATGAATACTGACATTTTTCTCCAACTGCAACACACATTATTCTAGTGCAAGCCTCCACTGATCAACCTAATCAGGTCTCGCCTCTGGAAGGGCTGCCTTGGGTCACCATTTGTCTGCTGATCTAAAAAACTGTAGGCTGTCAGCTGGCTGGCTCAGAATGTCGAGTCCTGTTTTGGTTTGTGGGTAGGCCTCATGGAGTAGGTATTTGAGGCCGCACCTGGGACACCTCCTTTGGTGAGTGTCTAAAACAATATCTGGCATATAGTAGGTGCTCAATAAATATCTGCTGGAGAAAAGACTAGAGGGTTCTGCTCATTTCTGGGACATTAACTCACCAAAAAATTTTATTGAGAGGTCATATGGGCCCCGGTCTCAGCATGTCCAAGCGGTAAACTCAGAATCTGCCCAAATCCCATCCTGCTCCTTACCCAGCGTCCTATTTCCAGAAAAGGCACCACCAGCCTGCAGTTGCCCGAGCCAGCATGCTGAGTGTTGGCACATCTCATCGCTTGCCCAGATCTGAGGAAATGTCTTTTGAATTCATCCATCTCTTTGCCCTTATTGCTACAACCTTCATCCAAGCAAGCCACCATCATCTGCCCTCAGTTGCTGCCAACACCTCCCTGCCTCCAGCCCTGGATGCACACCCCACAAATCTGGTCTTGCCTTTCTCCTGCTAAGAATCCCTTAGCATGCTCCCGGGGGGACAGCCCAAACTCCTCAGCACGGCCAACCAGCTCCTGCTTCTCTCTGCGGCCTTGTCCCTCAATGCTCCTGCTCCAGCCGTTTCCAACAGCCCGGAGCCCAGTTCCCGCTTCCTTCTCTTGCACACACTGTTCCCGCTCCCAGATGCTCTCCTACCTTCTCCCTTGCTGAGCTGCAGCTCGTCCTTCAGGATAAGCTTAGCTGTTGCTGGGGGAGGACTAGGCCAGCACCCTCCCCCACCCAGCCTGCCATTGCCCCATTAACACTCCCGTGCAGTGCCCTGTGGCTGCCTGCTGACTCCCACGGCCTCTATGGGACAGAGAGGAGGTGTGTTCACTGCTGTGACCTCACGCGCCATCACGCAGATGCTCAGTAAATACTAGCTGAATGAATGAGTAACAACAGAGATAAGAGGTTTTCCCATAAACACGACGTCCTCATCATGCCAAGTAAGGAAGTGAAACAAAACTTGAGTCACATATTCACAGCTTGAAGATTGTCATCCCAAGAAAGCCAAGTGAACCAGCCAAGAGACACTCAACAACCACAGCTGGTCTATGTCATGTGGCGTCACCTTTGCCAGGCTGTTTTCCAACGATCCCAGGAGGCCTTACCAGCCAGGGCACACGGAGGAAGCATAGCGTGGGAGCCTGTGCCCAGAATTGATATTGACGACGTGCTGCCCTTTCCAAGGGGAGGGGGTGGCCCAGTGACTCAGCCAGGAAGGCCATGTGAGCGTGACTGTTGATGCAACAGGAGGGGTGGACCTGACCCAAGCCACCCTCGTTCCCTCCCTCAATCCCCCTTGTGGCTTGGGTGACACGTCTGGGAAGAGCTGGCCAGGGTCAAGGGTTCAGAATGTGACCTCAAAATGCAGCAGCAGACTTTGGAAAATATGGTGCAAGGCCCATGAGCCCCGCCACGCTCACAAACATCACTGTCATCGCTGAGCCAGGAGGTGCCAGACAACAGAACCAGCCACACTGCCTGCTCCTGGGAGTGACGGCTATGTGTCAAGGTTGTGGCTTATCACTCAGGCTCTGCGGGCCCCAAGGGCTGGGGGTCATTTGAGGACCACTGGAAAAGCAACCCGAACAAGTGGCACCCGAGAGCCATCCTCTTCCCCATTTGGGACTTAATGGCCCGAGAGGAAGGGGCAGATGGCGGGGCTGGGACTGTGCTGCAGGGCTGGAGCCCCCAGGTCATGAGCTATGACGGAGAAAGGGACAGGAAAATTTCTTAAGTTTCTCATGGGGGTGAGGACTTCCTGCAGCAAACCCTCCAAGGACTTTGGGGTTGACAATTAGAATGTGCAAAACTCCAATTCAATTAACTGCGAAGAGCCCCACCGACCCCAGTCCTGCCATTTCCTGCCATGGACCTTGGGCCAACCTCTTGGTCTCCACACTCGGTAAAATGGAGATGAGGACGCCCGCTTGGCAGCTGCTGGGGGAGTGAAAGGGTGAATGTCGAAACGCCCGGCACGGCTCACGTGCGGTCGGCACTTGCTCTTCTGTTGCCTCTGTGAAAGTGGTCAGAATCAAAGTGCAGTTATGATGTATTAAGATGCATTAAACCCCTGAAAAATAGGGCCAGAAAAGGCCACAAATGGAAGGTTCTCATGCACGAATGCCTGATAGCAAGAACTGTCACAAAAGACTCTGCAAAAGCCACAACCTTGCACAAAGGCCATCGCAACCTGACACAAAATGAGTACTTCTGGGAGGACATCTGCCCAGCAACCGCCTGTCCAGCCTCAGCTGGTGCCACCCTCATTACTGATGCTTGTAGCCAAAGGTGATTATCTCAAAACAACCATGTAATCCTCTTCACTTTTCCTTTAAAAGCCTTCATCTTCCTCTACCTCCCTGGACACACACGTAGGTTACCATGGCGCAGGTATCCCCCTTGCAGTGCCTGTCCCCGAATAAACACCGTTTCCTTTTCGAGAGTCTCCCTGTTTGTTATTTAGGTTGACACCTCTGAAACACGGATCATCAGTCTCTAGTTCTGCTCCCAGAACTGCTCTCTGGTGAAAGATCTCGGGCTCCGTTCTGCACATCCTCACCTGTCAGTGTGGCCTCCTCCCTCCCTCGGGATGGATTTGGCATTGCCGGCGTCATGGGAGAAAAACACCAGGCGGGGGGGTCACCAGCTGGGGACAGGGAGGGCTCTGGACCCCTTTTCCTGGTGCCACAGCCCCCTAAGCCTTGGTGGGAGTGACCCCCACCCCTGTGCTGGGTCTCTGGGTGTAGATTACCGCATGTGGCCAAACACGCCGGAGAGCCCCAGGGACACGGCTCGACCATGTTTACTGCGTATTTCTATGTGCCGGACACTGTTCTAAATCTCTACATGAATTATGTCCTGTAATTCTCATGGCACTGCTGTCAGACAGGGTTTGCAGACAAAGAAACTAACGCACCAAAAGATGAGGCTGTTTGGAAGGAAGTCAGCATTGCCCATCTCCCATCTCCCACCTCCCCTGACCCCCGAGCTCTACCCCAGTCCCTGAGGAAGAAAGTAAGACTGGGACGGCCAGCAGCCCGACGATCCCCACGCGGCATCTCTGAGTGACTGACCAGGAGTCCACTGCGTCTCAGAAACCCATAGTCACAGTCACAGTCACAGCTGCCGCCTGCTGGGCACCCCCAGGGCACCGGCCTCTCAGAGGCACAGTGACATACCTGAAATACAGGGGAGGCCGGAGCGAGTTGCGTCTGCTGTCCACTGGGAGTGGCCATTTAGACAACTAGTAAAACCTCGGCTGGTCCAGCTCCTGCCAAGGTGGACGGCAGACAGCATCCCCTACACTCCTTGGGAGAAGCTGCAGTAGCAGCACTGCCTGCCGGTGGGGTGGGCACAGTGGCCGTGGAGCGCTCTGGGGACAAACCTATGCTGCACGGCACAGTTCCAGACCCCCACCCGCCTTGGGAGCTGCCATCCGACAGTCGCCTGATGTCTGAAGGTACAAGAGTTACCTCAATGAAATAAAACCTCTATAAGCTTTCTAAGAAGTGTCTCACAATCATATGGAACAAATCCCTATTGTGAAGACAAAGAAATCCTAAGTCTGCATTTGTCAAAGAAAATCAGTTTCTCCCACACTGTGGTAAGTGCACCAGCGGCCCCGGTTCTCCACTCCCTGCGTGCACACCTGTTGCCTTAGGACTGCAGTGTTTCCCTCAACAAGGAGACGGAATGTCTCCTCTGTCCCTTGACTTTGAGTTCGGCCACATGACGTCCTTTGGCTAATGGGATATTAGTGGACATGATGTGGCAGGTTTGAAAAGCGTTTGTGCAACTGGGCTTGCCCTCCGTGCCTTCTGCTGTCACCGTGACAAGCACATGCCCAGGCTAGCCCACCGTCTCGGGAGGACACGAGGCCTGCAGAGCAGAGCCCAGCTGCCCCAGCAGAATCGAGCCGGGATCAGCTGAGCCCGGTGCACGTGTGAACAGCCGCCCAGAGCACCTACTGGTGTCAGCTGCCTCTGGACTCGGGGTTTCCCAGCAGCACAAAGGAGAGAGGCAGATGTGTGAAGCTTCTCCCAGGAAGACAACGCCCAGACCGGATCCCCTGTACCTGTTGTGTTAGCAGCAAGGGGCTTTGATTTGAGGAAGGTGCAAGGCAGACGGAAACAATGGGGCTGTTGGTCGGCAGAACACGAGGCTGACACACCCCAAAATGAAATTGCCCAATTACTAAGACTGCCACTCAGGCTATAAAGATAATAGCTATAAACACATAATACAATATTAAAACACAGCGAACTATTTAAAAAGATAACAGCTATTTATTAAACACCTACTACTTGCCAGAAACAACGCTAGATGTTTCAGTATGTTGTCTGATTTAATCCTCAAGGTGACTTTTCAAGGGAAGTGCTATTATCACCATTTCACAAATGGGGAAACTGAGGCTCAAAGAGGTTTAGCCACTGGCTAAAGGTCACAGAACTAGTAAGTAAAGGAGTGGGGGTGCCAACTTGCCTGATAGACTGCATCCACAGTCCTAATGCCCACCACTAACTACGTTGTCCTCAGGTTTCTGCCCCAGCCCTCAGGCCACCACCTTCAGTTTGGCTTGGTGACTCCTGGAGACCTTCAACCTTCACTCCTGCTGCCCAGCCCCCCTCATCAGTGTTCGGGATCACTTTGCCTCTGTTCCCAGACCCGGCTCCAGCACCTGCTTCCCGGCCTGGCCCTGGCACTGAGGACCTGGGCAATGGAGCAGTTGGCGGTGGGTCTAGGGAGGGAAGATTGGGCCTCTCGCTCAGCTAACACTGGGCACGCAGCTGCTCCGTGCTAGAGGCTGCCCCCCGGGCAGAGCCTGTGCTAAAGTAGATTCCACTACGAGCTCACAAGGCAGATGCTGCCAGCCCAGGGCGGGTGGTAACATCAGGCCAGGCCCAAAGCACCAGGGAAAGGAAATGTTCCTTCTGCAGTAGGGTCCAGCTCTGCGTCCCCAGGAGAGGAAAGAGAACTCAGAACTCGGGGAAGTGATGGTCTGGCCTACTGCTCAGAGTACCATGAGAACCAGGGAAATCTCAATCAGTGATTGGGTGGAACGGACATTAGTGAGGTGTCCAGACACTGAGCTGGGACTATGCTCTGTTTGTCAAGAGGTCAGTGATCCCTGGATGATAAACTTAGAATCCTTTTAGCATCCAAAGTTCCCAATGTGAGGGAAAATCTAGAAAAAAAATTGTCAGTCTCTCTCTTCCCGCACTTTTGTCACCACCCACAGACATTCTCAGAGGAAGTGGACACTTCTGAGCCTGTCTGTGCCTGAGAGATGGACCCAGAGGGAGTCTCATTGGCAGCTGTGTCCGTGACAGCCCCTCCGGCCAATCACAGGGGCCCAACGTCAGGCACCTTCTCTCCCAGGAATGAATTTCGCCCACGGGCCATTCCCAACCACAGCCTTTGGTTCTCCTACCTTTCTGGGCTCTCCAGAGCTTCATTGAAGTCTACGCTCAAAGTCTTGCACTTCTGGGAAAGTGCCAGCAGGTCCCCGGAGAAAGGTTTTTTGGAGAAACGCCACCGGTTGGTTGAGCCAACCATCCGGCGCTCCAGCCGAGCTTTGTGCTGCTTGGGAATCAAAGAAAAAGAAAAAAAAATCTTTTTTTAACCTCACATAAATGTCAGATTTTCCAAATCATATAGCAGGAAGGAAATCAAGATAAATTTTTAAATGCTGGTTAATTTTCAAACGTGGCCAATATTTCTCATGGGACACCTCAAGGCAAAGATGCTATCTATATTCATAGACCAAGGATCTCGAGCTACAAATTAATTTGGAATTTAGAATCTGGGACAAGCAGTGCCAAAGCCAAAAGTTCAGGGGAAAGATTGTTTCTTTGCAGGCAGCTCTGAAGAATCCGTGAAGAGGGGTAGTATTAACATTATGCTTCAAGTATTGTTCTTTAAGTACAGACTCTAACTTTTCATTCAGAGAGAGATTAAACTGTGGCAATCTTGGGCAGGGACTTTTTTTTTAATTGTGGTAAAATATACAAAAGGAAATTTTATCCATTTTATAGCACACAGTTTAGTGGCATTTAGTACATTTATAATGTTGTGCAACCATCACCACTATCTGGTTCCAGAACATTTTTATTGCCCCCAAAAGAAATCTTGTACCCATTAAGCTGCCACTCCCTGCTCCCTTCTCCTCCCCAGCCCCTGGCAACCACCAGTCTGCTTTCTGACTCTATGTTTTTGCCTATTCTTGATATTATACATACGTGGAATTGCACGATACGTGGACTTTTGTGCATGGCTTCTTTCACTTAGCATAGTGTTTGCGAGGTTCATCCAAATATCAGTACTTCTTTCCTTTTTAAGGCTGAATAATATTCCACTGTGTGACTATGCCACGTTTTGTTTACCCATTCCTCAGTCGTTGGACCTGGGGTTGTTTCTACCTTTTCGTCATTGTGAGGGATGCTATGAATATTTATATGTGAGTTTTTGTTTGAGTATCTGTCTTGAAATTCTCTTGGTTATAAACCCAGGAGTGGAACTGCTGGGTCACTGGGCAGGGACATTTACTTAGAAATTTTCTTGAAGCCCCAGGACAATTTTAGCAATTTCCTTAAGGGAGGAGGACAATACCCAACAGGAATGTAAACCTTAGACTTACGGTTCAGAGAAACCTGGCAAGGAAAAAGGCGCCATGAGCGAACCACAGGAATGGGTGTCATTGATCCTAAGCCACCCAGGCACCCACAGAGCAGTGGAGAGACCACAGAGTGGAGGATCTGAGTTCAAATCTTGTTACTGCCACTTATTACTTGTGTGAGCTTGGCCAAGTCATTTCACCTGTTGAAGCTTTCAGTCCTCGTATGTAAAATGGGAATGATGACAATGATGATGATGATGATGATGGTGATGGTAATGATATCATCCTGCTTCTAAAATTGTTAAAAGGTGTAAAATAAAATAAAGTTTGGGGAACATGCCTTAGTACAGTGCTAGAATGTGGTGGGGGTGGAAAACTGCGGAATCTGGGTGCAGCTGTCGTCCTGCCGTGTGAGCGGGTAGGAAGCAGCGGCCGGTGCACGCAGGGGCTGCTCTCTGCTTTCTGGACGGTGCTGCCCGGATGTGCTTGTTCTGGCAGAGTCAGCCAGACACGCTGGGGTCCTCAGCGGTGCAGGCCCAGCCCCTTGGGGAAACTCGCCAAAATGACCACAACCAAGCGCTTCTCCCCTGCCTTCCCGCTGATCTACTTACCGGATTCGACATTTGCATGAATGATAGTGGAGATTATACAGATGGAAAAAGATAAGCACCTGGAAGACAAAAGAATTAAAGTTGAAATTTTCAATAAATTTCCAAAGGGTCTCTTCAGGGTGTTACGAAGGACATTGGCTGAAAGAATCTATGATTTGCTAAAAAAGTAATAATGAGTAAGCCATGAATATGGGTTATTTATCAAATCAAGAGAATATTTGGTTTTTAAAAAACACATTAGTAGACAGACAATTCTCTGCTGTTGTTCTGGAAAAGTGGCTCAGAAAAAGCAAAACAGGAGATAACTCATGATGCATCACCCTTTGCCAAGATGATAAAGACCAAAAGATGGCTACAAGTAGGTTGATCGTACAATTGATCATTCAGACCAGGAGACTAAAGGGGTGGTATTAATAATTAGGCCCGCACCACGGTTATAGACCGGGGCCGTCCTGGAGCTCGGTGGACTGATGGTCACCTGGCTCAGAAGGCCGTGAGAAAGGATGAGTGGAAGGATGTTCAGCTGTCTCTGAATATTATCAGGACAGTTTGGTTGCAAGCAACAGGAGCGCATTTGATTAATGGTGTGCCAAAGGCATTATGGAGTCGGGGAAGTTTGGGACTGATTGGAAGGATGGTGATGGGAGGAAGGTGCTCACAGAATCGAAGGGAAAACTAAAGACCTCTCTTTGCAGGAGGACAGGAAACAGCTGCAGAGACCTGGGCAGCAGACACCAGCAGTCAGCAGTTATCAACGCTGCCTCTAGGATGAACTGGCTCCCCCACAGTCAGGCTATGTGAGGTTCTGTTCAATGCAGATTCTCAGCAAAAGGGCTCAACTGGCCTGGCCTAGCTCAGGGGCCCACCCTTGGGAGCTGGGTGCTTCCCCAGAGCAACATCAGAAAGGCAAAGCGGAAGCAGGTGAGCAGGTCAAACCAGCAGAAGTCAAGGCACCTGTTTGACCAGAAACCTCAGCTGACTCTACGCTTTGCTACCCAAATAGCGCCTCACCTGCATTGTAGCCGTGGCAGCGGGAAGCAGCTCGCTCATTCACCTACAAGCATTTACTGTGCCGCTGCCGTATGCAAAGAAGTGCTAGTTGTCTCTGGGAGACAGCAGTGAGCAAAATGGCCACGACCCCTGCCTCATGGAATTTCCATTTCACCTGGGCAGACATGCTTTTTTCCTTTTAATTGCCTTAATTGGATTTTTTAAATTGCAAAAGTAATATATGCTCATTGTAGCAAGTGAGCCAATGCAAAGACAGGTAAAGAAAAATGTTAGCAGTAGCTACATAATATTTCCTACTGTGGGCACGTTATTAGTCATTAGAATATTCCACTGTTGAAAAGTCATTCAGGTTGTTTCCTATGTTTTATCTCCATAAACAAAGAGAACAATAAACATGTACTCACACACATGAGGACAGTTTGTATACACATATGCTACATATATCTGTATGTTACTTATATCTAAAATGTATATATATATATATACACACATACATATACACACACATATCTATGTGTGTTACTGCTTTAGATTTTTCAAGGTGGGATTGTTATGTCAGAGATTTGTATTTTTTAATTGAAATAGATAATGGCAACTCTCCCAAAGTTTGCAGCAATTCAAATTCCCATCACCAACTTATAAGTGGTTTTTTCCCCACATCATCTCCAGTACTAGGTATTATCATTATATTTATTTTTGCCAATTTGGTGAGTGACAGATGGTTTCAGATTGTTATTTTAATTTGAACTTCCCAGGCCACCAGTAAGGTTGAATATTCTTTTACATATTATTGGCCTTTTAATTTTCCTTTTCCGCAAATTGCCTAATCATAGGCTTTTCCCATCTTTCCACTGGGTTGCTGCAGTTTCCTTAGCATTTTTAGGAGCATTCAATATAATAGGGACACCAACCTTTGCCACACGTGTTGCAGAAGTTTTCCCCAGTGTATCGTCTGTCTTTTAACTTTGTTTTTATTAAACAAGTTGTTTGATTAGGTATGAAAAATGTCAAATATATATGTATGTATGTGTGTATATGTATGTATTTCCTTTGATAATTTCT
>CM052446.1:54766850-54887042 GCA_028533085.1 Varecia variegata | reverse complement strand
GGCCCAGAGCTGCCCAGGGCAGTGGCTAAGAGGCACCAGAGCCTGACTGCCCGGGTTGAAACCTGTCTCTGACATTTCCCAGCTGTGTGACACTGAGCAGGGCTTTTAAACTCTGTCTCAGCCTCCTCACCTGAGATAGGGGACAACAGTATTTATATCTCACAGCATTTGGGGGAAGATTAAATGACTGTATATAAAGCTCTAGACACCTAGGAAGTGTCCAATGTCAGTGACCCATTATCAACAGCATCGTTGTCCATAATGAACCCCGTGACAGTCACCCCTGCATTGGTATGACAGTGTGTCACAGTGACTAGTGAAGGGGAGGTTTTTAACACAGAGAGAGACAAGAGTCACCAGCAATCTGCTTGCTCCATCTAGATTCCTAAAAGAAAGGGCGTTTCAAAGTCTCACTAGTAATCAAATGCTTGTTTTTATTCTTTGAATTTTAGCTGCTTCCTCAGTTCCCAGAACGCTGCACAACATACATTCTGGGCTGATTGGAGCCCACGTATACATTTCACTTGGCTTGGCGAAGGAGCCATTTATCAAACCAAGTTCATCTGATTTCCTGGACCGAAGACTTTGCTCAGGTTTCCTTTCCTCCTGCCCCAACCCTTTTAACAGTAGAATTGCCCAGTTCCCAGGAGAATGAGGAGGCAAGAATGCTTCACAAATCTTTTCGTAAATGACAAATGCAGTTAGGTTCTTCAAACCAGGAAATCAGCCTTAAACCAAAGGTAGTCTAGACTTGACAACAAAACAATGCCCCTGAAGACTTTTCTGGCTTTTCGGCAAAACATCATTAAATGGCATGGGAAATGCAGCAAATACACAGAACCAAAAAGAACAAAAAAAGAGAAAAACAAACAAACAAACGAGGGTTGCAATGGGCAGGTGTCGGATTAGGGGAAAGCGTTTACTTACCAGGCTTGCCTGTTTGTTTTGCAAGCAAAGGGCAAAAGCAGCAACAGAAAATGGAAGCAAAACAGATAATCAGGGCAGTTGTTAGGAAAGCAGAAAAAAATCAATTGCAACAACCTGGAATGCAGAAAGCACAGAAGTCTCTTTTTGTTCTGAATGCTAAATAATCAATATTTCAGCTTAATAAGACACATTCTCTTCAGTAACCTTTGATGAGAATGAACGATAATGGCAAGATGATGACACCCTGGTGTGGAGCATCTGTGAACGTCGTGTGGAAGCCCCAGAGCCAGGAAGACCTAGCAGGTGTCGGAGGGGCTGGGACTGGTTTTAACTTCAGGACACTATCACGTTCACTCTGGTCCTGCCTGAGCTCTCCGGGCCCGAGTCCCCTCTTCCATAAAGGATGCTGCTTAGGTGCGTGCAAATGGGGAGAGACATAGCCTAGTTCCATGTACGGAGACACTCAGACTTGCCCAGAGAGAAGCCATGTCCTGCCCACAGCTACCGTGAGTTCCAGCCATGCCTCAGCCCTCTGTCTTCCACAAGGACAGGAGGACCTTGAAATCTACGGTGGCCTTAATCAATGACCTGCAACACTGACTGAGGATGACAACCACACCTGCCACCTTTCTGATGAGAAAAGCTCTGGAAAAGTGGATGACGAAGAGGATGATGAATGGGTGAGTGAGGAACAGACGAACAGTGAGATCCCACCCTGCGTGACAATGCTGCCCAGGAGGGGCTGCTGGTCCACCTGCCCACCCAGAGAGTGCTCCCCAGGACAGGAAAATGCTGAAAGGGGCTGCACCCACACTTCCAACCGTCTGGGATGAACATGTCCCAACTGCTCTCACCTAAAATATTCTCCGAGGAAAGTCTGAGAGTCAAGTAATCTTTCTGTCGCGACAAGGACAGGCCACTTATGCCAACTAGAGAGGTTCTCACGCTTTTAATTCTCAAGAGGGAACATCTGTTTATATCAGCTTTGCCACTGAGCAATGACAGATGGCTCTGGGCGGCCTTCTTTCCGAGCAAAAGCTCACAGCCTTTCCCCCAACTTCAACGTTTGCTGAAATGTCAGCACCAAGGGCAAAAATGACAATATACGGCTCTGAGATGGAGCAGGAGGTTTCCAGATGAGCCATGGTAGGCCTGAGTGATGTTGTCACATCCCAAGACTCCAAAGAGGCCAAAAGGTTGTGCTCCACTTGCCAAATATTGCATATTGGAAGACGTAAATCCTTCATCGTGAACATTTTTACCAGCGTTTTCAACTCCAAGAGTTTAAAATTTTTTAAAAATCTCATCCATGTGTTCATAAATTTTTATAACAATTTAATAAAGAAATTTCATTTTGATGGAAAGCAGGCACCATGAAGCTGAACCTCAGAAACACCTGAATGGGCTTCTCCTGGAGCTCCGGGTGGAATGGGCTTTATTACAATAAATCAAAACGAAAGCTCCTTTGGGTGGAAAGCACTCAACTGTTGGCCTCTTCACTGTTCTCGACGCTACTGTTACATTTATCTCAGGACAAGCTAGAGGTGTGACAGGACTCATACATCCAAACGTTTGAGAGAGGGGCACAGTGTCAAGCTTGAACACATAAACTGTGGTTTGCAGTGAGCTGGAGTTTTTACTCCATATATCCTTAGGACAAAAGGATTTTCAAAAAACTGATTATCATAAACCCTAAGCAAATAAATAGAGAGACAGATGGATAAACAAGCAATCTTCCCTTCCAAGAATCATAATAACATCATTTCTGAATAGTGATCCCTAGCACAAAACCTTGGGCTTGGAACTTCTGCAAAGATCTTTCTCATTATTAAAAAAAAAAAAAAAAAAGAAAGCAAAGAAAAGAAAAAGAAAAAAAAGGCCGAGGTGTGGGAAACGAATAACTTGAGACATTTTTTTTTTATTGTGGGCCAAAGCAATCCGTCAGTACTGGCTGCCAGGGCCGCTGTGTTAAGATGGATTCTGAGGTAGTGTCCAACCTCAGTGAGAAACAGTGCTGTGACTCATGAACAGGGTCTGCTGCAGTCACAGGAGGAGGGTGCCGGGCAATCACCCCACAGTCCACCATCCTTGGCCTAGACCCTCACGTAAAGGCTGAGTGAAGTATTTTGTCCCTTGTGTCTAAACTAAATTAGGGACTAGGGATTTGATTCCTACTCTCTCATAAGCAAAAAAGGCTCCCAAACATCCCAGGAACCAGCCCAAATCTCTTTGCCCATGAGGTGAACAGTCCTTGGCCGGCTCAAATGGTAGCTACTGAGCTCACTGCCACAGTTTCCCACGGCATGGATAATGCCACAGCACATTCCAGCAGGTGTTCCCAGGAGGTCCCGGGCTCTGTGCCCTGGAGCAAGGCCACATTTTCTGAGATGCTTTGGTTCCTCCCTGAAGGAGGTCATGCTCTACAGGAGCCCACCTGAGCCTCCCATCTTCCAGGGCCTCCCCACGGTCTAGAAACGTCAGGGAAGGCCTGTGGACACCCACCTATCATCTGAGCGATGGTCTTCTCGTACTCGGCCACTATTTTCCTGTAAGAGAAGTAAAAACACGTTGGAGCCATGACAGTAGGAGGGGTTTCAACCTCACACAGGGGCCCCAGTGCTGGACATAAAGGGCCTGATCAGTGTCCAGCGGGACAGGCCTCACCCGTCAAGGTTGGGCCCACACTTCCAGGGTCACCTCCACCCTCAGCCCTCTCCCTGTGCACCTAAATAGGTTCATTTTCCTAGTGTGCGGCTCTGAACACACCACCCCCAGCAAGATCTTCAACATCCCCCACTGCCCACTAAGGGAAAAAATAAGGCCAAACCTACAGCCCCACAATCGAAGCCTTCTAGCGTGTCTGGCCCCAGCCACCCTCGTCAGTCTTACACCTTTCCATGCCATCTCATGAACAGGGTGGCTCCGTGACAACAAATGATTTCATGTTTGCTCTGGGCTTTCTCACCCCCATGTCTTTGCTCATGTTGTTCACCTCCCCTCTGTATTTCTACCTCTCACAGTCTGTTTCTCAAGGTCCACTTCAAATGCTCTCTCCTCCAGGAAGCCTTCCCTGATTTCTCCTAGGAACTCTGTAACATTTTATCTGCATCTTCTTCCAAAGCATCTCATACACCTGACATCACTGAACATGAGTCTTATCTGCTACTGGAGTAGAAGCTCCTCAAGGCCCAGAGGCCACTTCTC
Organism: Varecia variegata; assembly: GCA_028533085.1. Lineage (NCBI taxonomy): Eukaryota > Metazoa > Chordata > Mammalia > Primates > Lemuridae > Varecia > Varecia variegata. The sequence continues at coordinate 54,882,911 of CM052446.1, read as the reverse complement.
ATTTGCATTTACAGAGCAGGGGATGGGCCTGAAACAGCACTTCTTGGGTAGCCTCAGTAAACAGTAGCTGCACAAAAGCACTAAGATCTCCTGCTGGTAGTCCTGCCTCACAGCTGCCCCCAAGCGAAAGGACCGCCATGTGAAGCCTCCCTCCAAGGCCAATCTTCTGGAAAAAACCTCTCAAACAGACTAAGGGTTTCATGTGCATTATCCAATAATTGTTCCCTACAAGAGAACCAAGAGCTGCTCACTGCCAGAGATCCAGGACCCTGATGACAGAGGACTACAAAGTCCCCCGGGGGTCAGGACGTCTGGGCTCCAGCCAATGCGCCTCTCCTAGCTGTGTGGCTCCGGGCAAGTTGTTCACAGGTGCTGGGGGCTCCGCTGACTCCTTGGCACAGTGACCTGAGGCCTTGGGGCCACGTGTGGCCTTCTGGATCCTTGACTGTGGCCTTTTGACTGAATTCAAATTTTACAAAACTTATTAAAAGGCCGTAGGTTCCCCACCCCTGTGTGACGTTCAGGGCTGTGGGGGGAATTCAGTGAGGATAAAAGGGAAACAAAAGCAGAGCACTCTGCAAAGTCCAGAGGCCACACAGCTGCTGGGTATCTGTCCCTGGCTTCTCAAGCTTGGTCCCAAAGGCAGTGACTCACCCAAGGACAGACTCACAACAAGAAAGGTAACCATGACATGAGCTCACTTGGGTTCTTCCCGAATCCTACACAGAACACTTCTGTGTTTTCTGTGATTAAACACCTCCCCGCATCCCATAATCACAAAACCATGATGGATCTTTGAGGCTGCCTTATCTAAACCCATCACTGCTGAGGAAACAGAGGGAAGGGACGTGTCCTTTCAGAAGTGTGGGGAGACCAGGGACCTGAAAGTGCTTTGGCTGTGCTGTCTTTCCACTTTACCCTCACAGTGACCCTGCGAGGAGGCGCTCACTGTCCCCAGCAGTACTACTGATGGGGACATTGGGACATCAGGTGCTTCAGAAACTTTTCCAGGATCCCAGGGCTACCGAGTGGCACAGCTGGGATGTGAATCCAGGCATTGGACTCTGGAGCCCTTGTACATAACCCTATGCTCTACTATTTACCCCCATTTCACAGACAAGGAAAGTGAGGCACAGTTAAGTAACATGCCCAAAGCAGCTGGGAAGCAGTGCCTGACTTTCACCTGGTCTGGCTCCAGAGGCCAACAGGCTGACATTTGGGCCATCATATGCCAGTGCAGCTGAACTAGCTGGTGACATCTTGAAATTCTACCACATTCCTTAGTTCACAGCACTCCCTGGGTCCCCAGGGGTACAACTTCTCCCAAGGAGGCCGAAGGAATCAGAGACAGAACTTCCGGCCTTCCCAGGATGGCCTTCCTCATTTTCAGTGCAAGTAAAAAACTAGAGCCATCCATCCCCCCGAAAGAAGAGAGAAAAGAAAGAGGTTTAAAAATAATGCCACTGCAGGGTTTCGATTTGAATGTGAACCAGCATACTCCAAGATTAACCTCCAGAAGCAGTCACAGGAAAGCGTCAGCAAAAAGGAGGAACTAACAGGAGAGCTTTCAGGAAGATACTACTGTGACCTAGAAAACAGGGGATATGATCACCTAATAGGTTGCTTGCTACTTAAAATGGTAGCCAGGAATGCAACTGATTTCAGTAACAAAGTAGCACCCACCACTATACTTAAGTGCATATATGTGGTGGCTACTGTGTTTCTATTACAATATACAACAAATAAAATAAACCATTCAAGCAAAAGTCAGGAAACATTCTAAACGTTCATCCACTGAGACTGGTTCAATTAATTATGTTAGATCCGTACAATGGACCATTAAGCACCTGTTAAACACAAGGAGGTAGAGATGCATGAAATATGTCCAAGATACTCTGTTACGTTAAAAAAGAGTACAGAATAATGTCTACTGCACTTCCTCATTCATTTGGGAGGAAAAGGGAGGCTGTAGAGATAGACACATTCACACATTTGTGACGAGAAATGGAAAATTCTTAAAAGGATCCACCAGAAACGGGACAGCAGTTACCTGTGGGTTGTGGGACAGGAGGCTGGGTGGGAGGGATCTGTTTTGCATCGTACATATATTTCTTGGAACGCACTCTTTAACTCATGTGCACGCTATTTTAATAATAGTAATACACTAAAAACACTTTTGTAGAAATATGAGCCCGTGTCATAAAGAAAAGAGAACTTCCTCTATAGCAGACTCTATTCCTCGGACCACACCAGCTCCGGCCACCATCAAGCCACAGGTGAGCATCCCCCAGGCACCAGGGTGGCCGAGCACCACAACTGACCTCATTTCCATCACTTCCCGCCTGCTTTCTTCGTATTTGTCTTTCCACTCTGTCACCTCTCTCTCCTTCGTTATAATCTAGGGTCGGGGAGAAGAAGAGAAAGGTTAACCCCCAAGGAGTGGATCTGGATCTGAGCGATCCACAGACCAAGACCAGGAGACAGGGAATAAATGTGGAATTCAAACTTCCCACGCCAAACCACAATTACATTCAGAGAACCTCCCTGCGCGTGAGAAGGAAATAAGCCAGATACCAGCCTTTCCCGGTGCCCCCTGGGGAGCAAATGAAAGGAGTATGCTTTTTGTTATGAATTCATTAAACAACGGTGCCTGGCAAGATCAAAGCCCAAGGTTTGCCACAAATTTTTGCCTGCAGTGCTCAGAGGAGAAAGTCTGTCTCCAAAGAAACTGGCTTTGTGGACCACATATATGTATTTATTTATAAGGGCAGGAATAGGCTCCTTTCCCAGGGAGACCAAGCCACGTGCCACGATACCTCTGCCCGGGCCATCTGGAGTGCGGAGTCCAAGTCGGGCTGCGGGAAGAGGAGGCCCGCAGGTTTCTCCACCTCAGCGGTCCCGATGCGGGAGTACAGGGCTGTTTTGGAGATGGAGACATCCGTTGGGTGAGCCGCCTCTCTCTGTGGAATGATTTTTTAATTAAAAAAAAAAAAGGTTTAACATTACCCATAGGACAAAGAGGACAGCATTCATCTTCTCATGAATGGGTTGGTTGTATGGTTTTGAAACGGAGAACATCAAAAGTATGAGAAAATGCAGAGACTCATGAACAGGGAAATGCCAGGCTGAATCTGCGGAGATCTATGACCTTGCACCTGAGCCGCAGACGAAGGGGCCAACGGCGGAGGCCCCCGTGAGCCCTGTAGTCAGGCGCGACGGTGCCTGCGTATCGCTGCCATTTATCAGACGCCAAACCACTCAGGCGTAGCGCCTAAGAACCAAGGTCGCTATCCAGAAGGCTCCACTTCCAAAATAAAATCTTGATGGTGAACAATGTTGAATTCCAGTCTAGTTTTGAATAACCACAGATTTGATCAGTTTTGTAAGACTCCCCACATTTCAATTTTGGGGGAATTCGTTTAGCTCCATTTGAAAGGACGTGATTCACACAATGCTTAAGGCTTACTGTGGTTGTTAACCAAACGTCACCTTCAGCGAGCTAAGAGTTTCTGGATGTGAAGAGTTCCGTTGCCCTTAAGTCTGTTACATCAATGGAAAAGTTGAAAACTGGGTAATGACACAATAGCCACACCTGCTGATCAGACCCTCAGCAAGTAGTACACAATCCACCGTCCCGCCCCAGCCCACTGACACTGGTCTGAGGCTCTGCAGCCTTTTGTGGAGGACAGTAGCCTCCCAGGGGGGAGGAGGGGTCTGTGCTCGTTCTCTGCCTTGCACAAAGTGCTGAGCAATTTGCCACACGGTTGAAATGCAGTGTTAGGAGCACCGTCAACCAGCACAGCCGGGCTGTCAGTCTACTTCTACCACAACAGGAACATCAAACCAAGCGCACTCTCAGTCCTATGCATTAACCTCGGGGCGCCGCCATGGTTGCCAAGGTGAACCTCTACCCTCGTTACTAGAGTCCAAATCAATGGGTGGCAGTGGTGGTCTAACAGGCAGGGTGGGACTGCTTCCTGGGAAGTCATGAGAATAAATTCAGTGGTGAACAGAACACCACAGTGTAGCAGAGATTTGAGGAAAGCGTGATGAGGACTTAGAAAGGGCAGCAGCTTCAAGAGCCGACGGTAACCGGGAACGGTGCACCTGAAGACACTCAGCAGAATTTCTCTCTTCAGTGACAAGAACAGGCATGCTGACCCTGCTACAGCATCAGGGGAAATGAACTTGAGATGGAGATAGCTTAGGAAACGCAGGTGGAAGTTTAATGGATAGGACCAGAGATGACTGGGTTAGCAATAGTTAGTTGTGTACATGCAAGGTGAACTACATGGTTTAGGGTTGTCCTGGAAGAGAACTCAGATTGCTTGGATTTCACTGCCCTGCGTGGCCTTGAGCGCTCAGGCTGACCCTGAAGAGGGACCCAAACGATCGGCCAACCAGAGACGAGAGTGCACAGCCCCCTTCAACCAGACCCCGGAGATTCGCTGACGTGAACACAGGGTATCACACGCTTCTCAGTCTCAGGCCCTCAAGAAGCCTCTGTTTACAGGACACTGGACCAGAAAGAACACAGGTCCACAGCCCTGAGCAGGACAGCACAGTCCACAGGGCCAGAGCCCCTCGCGCATGACCTCTGCTGTTTGGAAACGGTTTTCACAGCTCGTCTGACACAGGGAACTTCTCGGGAAGTAGCTGGAAAATCACACCGAGAGATGGAGACTCAATATTTGTCCTTTGGAAAAAATTCATAAACACAAAATTCTGAAAAAGATTTTTTTTTAAAAAAACCTGTTCCTATCACTCTTAAAGTAAATGTGTTCTTCAAAAAGTGAGAACAAGAAAATCTCAAAATGAGAAGAAAATTAGACACCGTCAAATTCAGCCTGGTCCTTCTGAAGATGAAAAAAACTGAAGATCTGAGAGATTTGGCCAAAAGTTCTCCCAGAATGAGATTCAGTTCTGACCCAATATCAACTGGCTCCCTGCAGTGCAAAAGAAAACGGATTTAATTAAAACTAACTTTATCATACTGGGCAGAAACTGAATATGACCAAGGAAGGAATTAATGTTCTTTAAGCTGCCCAGAGTCCTTTGTAAAACAAGAAAGGGAATGAAAAAGTCAATAAAATACTGAGCCTTCCAAGTGAATGCAAGCGGACACCACCCTATAGAGCGATCCGCTGTTCCCTCCACCCAGGCCACCTGGTGTTTTCAATAAAGAAACAGATGACTTCAGAACCCACTTGAATTACTGCCTGAGAGTCTGTGTGTTAACGAAATTCATTGTACACACCCTGTTTTTTTCTTACAACCAAGAATTGTTAACTGAAATTAATAGGTTTGTCTCTCCCTGATATTTTAAGATCAGATATTTTTAGATTAAGCTTCATTTCTCTCACATAATCCCCCACTTGCTACTTTCCAGGGGCAAGAAAAGCCACTAGAATCACAAATTGAAATGTAAAACGGCCACAACCCAGAAAGCAGGAGCCTTGCAACCAACTTCCAACCTCCAGCTCACTCCTTGCGTCCTGGGTCCCGCCAGAGCCCCTGGCCACCGTCACCCCCTTCAGACATGCAGGCCTGTGCCTGGGGTCCTTCTGGCTGTCAGCTAGGGCCTGGGTGGGCACTGTGGCAGGATTCCTGTCCCCGGGAGCTGTCAGAGGCCAACTCTGGGGGGTGCACCTGCAGATCCTAGGCTGGGAGAGCCGGGCCTGGGGGGCCACAGAGGGGTGAGGACCGGGAGTCTTGGCTAGCTGGGGAGACAACAGTCACCTAAGCTAAGGCCACAAGGCGTGCACACAGGCTAGGTGCATGGGGGGATGTCCAAGCCATGTGCCGCCATCTGGGCAGGAGAGTGGGTGCCGCCCTGTCCCAACATAGGTGCCCAAACCCAGGAGCTGCAAACACAGGTAAGTTACTCAGCACTGTGTGCTCTCATGGAAGGCCCCACCAGACACCGCATGGCTGCCCCTCCCCCCCACCCACCCCCAGTCCAGACCCGGCCTCACAGTCCTCAGGGGCCTCTGGGCAATGGCCACAGATTCTCCAGACGGTCAAACATGCGGATGCTCAGGAGCTGGCCCCCTGCCACTCCTCTCGGGCTGTTGTCATGGCTTTCAGGCATCAGGTGTCCCTTGTTTTGAACCACCATTAAATGGGGGAGGAGGATTGTGGACACAGTGCGAAGGGAGACACAGAATGTGGTGACAGGCTGCTTGCCAACAACACAGGTTGCCCCAGACCCAACTCCTTCTCCCACTCATGTAAAATCTAGGCGTCCGCCCCTTCTAAGCCAGGACTCGCCGAGGAGTCAGGCTCAGGGGGCTCACACCACTCTCCCGCCCAGGGTGCCTGCTGCTAGGACTTGCTCCCTTCCCGAAGCTGGTTTGTGGGGCCTCATACCCCAGTCTGTGTGTTGGATCCCCGTCATCCAGAGAGGCCACCAGCTTAGGGATCACAACCAGCATCTGTTACACGCGGAGTTAACTCAATTCCCCTCATGCCCTGCCCCCTGCAAAGCCACTCGGGCCTGCCGTTTGGGGTCTATCCAACCTAGAGAGTGTCAGATTCATCCAACAACCCCAGTCACTCTCACCCCCAGGAGGACACAAGCGACCAAACTCAGTGTGTCCAGAAGCACGTGGAAGGCAAGTGACAATGAGGCTGTAGCGTGACATCCCCGCCCCTACGGACTTTTCCTCATTTCTAACGTCTAACGAGATGGAGAAAACCCTGCTGTAGCTCCTTGAAGGGCGACCGGGCTCTCTGTCTGTCTACAGAGAAATGCAAGTAGAAGCTGCTCTAAAGAACAATGGGCAAACCCCCCACCCACCTCCTTTTCATGCTGGTTTTCATCCCCTCGATAGGATATTTTTCGTACCAAGTGATTTCATTTTTGTGTTAGCCACAGCTTATGACCATTGCTGCTAAAAAGACTGGGCCATGTCACCTGCAGCTGAAATACGTGGGCACAAAAAAGGGCCAACTGGATATGTAGCTGCTGGTCCGTGTGAGCAGTTTCCACTGCAGCGCAGGGCGGTCAGGGTCTGTGAGGAAAAGGGACCCAAAGGAACATGGTGGGGGGTAAGGTAACGGCTCACCCTCGGGCTGCTGAGCTACAGGAACAGCGTCTAGTTCCCACGGGCCACAGTCATCCGATGATGTACTTTTTACAAAGCGATACAAGGTACTAAGGTAGAGAAAAATGTCCTTACGCTCCAAGACGGTTCTAGCCAACAACAGAACATCTCTCTGAGCGCGCACTTGTGAAGTACAGACGGTGGCTTGCACCGTCTCTCTGACCCACACTCGGTGGATCAATATGACATTATTTTCTAAATCAAAATTGGGACACATGGGCTGAGAACAAGTTGTGACTGGCCGGAAGTCATCTCCTGGCTGATATTTGGGGACGGCTGTCTCTGGCAGGCTCCCAGAGGAAGGAGGCAGGTGCACCGAGACACTCACCACACGTCATATCGAGTCTCAACTACTCGTCAGAACATGCTCAGATCTGCCTCAAAGTTCTGGACAGGAATACACTCTATTTATAGCGGCCAAACTTCAGGCAATTCATTCTGTCTTTAAGCCACTCCCCAGATAGTGAGAAATAAATCTAGTGGGGGAAAAAAAACCTCAGTGCTCAATGCTTTCTAAAAATCTCACTTTCATGGAAATTCAACCTAAGTTTAGGGTTTGGCAACAAGAACAAGGACATCACCAGTCTGTGCTTATATATGCTTGCCCCTGCCCTGGGTCCCCCTGTCTCCAATCTGGACATCCACAGTGTGGACACCTTCTGTCTCTAGGAGGGGTCTCCCTTTGAGCTCCAGCCAGGGGGACAAGTGGGGCCCACCAGGCAGGAGCAGCAGCTGGAATTCCTGCTCCTGGACAAGAGGTGGAGACACCACTGCCCCCTCTGCGGGTGAGACAGGCAGGTCGGGGCTCCCATTTATAGACCCAAGTTCTAGTCCCCACCAGGCTGGTAAACTGTCGGCACGTGGCTCCATTTCCCATCTGTAAATTGGGACTTGGATTCAACTACTCAGGAGAGAAGCTGGGAACCTCTGATCAACAGAGGCAAGAGTGCAGTGGTTAGCCAACAGCAGCAGCTTCCATTGCACACCTACTATGCACCAGCTACAGTGCTACTCTCCGCACCTCCTTGGTCTGCAGTCGTCAAGGCAACCTGCAAACTCGCTGTTACTGGCCTCATCTCACAGATGGAAAAACTGAGAGACCCAGAGAGTTTCACTAACTGGTTCAAAGCCACAGAGCACAGGTGGGTCCAGCCCTGGTCTGACACACTAGGCTCACTGGGCTGTGCACCTCAGGTGGGGCAAGGGCCTGGGAATGACACACGGTTGCACGTCAACAGGAGCAGCCACTCAAACTGTTAAGAAAAATTACCCCAAACTTGGAAGCCAGGCAAAAAGATCCCCGCATGCCCTGTCAGTATCACACCCACATTAAAGCAGGGGTTGGCAAACTCGGTCCATGGACCAAATGCTTGCTGCCCTTTTTAGTTAAAAAAAAAAAAAAAAAAAAAAAAAAAAAAAAGTTTTATTGGAACATTGTCACACCTTTTATCTGCACTGTCTGAGGCTGCTTTTGCACTACAGTGGCAGAACTGACTAGCTGTGACAGAGACTTCCACCAGCAAAACCTGAAATGTTTACTCTCTGCCCTTTACAGAAAGGATTGCTAAGCCCTGGTCCAGAGCACCACGCCTCGGTTTCACATACTAGTTATTATTGATCAGGGCCTACTCTCACTAAATTTACATGTTAACTTGTAGAAAATAGAAAAGTTGCTAATTATTTTTGTTCAGTAGAGAAGCAAATGGTATCTGTAGAGGGAAAAACATAACCTCAAGGTTATGATTTTTTCTCCACTCTGTTAAATCAGCATTAACTAGTTTTCTATCTCTCTAGCCTCCTTCGCCCCACTGACTCTGAACATTGCTTTCTCATGTTCTCCTCCATCTAAGCAGCACCACCGCCCTCCCGGTTCCCTCACTGTTGAGTTAAATAGATCCTATTAATAGATATGTGCTCAGTGTGTATTTATACAAGAGTTCCGGTTGCAGCATTTTGGAATCAGCTCTTTGTCGGACACCGACAATGCCTGTCTGATGGATGGTTAGCAAAGCAGCTTCCTGACCACAGTGGCACACACGACATTCTCAGGAGGCAGCGCACTGCAGCGGCAAACTGGTACCTTGGCGTCCTGGCGGCTGCGGGAAGCCAGTGCAATCTGCCTGGCCAGCTTCAGGGCTTCTATCCGCATGACGGCAAACTCTAACTCCTCCTGCCCACGGGCCGGGGCACGAGCAAACCGCAGGGAAATGCATCAAGACAGACGTCAATGTTTTCCACATCCAAGGAATGAATGTGCCACGTAAATGTGTCATGACAGGTACTCGGGAAAAACACACGCTCCACCTTTCTTTCACAATTAACACCTCAGCAGATCATGAAATTAAGTGTTTAATTTCCTTTTTTCAAAAATTGCCCTCTTGAATGCATGTCGGGAAGTATTATGCAGTGGAATATGAAATGATTTTCACAATGGGATCAAAATTTTTCCTGTACTGTTTTCTTTGATTTCTTTCCTCTTGTTTTTTTAACATAAGGTGGGCCAACAATTTCCGTGAATGAGTCTGCATCTCTCAAATGGCTGTGAACAATCTCTCTAGGTTTGCTCTGAACGTCCTAGTCTAGGGGATATCAAATTAAGTTGTCAAATTTAAAGCACAGAGTAGATCATTGTTTTTGGTCCCATAGGCGAGACCGAGCCCAGATGTTATCTCAATGGGAGTCTGAGATAGCCTCATATATACAAACAGCTTGGCTCCACGGTGATCTAATATGCTTGGTTCAGTGAATAAATTGCAGACACTGCTTTGGGGGCTATCAATACTTCTAAAAAATGACTGTTTGGCCCAATTTCCAAAATGAAATAGAAACCGTTTGTTCGATATGTAATCGCACAGTTTATATAATGTTGGCGTCTTGGGTAAAGAACACCACATATATCAGCCTTCGAGGGGAAGATATTAACATTTCGTTGGGAACATTCTCAGCAGTTCCTCATTAAATCCTGCCTCATTTCATTTGGGACTCAGGGGTTCATTCTCTACTGAGGTTTTGACAAACTCCCCAAAGGTCACGCGTGGGCTACAAACCTGGAGTTTCTGAGCGAATACTGGGGGGTTCTTTTCTGCTAAGTCGGGCTCCAGGTAGTCAAGTGCACCACAGAGCGAGCCGGGGCGAGCCAGCCTGCTGAGCAGGGCGTCAGCAGAGGCAAAGGCGCCCTCGGGAGCTGTCTGAACGCCGGCCGAGAGGAAAACACACAAGAGAAATAGAGGAGAAGAGTGACATTGATTCCACGCCAGGGCCACGCACCCATTTGTCGGACATCTCTGCCTTCATGCTAAAGAGAGTATCAGTTAGCTGCCAATTCTTGTGTTTTCATCTGGACAAATCCCCACATGCTGACAATGGACATCTTTTTTTTTTTTTTTTTTTTTTTGAGATAGAGTCTTATTCTGTTGCCCCAGCTAGAGTGCAGTGGTGTGATTATAGCTCACAGCAACCTCAAACTCCTGGGCTTAAGCGATCCTCCTGCCTGAGCCTCCTGAGTAGCTGGGACTACAGGCATGAGCCACCGCACCCAGCTAATTTTTTCTATTTTTAGTAGAGATGGGGTCTTGCTTTTGCTCAGATTGGTCTCAAACTCCTGACATCGAGCAATCCTCCCGCCTGGGCCTCTCGAGTGCTAGGATTGCAGGCGTGAGCCACCACACCTGGCCGACAATGGACATCTTGAGAGTGGCAGGCCCATCCCCCTCCCCAAAAGCAGGAGTCTTCCGTGTCCTTCCCCCACCCCTAGGCCACCTTCACTCTCTAGTCAATGGGTAGGTACCATGTGACCATTGGCTTGTTTATTTAAAAATCTCAGTGGGTGGAAGGCTAGCTAGTTGACAGGCTTTCCAAACATAACATAACTCATCCAGAAAATACCTCCATATATAAATCTCAAAGGAAGTAAGGCTTTGGTAAAGGTCATTTTCTAAATAATGGAAAGATGATTACAAACAAAAAAGTTGTCTCCTGGTAGATCAGAAAGACTTCAAAATCAAAAGCCAGCTTTGTAGAAGGTGACCCATGTGCGAGTCCTTGCTGGTATTTGAGAGACTAACTCACATCTAGACCCTCTTTCTGCTCACTGTTGTTTTTCCAGCATCCGCCCCAGCATCCAACTGCCAGGCACATAGTAGGAGCTAAATAAATATCTGATGCACGAGATAGTGAATGTTCTGCTAATACAGAATAGCAAAAGCAACACACTAAGTCAATAGCTTCAAACTTGCTTGGGGATTGCTAGGACGGAGATAAAAAAATAAAATAAAATTCACCTAGAAGGCTAGTCCCTTTTAGATGCGTGGAACACCTGGCAGGTGCATCCTATACTTTTGGGAGGCCAAAGATGGACATGTGTAACGTGCAGGGAGTGTGGAGGTGGCTGAGGTCTCTGCTCTATGTGTTCTGCAAGATGCCCACGGGGGTTGGGAGGGGAGGGGTGACCGTCCTAGTCTATAAATGGAGAAGCTTCCCCTTACTAAGTCCCGGGAAAACCAACTGTTCCTCAAAAGGAGGGTGTCCCCTGTCTTTGCCTTCAAGGATGGCAGAGGACTGATGACAGCTCCAAAGCAACAGTCCAGTCCTAAGGGGCTAAGAACGGAAAATTAAAAAAAAAAACCCGAAGGCAAGCAAAGCACGTAGGTGAGAAGGGTAAAGCCCCCTAGTGTGAATGGAGAGCCTCGCCCTGGTCCTCTGGTGTTGGGTCTCCTAGGCTGGCTTCTAAGGGGCCCACAGTAGGAGCCGGGTGAGTGCTGCTCTCAAGGCCTGGCTCCCTCTTGGTGACAATACCCAGTCCTCATCCCCCGTGATCTGGGGCCCCTCCGACTCCACTTACAATTTCAATCGCCTCTGAGGAGGTGCCCAAGGCCATGGCCCCCAGCTCCTTCTGGGAGGGTTTCTCTGGCACCTGCAAGTGTGGCTCCTGGTTGGGGGCCAGCCCTCGTGTGACCGGATGCTGGATCTTTGCCGCAGCATTCACAAGGGCTTCAGTCTCCTCGAAGCTTGACCTGGGGGAGCAAAGAGCATCTTCAGGGTCTTCTCATTGGAAACCCCACTGAAGCCCCAACTGAGTCATCGCAAGGGATGCTGGACTTTCAGGAGGACGTGGACCAGGTCCTCAGGGGTCCAGCCCCACCCCGAGGGCCCCGTGACAAGGAGGGGCAGAGGCACAGATGCCACTGGCTATGGGCACGAGCTCTGCAGTTGAGCAGAGAACCAGCGCTTGGTTGCGTACGCTGGGGGAAGTGATTTGGGTACCGTGCCTCAGTTTCCTTTTCTGTAAGATGGAGACAATGTACGTCCCTGTAAAGATTAAATGAGATGCTGCATGTCCATAAAGCACCTGACGCAGTGCCTATGGTATGGCACTACTGTTGTAATAACATCACCATCAGCATCATTTTTGCACCACCTGCAGAGTCTCTGTAAGTTTGAGAGTCACAGCGAGAGCTTTTACTCCTGCTCAGTGAGGGGCAGGTACACAAGGACAGCAAGGTCCAAATCTCAGAGCAACACCCCACATTCACCTGATGAAACATCACACTGCTCAGAGCATGAACCCTGATGAATGCAAATATTCACCCATATTGATAATACACGTTTATCAGGCACTTGCTGCGTGCCGGGCATGCTGACAAGAGCTTTCCATGCAGCATCTCTTTGGAAGACAGGTACCCTGCCTCCATCACATAGTTGGGGACACGCTGGAAGACTGACAGCCTGCTTTCATCTCCACAAAATCCCGACGAGGTCTGTTTTATTATTACTCTCACTCTGCACTCAGGTAAACTGAGGCATGGGGTGGTCAGGTGACTCACATCGGGTCACACAACCAGGAAGGGGTGGAGGTGGGATTCAGGCTCTGCGTGCTGTGCCACGCTGCCCCCATCGGACAGAGGACAGAACGAAGTGTGCGTGCGCTGGGGGAGTTCGGGGGCATCGCACAGTCTGCTGTTGAAGGATTTCGCCCTAGTCCCAAGGGCAGCCGTAACAAAACCAACACGCTCATGTCCCTGTGGACATTCAGACACTGAAATGTGGGCTGCCTGGATCTGCGCAAGTGAAACGGAGTCAGGAGAAGGGCGGGAAGCTGCCTGGAGGCAACTGGCCGCGACGGAAGGCGTACCCTGAACACGGCGTCGGGGACTCCGACATGCAGACGGGAGGAGACTTGACGGGGCTCTCCTGAGAAGTGTCAAACATAAGGTACAAGGCCTGCTTCTTCGGGGCGTCATCGTCCTGCTGCAGGGAGCAAAGTCACACGTCAGCCTGGGTACCGCTGGCCTGAACGTGCCCCCCGAGATAAAAACCGGAGCACTCTTCAGTAGGGGACGAGTAACTCATCAGGGAAAAGGTTCATTTTCCTCGAGCACCAGGAAGAGAGAAGTGGGGCCGGGCCAGGAGCCAGGCGGGGAGGATGGGAGGGAAAGAGGAGGCAGAGAAAGCTCGACTGGGTGCAGGAGGGAATCGGCAAGGGGACAATGAGCTGATGCCATTGGTGCCCTGGACCCCTTTGATCCATCAACATTTGCTGGCCACCCTCATGGGGCCAGGAACCCGCCAGCCACTGAGGATGAGCAGAGGGTGAGGCGAGATCCCAGTCCAGGGCTGTCCACACTTGGACAAGCCCAGGGCAGGGTCTGGGCCTGGAGAGCAGCTTGGCCGGACTAGTGCACAAGGATTGTGCCATGGAGGATGCCAGGCCCAGAAATGGGGACTGGCATCTGTCAGTGAAGGGAAGACCTCCACATGCCCTGCCGGGGTCCCCAAAGAAGCCACTGCAACGGCCAGTGAGCACAATGCTCTGTACCACCATGAAAATCTGAGTGTCTCTGCGCTTCCTAAGCAGGGCACACTCTTCACGAAATTCATCCACGAGGCCCGCCCATGGAGGTGGCACCCAACATGCAGGGGCACTCTGTGGCCTCAGTCCACTTAAATCAAAACTATCAAGACACAGGGATGCTCCAGTGGTAAAATGTCTCGCCCTCGGTGTTTGTATGTGGCCTCAACTCTCTGACCGCAGAGGTAAGCCAACACCCTTTCGGCAATGCGCCAAGGGGTGATGACAATGTCCACGCGCTTTACTCCAGGAGCTCTGACTTCACTGACTTGGCTCTTGAGCTAAGTCTGTATATGGGCACATTTTCCTGCCCAACCTTCAGGTCTAACTTACAGCAACCTGTGGTTGAAAAGCAGCAACCCTAGAATCTACAAACGATGCAAAGAAAGATAAAGATAAAAGCAACATGTCCAGGGCTATTTAGTGTTGTGAGCAGGCCCTGCTATAATGTCTCTGAGGGCATCGTGGGACAACAGTGAGACGTCAGGCATGGAACAAAACGCCCTGGGGCAGCAGGTGTTGAGCCAGGGAAGATAGCCGCCCATTGTAACCATTTAAAAATGGGAGGAAAGGCTTATTGCCGAAAGGACAATATTCAGTTACTTAAAAACAATTTGTCAAAAATAGCTAATAGCACACCTTAAAAACACCTCCCACCCTTTTTAAACAAATCTATCACTTTCTCCCTGAAAATTCCACATGAAGTGGACTGAGCACAAACCTCTAGCCCCAGCCCATCATCACCGGGCACCCAGGACGTGGTGGGGACACAGAGTGCTCGATTTGGGGTGTGGGCTCCCAGAGATGCTCTGCACAGGGGAGCAGCCCCTGCAGGCAGGGAAGTGAGTCCCCGACTGGCCCCAAGCAGAACTTACAGGTAAGGAGGTGCCGATTTTTTCCATATATTCGATTTCATAGGAGTTTCTGTAATCATCCAACTCTGCAAAAAAGCACAGAAAGCAAGGTTAGTGCCTGAGAAAGAAAAGGGAAGATTTGAGCCGGACAGGGTGAGGCCTAGAACAGGGTTCTGGGCAGCTGGGGGTGCCCGCTGACTAGAGACGTGCAGTATAGCCAAGAGGGGGGGCCCAGCTCAGCTGCTTTCAGACCACCGGTAAACTTCTTGCTGTAAAGGGGCTTCTGCCATTAGGGAGTCTGAGCGCCCCGGGGACATCCAATGGTACGGACACACACAGGTCTGAGTGTGGACAGATCTGGACACTCTGCACTGAGTTTCCAGATCAGAGAGTGTGTGCACTTGGGGTGTGGGTCTTCTCCGTAGCTCGCATGTGCAGCATGTGAAATGACACATCCTGATGACATCTGGGAACTGGACCCATACTGCTCCCTCTCTGAGAATTCAGCTGCAGCCACCCTCTGAAGCGAGGGAAGAATGACATTGCTCCTTCAGTATGGCTTGCAAGAGAAGCTTCTCAAGTCCCCCAAACCTCTCCCCAAATTCCACAGGGCCTATGTGGCTAGTTCAAATCAAATTTTTGAATGTAAAGACTATTAAGGTCCAACTAGGTAGAGAAATGACCTATTCCAAATTGATTTGGTGACTTTGGGCCGCAAAGAATATTCCAGACATTCAACAGAGACTAGAAACCCCACTGCCTGCTTCAGGGACCTGGGCAGTCCCATGTGGCAACAGCTCTGACATTCAGCTGAGCTCGCCGTCTAGCAAACAAACTGCATACCTACTACGTGCCTGGCACAGAGTGGTGAATGAGACCACAATGGACTTCTGGCCTCATGGAAGCCAGTCTAGAGCTACCAGAGGCTCCTTTTCTACCTAAAAAGAAAATCAAGATATGACAAGTGACGTGCTCAGAAACCAGCTATGAAAAAGCCTTCGTGGCAATCCGTAAAGCTGACTGCGATTTTTTTTTAAATGAAAATAAGTACAAACAGCAGTTCTGGTTTAAAGTCCCTTTATTTCTACATAGTGTTGAAGGCATCACTGAAAAAAAAAAATGATTCCTTAATATCAGTTTAGAATGAGATATTTCCTGGAAGATTTTCTTAAATCCTTCAAGTGTATGTGGTTGTGGCTGAATAAACTCAAGCACTTAAACATGTGGACAACTTTTCAGGAATCTCTGAGTCTCCCTGGTGAATCAAACGTATCCTTCTAGTAGGCACGACCTGCTCACAGGATTAAAGATGGTTTTGTGGATTAAAGGTCAAAAAGGGCAGGTGTGGTGGCTCACGCCTGTAATCCTAGCACTTTGGGTGGCCAAGGTGGGAGGATGGCTTGAGGCCAGATGGTTCAAGACCAGCCTGAGCAAGAGTGAGACCCCATCTCTACAGAAAAATAGAAAAATCAGCCAGGCGTGGTGGTGCACACCTCGGGAGGCTGAGGCAGGAGGATCACTTGAGCCCAGGAGCTTGAGGTTGCAGTGAGCTATGATGACGCCACTGCCCTCCAGTCTGGGTGACAGACCAAGACCCTGTCTCCAAAAAAAAAGTCTACATTCAGTTGTTCTGTCACTTGGAAAGCACAGAGACTAGCACAAACCGCACCCTGCTGGGCTAGAGTGCAGAAAGTGTGTTTGCAACCGTCATGTAAGCCGTAGCTTGTGGTCTGCCCCCCTGTAAGACTTAATCTCCTCCTCACCGTAAAAATGAGAAGGAGGGGGGAAAAATGATGGACAAGGTGACTTGGGGGTTCTCTTCCAGATCTCTCACTTCCTAGGTGTGGAACCCCAGGGCCATCGTTCTGTTGTTCTAGAGACTGTTTGAGTGGAGAAGATAATAGTGAATCAGCTGCTTCCCCCGAGGTATCATTATTCTTGCCAAGGTATTATATACCCCTAAATTATTTAACAGAAACCTCCCAACACACTCCAGAACGGCATGGAGCTCCCAGGACAAGCAAGGGACCACCACAGAGATCCTCCAGGGACTATGGCCCCAGGTGAGTGCCCAGCTCTGGTTGCTGGCTCACCTCCGTAGTGTCCAACTTGCAACCTCAAGCTTCAGCTTCCTGGCAGCTGAATCGGGGAGTTTCGGGTCACTAAGCTCACTCACCTGCCTTCTTTCCTACCTGCCAAGAGGGTGTCTCTTCCCACTGCCCTGTGTCCCCCATTCCTCCCTTCAGAAGCAGCAACTGATCGTACAACAACGGGTCTTTGACACCCAGAGAAATGTTTCCATGTGCGAGATGCCTGGTTCCAGGAGGCCCACGCCCCTCCTACGTCAATCCCAGGTTACGGACACCTGGAGACATCCCTTCCGAATACGCCCTGCTCCTTCCAGTCACAGCCATTTTGTGCCCTCGTTTATAATCTACAAACTGGTCTGGAAAGGATGTAAGAAAAATCAGTATCTCTTCCTGTCATCTTGGGTGATCGCCGATATTTTGAGGAAACATCTTATTCGTATGCTTTAAATGCTAAGCCTCAAAGGGTAGGCCTGGGGGTGATGCCACGTCCAACTTTAGCCCCATTTTCATATCATGCCACATGCAGCTGGCAGGCCTGGGTGACGTCAACGGCACCAAGTGGCACATCATCTTTGCAACTAAAGGACATGGTCACCTGCTAAAGCATGTGGCTCCTTCAAGTTGAAGAGGCCCAGAGTTATTTTTAATGGGTCCTGTCATCTGAGGGCTGCTTTTGGTAGTTATTTTATGCCGGGACACTGCACAGAGAGAGGGCTTCACTGACGCTTTCATCCGACTCTAAGTGCTAGAGGTTTGCCGGGGCACCGCAAAGAGCCCTGTGCAGAAGCCGGAGGATGCAGCAAGTCCCGGTCTTCATTCCCAGGACCGGGGAAGCCAACTCGCCAGAATTCTCCATGCCTATTGACTTATCAAACGGAGCTTGGGGTACCGACACTTTGCAGGATAAAATGAAATAATATAAGACAAAAGCCCTACGATAGGTTATACAAATGTAAGGGACAGGGATCAGGCGTATTATTGCTTATTGCTAATATTTCTGGAACTTTTAACGTAAGTGACATTCTGTTAGGGGAGAAGAAAAGAGCCCTTTGTAAAGGGATAAGGATGTTGCCCCTAACTCCCTTGCCCTCTCCCTTCTAAATGTCTATAGTATGACAGTGACGGTGGCCCCCTTACAGAATGAAGGGATCAGGCTCCCGAGAAGGGCGCTTTCCCCTCTGTCGGAGGTGGGAAGCAGGGGCTGACGTAGCTGTGGAAGGGAGACAAGGAAACTGGGTGACCACCAAAGGGCCACCCAAACCTGTGACTCTGAAAACAACTGCTCTCTCAGGGTCTCCTGGACAGAGGCAGGAGAGGTCTCAGGCTGTGCAGCCCAAGGGTTCCTAATATTTTTAGCCCTAGGGACCACATGGACGAGGGTTTCTGCCCTAGCACCATGTTTTAGAAGGCTGCACCAGAAAAGAGCACGTACTAAGGAACCATGCAAAGAAAACCATTTCTAACTGTCACCCCGAGTTTTCAGTCCCCAGGAGATTATCAGTGATTGATGTCATTACAGCCCAAACATGGTATTTTAATCACTGGGTATTTCTCTAAACTAGTTCCATTCAGGTCTTTTGAAACATTAGAGACAACGGGAAGCTCTTCCACACTGCTCCTGTGGCCAGGTGGGAGCACGATCAGTCTGACACCCGCGTTCCACAGGTGCAGGCAGGAAGCCGCGCTCACACCGACGGCTGTGAGGGCAGACCTGGTCCCCCACGCACTGCCCCCCCCACCCTGGGGGAGTCACCAACAGCTCCAGACCTGTTTCCTCATCCTTAAAATGGGGCATTGCAGAAATCCACTCTGTGGCGCTGAGAGGATGAAATAAAATCGTGTATTTTGTAAAAGATTTCACAGGGCTCAAAGTAAGTGTTCAACTAACGACACTTCCTGCTTTCTTATTGTTACATCTACAGTTACCATTATAATGAATATGGGTTCAAATAGCAATTATTACTTCTCACCCCACATCCCTTTTTTGTGGTTGGTGACTCTGATGTAAGAAAGTCTCAGATCACGGCTGTGGCCCTGCATAGATTCATTCTGACAATCCCATCAGTGCCCCGGGTGTGTGTCTGGTGGAGCTGGACTTGACCCTGTTAAATTAACAGGAAGGGTGATGGGACAAAAGAGCTCCGTGTCCAGTTTCCACAGCCAGATGCTGGAGGGAGCTGGGTATTTCAGAGGTGGACACAGCAGGGCTGGCACCTGCTGTAACTGCTACTGTTTTGCCTTCATGCTGATGGATTTTTGATTGCCCGCCAGCTAAAATTATGGTTGTCACTTCCCAAATCTTCAAAATCATTTTCCAAGGAGGCATATTTAACAGAGTTCTGTTCCAAACTTATACCTACCTGTTAAATTTTTGCAGAAACAAACAATTGTCAAATACGTTACTGAGCTAGCGTCTGTTTTAGTACAATGTTAAAGATGAACAAACAGATGTTACCATTGCATGAGGTACATACTAGCTTAAAAAGTACTACCAGGATTTTTATATTTTCAAAGAACAAAAAATGCATGCATTTGGCTCCTGATGATAAAACTAAATGCACACACATTATCTAAATCATATGCCTTTTGATTCTTACCTACAAGGCCAAGCCCAAGTTGGTTTCTAAATACTTTTCTCTGACATTTAGAAATTTCTTACCAAGCTCATAAGATGTAACCCAGCAGGAAACCACAGTTCTTATCAAAATGGTCAAGCCCAACGCTTGTGCTCAAATGTCCCTTGCTGCTTCTGGGACGTAAAACCTCTTCCCCCTCAGCCACCTAACACCTGGCACAGGTGATGCCTGTTGCAAAGATCAGATTGACTGAGTTGACCCTAAGCTGCCTGATCTTGTGTTACCTTTATCTCATAAACCTGTCTTTACCCCCTATGATGTTCAGGCTGCTGTGGGGAACACAAAGATGAGCTAGACAAAGTTCTTGCTTTTAGGGAACAATCTAGTAGGGAACCAAGAAATGCACACAGATCATCAATATCGAGTTAGGTGCCCCAGCTCGGCCCAGACCAAGCACCAAAGGCAAGCAGAGCCGGGAATGGACATGCAGGGAAAGGCTGGGAGGGCACAGGACTGGGATAGGCAAGGGCAGGGGACGGTGGGGTGGGAGGGTCCCCAGCAGCACTGCACACAGCACAGAGGCAGCTGAGCAAGGGGCGTCCCAGGGGAAAAATGATTCCATTCTGGTGAGGCTTGGGGGTTGGGTGTGGGTGCAGAGGAAAATGAAGATCGGAGGGAGGCTGTGGTGCCAGGTGAGATGGTCACTTTTAGGCCTCTCAAACCCCAAGCCAGAGGACCAACCAGACAACCAACTGAAAGGCTCTATTTTGCAGGAAATAAAATGTCAAAAAGTACAAGTACAGATTATTTGGATCATCTTTTCATTGTCAAACTTAGAAAGGCAGCCTTGTGTAGGCAGAATATAAGCATCCGAAGTTCTGAAAAACATAAGATGGATCTCACCATAAACACACACTGGTGCCATCCTGAGACCTCACGGGCCTGACTAAGGAAAAGCCTCCGGAGGAAAGAGGTACAATCAAAACCCGCCGCGCCTACATCACACCACCACCCGCCCGGTTGGGGGAGGGAGGCTGTTTAACAAGCTCAGTCCGTTTTTAGCAGCAAAAAAGGAGAGATGAGACTTTCATGGTGTGTGATCGTCCTCATAGCAATTTCTACTTAGTTTTGGAAAATTGCTAGAAATCAAGATCTTAGAAAGGAAAATTCAAAACCATCACAAAAGCCAGAGTGTTGAAATGCTGACTCAGCACTAGACTCAGCAGCCTCACAAGGGGGTCGGTGGAGGGAGGGCATCTCGAGGACTGGGAGCACAGAGAACCGTCAGATTGGGAAACGGGTAATGCTTCATAGGAAAGGCTCCAGCTCTCCTATTAGCTTTCCTAATAAGAAAGGAACTATAGGGGCACGGTGGCTCACGCCTGTAATCCCAGCACTTTAGGAGGCCGAGGCTAGGCGGGAGAATCGCTTGAGCCCAGGAGTTCAAGACCTGCCTGAGCAACATAGCAAGACCTCGTCTCTAAAAAATAATAAATAAATAAAATTAGCCAGGCGTGGTGGTGCACACGCCTGTAGTCCCAGCTACTCAGGAGGCTGAGGCAGGAGGATCACTTGGGCCCAGGAGTTCGAGGCCGCAGTGAGCTATGATGATGCCACTGTACTCTAGCCCAGGCATCAGAGTGAGACACCCTGTCTCAAAACTAAACAAAACAAAACAAAACAAAAAAAAAAAGGAAGGAAGTATAGAAGCCAAGATGTACGGGGTGGTGGGGTGGAGAACTCAACCCCAGTGGAGCAATTTTTTTTTAATTTTGATTTACCCAGTCACACTGGGCCGATGTGTGAATATTTCAAACTGAACACACACAGGAGAAAGGGAGATATTAACGAGATAAGCAAGGCGCCTGGGCCCATTCCAAAGGAAGGGAACTTGTCCTCCTTAGCAGGCCTGGGCTGAACCTCTGGTCTGGGGCTTGACTAAAACCTGTGGCCACGTTGTCCGAACATCCTGTGGTGTCTAGGAATAACGCTGGCACCAAGAGACCCCAGGTGGGCTGACTGGCAACGAGAGTTTGACTTGGAGGACACTCCCTCGGAGCTGTGCTTAGCAAAATCAGAGAAGGGACAAAAGCCATAAGCCAAGATTGAGCAAAGCTCGAGCGAGCGAGTGCTCAGGACCCGGAATTAGAGGTTGGTGCACGGGTGCTGAACAGGAGGCTTGGGGTAAAGGGACAGCTGGTTTCAAGTCTCAGGCTGTTTAAAACGCGGCCTTCGCTTAGAGCGTGGTGGGGGCCGTGCAGGCGCTCTCTCAGGAACGACAGCACCATCACCCAGCCGAGAAGTTTCCTTCCTGGCCTTTTGCTTCCTAGGGGCAGCATTCGCCAAGGCAGGGCGGGGGTCCGGCTGGCCCCTGGGTTGCTTACCGTCTGTTGGTGAGTTGAATTTGGTCTCGTTGACAAAGGTGGACAGGTCCGAGGGCTGCGGGTAGTCCTGTTTGTCAGCCTCCAGGTCCACCGTCATGCACGTCCACTTCTGGCTGGTGACCGCCAGCTTTTCCTCGTCCGTCGCATGGACCACCGCGGAGATGACCGGTGGTGTCTCTGGTGTGGCGGCTGGAGAGGGGTCCTGCAAGGGAAAGGGGAGCCGTCTCTCCTCTCGAGCAGACTCTCGGCCCGAAACCACACCCCCCAACTCTGGGGCCCCGTGTAGCTGGGACAGGTCCCTGTCAAACCCCTCTGCATGTTCTTCTCGGACTCTGCTGCAAATGGTCCCTCTCGAGGAAACAAATTCTTTGTCCTGTGACTACTCTCCATTTATGATGGTTTGTTTCAGCGAGTGACCGTGGGCTTAAAAATATATATATATGTATATATATATCAAGATTTTGTGTCTTGGTTATTTGAAACATTTCCTGCCAGTTTTATCATGCTGTTTTATGCACACAGAGTGCCTCAGGCTCTCACCTGACAATCCTGTGAGTCCCCAGAAATAGAAAAAGGGGGTCTTATGTCCACTTCCACAGGAGAGCGTGGAGCTGCACAGGGCAGGGTGGGAACCCAGACATGTCAGGGAAGAGCTGAGAACGGGACCTGAGCCCCCTATTCCTGGAGCTGCGAACCTGCCCCCATCGCCCCCACCCCATCCGGGGCTTTGCTGGCTCGGCCTTGGAGGGGTAGGGGGTCTGCTTGTTTCATGATCCAGAAATAGCCCTGAATGGTGTGGCCAAGTGCTCCAGGACCACCTTCCATGGTCCACACACAGGGTAGAAGAAGAGGCATATATCTGGTGGAGGAACCAGTGAGGGAGAAACAGGGACTCGTATAACGAGCCCAAGCCCCACAGCTTTAGGGGAGGGGGCTCCCTTTTCTTCCCACTCCCAATTTGGCTGCATAATTCAGTGCTCTTGACACAAAAAGTCAGAAGACTTTCTCAACCTGATAGTCACACATAAGCTCACAGCAGATGAACTGGCCAGAATGGACCAGAGTGATTCCAGAGACTCCAGCTAACATTTTTCCTGAGTGTCTTCCTACTCTCAGGACACACTCTGATCTTCCCCAAATCAAAGGGATCAATCTAATGCCTTGCAAATGCCGAGGGACCCTCCCATGGAGGAGGCAAGAAGTTCCTGAAAACGTGAGCAGGAGGGAGAAAAACCACAGCAGCGTGAAGTCCCCGGGTGGGCAGTGCAGTCGTAGATCAAAGGAATATGTACCTGAGAAGGTGGATCAGAGAGAGGAGACCGTTTTGGCGACTTTTTCACCCTAAAGGTGTCACTGGAAACAAAATGGAAAATGTAAACACAACAACCAGAGGTACAGGACACTCCAGAGCAGCAGAGCGGACGGAAGCCACTGCCCCTGCAGAGCTGTCTGGCCCGGACCACCCTCCCGTCCACACCACGCCAGCAAAAACACGTCCACACTGACAACCCCTCCTGACTTTTTAATAGCTATTATTTTTGCCCCCAAGGGAAAGATCTGTCAAGCTGGAAATCTTTAAAGAGATGGCATTTTGGAGAGCTGACCCAGAAAAATGAAGCTAAATTTAACTAAATGTTCTTATTTTATAAAGCAAATTTTGGTGAGATTAATCTATCTGGACTCTTCCATGAATGTCTGAACCAACTAAGGTGGGGGGAGGGGCCCTAGGCTCATGACACCAATTAATAGGATCCAATTTACAGACGGGCAAAACTACACAGCACGTAATGACACAGCACTTAAGGAACATCGGAAGGAGCCGGAGCAGAAATAGAAAGCTCTGGGTCCTCGG
Source organism: Varecia variegata (assembly GCA_028533085.1). Lineage (NCBI taxonomy): Eukaryota > Metazoa > Chordata > Mammalia > Primates > Lemuridae > Varecia > Varecia variegata. Next base: position 54,859,202 of record CM052446.1, on the reverse strand, counting down.
GGAGAATTTGCCGAATCCCTCCTACTCACAGGATCTTTGAGTTTAATGGCTTCCTGTGCTCTGAAAGCTTATGGGGGGGTTCTGACTAAAGGCAGGGCCAGGGGTGAAATGAGATGATTTTTTATGTCTTTTCCTAACCATGGTTAACAGAGAAGATTCATGACTCTTTGCTCCCTTTCTTTCTGCTTCATTTAAATAATGGGGGGGGGGGAGGCTGTGAGGCTAAGGAACCATCAGCTCAGATTCCTGAAGGGCCAGTAGGCAGATAGATCCCAGGAGGAAGGGGCAACTTTTAGCATAAACAGTTCCATTCCACCCATGGGACAGTAAGGGGGTCATTTCCATGGTCAAAAGGGAGGTCTTCTCCACCCTGCAGACAGGCCCCTGGCCCCCAGCCCCTCCTTGGTGCCGTCCCAGCCTTGGCAAAGCAACAGCTTTGGGGAGTGGTCCCTCCCCTTACATCCCACCACCCTCCCCTGCTTGACACATTAACGGGATGGGCAGAGCAATTTGGCACTCAAGTTCCTTCCTTGTGCTCTCTCAAATAAAATGCTCCAGCAATGGCAATCATCATGAAAAAGAATACTATAAATGGCTATTTACAGCATTTATGGCATTTGCCATAAAATAATGCAATCACAGCTTGAAGCATATATTTATTCATGCATATAAATATATAACTGGATATCCTGCAGTTGCTAAATGGCTTAAAAATACTAAAGAAATCCCTTGGGTGGAAGGGAGCCTAAGAGACTCCACCCTATCCTGGGGCTGCGGATGCCTGGGCCCAGGCCAGCTTCCCTTGTAAGGACAGGGAAAAGGTACACGTCTTTGGACCCCTGAAAGCCACTCACAGAACACTCCTGGCCAGGGGAGGCAAAGCACCTGTGACCCACAGATGGCAGATGAGGCATGCTGACACCCAGCCTGGTCTCGAGTGACCAAAGCCCCAGCCCAGGGCAGCCTGGCGATGGCTCTCACGGCCATGTGCTCCACTCCGAGCAGACCCTGCACTGCAGGTGCTCTGCGGCCCCCATTCGGAACAGCCCAAGCCCGTCAGCAAGAACAAGCCTCGGCAGTTGCTGCTTGTGGTTAGACTGGGTGGTTATTTTAATGTGAAGTCACAGTACTACTGAAAGCAATCGCCCACTAGCCCAATTTAAAATGAAAGCATGGAATGAGGAATTAAAAAAAAAAAATGTATGAGTTTCAGATGAAGACATCCAATATGCAAGGGGGGAAAGTTCCATTCCTGACAAGCAGGCAGATGTTGGATAACCACGTTTTCACAGCCAAGCATTCTCACGTATGCAATCACAGAAAAATAACCTCTGCTACCGGGAGCCCCATGCCCCGCCGTTCCCAGGCCCAGCACAGAAATACGTCAGTAGCAGCCATGGGGAGGAAATGAAAAGGGCTTGGAAGCAGAAACAAAAGGCAGAACGAAGCACATTTGGCATAAGAGGCAGATTCCATTAAATTTACTTACAACAGAGAACATACAGACATCACATCTTCAACCATCCTAAGACAAGAAGACAAAGAAAAAGAGAGACAGACAGAAGGAACTGACAAAAAAGATAAATCTGCAGACAACTGGTTATTCGTGGGTTAGGATGCGGCAGCCATCGCTGTAGCGTCTATGTCCCAAGGCGGGCAACACCCCAGCTTTTTGGAAAGGGGCTATTGGGGAACAGCTTCTCTTGGTTCTAATCATCCCACAGAGCACTGGTGCCCAGAGAGCTTTGTCACCCCACTGTAGGGTCTTCCAAGCCAGCACCCCCTGTCTGCACTAGAGGTCAGAGCAGATGGGTTAGCGTCCCCGACCTTTGTGGGCTCTGACGATCAAACGAGAATGTGGCTGGGGACAGACTACGATACAGAGAATACGTGGTGGGGAAGGAGGTGGCGGTGGCTACAAGTTGACTCTCACTCCAGAGATGAGGGCGCCTGGCACTGCAGTCCAGGCGTTTCAGAGTTCTCCTATTCCACGCTTGAAATAAAGTTTCCAACATGGATTCTATGGAGTCTCTAGGAAGGGCCTAACTGGGTAACTGATCTAAGAAAAGTCTACATTTTTGGCCAGGAAGGCCTCCCAGCCACCACTAGACAGCAGCAGGGTGATCCAAGGCCAACGCCTGCTACAGAGAACTTCTCAGGAAGCCCCGGGTTCTTCTCAGATGTTAAGGCTTGAGGGAGCCCATATGGTAGGGACACAGGTCACCCTGCCTCATTCACGCCAGGCAGACCCAGAGAGGCCAACACTGTGGCCTGCTCCGCTGCACTGCCCTCCCACCCCGACTGATCTCAGTCCTGTTAAATGATGGGCGATACTTCCCCTAAGAAGTCTCCAAGCAGGGAGCCACACCACACTTGGCCCAGAGTCCCGAGAATGGACCTGCAGTCACCCAAATTGGAGCCGGTCTTGGAATGAATTCTGGAGGCCTGGACACACAAGGGCAGTGCTCTTGGCCTGGTTAACTGTGTGTGGACCAGACCCGATTAGTAATGGCTTCCTGGGGATTGTACAGATTGCTCGCGCCTTCCAGGTTCCATTTATCTCTTCTGAACTTACGGGGCCTTTGGACTCTGGTCTATCAAAGGTGACTAGAGAGGGAAGGAGGCAAAGAAGGGTACTTCCCCGGGACTGGCTGGGGTGCAAGGAGGGGCCCGGGCCACACTCCTCACTTATGGGCCTCCTGGAACCTCTTGCTGTGTTTGCCTCCCTGGGCTAATGTCTCACGAATGGCCAGAAACAAATACTATAAATTGTAACAACATTTTAAAGGACATCTCTCCTGGCTTCTCCAAAAGGCAATTCACATGCTAAACAGGGGAAGAGGTCAGTCACCCACAGGGAGGTGACCAGGTCTCTAGGGGGTTGGTCCCTCTCTTTGTGGATCTCCCACACTCCCCTGGAGTTGAACGTCAGCTCTTAGGCTATAAGTAACTAGGCCACTGGCTTAGGAAGACAAAAGATCAAGGACTCTTGACCCCAAGGGGGTATGTGGATGGGAAAATGCTACCACTGTGGCCTCAGAGAGGAAGGAAAACATGCATCCTCCCCGGTGCCGTGGCCGCAAGCACAGCGTCCTCACAGCAACCAGGAGCGAGGGTAGGGCAGCTGCAGCTCATCCAGACACGTGACCTTGAGTCGCACCTGCCTCCGGTCCTTACACCCCCAACCCCTGAACTTACGTCTTCAGGGGAGTCTTCTTCTTCTTGGCGGGCTTGTTCAGCCCGTCCCCGTCCACTCCATTGGTTTCCATAGCACTGGCTGGGATCTCAAAGGAAGCTGGGGATTTAGAAGGTGAGCTGGGGGTCTTAGAGGACGTCTTAAAGGGGTCAACGGACTCGTCACAGGCGTCTGGGTCAAAGTTGTATGATTGTTGGGGCAGTTTGGGAGACTCCTGCATTTTTGAGGTGGAAGAAAAAGGGTTAAAATTGGGGTCATCCCACTTGTCAATATCAAAGGTGTAGGTACCTTTAGCAATAGGGATGTCATTGGGTTCAGCGGGGGACCTGGGAGGTGAGGCAGGAGTGTTGTCAAGTTTCTCGGGTGTCTTTTTCATCTTTGGCCTCCTTAGGGGCATTTTGGCAACTGGCTTTTTGCCTGTCTTTTTGGTAGGAGGGGGGTTTTCCTGCTGGTTGTCCCAACTGCCCTTGTCCTCAGAATAGTCAAACTCCAGCCTCACTGACAGCCCCTTGGCTGGGGAGTCCTCCTGCCCCCCGCTATCTGACGGGGTCACCTCCACTGCCTCTGGGGCCGTGGTAACAGGCAGCGTTTTCCTTCCGATGGGGGGTGAGTTCTGCACTCTGCCACCTCCGGAAGCCGGGGGGATGGCCCCTTCTGCACCCTCTGCGTCCAGGGGACAGGCAGCTTTGGGCACAGCAGCAGGTTCTAGGGGTGTCTCCTCCAATAAGGCTGGGCCAGAACCTTCCGTCTTGGCTGATTCTGTTTTTGTCTCAGAGGCCAGATTCTCCTCACTGGCGACAGGACTCTCCTCAGCTGGCTCCTGCGGTGTCTCTTTCACTGGGGGGGTTTCTGTGGGTTTCTTGGTGGTCTGTTTCTTTTTTAAGGAAGGTGGCCTCGGCTTTTTAGTTCGCTTAAGGGTGCTGGAAGCACTGCTGGAACCCGTGCTGTACGCATCCGGAGCGAGGGCCACGGCCTCGGGATTGCCTGAGCAAGAAGCACCATCAAAGTCACTGGCTTGCAGGCTAAGAGATCGGGACAGTGTAGACTTAGAGATTGGGACAGAGTCCGTGGACTTCCTCCGCGTGTTCACCTTGCACTCCTGATTCTTAGCATCGCAGGCGCGAGGTTCCAAGGTCTGAAAGTTATCCACCAGCTCGATGTTGTCAAAGTCTAAGTTGTAAGTCCCGCTGCTGGCTATTGGCTTGTCTTCATCGAAGACGGCAGAGAAGGAATGGGACGGAGGACGGAAAGGACTTCCTTCCACCGAGTCACTCTGGGGGCCATCGGGAACGGAGACCGTCTCAGAACTACATCCTGAAGAAACAGAGGAAAAGCCATCATTTAGGGATACAGGACACTTTGCAAGATTTCTCCTCTTGTCCTAGACCATCACCCTCTAGAACAGGGGTCAAAAAACTATAGCCACAGGCCACCCTGGCCCACCACTGGGCACCCTGCCTGGGTATGGATTCTGGCCCAACCCATTATTAGCTCCAGATCCCAGACAGGCTCACGCTCAGTTCCCTCATCTGTAAAATGGGAGTGATAAGGGCTGGTTAAGGAATAGCTCAGATCATTCGTTCAAAAACATTTACCCAGTGCCTAATCAAGACCAGGCACCATTCTAGGTGCTGGGGATTCAACCATGGACAAAACAGACAAAATCCTTGCCTTCCTGGAAGTCACATTCTTCAAGGAGAAGACAGTGAATAAACAAACAAGTAAAACATGTTACAGTCAGAGGGTGATAAGTACTAAGGAGAAAAATGAAGCCAGAACAGCACATTTGCAATTTTAAAATAAGGCAGTCAGGCAAGGTCCTCTGTGGACCTTGAGCGAAAAATGAAATCAGGGTAAAAGGCATGACCCAGGAGGATTCCTGGGAAGGAAGCATCCTAGGCAGAAGGAACAGCAAGTGCAAAGGCCCTGGGGCAGGAGCATCCCTGGACTGTTATAGACATAGCAAAGAGGGCAGCATGGCTAAAGCAAGGAACAAGACAGAGAAATACTGCAGGTAAAGCCCAGTAAGCCTTCGCAAGTAGCAGCTGTCATCGGCAAGCCTGTTCCTGAATACTCAGAGCCTTTGTGAGGAACAAAGGGGCCCCCAGGCAACTGTAGCAGAACTGAGCTTGTCTGCCACCTGCCACAGGCACCACCTGTGACCTCTCCCTCCAATCCCGCCTGCCCGTCCTTGGCCTTGCCTCCTGTCCTCACTCCTCTCCGTGCTGCTTACCCAGCTTTTCTACCTCATTAGCCATTGCCAGCCGAGGAGTTTGCCCTTTATTTCTCAATATGCTGCAGATGCTCCGAATGTCAGCCAAATGACGCTCAGGGATTTCATGAAGCCACTCCCCCCAACCCCCCCACCACTTAGGGATCTGGCCAGCCCTGGTGTGGCTACTCTGCGTTCTGCTTGCACCAGGTGGCGTCTTTCATGCATTTCTGGGTTCACAACTGTTCCAGGCAGTCAAGGATGCCAGAAAATGATTTGCCAGAAAATTAAAAATATGTCACTGGATAAAAGAGGGCAAATGCTGTAAAGTGGTCTACAGCGCTAAGTCCTGGGAGAATGCAGAACAAGGAATAAAAGGAGTTGGCACAAATATGGCTTGGGACGGCGTTCCCAAAGTGTGCTTCACTGACAAGTGTTATGTCCCTCCAGCCCACCTCGCCCCACCCCCATAGAGTCGCCAGATAAAATACAGCATGCTCAGCTAATTTTGATTTCAGATAAATAAATATGTTTTTTAATATAAGTATGTCCCACATCCCAATTATTCATGGATTTTCTAAGATTCAAATTGAATGGGCACCCCATAATTTTATTTACTATATCTGGGAGTCCCATCCCTCACCCCAGCAAACAAGGCTTAGGAAATGCTTCATTAAACCCCAACATGTCTCTCACTGCAGGTTTTCTCAGAGCAATTCACACCCAACTGCAAACCTCCAGGTGGTGAGTTTTTGGTGGCACTTACCAAACTTTGCTCACAAGCAAACCTTTCTGCTGGAGCACACGGCAGAGGACCGCAGTTGATGACGTAGGGTATAACAACATAAGGAAGCTTCAAGCCTTTGAGTTCAGGAACTGGTCTTGGGCAACTTGGTTCCCCCTTGACTGCCCACACACTCTTGTGCAGGCTGAATAAACACCTCTTGGATGGAAAACACCTTCCGGAAGCATGTCTATGAGCTAGTCCTGGCTTCAGATCTTTTCCTCCCCCTCTTCTCCACCCAGGACTGCCCCAGGCCCCACCTGGAGCAGAGTCCTAAGCACGAGCACCTCCCTGAAGCCTCTCGGCGCTGCACGTCCCACCACGATTTCTCCATCGTCTTCAAAACACTCCTGCTTCCAATTCAGCTCAAAAGAAAAGGTGTTGTCTCCCTTCTTTCTAAAATCAACTTCCTCTTTCTTCCCTCTGGGACCTAGTGCCCTCAAGCACCCCCTCTTCCCTATGGCAGTGACCTTGTCCTCCTGGCCCATAGCTCTGCCTGCCCCTGGGCACACGTGCAGAGGGCACAGAGGCCCAGGGGACACTGCAGAGCACCCGGTGCTTTCCAACGGGTCCTGCCAGGAGCCTCATTCCCAAAGCAGGGCCCACACATGCCACCCTCCTGTGCCTCAGCAGCCTTCACAAGGAAGTCCGTGGAGGCCCTTCAGATGCCGGAAGTTCTCCCTGAATCACGCAGCAACGAGCAGATATTCAGCTCAACCAGATGCTCATTTTTTCCCCAGAAGAAAACGCTGCCTCTCTGCTTCACGTGGCTTTCCTATTTAGAACCGACATTCCCTCATAAATCATCAGGGACCGAGAAACCTCACCTTGCCGCAGGGTTTCCTAACCTCGGCACTATGGATGTTTGGGGAGGTCGGTTTTTTATCATTGGGGTGGGGGAGGGTGGCTGGCTGTTCACTGTAGGACGCTCAGTAGCATCCTCAGCCTCTACCCACTGGATGCCAGCAGCACCCCCCACCCCAACTGTGACAGCCAAGAATGTTTCCGGACATCGCCACGTACCCTTGGGGGACGACATCCCCCCAGCCGGGAAGCACCACCTTATCGTGTGGTTACCAGGGGCTGCTGCTCCACAGGGTCCACCGCGGGGCTGGGAAGGCTCTGGTGGTCCAGTCGGGTTCTGAGTCCCCACCCCCCAGCTGGATTTCTAAATGTCCACATGTCATCTCTGCATGAAGACAATTCACTAGTTCATTCCACAAATAACATGAGTGCCTGCTATACGTGGGCCACTGTGGGGTGTGCGGTGGACACAGGTGAGGAAGGCCAAGACGCCACATCAATCCATCTGTGTTGACACCCTATAGTCGTGCAGCCTGTCGTGCAGACCTGGGCAGTGCCCCGAGAACAAGGCCTTGCACCTGATGTCTGTTCTCAAACCTCCGTTCAATTCCCAGAGACCGAGGGAAAAGTGCTGAGCGAGGCACTCTGGGCAGTGACAATTACTGACCACGTTAACTCAGGGAGAAATTCTCTTTTTGAAAACCAAATTGTTCCCACCAGAGTCCACCTGTAAGCATCTAAGTGACAGAGCCATAGTTAGGATGGGCAGGGCCTAAGGGGGGGTTGCTGAGTTGGCAAAAAGTGACAGCACCCCGGGGGCACCCAGAAGCACTGTCAGGGGGACAGGCCCACCGCTGGGTGGTGCAGAGCTGGGACTTGCTCAGCTCTGGGGGGTCCCGGCTCCCCGAAAGCACGCCACACACCACTTCTCTGGCCTGCTGTGCCGACTGCTGCCCGCCTGCTGCGTCAGCCGGAGACGAGCAGCTCTTCCAGCAGATCCCACCTGCGGCCCGCCAGCACAGCCCCCTGCCAGGCCTAAGCACCAGCACGAAGGCTCTGTCCGGGGTACGCTTCACTGCTCCTCACGTGACCACTGACACCCACTGATCCGGGGCCACTCATCGCCCTCCCCGTGTGAACATGGTCACCGTGGGCAGATGAGGTCACTGTGCTCCCAGTGTGAACACAGCCACCAGGGGCAGGTGAGGTCACTGTCCTCTCATGTTTCCTCACTTGTCTACACAGCCCCTGATCTCTACATCGTCCCTCCAGCCCAGGATAAATGGGCCTTTGGATCTGGTGGCTGTGGATCCCACATGCACCTGGCTCAATGGCCAGGGCCCCCAGGTGCAGTGCAAGGGCTGCACGCCAGAGTCCCCAGCAGCCTCACCTCTTCCCTGACCTGGGCACGTGTGACACTCACCACGTGAGGCAGGGAGCAGCCCGGCCAAGGAGTTACCCAAGTGCTTGTGGCAGCCAGGCCCAGGTCTGAAAAGCCGTGGCCCTCAACCCGCTGTGTGCTTTGGTCTGAATGTTGTGTCCTCCCAAATTTCCAATTGGAATCCTCAGTATCGAGGTGGGACCTTTGGGAGGTGACTAGGTCCTGGGGCCAGAGCCTCATGAATGGGATTAGCGTCCTTATAAAAGAGACCTGAAGGAGCCTGTCTGTCCTTCTACCATGTGAGGACACAGGGCGTAGGTGCTGTCTACAAACTGGCCGGCAGGCCCTCACTACACGCCAAGTCTGCCGGCGCCTTGATCTTGGACTTTCCAGCCTCCAGAACTGCGAGCAGTACATTTTTGTGGTTTATAAGCTGCCCAGTCTATGGTTGTTTTGTTACAGCAGCCTGAGCAGACAGTGTGCAACCCCACACAGGTTATCCAGTCCCTCTGAGCCTCAGCTGTGAAACGGGCCTTCCTGTGAGGATGAAGAGGGACAGGCACGTAAGCACCTAGCCCAGGGCACAGCAGGTGCCAGGAAAAGGCAGCCACGGCTCCCCAACTCCTACATATGCCACAGTGACACCGCCCCCGTACCCTGCCTCAGACTGGGAAGGGCCCTGGGATGCCCTGCCGCATACCGGGAGGCCTCCCGTGTCTGCACTGAGCACTTCCCACACGCCTCCTCGGAGGAGGTGAAAGCAAGAGGCAGCGTGCGTGGAGACAGGGTCCCCTGTGGTGGGGCCAGTGGACAGAGAAGCCACAGGAGCTCTGCAGCCAGGCTGGGCACTGAGCTCCCTCCCGAGTCAGTTTGAGGACAATGGCCAACAAGTAGCCATTTGGAACACAATCGGGACCCGGTGACGGCCACAACTTCCAGGCACACAGGTCACGCAGCAATTCCAATCACCTCCAAAGCCCTGACCTGGCCTTTCCCCTGGCTTGGCAGTCTCTCGGCGAGAGTGAGCCAACCAGCTTCATTCCTCAGTGCGGAACAACGTCCCTGGAGGGCGGGTGGACACCTGTCAGAAGGAGACTGCCTCGGTTCCCTGCCATGCCTCCCCCACTGACCAGTGACTTGCTGCCACTTGCCTCTGTCTCAGGGCTGGGCCCAGGCTGCAGCTCTCAGGACAGGCTGGCACAGAGCTGCAGAGCTGCACCTGCACACATCTGAGCATCGGCAAGCACAGTGACGGCTTTCTCCCAACACCTACTACCTGCACCAGCTCATGTCACCCATGCAAAGCGCAGCCTGGTCTCCAGATGGAAGGGAGCGGCGTGGAGGCGGAGAGGCCTGCGTTCCAATCGCAGAGCCCCCTCACTTGCTGCGAGGCGGAGTGCAAGTCCTGCGAGGTCCGTAACCTCCGCGTCTCACGGGGAGGCAGGAGAGGATATCCACCGCACAGGGATGTTGTGCCCGTGAGGGATGACTCTCCCTCACCTGAGTGGGAGGGGAAACATGCAAGGGACCTAAGCACACACCTGACACAGGGTAGATGCTCCAAGGGGAACTATTATTGAATTACGTGACATTTGATTACGAGTTCTAATAACACGGCCGCTGTCCACCAGCCAAGTGTTCCGTTCACAGGGCCGTTCGTGGGAGGTCAGAGCAGGAAGGATCTGAGGGCTCACAGCTCACCCTCCTCACTTTATGGATAAGAAAACTGGGCTCAGCTGAGCAGGGTCCAGCGCGAACACGCTGGCAGGACCCAACATGAGGTGAGCGACTGTTTTGTAAAACGCAGGTTTCCAGGAGGAAAACCCACGTCTTCACTCACAGCCAAAGGTCTCGTCTGCTGCTTCCCGCGGCTCTTTTAGCACCGTTAGCAACACCCCGGGCTCCTTGCAGAGGAGAGTTTCCTCTCTTGCCCTTTCTTCCCGTGGCTCTCAGGAGTCTTTCTTCTCCTCTGGCCGCCTACGCCGGCAAGCACAGCTGCCCTCTCCCGTCTGATGCCCTGCGCTGCTCCGCAGAATGCAGGTGGGGACACTGCAGCTGGGGACACGTTTCTAACAAGGCAGCAAATCGAATGGATCTTTGCACGGGCCAAGCCGGGGGGGCTTTAAGCAGATACGGTTCCGACCCTAAGTCTCCTTATCACGTAATCCCCACACAGCCAGGCTCCTTGTCACTTTCCACGGAGGAAAAGCATCAACTCCCTGTTCAAAGACTCCAACGGGAATAATCAAAGCTTCTGGGGGGCTGTGACCAGTGGCAGTTAACGTCTCCAACCCCTTCCCTGGTGGGGACTGTCACCTAATCCTCTATAATGCTGGGGTTTTTTTTGGAAACTGCCATCCAAGAAAGAGGTGGGTGTCACACGTTTGTTTCCAAGAAGGGAGATTGTTATTCGCTTTGTACAAAAGGAGTCAGGCAGAAGGAAGGACAGGACCAGAGGGAAGAACAGAGTGGCCACCCACTCCCCAGAGCGGCAGGATGTCGACGGGCAGCCCCAGACGATGCACCTGTGGTCACAGAATGGCCTTCTCTGAACACTCCGTGGTGTCTGGGGGTGGACACGCTGTAATATGCCATCGTTTTCTTCTAAATTCTTTTCTAAAGCATCCTACACATGTTTAAGCATGAACTTATTATACCCACAAAAAAATAATAGTTGATTCCTAATCATAGTTTGACCTAGAGGTTACAAAGTGTCATTCAGCCACTGTCCAATAAGAACGATGGGTGAATTTTTAAAAATACTAAAACATTTTAAAGAATATTATAATATTTATTTCCTAGGCTTTATCATAGGAAATAAGGGAAGGGATGCAAATGAGCAGCCCTCCTGGCTCTTCTCTACCTCAAAATCAAAGAAATACCGATCATCCTCCTCTCAGAGCCAGCGTCTACACTGACTCAGCAGAATCCAGACACAGCTGCCGGCTGAGGAGCTGTCAAAGAGGGGAGAACATGCAACGGTCCTTGTCAGACACGCAAAGGCATCTGCTCTCACGGAAACTGCCCTGTCCCCTTCCATAGCGCAGGGGGCATATTTGTTTAGGACAAAGCCCCGGGAGTGTGTATCCTTTCTAAAACAATGGCCTGCTCAAGCCCACGGCAGATAACAAGAATTTCACCCATTTCTTTCCAAAACCAACACCAAGGTCAAAGTGTTATTTTATTTCCCAGTTCACCTGGCTCCTGGCCAGGGCGAGAGTACGAGGGAAGCCCTCAGCCTGCCTGACCCCTCACTCTCCTCACTCTCCTGGGGCAGCCTTGAGCCCCATTCTTGTCTCCTTCTTGGGCACAGCCTGCCCTTGGGAAGCCGGCCCGGGGGGAAGGGGACGAGGTGGACCTGGACAGGACTACTCCTGGGTGTCCAGCTCATGGTGTAGAAGGGAGTTTGGCCCTACAGACTCCTTGCCACACAGGGAGGGCTATGGCCCAAGGTGGCCAGAGTGGGGTCCTCTAAGGTGTGGGGCCCAGAGCTGTCCAGGTCTAAGGATGGGACACCTGGCCTCCTGACCAGCCTGTGGGGCCATTTCTGGCAGGCCCCACCTCCTTCCAGGCTCATATTAAACTTTCATCCTAGAGGTAGTCCCACCCCGCTGGTGACACCAGTAGATGCACCCACGTGGGCGGGGGGGGGGGGGGGGCACCAGATCTGTCCCAGCCCCCAGTAACCACCACATCTAACAGGTGCATAAAGGTGTTTCAACCCATCCTGAGGGAGACAGGTGTGGGAAAGTGATAGGGAATCAGTAACATGCAATTAATGAGGAACAGACAAAGCCCCAGGCCAGCCAGGTGCCCACTACTCCTCGCCCCTTTACTACCTTCCTTTCTGAGCCTATGGGCCATGTTCTTGGAATACAAATGCAGATTCACATGGGCTGTCGAGAACCAGTGTCCTTATGTGAGCCAGGGGCCAAAGGCTAGATAGACTCCAACACTGAGCTGGGAACTTCCAAGATCCACCTGCCCCCCACCTTGCCAAATCCAATCTCCCCAGAGGCCATCCCTAACACTCTGCAAAGCAAACATAGAACGATCCACTGGATCTGCTCACTCTTCGTTTCATGAAAACCTACAAAAGTCATGCAAAGCAAAGCCCAGAGCCAAGAGGCCGACCCAGCCGCCCAGGGTGGGCGTCCGCCTCCAGCCACGCCCCGGGAGGAGCTGTCGCAATCTTCCCGCCTGCTCAGGGCCACAGGGCTGCTCCGGGGCCTCCCCAGGGAGCCCCTGCCCCTCGGTTACCTGGTTCTTCCGGGGGTGGTTGTGCGCTGACCTCGGGTTCCGGGATGACTTCGGGGGGTGGCGGGGGTGGGGCTGGCGGAGCTTTGACAGGGGTTGTTGACTCTGGGGTCTCAAATGCTTCTTCAGAGTCCGAGCTCCTAATGGAGAAAGAGGGAGAAGCGCAGGTTAGACAGGGGCCGAGGGCCAGCTCTGCCACGCAGGGTGGCCTCTGACCCGGAGCAGTGGACCCAGGCTCGCCGCTCCACTGAACTGTCTGAGGACAGATGAGAGGAACGTCAGCGTTCCCAGTCAGAATTCCCAGGGGTGAATCTTACCACAGTGATGTGTTCTTTGAACTCAGCTCTACCGGAATACACAAGTCTCGCCTTAGTGACGACCACAGGCACAGGGGACCCTTGAGGAACTCTGGCACACGTGCAGGCAGAAAGGCATTCTGCTTGCTCCGTGCTGTGCTGCCAACCCCCGCAGGATCCCACCCCATCACGCTCTCCTCTGTCCTGCCCTCTCAGCACGTCCCATGACTTGTTAGTACACACCCATTCACTTTCTGATCATGCTTATTCATCTTTCCATCCACTGAGGATTGCAGGTGTGAACCACTGCACCTGGCCTGGTGGCTCAATTGAAGTCAGAAAGGATTAGGCCTCCCACCGTCACCGAGCCAGCCCTGTCTGTATCCTGCGGGCTGGAAGGCAGCTCCGCGTGTGCTCAAGATGCCCAGCGGTCCTCAGCCTGGGCCCAGCCTGGCCTCTGAGCACGGCCAGCGAGGACGCAGCAGCAGCAGCAGCAGCTGGGCTGAGTCCCATCTCAGAATAGTTGAAACAGACCAAAATACCAATTTATTCATTTGCAGTGAGGAAGTTAATTATCAGAAGGATGGATACTTAGGATTGCTGATTGCCACAAACAATCCCAGCATGCACATCTGGTGAAGACGGATAATCAGAGGGTGACTTGGCAGGTGAGTATGGAGTGTGGCAGAGTGCACTGGGCCACACCGGTGTCACTGAGCCACGCTGCCCAACCAACACTATGAGACACTCATGCTGCTGAGTGCCCAGAGGGTCAAAGGACTGGTGACCCCAGTAGAGGTCAGCATCTCCTAAAGACCATTGGCCAGCAGAGCATACCAGGAACCAAACCCATCCCTCCACTATCTGCTGGGACCAGGAGAGGAGCCATTTGGTGAGTTCCCCTCAGAAAATCTACATCAATGTTGCTGTTACAACTTGTTTGTCAGTGACTCACTTGATCAGCATCAAAGATCCCCCTTCCCCCCTACTCTGCCCACCAAGGATCTCGGCTTCTCCAACCAGCCAGCCACAAAGTCCTCCTGGGACCCAAAGAGATAAACAGAAACATCAGAGCTGCTTTTGATGGGATCCAATGAGCCAAAGCCTGCATACTATTAAATCTCACGAGTAAATACTTAACTCATGCAACCACAACAGGGGAGACGGTGACTTTTTACAAACACACATTAATATCAAAGGGCTTAGCTTTTGTCTATGGGCAGAATTTAAGATCCACACTTGGACAACAGCTCAAGGTACCTGAAGTTCTGCAGAGTCTGTTTATCAGTATGAAAAACACAAGGAGGTTACACAACTGAGCAGCAAAGAGGAACAAGAGTTCAGATCAGCCTGGTGGGTCCTGGGTGTAGCCCCGGGAACCCAGCTTCCTCACCCAGGCCCCGGGCGCTGCATGCAGCATCAGGCAACGTTAACAAGATGCACGGAGCCAACTTGCCTCTTTCCAGAGCCTCCTTGAAGGGCCAGCAGACTGGAATTCCCACTGCTGGCCACCGCTGTCCACATCCACCGGGCCCATTCCACTGGGGACCACATCTGCCAGGAGGTAAAAGCCATCTCCACTGAAGAACAGCCTCTGTCCCCCAAATTCCCCTGCTGGTGTCTCTGAGAGCGAAATCTCTTTTGATGTCATAAAAAAGTTAGCTGCATCATCAGCCATGGATGCCGTGAGCTTCTCCAGTATCCAGAGGCCCTGAGGCTGCCCCACGCAAGCTGAGATTCAGGGAGAGACCACCAAGTGCTCGCTGGTTCCCTGGCTTCTGCATCCCTGGACTGGTGACGAGCAGCTTTGGAGCACAAAGGGCCTGCTCTTTCCCAACAGCACAAGCAAGCAGTTGAGAGAGCCGGATGCTCTTGGATCCCCCTGTTGAATTCCAATGAGGTCTCTGCTACGGCAGCTGCCCGGCCCATCCACCTGCTCAAAGGGACCACCATTGGCCACCACTCTGTGCAGGAGGCAGTGTGCAGGCCGGCCAGGGCACACCAAGCCCCTTTGTGGTCCCTTGCCTGTTACTATGAACTATTTCTGCAACAAAACACCAAGGGTGGCCAGGTGTGCGGGCCACCACGGACCACTAGAATAGCATCCACTTCCGGTGCTGCCTGCCTTGTTTTCATATTTCCGCATCCTCTCCCGGGAGCAGAGAGCAAGTTAATTAGAGGAGGCGGGAGACAGCTTTTTTAATTAGCTTTTTTCCCTATTCAGTTTCCCAGGGGCTCAAGCACATTTCTGAGAGCAAGGATCTCTGTAGTCCACCCACAACAAGTCTGTACATAAAAATAAAGCAGCATTTTGGAGTTCCAGTGCATAAAAGCAATTCCCATCGGCCTTTGGATGGGTTTTTTCCTACTAGAAGAAACTGAAGTACAAGAAATTATTCTGTTAAGGCTCCACACAATTTAAAAATGAAAGGAAAGTAAATTAATTTGCCACAAATACATATCAGAAGGAGAAACGTCCCTACGATGTGCTAAAACATCTCTAAATTGTAGAAAAATATATTTACCAGGATATGCATATGTTATGTTCATGGGAGAAGTAAATATGCAAATACAATTAAATATCTATGTTTCTATAGTGTGTAAACAGCTCTTCATGGCCAGACAAAATCTGGCAACTTTAATTCTCAGCATAAAAAGCGCAGTAGGCCGGGCGCAGTGGCTCACGCCTGTAATCCTAGCACTTGGGAGGCCGAGGCAGGTGGAATGTTCAAGGTCAGGAGTTCGAGACCAGCCTGAGCAAGAGCGAGACCCCATCTCTACTAAAAATAGAAAGAAATTATCTGGCCAACTAAAATATATATAGAAAAATTAGCCGGGCATGGTGGCGAATGCCTGTAGTCCCAGCTACTCGGGAGGCTGAGGCAGGAGGATCACTTGAGCCCAGGAGTTTGAGGTTGCTGTGAGCTAGGCTGATGCCACGGCACTCTAGCTAGGGTGACAGAGCAGGACTCTGCTTCAAAAAAAATAAAAAATAAACCACAGTAATAACTACCATTTGTTGAACATTTTGTTATGTGTCAGGCATGAGACTGGGCCCATTTGTACACTTATCCCTAATCTTCAAAAATGACCTGCCTGCTGGAGAACAGGCCCACTTTACAGATGAGACAACTCTGGCTTCCAGGGGCAAATTACTCCATATATTTAGTAACTGACACGAGCCAGGGCTCAAATCCAGAACTGTCTGCCTTTAAAACCTGTGCCCTCCCTTTTCACTACATCTGCAGCTCCCAAACGTTTTTAGCAAGCTCCATTTATAATACGTTTGTATTATAACGTCTGTCATGGAGAGCAATTAAGCTATTTGGGTGAACTTGACAATCTGACACCGGGGGTTGGAGATGCCAACTACAGCAGGATACCTGATTTCTCTCCTGGCTGCCCATCATTAGGAAAAGTCCTAATACACGCTGATGAGTCATTACAAACAGGTTTGTTTTTGAACAGCCTGTCCTGTGATCGTGGACTATTCCCTAGTAAGGCAGATAGGGCAGGAGGGCCACCTACCCACACAAACCGAATTAATCTATCAGCACCAGGCTCTATGCGGACAGTACCCAATACCACGCGGTGTGGCGTGCACACAGACGAGAAAGGCAGATGGAAACGTGTAACCCCAAGTGTGGACAGACTGTTCCAGCCCCTGAAACCCAAACCTGCCGAGCTCCCCAAGTGTTTTCGTACAGCTCAAAAATATTTTTTCAAGTATTTTCTTGGTTTCAGAGCATTTCTACAGAGCTCTGAAGTCCCACAGAGCATAACCTGAAAACCTCTGCTTCACGCAACACTAAGCTAAACACGTCCACAGATGACACGCTGTGTCAAAACAAAGTATGGAAGGAAACTGTCCCCCAAGCAAGAGTCAGGTAGCTAGGAAAAAAGTAGACCCTAAGGGCTTATTTCCTTACGTTTGTGATTTGGTTTAAATATTTTCACATTTTTACTTCTATGAACTACAACAAAAAAGTATAAGACTAGCATCCACACACATACATCATGTAATATACACACGTACATATGTGCACATAGGTATATGTGAATGTGTGTATAAAGATAACTAAGACATGGGTATCTTCTAATAAATAGGTACTATAGATGCAGTTTCCAGTATATCAGTAAACAGTTACATTTGTTCAAGTTTTACTAGAGCTAATTCAAGGGCTTGGCATAATAAATTGCAGAGATCACAGAATCTTCCAACACACTTATCCCATCTTTTTAAACAGGTGAGGAAACTAAGGTCCAAAGAGCTGAAGTGACTTGCGCAGGCCACAGCTAGAAATTCCATGGTGCTGGGCCAGCCTCCGTTAAGCACCGCCTCTGAAAAAAGAGCCTTTGTGCTAAAGACAATGCCCACCCTGGAAATCGAAAGTTAGCTACACTTGACTGTTACCCGATGATCAAGAAATAGTTCCTTGTTAAGCATTGCTAAAGGAGAAGAAGATACTTCCATACTTGTATTTCCTTCTAGGTCAATTCCTTAGAATTTCAGTTTGCAGTTCCCAGGAGGAAAAGTGATCCAGGGACTGGACGGAGGTTCTTGGGACCACCCACCCAGAGAGAAAGGACACAGTAGGCAGGCTAGAGACAGGGGCTTCTCCAAGACCTTCCTCTCTGAACTCCCCTTCTCCTGTCTCCCTTTCCCTTGAAGACCAAACCCAGGTAAAGGCCCCACCCCGACCCAAAGCCCCGCATCAGGGAGATCGGCTGGCATCACCCAGGCCGGCTAAAGACCATCTGCCAGCCCTGAAGAGAGAGGGAGACCTTCCAGAAACGAAAGTGAGCCCCTGGCGGCAGATCAGACAATCTCATTCATCTCCACGTCTTGTGGAAGAGTTTGATGGATTTGTGAGTGAATGGATATTTTTGAAACTGCTGTGTACTAGATTATAGTCATATTCTGCTGAATGACGACTTTAGACAGTCTTGTCAATAAAAGCTACTCCCACTGCAACACACACACACACACACACACACGCACACACACACACACATGCACACACACACACACACACTCTCTCTCTCTTTCTCTCTCAACCCTCCAGCCTAAAACACCTTAACCAGACTGGTCATTTTTTTAGGCTTTGACTGAAAAGGGTCTTTCATTTGCCCATCCCGGATATAGAAAAGCAATCTGCTCTGCTAATATGGCAAAGACAGAACAAGATTTCACTCCACCGGACTCTGAGACCACCTTAGATGGCCAGATGGCTGAGGCGCGGCCAGGCGGGGGCTGCTTCGGTGAACACGAAGCTGGCTCTGGCAAGCCAGGCTGCTGGAACTGTCCAGGCTGACACTTACGGTCACCTGGGGAAAATCAAAGCAGATGACCACACATTTATCCCGAGATTCCCAGCACCTAGAATCTGCTGGGTTTAGGAGGCAGGTCCTATTTTCAGATCCAAGTGGTGATCACTTGGCAGCTATGCCGAGATGTTAGCAAGGCCCGAGGGGGCACTGGCATCATGGCACTGCCCCCCTCTAGGGCAGAGAAGTGGCATGACAAGGGGGAAAGAGCATCACAGATCCAGGACTCCCACAGACCCGGTGATAGCCAGTTGCAAATGGAATATAGTTGCAAGAAACAAGAACCTGGTTGTGTACAACAAAGCAAGAACAGAATTTATTGAAAGGCTACTGAGGCAGAGGAACCAGGTCTGAAGAACGTGGGCATTTCAGTCCTACAACCATTTTTTGGTTCTCGAGCATTTGTTTTGGTTTAAATTCCAGGGACAGAGCATCAAATTGGCCCATCTTGGGTCTCTTAGCTAAAAGAGGGTAGAGAACCTTAATAAACAAGCAACCTACTCAGACCCAATGGAATGCAGCAGACTTCCCCAAAAGTCAGTCAGAAGGTGGACAGGATGACAGGCAGCCCACATGGACACAGTCCACTGCAGAATCCCTCACTCGACAACTGCGTGCGCTTAGGCAAGGCCCTTGACCTCCTGGGGTCCCTGGATTGTCTATAGTCTGTCCCATAACGGGAATACTAATAACTGTAAGGGCTGGTGGCTCACACCTGGAATCCTAGCACTCTGGGAGGCCGAGGCAAGAGGACTGCTTGAGGTCAGGAGTTCAAGACCAGGCTGGGCAAGAGCAAACAACATCTCTACATAAAACAGAAAAATTAGCCAGGCGCAGTCGTGTCACATGCCTGTAGTCCCAGCTACTCGGAAGGCTGAGGCAGGAGGATCGCCTGAGCCCAGGAGTTTGAGGTTGTAGTCAGCTATGATGACACCACTGCACGCTAGCCTGGGTGACAGAGCAAGACCCTGTTTCTAATGATAATAATAATAACCATAAGGACAGTGCCTCCCCCTTACTACTGCGGCTCTGATCCTGCCTCCACCACGAGGATCCTGGGGAAACATGATTTGCTATCAGGCTGACCACATCTTCTATTTGGTCAAAGCTACTGAGTTGGGCTCGAAAGAGAATCTGGAGGCCACACAGTGTGGTCGCTGGCTCACCAGGACATCTGCAACAGAAGCAGGCCCCTGAGTCACGCTGAGCTCAAACTCCTCTTTCCCTCTAGGTGCACACGGCCCAGACGCCAGCAGCCTGGAGCATTTCCAGATGAAGGAGGCTCAATGTGGCATCGTGTGCGTGGGTGTGAGTATGTGTGCCCACTGAAATGCCCCCCCACACACAGCTTTGAAATAGGCTTATTTGTGACAACACCAGGCACCCCGATAAAGAGAAGTGACAATCAAGTGGCTGGGGGCCCCCCTGCAGGAAATGCAGAACGCTTGAGCTGGCCCCGGGCTCAGAATCCCACCAACTTGTCACTGGATCCCCTTCTGCCTTCCTGGGGAAAGGCAGGATTGCAAATCAAGTCTCAGGAGAAGTTAAGAAAGAAGGAACTCAGCTGCCCTTTTATTTTCCTTGCCTTCATGCACTGACATCCCTGAACTCTCATCTTCGTAGCTGAACTCCTTGCTTGAATAACTTAAATCACAATCTTAACTTTAAACTCAGATTCTTAAAAAGATCTAACTGAATATGAGGCATTAATGGAGACTATTGCGAAAAGAACATAACCCAACAAACTCAGGAAGACATAAGCAGGCGTTTCCGACAGGCTGTCATTAAAGTCCTTCTGTTTTCCCTAGAGAGGAGAATCACAGTAACACCCTACCTAGTTGGAAGCCCTGAGCAAACAGGTGTCCTCCCTGCTCTGAGACACAACCTTGACCCCAGAAAACAAAAATTTCTCTGTTCCATCAAGTCATACGCTGCAGAGCTTGCATGACGGATCCTGCCCGTGACTCCATGGAAAGCTCTTCTGGTCTTCTCTGGAAACATACTCCAGTCTAATAGGTTTGGTATCTGGTTTCTGAGCCCAGACCAAATTAGGAGGGACAGGGAGATGTTGGAGATCGGCACGTAGACAGCATCGACAAAGAGTCAGTGACACAGGCGACAGGAAAACCACAAGGAGGATGCACGAATTCAAAGAGCAGTAATGTCTGGCCACCTGCTAGGGCTTCCCCACGCACCTGGCAAGTGACAAACCCCCTTTCAGTACCTCCCTCAGTGTGTACCATCAGGAAGGCTCCAAGTAAAGTGATAAGTAGAAAAAAAATCCTGCAAATAAAAGAACATATGTGCTTATTTCAGATAAAATAATTTATATAAAAACATACACGGATATACATAAAAACATATGTACATTTACATACATATATGCCTATGTGCAGACAAATACATATACACATAGGCAACATATGTGTGCTGTTTTCGTAATTCAGAAAAAGATCTTTAAACATAGGTAGCAGAAATGACAAGGCTGCCTTGGTCCAAGGGAGGATGCAGGCCCTAACGGGGCAGAGCCCGACCACACTGCCGGAGACTCCAGGGCTGTTCCCGGATGTTCTCAGCAAGTTCTTCCAAATCTCATCCACATCCTGGACACAATGAATGGAGCCCGGCTGGGACCTGATTAGCTGGATTATGTCCAGGGCAACATGGATTAAGGGAAGAAGCCAACAATGAGTTTGGAAGAAACAGAGGGGTGGCAAAAATGTAGCTGACCTCTCTGCACCATCGAGGGCAGACAGACCCACCAGGGTGGCCCCCTCCAGGCCCTTCTGTTGGGGTGCTTCTCCAGCCAGCAAGAAGCATCCACCCTGCGTCCGTGGCTCATGTTCCACACTCACAGAGCATCCTCTGACTGCAAGAGTGGTTTCCCAGGCAGGTAGTGAGTACCAGGATGGGGGTGCCCAGCCAGGGGCTGCAAACACGTCAGGAACAGGACTTGACCCCACAGCCACTCCCTTCCGCTGACACTTTCCAGTTCTTAGAGCTTCCTCATCCATCCCCTCGTCTGACCCCACACCAGGTGAGGCACTCGGATATCATCCCATGACTATTTCAGCAGGACCATCGTGTGCCGGCACCGGGGCGGGTGAACCAGACAGATATGCTCCCAGTCTCAAGGCCCTTGAGTCCCCCTGGTTCTGAGGGGGAGAATTCAGGGCGAAGTGGCTCAGAACCAGCCCGGGCAGAGCCAGGACAAGCACCCGAGTCTCCTGTCCCTCAACGTGTCCTCCCTGTGTCACAGAGACCCCTATAAGTAGACAGGTGAGAGTTCTTGTTTGCAAATCAGCCTGTAGAACGCTTGGCGCCCTCGGTTTTCCCATGGCATCCTCCCCACCAGGAGAAAGGATCAAGTGGTGCTTCCGCATCTAGACCTGCCTGTGTCTCCTGCCACCCTGCCCTCCTCTCCCCGCTGCCTAACAGGCCCACAGCATGCCACCCCGACGGCAGCAGCCCACGGCAGCAGCCCAAGGTTCTTGGAACCCACGGGGAGCACCATGGGGAGGTTAATAGGCCGTCCAGACCTCTGCAAGGGAATCAGGTCAGCCCCAATTCTGTTATTATCATTGACATCCTGGGCAAAGAGAAATGCCATCATGGGGTCATGGGGAGACTAAGAGGATGACAGATCTCGAGGCAGACTCTTGCAAAGAAGCCACAGGATTTCTGCTGCGCAGAGAGCAGGAGCAGCTCAGCCCTGGAACCCAGGCTCCTCAGCGCTTCTGTCTCAAGTGTCCTCACCTATGTGTCTGCCTCAGCGTCTGTGTGTCTCCGAATCTGTCTCTGTCGCTGGAGTATCTGCCTCTCTCCCCCCACACGCCTCCCCCTCTCCCCTCCCCACTTCCCTCGGTTTCTCCAGCCCTCCATGCCCCCTCCTCACTCCCCCTCTAGTCAAAATGAGAAAAGGCACCTTTGGAGGCTGCCATGCTAATGCGAATCCTGGATGTTCCATCAATAATTAAAGCTCATGTGTTTTGACTTTTTAATTCATCATTTATTATTTTGCCTTTCAAGTGGCACTTCAAAGCCCTGCAAATTATTATTAATAATAGCACCGGGGAAAGGGTTTGAGGGCTCTTACTGCATGGGACAATAACATTCCTACACTCATCCCTTGGTGACATCTCACTCAGTGTAAACACATTACTGAGTCATGGTGAGAAGTCATTGTTTTTAACAAACGTATACACACCTTACACAAAGATTTCAACCAACTGGCTAAATCCCAAGCAACTCAGAAAGCTCCATGAGCTCCTTGTGAAACATAAGCCGCTGGGGTTTTAATCAAGCATGACCCTCCTCACTGCGGGTAACGCAGGCCGGAATGAGGCCTTCAGAGACCCTGAAGCTTTGCCCGGCTCCAAGACGACATGCGTCCAGAGTGGGTTTGGTTTTTGTTATATTTCACTTACGGGGAAACTGGTAGTTCTCATACCCCTTCCCAGACTAGATGCTCCAAAGATGCCTCCCACAGGGCCTCTCCCCTGATCAGAAAGGCAAATTCTCCAGAATGACTGACTCCTTCTCTGCTCTGCTAAATAAACAGTAACCTGTGGTCTATCGTGTGTCTCAACATGATTTTGCACATAGCAAGAAAATGTGCAAACCTAGATTTCGGATGGAGTGGCTAGTACCATTTAGTAAAAAGTCTGAAAGTCAGAGAGTTTTAAAAGCTTCTTTTCTAGAGCAGTCTGCAAACAGTGCCTTTGTGCAATAGAGGAGGATTTAAATCTCGTGTCCCTTTCCTTCCACCCCCACCTCTTTACATGCTCTACAGGGAAAGAATGGAAGGGAGGAAGCATTGCTCAACACCTTGAAAATGTGCTTTTCTCTTAAGGCCTCTCCCGGCTCAGTGCATTTTCACACTATTCTCATACATAATGCAGCACCATCAACTCAGTCTTTGACCCACTTATTAAAAATTCTGAACTGATAAAGTCTAAATTAAAGCACTTTCTTTGCATATTAGTAGATGAATTCTATGATTCTAACATTTTATAGAAGAAAACAGCATAACATCAAATATAAAATTGAACGTTGACTCGCAAATTCATGCTCTGACACTTGTGAGGTGAGTAAGTTTGGACAGGTTCCTTAACAGCCCTGGGCCTCAGCTTCCTTTCTGAGCAGTGGGCAGAAGTAGGGAGGAGATGGTATGAGCACCTGCTCTCCAGGGTTGCTTCGAGAGCTGCATTTATATCTGTAAAGCACCTTGCATAATGCCAGGCACTTAGAAGATATTTACTCACTCTAGTCTTTAAATTGTTAAAATTCTACAACCAAAATTATTGCATCCTTCACCTTAACCTATCAGGGAAACATAAAGCCCAGCCACACTCCCACTTTCTTTAAAGTCCTCTGTCGTCGGAGGACAGCTGCACCAATGATTCATGAGTTTACAGAGTGTTGTGAAAAGAACGTGATTTTTTTGCTCTTCCCACACATCCAACAATGCCCCCCTCCACATACACACACAGACACACAGTGCTAGAGTGGCTGTGGGCGAGGAATTGCAAAATTAAGCGATAAATTCCACTCAAATATTTGCTGAATTAATTCACAGCCACTCAGAGAGGCATTGCAATCCGCCAAACAGAAGAAGTGCTGACACTGTTTGTTGCAGGCTCTGGGATGCATTCGGAGTGTCTCCCTCTTGCATTCCAAGCCAATCATCACAAAGCAGGGGGAAGAAGGTTCCAGGCAGAGAGAACCAAAAGATGAAGAGCCCTGAGGTGGGAAGAGGGTGACAAGTGCAAGGAATGGGCTTCAGGCAAGGAGGAGAAGGTCAGCCAGGAGGCCCTAGACGTGGGCAGCGATGACGATGACCTGGGCCTTGCTGGGACCCGTGGGGAGTCTGGGAGCCATTGAGGGTCTTACCGCAGGGAAGGACTCACCCTGAGCTGTTTTTAGGCCATTCTGACTGCTGTGAGAACAGCACAGGGGCAGGAGGGCAGGCTCCTGGGAGTCCAGAGGACGAGGATGGAGGCTGTGACTGGAGTGGTAGCTGGCAGCCACCGAGGGGGTGAGAAGTGGCCAGATTGGAGATACCCGGGAGGATGGGGGTTAAAGTGACAGGTGTCAAGGAGAGAACTAAGATCCCAGGGGGTGCTTTTGAAAAGTTTGGGCTAAAATAAGCATTTATTTTTACTGGCTCTATAACTGATTACAAGGAAGAAAATAGTTTTTCTTAACTCCAAGAGATTTTGAATCTCTACCCTACTGATGGATTGAAGAATAACAAAAATATTAGAGCCATAAGCAGTGGATTAAGTATGTGACAAGGCGGATAAGGAAACTCAGATTTCAATTACACATAACAAAGCTCCAACGAACAGACACGATTTCCCACAGCACGTGAGCATCACTGTCTCAAGGTGAAGAGTTTTGTGACAATAGCCCAGTGGAGTTAAAATAGACTCTCGGAGCTGACCTTCTTGCCAACAGCCTACTCCGTTCTATGATAAAAGAAACAGGAGAAGGTATTAATCTGACAGCAGTCACCCGGCTATTCCTGGTCCTCATGCCTTCCCGCCCTCTGACTTACAAACATATCCCGGCATCCTGTTATTCTCATGGCAACATCTTAGAGACCAGCTCCGTGCTTTGTCTTCTCAAATCTCTCGCATAAAAGCCTCAGTTTCCCTTTATCTCAATGTTCCTGCTACTTAAAAGGCACACTTCTGGTTTCCGCTGGAATTTTAATGTAAGACGCATTAAATAATTAGGGGCTTATCCTTCTGTCTTAATTCATTACAGGATGTGTCGATCAAGCATCAGAAATAAGAAAAGGAAAGAATCAGGGATTTCGCTGGAGTTTTGGCTTTCCCAGCTGGGAGAAGAGCCTGCGTGCTCCAGTATGAATGAGGAATCTGACAAATGTTGCCAAAATTAAGACGGAAAATCTCTGACTCCTGACATTTCCACGTCGCCCTTCCTTCAAAAGCCAGCAAGGGGGTGAGGGGGGTGTCATTTACCTAGCTCAGGTGATACTGCTGAATGAGACCACAGAGAGACCTGGCCAGCTCCAGATGACAGTCCTTAACGACAGTCCCACCAAATCACCATGGCACAGCCTCAAACTCAATAAAAATCTTATAACAAAGACATCAGTGATAGGGGAAAAAAGCATTTCTGCCAAAAACTACAAAAATACCCAGATATAGAGAAAATAATCAGGAACTTCTTAGGTCCCATTTCAAGACCAAGGTCCCACAAACACCCCATTTCCTCCTTAGACAGCATTTTTCACCCCAGGACTTGAAGTAATGCCTCAAAATGAGGGCAGGAAAGAGACAGAAAGGGTTTATGTCACTCAAATGGGACAAACACTTGATTCTTAGCTATTCATGAATGCTTGCCTGAGAGATGTTGTTATGGTCTGAATGTTTATGTCCCCACCTGCCCCGTTAAATTCATATGTAGAAATCCTAACCTCCAGGGTGACAGTATTAGGAAGTGGAACCTTTGGGCAGTGATTAGATCAGGAGAGATTTGCGCCCCTATAAAAGAGACCCCAGAGAGACCCCTCACTCCTGTCGCCATGAGGACACAGCAAGAAGGCACCATCTATGAGCCAGAAAGTGGGCCCTCCCCTACCCCAGTCTGGCTTGAATTCAGGCTTCCTAGCTTCCAGAACTGTGAAAAAGACATTTTTGCTGTTTATAAGCCACCCAATTTATAGGATTTTGTTAGAGCAGCCCAAACAGACTGAGACATCCATCCACAGATGAGCTCAGCCACCCCACCGCTGTGTATCAAACACTGTCCACCTTGGATCTGGGCAGACTCACTTCTTGACACCTGCACCCGTGGTAAAAGCAGGGTCTGGGGGCCTCTGGAAAGTGTGAAATGCTGTTCCTGGCCAGGTGCGGTAGCTCACACCAGTTATGCTAGCACACTGGGAGGCTGAGGCAGGAGGATCACTTGAGGCCAGGAGCTTGAGACCAGCCTGGGCAATAGCAAGACCTGGTCTCTACAAAAAGAATAGAAAAATTGGCTGGGCATGGTAGTGAGTGCCTGTATTCCCAGCTACTCAAGAAGTTGAGCCAGGACAATTGCTTGAGCCCAGGAGTTTGAGGTTACAGTGAGCTATGATAGGGCCACTGTACTCTAGCCCAGGTGACAAAGCGAGACACTGTCTCAAAAAAAGGAAAAAAATGCTGTTCCTTCACTTTCTCAGGGAATTAGGGGTACCCTTATCCCCAGGGTCTGGAGCTTCTAAGCAAGGACCATGGTGGTTCTGGAAGGGCCATGCCCAAGTTTGGCCCCTGGACACCCCTGAAACCCACACTGTCCTGATTCTCTGCCGCAGAGTAATACTGTCTCCAAGTTATCCCAGATCACAGCTTGGGCCTTATATCTCACCCCTGTGCAGCTTCCCTCTCCCGCTGCTCAGAAAACAGTTCACCTCTGAGCTGTGCAGCCCCTGGGCCATCATTATAATTATTTATTTATTTTTAAGAGGTGGGGTCTCACTATGTTGCCCAGGCTGGAGTGCAGTGGCTATTCACAAGAGTGATCATAGCTCCATGACAGCATCAACCTCCTGGGCTCAAACGTTCCTCCCACCTCAGCATCCCGAATAGGGATGGGACTACAGACATGAGCCCCTGTGACTGTTGATCACTATAATTTTTAAAAGGCCCTGTGTGTACCCCCTTCCCCCTCAAACCACATCTTCCAAATGCAGTTGACTTTCTCTCTGCTCCAGCCTCCTTCCACTGCTCCTTCCAAAATGTGAGTTCTTTGTCTGAAATTCTTAAATTCCTACTGCCCTCCTTGTTTGTATTGGGGTTCAGGACACACCACCCCAAAATATGGCCGTAGGAGACAGAATATGCCACCCAAAATGTACTTCTTTGGCATTATCTTGAGCTGGTGACTCTCAAAAACTGCTGACGGCTTTGAAAAGCTGTCCTTTTGCAAATGAGGTTGACATCTATACAGGAAATCTACATTAGTAAACGTGAGAGACTCAATCTGTGTAACAAGACAACCTTCATTCACCATAGGCTTCCTCCCCTCACCCTCCCATGACTTGTCTCCACCCCAGCAGCCCCAGGCCCCGTCCCTTTCTGCAGGTCAGGATGCCAATAAGCATCAACCCTCTGACTCTTCCAGTCTCGTATTTTGTGGGACTCCCATGCATTTGCATGTAATTAAAATGGTTTTTCTCCTGTTAATCTGTTTAATGTCGATTTAATTCTCAGCCCAGCCAAAGAACCTAGGAGGGTGGAGGAAGCCATTTCCTCTCCCCTACATTTGCTGACTTGCTGTGACTAATCTCATTCAAGCTCTGGCTTTATGGGGCCATACCAGGCCTCTCGGCAGCCAGACCCTGCATGGCTATCTACAAGGCCACACGTTTTTCAGAAGGAAAAAAATCTATTTCCGTCTACACATATAAGAGGATATTAAATAAAATGATGTGACATTTTTTTCCTTAGCTAGGATGAGCTGTGAGCCCTGGCATCGGTCCCCTAGTTCCCTGTAGGACAACAGCCAGCCTATTCCAAACAGCTGCCCTGGCAGCCTCTGATGCACAAAACCATTCTCCATCTGGGGGCGTAAGAGTCAAGGTTCTGTATTAACCCGGGAGGACCGCAATAGAGAACTTTCCGAATGCCATTTTCCAAACAATCCTAAAAGACAAAGGCCGACTCTTAATTCTGAGAATAAGGACCCACATGTTAAAAGAGCCAGGCTGCCTGATCTGAGGTCACAAATGTAGAAACTCAGAATGAAAGAAAGTCAACTTGTGCAGCAGGCACACACAGCACAGTAAAGAAACAGAGGTGGGCTGTGTTCTCCCTTTCTTTCCTTGAACACAAACCCAAATCTGATCTTGTGACTCCCCTCTGAACTCCATCAAAGGCTCCCCCTGCCATCCAAATTCCATAGCATGACTCCTAAGGCTTTCAGCCATTTCCCTCTGGTCGTGCCTCCCACTCCCACATCCTGTGTGCCCAGAGTTCAAGCCAAACCCAAGGGCCCTGTCTGCTGTGAGCCCTCTGTCCCTGCTTGCTGTTCCCTTTGCCTGGCATGCCCTTCCTGCCCAGCAGAGACCTGATAGTCATTCTAGTCTCAGTGGAAAAGCCACTTCCTCCATGCAGCCCTCCTGTCCTGCTCTCTCCATTGCTTGAACCCCCACTGAATGCTGAACCCTCATCCCGGTTGCCTACAACCCACGTGCACAGTTTGGGGGGATGGCATCAGCCCCTCCAGTAGACTGTAAGCTCCTTGCAAGCTGGGGCTGTGCACCCCACGCATCACCTTGGGCCCCCCAAAGTGCATAGGGCCTGGTCCCATCCTTCACCTACGGCCACCATTCTGCCTTTTGGCCTTTTCTATCTTACAACTTGACTGCTCCAATTTTATCTTCTAATATTTTTGACCAATAAAATGTTAACATTTGGATATGGAGGAGATGTTTCCCAGGACCTCTGAGATGTGGGCAATTCAGACCATCTCCAGAAAAGCCTGTACCCAGTCACCCCAAACACACACACACCTTTGGTTCCCTTTCATTTACCAAGTCAGGCATTGAAGCCCCGAAGTTTAGAAGGGGTGGTCACATTTGGAGAGGTGGGAGAAAGAAGGGATGTAGGAAATCACAAATCCATACTCTTTTGAGCCTAGACTAGGAAATGTCGCGTGGAAACCAGGAGAGGAGCACAATGACCAGAAGGTGCACTCTGAAAGGAACCGGCGCTGAGCAGGCTGGTGACAGCAGTTCCAGTCACAGGCACAAAGGGGCTTCCTTGTCATGAACAGTGCAGAGGAGTGATACTAACGTGCCCGTTTGCACAATGTATCAGTGTTTCAGTGTTTTTCACTGTTTCAGTGCTACAATAAAAAAATAAAACAAAACCACGATGATCTCCCGTATATGTGGAATCTAAAATAAAGTTGAACTCAGAGAAGCAAAGAGTAGAACAACGGTGGTTACCAGGGCTGAGGGGTGGGAGGAGATGTTGGTCAAAGGATATAAAATTTCAGTTAGTGGGAATTAGTTCAAGAGATCTACTGTACAACTTGGTGACTGTGTGTAGTCAATAACAACATACTGTATACTTGAAAATTGCTAAGAGAGTAGATTTTAAGTGTTCTCAACACACAAAAATTAGGTGGGGTAACACATATGTTAATTAGCTTAATTTAGCCATTCTACAATGGAAGTTTTGTCACTTTAAAAAAATGAGCATGGTATTTCATGAATGTTGCATCCATCATTTCTTCTCCTGGGTGCCCAAATACCCTCTGCATTCTCTTTCTTATCTGTGGGATCCTTCAACAACAGAGGGGTTATGGTGTTAACCCCATTTCGTGGATGTCATAACTGAGGCCCCAAATGCCAATGGTGCCAAGTCACAGAGTCAGCGGGCCCTGCCACGTGCCCAGGAACCAGGGACAGGCCTGCAGCTGTCCAGTAGCTGTTTTCTGAGGAGGGATTGCCGAGCTTTGCGTTGTTCTTAACAGCGGAGGTGGCTGGTTAGGGCTGATCTGGGCAGACTCTCCCCTCTTTAACTCGGGAGCACCAGGTCGGCTTATCAGGCACACCCTCACCTCCAGGCCACCTGCATTGCTGGGCCAGGTAAAACGTGCAGGTCACAGAGATGGACTGACAATCACACCCATTGGAAAGACAAAAAGCAAACAGAGAACCTCCAGTCAGGAGAAAGAACACTCGACAGTCCACCCAGTCCACGAGCACAACGAAGGCAACAGGACAGCCCCACCCTGGGAGAGAGCAGCAGAGGCAGAGAGCTCTGCAGGCCGCAGCCTCAGCTCAACACAGCCCTACACCCTGTCTACAGGGGCAGGTGGCTGCTGGACCAGGGTCTTGGGTCTGGGAGTGACTCCTGGACCACTCTGCATCCAGCCATAGGGTAAGGCCATGCCCCAGAGAGAGGGTGGTCAGTGTTCATGGCATGTGCTCCATGGTGGACTCGGATCCACTCTTCCTTCCTCTGCTACCTGAGCAGTTGGACAGGATGGACATCGAGAAGGAAGACTCTGGTTTGGCAGTCCTGCTTCTCGGCATTGAGCGGGCAGCAGGCGGAGCCACCAGCTGTGGAGCTCTCTTTCCAACCCTGCGTCTTCCTGCTGACCCCAGAGCCACCAGCAGTGAGGAGCCTGGGCAAACAGTGCCACGCAGGACCACACTCCTCTGGCCCCTCGACTGGCCCTGTCCCTCTCGTCACATCTCTCAAGCTTTGCCCTGGCACCTGAAGATGCTCACTATAGGTGCCAAACCTGGGAGTTGTCCCGGGAGCATGTTGCTACCCCGTGGCCCTCCAGTTAGGGCAGGGGACATGAGCTCAGCTGTTGAGCGGCACTCGTGGACCAAGCCAAGGACCAGGGCCCCCGAGCCCGGCTCTTCTCTCAGGGTCCTCACCCCCCAGCCTGGCTCTGGGCCCCTGCAGGCAGCACCCAGGCTGAGGCACAAACTCCCCCAGCAGCAGGAAGCCTTCAGAGGTCAGCACAGGTTACAGAGAAGATAACCTGGCCCAAAATGCCCCAGGACTAAGCCAGCTTGTAGATCAAAGGTGGTCATTCTAAAAGCCACAAATTCTGATGCTTTACATTTTCCAGGGGGGTTTGGGGGCAAGAGTGTCCATTTTTCTAAAGCCATCCTGGTGATAACCCCTGTACAAATCCCACTGTGAGTCACAGGAAACATAATCCCTCTTTTTTAAGTTGAGTTATTTTTTTCTACTTGCAACCAAAGGTGCCTAGCTGAGGCCACAGGCAAAGCCCGTCTGTGAGGAAGGGATGTTCCGGGTACAGCTCTGCCTGGAAACGCCCTCTTAGACCCTGGGCTCCTGGTCACAAGACCTCCCTGCTTAGGGCAAACTCCGCCAGTCACTGGTTTAGGAGTCCAAACAGCGCTCACCAGCACAGGCTGGACCACCACGGGGATCCCGGCCTCACACCCACCCCCAGCTGCCTCTCCCTCTCGCCCTGTGCACTTTTTTGCCTTTTCCTCCTTCCCCAGAGACTGCTGCTGTGACCCAGATGGTCCTCCCTCCCCCCAGGAGAGCGTCGTGGGGCCACTGGGGCCACTTGGTCAACGAAATGCACAGTCACAGGATCCCTTCTGAAGGAGGTTCAGCAGGGAAATTCCACACATGACCTAGACGTGGGCAGATGTTTTCCCTAAAGTAATGCCAGCCTCTCCTGCCTTTCCTGGAGGGAAAATACTTCCAGACCCCTCCAGGCACCTTCCCTTTCATGTAGAACAATGAACAATTAGCAATTCCATCAGGGGCCTGATGAATGGCCGAGAGGAGCAGCTCCGGATGCCGGGCCCCTGGATGCGGCTGCTTCCTGCGTTCCAGAGACCCGATCCCTGAGCCCCCTGAGCCCCCTGAGCCCCGTGGAAGACGTTGCTTGCACAGCGCTGCTGCCGAAAACACGGCTCCCCCCGGGTGGGCAGCGCAGCGGCAAACAGGCTGGCGGCTCTGTGATACTCCGGCCTGCATGGTTTTCTCCCCAGCAGGGGACAGACAGCAGCCCAGGTGTTTTCTAAATGCCAAGCTTCAACCTAGATGACGTGGCCTGCTGTGGCCATGGAGCCAGAACATGAAATTCAGACTCCGGGAGTCACTGGTCACATCTCTGTGGCCTTGAGTGGTTTTGACTCAGGTGAGTCCCAACAGGTGTCAGGTACTGAAAGGTCACGAGTTTGTCCAGCCACCTCTGGGCTTGTCAGATCTCAGGAGAGATCAGCTTTCTCTTACGAGGTCCACAGCCATTTTCCATGTGGAATGAACAGAGGAAACACCCACCTCCCTTGGAACTGACCTCAAGAACATCCCTAAGGAGACGGAAGGAGCCAGAAAAGAAAAAGATACTTTAGGCAAAGACACAAGCTAAGACTGAAGGGAGGGCCTGGCCCAGGGGCCCAAGATGGGTCATTTATCCCCAAATAAACTATCCATGCCACTTCTTCATGGGAGAAAGAATCTGCAATCTAAGCTATTTGACTGCCTGGAAGGATGCCTCTGATTTGAGTTTACCAAATGATACAGTCCATCTAAAAATATGTATTTTGTTAGCAAACTGAAAGTTAAAGGGAAAAGATTAAAATGACTACCTGAATCACTTTGAGTAATGACCGGCAGGAAAAGCCTAAGGGATATTCTACAAACGATGTGCTTGTGGCATTTAAAACAAATTTCTGTTTAGAAAAAGCCCTCTGCGATTTCTAAGATCCTTATGTTTCCAGTTCTAAAATCCTCAGGCTCTGGAGCTCCCAGCACCGTGGCGTAAGTGAAGCTGGAATGTTGATGGGAAAGCCGGCCCAGCAGTTGGCCTGAGCTCTCGGCCCCATAAGGACACGGAGCTACCGGGAGCTGTCAGCAGAGCTCCAGCAAACCCTGGACAGAGCCCCCCACCCGCCTCGGCCCCCACAGCTCTGCCCAGTGCCAGAGGCTGCTGCTGCTTCAGGCAAGAAGAGCTGTGCCCGCTTCCATTTAAGGAGAAAGCAGAGGAAAAGGCGAAAGCAGCAAACCCAGAGGATACGAGTCCTTCTGGATAAGGAGGGCTGGCAGGTACTGAACCTGCAGGAAGTCCACCACCTCAACCTCAACACGTCATTTCTTGCAGCCCTGGGGACGCACTGCACAGAAGGCCCACCTACCAGGTCCCAGGGGCTGTTTTCCTTTGTAAGGGCTAAGAGCTCAGGAACAAAGGTAATTTAGTGCTCAAAATCCCACTCCAGCGTCCTCACAAACCCTGCCGTGCTTGCAGCAGTGGTCTGGTCTGACCAAAGAGCAGTAAAGGCAGGAGGAGAGACCAGCCCAGGAAAGGGACAGAGCTGCCCGCTGAGGGAGTGCAGGAGAGTGGTGGGGTTCAAAGCAATGACAGCCCAGACTCTCGTAGACCACCAGGCAAGGGGAGCAGGGGCAGGAGCCTGACTGGCAGGCAGGGCCTTCCTTGGAGGCCCTGGCAAGCGGTTTCAGCTTTAGACTAAAAGCAGTGGGAAGACCCATGACCTGGACTGTTCTATGAAGAAGGGAGGTGAGGGTGATGAGGAAAACCCCCATCTATTACTTAGCACAGCAGCCACCTGAGACCCCCACCCCTCACGGAAGACCCGCATCAGCATAATACTAACTTAACACCTGGCCCATCAACTAACCTATTACCTGGCTCATCACCATAACACTAAATCTATTACCTGGTCCATCAGCATAACACTAAACCTATTACCTGGTGCATCAACATAATACTAACCTATTACCTGGCAGGCATTAGTCACCTGAGACCCCAACCCTTGGATCACCCCAACTTAATAAAAGTGGGAAAAATTGGGTAGACGGGGTTCAGAATTTGGTGGCGAGACCCCTCTCAGCCCGCCGGCGAATAAAGCTTGATTCTCCGACTTTCCGTGGGCCGCTCGGTTTGTCCTCGGGACCACTCGCTGTAACACTTGCTGTAACAAGGGGGAAGGTGAAGACAAGCTTTGACTATCAGGTTTCTGGTTTCAGCATGGGGTGGATGAGGGGCCACAGTGCTGAGATGACGAGGTTGGGAGTTAGGCTGAGTTCGGGAGAATGTACATTTGCTTTGGTTTTGTTTTCAAGAGAAGGATGGTCACCAGAGGTCTACCTTGGACATGTTAAGCCTGAGCTATCCACGAGCAATCCAAGAGGAGCTATGAAACAAACAACTGGGTAAACGATGCTCAGATGAGAGGCAAGGATATAAAGTGGGGCATCACCAGGTCCTAATGTTATTTAAATCCATGAGCACAAAGGAGACATCTTAGAGAGAACAGAGAAACAAAGAAGGTTGCCCCGGCTGGGGGCTGTCCTATGCTGGTAGATGGCCTTGAAGTCATAAGGGTGGGGACACAGGTCTGAGCCCTGCAGGGACCATCTGCACAACCAGGGTCTGCAAATTACAACCTGCTGCCTGTTTTTGTAAATACACTCTCATTGGAACATTGATTTACATATTGTCTGTCGTTGCTTTTGCGCTGTAACAGTTGAACTGAATTGTTGCACAAAGACCAGATGGCTTGCAAAGACTAAAATGTTTACTATCTGATCCTCTACAGAAAGAGTTTGCTGACCCCTTGACTTAAACCATCCACAGCAGACTCAGCTTCCTTATCTATAAAATTTGTCGGCCTCACAGGATTAATGGATGTGATATTTCTGTAATGAAAAATTCTGGCACAGACACGGCCCCCAGGAGTTTCTGTTGAATCCAAGGCTACCCAGCAAGGCTAAGGGGAAGAGCGTTTCACTTCTGGCTTTGACACTGCAGCATCCAGCTCTGTGTCCACATTTGGCAACAACAAACAGCACACACTTCTTCTCCAGAAACAACTGCTAAAGAGAATTTGAATCTGTAAATACAAACAGAACCAATGTCACCCAGCTACCGCTTTAAAGCAGGATGGAGGTGTGTAAGCAGTTCTGACTTAGTTCTCTGTGGTCCACTAGTCTCCCCTAGACCCTTGTCCAACCTGAAACAAAAGCATCAGTCCATAAACAATTGGTTTTCACGGAACAATTGTTCACAATGCCCAAGTCTTCATCGTTAATCTTAAGGGAAACGGATGGAATTGTTCAACATCCTTTGCTTACCCCAGAACGCTGCACTAGCTAGGGTAATCCATCTGGCAAGAGCAGCCAATCATATTTCAGGCTAAAATGGTTTCCTAGGCAACCAAAAATATAGCCACAGAAACAGGCTATAGACAGTGGAAAGAAACACAGGGATGGGGATGGGAGGGTCGATGAGGAAGGGGACCCAGAATCCACTGACCTTGATCTGATGCTCACCTGCAGAGCCACACTCAATGGATATCTGAATCCTAGCTGCCACCCTCAGAGGGGCACCCTACCCCAGGGTCCCAGCAGAAAGGACGGCAGGACCCCTTGGACAACTGACAGCTACCTGGAGGGCCTTCAGCCCACCTTAGAGAAGATAGTGAAGGGCCAGAATCCTTGGGGACATGGCACAGGGCCACAGGACCATGCTGGAGACATCCAGGAATGACGGCAGTGGAAAATGCACCCAAGAGGATCCTTTGGGATGAGTCCCCCCTCCCGCTCTACAGATAACTTTGCAGCTTATTCGTTCAGTTTTAGGAAGGGAAAAACTCTAATTCTGCCCAACAATAATATCCAAAGTAAAATCTGCATCCAGGAACTCAGAAACTGGCTATAGCCCACATTAGGAACTGTCACTGAAGCTAAATGACTTAGCCAAGGGTCATCTCCAGAAACAAGGTTTTGAAAAGGATCCAGTGAGGACTAAAGAGACCCCTGCCAGGAGCCCCAGCGGCCCTTTCTGGCCTCCTGAGCCACTGAGAGGCTGGCAATTCTCTGGCACAGGGTGCCCCCACTTCAGCAGCTGTCTGGCGCTTTTACCTTCTCACAGTCTTTACAGACGTGGCATCTCACCTCTGAAAAACCCTGTGAGGCAGTGGGGCAAGATCGGAGTCATCAAACCATCTCTGTAGCTCCAAAAGACAGGGTCAGGAACCACAACCGATGGAAGGCATCAGAACCCCGCTTTCTGATCTGTGACCACAGATGCCTGGAGAGCTCCAAACCACTCCAGCTAGTGACGTAGTGCCCAAAATCTCTCGTGACCTGGCCACTCTCTAGCTGCATCTGATCCCACCCACCTTCTTCTCAAATCCCAGCCCAAACTCATCAACTTTCCCCAAACTAGCTCCCAATCCCGTTTTCTTGTCTCGGCTAATGCCACTTCTTTCTCTTAGCCACCAGACTGTGAAACCTCCACTCTGTGTTTGCCACTGTCTGTCCCCTTCCCTCTCCTGTCTCATCAACCAAAAGGCATCTCCTGTTGCTGTCTGCTTCATTTCTCTCCCATCCATCCTGTCCCTTCTATTTTGGCCCTCACGGGTCTACAGAGGCATGGGTTTCCGTATTTGTGATCTGTTTTTCAGAACTAAGGCATGTGTTCTCTGAGCGTGGGGCAGCAGTCCCACCAGAACCGCCACTTTCGCTGTCAGACGATAACAGCCACCCCCCACCGTAGGCGCTCAGTGGCTAAGATGTGGGGATGTGGAGGAAGCTGAGGGAGCCCCTGCAACAGGGGTCTCCAACTACACAAAGGACAAGGTACTCAACGCTGCCTCGCTTAGCAGAAACCACGCCACAAGGGGCTACTGCGGAAGGAAGGGTTGAACAGCAGGTCTAATCGATAGACGCAGACCACAGTTACCCAGGGGCTTCCGCCCCTCTCGGATTCCCACTGGCCACGCTGAGAAGTAAGTGCCCTCTGTGCAGAGCTCTCCTCTCCCGGCTACCCATTCTCTACCTGGAAACAATGGCCACCCTTACTAGAGAACTTCCTCCCCAGAGAGGTGGCTGGCTGTTTGTCATGGACCAGGGATGGTGAGGAGACTTAACTAGCTCAGGGCTTCTCAAGTTCTGACATGCTTGCAAATCACCCAGGCGTCTTTACAAGTCCCCGGTTAAAATGGGGATTCTGATTCGGCCAGTCTGTGGTGGGGCCTGCGACTCTGCATTTCTAACAAGCCCCCAGAGGAAGTTGATGCTGGAATGTGGACCACCCTGGGAGTAGTAAGGGACTGGTCACCACTTGAACCTTCATCCCCCAGCCTCAACCCCCAATCCCACATGCCTCCCTGCTGCTCCAGTCTTGGAGCTTCAAGAGTTGTTCAAAAGGGAAGGTACAGGACTACAAATGGCCCTCTCTCCCCACCCCGCTGCACTCCTGCACAGAATGCAGCTGTCAGCTGGGGCTACAAAAGCTGCCCAGAGGCGCCCCCCAAACCTGCAATCTGAAGGAAAGAAATCCTAAAACTAAAATAAATAAATAAATCCTTCAGTCACTTCCAATCCACTCTTCAGCTCCGGCCCTCCTTAAGCCAACCTCTCACAGGAAACAACCAGAGAACAAGAGAAACATTCACTCTAGGTTCCAGTTGTCATGGGCTGTAACTTGGGGCAGGTGCGCAGGCTGTGTTCCTCTCCATCGGCAGCCCTGACAGCATCATCTTACAACAGAAGCTCTTTCCTGCCAGGGACCCCAACCCTATTTCCTGTATTATTCATGTGCATGCATTTTTAGGTGCATGGAAATACGTACTATCATGAAAGACATGTGCCCATGCAGAAAAGAAGGAGCTCTCTTAATACATTTTTTTAAATCCTCAAGACTGGAAAAGAGCACATCTGTAGTAGAGAAACAAGCCCTAGTTATTCAGACAGCAGAGATGGGTTTTGAAGAGGACAGATGCTAGCCATGGCACTAGCTCCAAACATTTCCTCTCTCCATCTTTAGAACAAAATTGTTAGAAGCTGGACAGTGGGATTCTGTGAACAAGCAAATATACTATCTTAAAGATCTATATTTAGAGACATTTCAGACAGTTCTAGGGAGAGAAGCCTCAGGCAGGTGCATATGGACCAACTCGACCATGAAAATATTTGATAAGCCACTTCCATCACAATGTGGTTATTCAACCTGAAATTTTACTTAAATATCACTATCCCCATAGGGCATAACCTTAAGGGACCTTACCCAAAAAGGCACATCTACCTAACAGAAGCTCTCCAAACTCAGCGCTCAGCCAACAGAACACTGCTCATTTATCAACTCAACTGGCAAAGAGGGCGGGATGGCAGGGGCTGGTGAGCTCCATTTCCAATGGCTGAGGAGCACGTTTTCCCAAACATACAGTCACATTTCTGTTTCTA
Source organism: Varecia variegata (assembly GCA_028533085.1). Lineage (NCBI taxonomy): Eukaryota > Metazoa > Chordata > Mammalia > Primates > Lemuridae > Varecia > Varecia variegata. The sequence goes on along the minus strand of CM052446.1, from coordinate 54,821,214 downwards.
AAGCTCTTTGGTAGGTCTAAGCTATGATAGCCAGCTAAGCGCCTGTCACTGATTAACTAATTTCCAGTTTAGAGGCTTTCAAAAATTGGGTTAAACTGTACTTTTCTGCCTAGGCTCGAGGTGTATTTCCATGCACCTAGCAACACTACACAAAAAGAGAAACAGGGCAGGCATAGTGCAAGGTGCGTGGCATTAAAAAAAAAAAAAAAAAAACCCTCAAACACGATGCGCCTCCATTGTAAGACGATGCTTTCTGGAGCCATAGGGATGAAGAGAAATGATACACACTTGCCCCAAAGAATGATTCCTTGCTAAAGAGCCGGAGCTTGGAAAACCATGAGGTTCAGCCTGGCATGACATCACCACACGGAGCCAGCCCCTCACTGAAGCCCAGGTGTGGGGGACAAGGGAGAAAGCCTGGCATGGGGCCCCAACCCTCCCACACACACCAACCCCTACAATCTTTGAATCTACACATCAATGACTCTTAAGAACCCACAGCCTTACCACTCGACCCCACCCCCAAGTCTCCAGGAAATACTCTTCTCTGAAATGCATTCTTCTCTTTGGAAAAGGGGAGCAAGGAGGGCTGAGAGGTCCACTTTGGATACAAGCCTGACTTGCTGAAATAGGACCCGGCAGGCAGACCTATTCAACAAGCACCATCCTCCAAACATGCCTGGGTAGGTAATGGAGCCGACCATAACAGAAACGGCAATTCTAATAAACACTCATCCAGCATAAAGGCCACTTCTGACCACATTAGCTCTGTGGTTTAGAGAAAAGATCGGGTTGCTGGATCGATGCACAGTCAAGCACTGCCTCGACCAATGACAAGACTGTTCGGCTGTTTTTACTAATAATAGCAAGGGCCTCGCTCTCCAGTGTTCACCAGAGAGTGAGTACATGGGTGATGCTTAGGCTAACCGGACTGAACATCCACCAGTGCACTCCACGCCATCTGCCCAGCCGTGGGAGTGGCTGCCGGTATACTGGTCTGTCTCCATGGGCACGGTGCTGCCACACTCATGGGTTCTTCCTGGGAGGAGGCCGCCTTTGACGCCGGCTGTTCCCTTGCAGGAAATACCAGTGTGCCGGGCGTGCAGAGGAAAGACGCGGATGGCCCAGGAAGCCCCCAGCCATGCATCCGCAGCTGAACAACCAAAACCAAATTCCAGGGAATCATTTCCGTCTACACCAGTACCTTGGGGCTGCCAGATGCTCATCCCAGAGGGGGCACAAAATGCTAGACAGAGCAGCCACCAGGTAAAGCCCTGCCAGGCTGCCAAGAAACCCAGGCCTGCAGGGGCACCCGCATCAGGAGAGGCGACACTAACAAAGCCTGGCAGCTTGTCCTCCCTGGGGGGCTCCGGGCGGAGCACTTACATGGCCTCGGAAGCCTCCTGATTCAGGTCGCTGGCTGGGGCTGGCTGCAGGGACTGCGACCCTCCCATCGTCGCTGTGCCCTGGCGCGCAGACTAGCTGCGAGCGGGGCCAGCGTCCTGGCGCGATCCTCCAGCCGGGAGCCCGCGGCGGGCCGGCCGGCGGCCGGGGCTGCTGCACTGCAGAGAGGACCAGCTGCTGGCATCCGTGGCGGCGGCGGCGAGGAGCTGCCCGGGCCCGGGGGGCGAGCGCCGCGGATGTGTGCGCGCGAGGGTGGCCGGCGCGCGCCCAAGTGTGCGCGCGGCTCTGCCCGGGGCCGAGAGTGGAAGCCCGAGCACCGGTGAGGTCCGATCGGCTCTTCTCCTTCTGCTCCTAAACCCCTCGGCCGCGGGCTCCTGTGTGTGACACGATGATGTCATCATCACCGAGCAGCCCCGACGCCTGCATCTTCACAAAGCTCCAGCGCTGGCTCCGGAAACAAGGCTGGGGGAGGGGGCGGGCGAAGACCCTCCCTCGGCCCCAGCCTCCTCCCGCCTCGCCGGGACCGCCCGCATTGTGTGGCTTTGAGATGCAAATGAGCCGCGGGCGGGGAGCCGGGCCCCAGGAAGGAGGGGCGTAGTGGTCGGGCGGGCTGACCACCAAGAGTGGGGGTCTCTGCTGGCTTATCCCTCCTGGAAGAAGGAAATGGTCTGTCCCGCCTGCCAGGGGATGGCTGGAGGACAGGTAAATGGGCTGCAGTGGGGACGCAGCAGCGAAGCTGTGAGACATGTGCGCCCTTTCCCACTGCGCGCTTCTCTTTCCTCAGGCCCCGGGCTCTGGAGGCGCCTGCCCGGCCTCCAACACCACCTTTACCCCCCACAATCTGCAGGGGGTTGGAGCAAGCTCGGGAGAAAGCCACACGGGGCCTGCAGGTCTGCAACACCATCTCTGGCCACCAGATGAGTTCCCCACAGAGCCAAGCCCTGTGCAAAAGCTCACGCTAAACAAACAGAAGCCAGGCAAGCTGAGCAGCCCCAGTCAGGCCCGAATGCAACAACAAGCTGTACGGGGAAGAGGCAGCTCTCCGTGACATGCAGTGGCTCAGGGCTGAGCCTGCAGGAGTGTCCCCCAGCGCCCAACCCCATCCCCCTGCCAGGCAGCCATGCACACCTGTCAGCAGCCAAGTCCCCATCCCTGGCTTCTGGCTGGCTCCAAATTCCTCAAGCCTGGAGGCTCCTGGGCCTGCTCCGCAAAGGCTATTACAGAAAGATTTCATCATCTGCATAGGCGCAGGAGGTTTAGGGGCACACCCTGAGACCTGACCGTCCCCTCCTGCTCCGAGTTCAATGCAACCACTTTCTGAGCGCCAAACACAGATTCACAACGGAATCCAAATGGAACCTCTGATGGGTAAGTGGAAGACATCTACGTTTTCCCAGGATTTCTTCACCCATGAAGCAGTAAGTCTAAAATGTACCTAAACTGTGGCCAAAAGAAAAATTAAATAAAAATAAAACTGTTTAAAGCATTTTAAAATTTCCTCCAATACACCTAGTGTTTTCTGGAAATGTGGCCAAGGATGTTTGGATGGGCACTTTTGGGATTTCCACTCATGATGTCAGGGTAGTTCTAAAGCTTCCAGCTGGGCTGACTTTTCTCTGTTCATACTTAATATCAATGTCAAACAAAATGCCAATCAAAATTGTGTCCCAGGATGCAACAACATGAAATTTCCGGGAAACACTGAGAAGGTTTACTTTTGCATTTATATGAAAATAGCTACTGATTATGTCAATCTCGCAGTGAAGGTAACTGTCAGGGGTGGCAGGATAAGGCTTGCTCTGGAAAGCACCTCCCGGGGAAGCTGTCATTCACTGTCAGCACTGGGTGTCATTTGGTGGCAAGGATCCTGCAACCTGTTCATCCTATCACCATGCTCAACACCCTGTGGAATTGTTTCCCTGTCAGAAGTCTTGGCTCCATATGCCATTGGGGGTCCAAGGAACCTTACCACGTGGAGCTGAAAAATTTTAAGCACTAACTTAGACTATTAATATTTGGAGGAAAGTAACCCTTTCCCTGGGCACCTAGGGAATGCCTTTCAGTCAAGCCTTGTACTAGGAAAATATGGGGAAAATACAAGGAACCATAATTAGAACTCACCTGCCAACTTTTTTCTTTTTTTTTTTTTTGTAAAAGCACAAAACCATCCAAAGTGTCCTTACTCTTAGTACGTAGGGGTTTTGCTGCAATAACGAGAGGGCTATGGAATGAGACCAGAGTTCAAATTCTGACTTTTCTCTCGTTATCTGTGTGGCCTTGAGCCACACATACTGAGCCTCCATTTCCTCAGCTGGCAAAAGAGAAAAAACATCTACTTTGCAAGGGTATTGGAAAAACTAAATTAAATACCATCCATCTATGAATGCCCCGGACCCGGATCCTTCTTTATAAGGAACTTTTTTCCCCTAAGTATAATACCATAAAAGAAATAAGGTGGCATTAAAGTAAAGTACTTTTACTTAGAATCCCAACAACCAAAAAGTCATGCCATAGTGACGCATTACTAATCATCTGGAAAACCAGCACTAATCATCTGGAAAATCCATGCGCTGGCTGCTCCTCTCTCCTTACCACCCCCACCCTCACTTCCGGCCCACATTCTAGACTGTCCAGGCCACTCTGCATGGGACAGACGCCACTACAGCAGAGCATGTCCTCTCTAGATCTCACTGTTAAAAACACGGTCAGGAACCAGGGGAGAAACCAACAGCATTTGAGTACCATTGCAGTCGATGCAACTAAAACCCTATGTATGATTAGTTTGTGTAATTTACTTATGGGAGAGCCTCTCATACCCTCATTTAAAACATTTTGGTGCTTATTTTGCACACAATTTAAAACAAAGTTGGTGATCTAGTAACTTAGCCTGCAGAAAATGTAAAGCAGAAAAAAATGAGGAGGGAGAATGGTTAGAGAGGAAAAGGGCTGTGAATGTTTGTGTTCCCCCAAAATCCATCTGTTGAAAAGCCCTAATCCCAGTGGGATGGTATTTAGATTTAGAGGTAGGGCCTTTGGGAGGAGGTAATTAGGATTAGATTAGGTCATGAGAGTCCCCTCGTAATGAGATCAAGCCCATATGAAGAGAGAAAGAAACACGAGATATCTCCCCAACTGCTGTCTCTGCCAAGTGAGGATGTAGCAAGAAGGTAGCCATCTGCAAACCAGGAAGTGAGCCCTCACCTAGAACCCAACCACGCTGGCATCCTGATCACAGGCTTCCAGCTTCCAGAACTGTGAGAAATAAATGTCTGCTACTTAAGCCATTCAGTCTATGGTATTTATGTTATAGCAGCCTGAACTAACTGAGACAGGCTACTTAAGATACATTGATAGTACCAAGAAGAACAGCTAACAAAAAGGGAAAAGACAGAGAAACTACTGAAGTCAGGCCAAGGAATGCCAAAGTGACCACAGTCCAGGGCCATTTAACACAGCTTAAACCTTCCAGACACCCTGAACATGCCTCCCCTGGCTTACGATTATCCACAATAACGTAACTGCTATTAACACAGAGACCACCCCCATCCCACGCCTGCCTGTTTTACAATTTCCCCTTCCTCTCTCTCTCACCTCACCCCCAAATCCTTCCACAAAAGTTAAGTCACAGAGGTGTACAATAAGGAAGCACAGATTTCATCTAAAAGTACTAAAATGCACGCAGTTAACATTCCGACCACTCACTCCCTCAGTTATTCAAACATGCGCTGAGCACCCACCGCAGCACACACTGCAGCCAGGCTACAGGCCTGGGCTATAAATGGAGAATGAATCTATTCGCACGTTACTTACTGACACCTACCAGAAAGATCAGCAAACTTGACAAATCCCCGTAACTAAGAGATAAACTGCGTGGTACAGGCTCTTAAATCCTACAGAGGTTCAGGGACTAAGTATAGTTTGAAGCACCTCTGACACCCCAAGAAAAACAAACTTGAACGGCTCCACCTTTGCCTCCAGCCTCCGGCAAGTCTACAGTTGCCATAGCAGCGAGACTCTCCAAACACTGCCAGTGGACCCCTGAGCTGCTAATTAGCCCCAAGCACATTCGAGAAAGGAAAGTAGGTCAGATCACAGAAAAACCCATCTGGAGAATGCTGAGAATGTAAACACAGATGGAGAAGGGACTGGGGCAGGTCCTATTCCTTCAAGGCCAGGCCCTCATCACCACCCAGTACCCCGCAGCAGAAGTGCAGGGAGGCTGGACAAACCGCAGGGACCTCATCTTCCAGAGGGAGCCGACCTGCAGACAGGCTCCAGGCTCTGCGAGGATTACTTGCTCCTCCACCAGAGGCCCTGCAAGTCCAGCGTCACACAACTGTGCCCAGCACTGTCTGAATGCCCAAGCGGTGCCCTGAGCTAGACATGCTCAGGGCTTTGTCTAAAATTCTAAGAGCTGGGAACCTGTGTGGACCGAGTACAGCACCCACACGTCGACACGACCAGCCAGGCAGACCAGCGAACAGGGAGAACACCCGGTTTTGGGTCAAGAATGGCACATTGCTGGGCTTTCTCTGCCCAGGTGTTATAAACCTGGGATCAATCCTCTTTCCTGGGCATCTGGAGACACACTTTCACGTCACTCAGCCTTGCTCACAAAGTGTCCACTACCTTCAGGAAAAAGTCCCAATTCTACCTCCTGGCTTTGATCCCCTCGGTTGCCCCATCCTGCGTTTGAGCAGGGCCAGGGTCCTCACTGCGACCTCACTGCTGAGGAGGCATCCCCTCCACACCTTCATCTCTCTCAGTTCCACCCGGCATCCAGTCCTGGCCCCAGCCAGCTCCTGGGATGGGTGTGCTCCATGCCCAGCCCACAGACTTCTCCCTTCCCATTCTCTCAACCGCCAGCAGATTTATGCCTTGGTGCTTTCTTGCCTTGCTAGAGTCTCAGGGTATCTGTATGTCTGTGTCTGCTGTCTCTGCTCTTCAGCTACGCAGTGCACCCTACACACAGACAGAACCCCACAAACACACACTGCGTGAGCCTCAGAGGACATGGGAAAAGGTCCTGGCAAAAGTCCTCAGGCTGGGCAGGCGCGGTGGCTCACACCTGTAATCCTAGCACTCTGGGAGGCTGAGACGGGAGGATCCCTTGAGCTCTTTTTGAGACCAGCATGAACAAGAGCAAGACCTCTGTCTCTACTAAAAAAAAAAAAAAAAAAAAAAAAGTAGAAAAAATTAGCCAGGCAAATAAAAAATAAAAAAAAATTAGTCAGGCATGGTGGGCGCCTATAGTCCCAGCTATTCGGGAGGCTGAGGCAGGAGGATCGCTTGAGCCCAGGAGTTTGAGGTTGCTGTGAGCTAGGCTGATGCCACGGCACTCTATCCCAGGTGACAGAGTGAGACTCTCTCTCAAAAAGAAAAAAAAAAGAAAAAAAAGTCCTCAGTCTTATGATGAATAGAGACAAGGTAGAAGATCATCAAGTTCCTTTATTTCCAGGGCCACAGGTTTTCTGTTAATTTTTTAGATGCCAGCACTAAATTTCACATGCTCACCCTTGGGAGTCTGAGTGGTTTTCTTGGGCTGAAGCACAAACTCAGGTAAAGCCCCATCTTTTCCAGAAGGTTCTCTTCCTTGGAAAGGGCTGATCTATTACATCTCTTCCTTATTACCTTCACTGTATTTACACACAAGGCTTTCAAAGTTCTTCTTAACCAAGGACAGCTCCAAAGACTACTCTTCATGGGGGAAAAATCCTTTCAATTCAGTTCTAATAGAAGCTGAAGATTGGGGATTTTAGTATTAGACTCAGGAAGGTAACCCAAAGTGTGCTAGAAGAAAAGCCACTAAAGAGAGATGAGACTCACTTTTATTTTAAAATTAAGAATTCAGGACACATTTTTAATCTTTGATTCCTATAGAAAGGAAGGCAGGCAGGCAGGCAGGCAAGCAGGCAGGCTCTGAAAATCCCAGGGCTATGCGAAAGTTAAGTTAGTGTTGAGAAGTCTCATCCCATATGAAAAAGAAATCAGTAACACAAATATCATGTTCAAGAAGACTCAATTCAATCCTCAAAATCCTTCTTTCTTTACCAAATTAATTCAGCTCTTTTGAGATGGAAATGGTAGAAACACTCAAGAGGTAACTTGTCAGAAAATACACCCTACCTAATCTCAAAAAGGATTTGAGCTCGCAATTCAAGAGAACAAATGGAAACACAGGTAGAAATGGTGGATAAAAGCCTGAGGGGGTAAGGTTAGCCTGGAAGTACTTACCTAAGTCTTTGTTGTTGGAGAAGGCTGCAAGTCTGGCTTTGAGCTTCCCAACACCCAAAGCAAAAAGGGCAACAACCATTATCAGTCACACAATTCATAAAATCCAGCAGATTAAAAAAAAAATTCCAGGATGATCAGTTTCTCTTGAGACTGACATTCTACACATGCTCTCTCCTGGGCTCTTTGCCGGATGCCTACGTGTACGTGGTGGCCAGTGCCTTCAACGATACCCTTCCATAAATGCAATATTCTACTCCACGTAGCTACTTCAGCAAGCACAGCAGGACCTACTCAGCTCCCCCAGCAATCAACAAATCAGAAAACCACACAGTTCTCAGGAGGTGAATTTCTAGTTGCCCCACTCTGCACTGAGGGTCCCCACCACCCGGGTTTCCACAATTACAAGGTTACAGAGCAGGGAACAAAGGGCAGCATTAGGACTGTGTTGATCAACACAGCAACCACTTGTTACAGACTTGGTCCTCCCTCAAATACTCCTCCTGGCTTCACAAGTCTTTGCCGGTCAGTCTCTTGCTGACCGCAGGGGCAAATATACAATGCCACCAGCCAGAGAGCAAACTGCACGCCTGGCAGAAGCAGCAACATGTCATGAGTCAACGACAGTGATCCCAGCGAACTGCTCAAAAACTCACCCCGAAGCCATGGGGAACAGCAGCTGGCAGAGTCACACCCGTGAGCAACTGAAGAAGAGAAACCTGACCAGGATGAGGACAGGCGGTGGCTTCACACAGAGACATGAAGATCAAAGAACCATGAGAAGCCCCCTCCAGAACTGTCCATGAACAAGTGACTCTGGGCTTGCAAAAGTCAAGTGTGAAGTGAAGAATATGCATCCCTGAAAATGTGGCAGGAAAACACAGCCAAAATTCTTTGTTTGTTCTAAGCGTTAACATTAAAATCTACATTTTGTTAAATATAAAATAAAATCATTTTCATAATTTTTCACTTCTTTTAAAGGTAAAATCTGAAACATTTTTCCTGCTACTAACCATAAAACTCTGATTCATTAAGTGGATTCATTTTAATTGGCTTTTCCCAGTTAACAATTTTCTACAGATAATCCAGATGCCCTTCCCATAACTCCCTTTCTAAAGTAGGTTTAAGATCTTGGGCAAAAGCCGAGAGGGTGGCCCGTGGCAGACATTTGGCCAAATAAAACCCCAAGCTCTAAAGTTCAGGTTCTTACTTAGAAATATAGTTTCATTCTAAACCTGGGAAGAACGAACCAGTGGACTCACCTGGGCCAGGTAACTGCTTCTGTCTAGGATCAAAAATATAACGAGTGTTACCCATCTTCCTTCTCAGGGAACTATAGCCAGGAAGAATAGAAAATTCAGTAAGCACTGTAAGAATGTTTCTGTTCTTGTTTAAAGAACTTTAATATTATATTTGGTTTGAATGTTGATGTGTTAATCCTCTGAGTTCCTCTAAAGCTTAAATTTACTGGATTTAGAGGCTACTTTGCACAGGGGATAAAAGGGCCTTTTAAGGAAAACATTCGAGTGTAAACAGAGATGGGAACTCCCAGCTGCCAAAACCCACAGCAAAGCTGGTTTCTGCAGCCAGACTGGAGGAGCAGGTCGGGAAGGGCACACCCTGCACATCTGTGGTGCAAGGAGCGTCCACAAGGAAAATGCCAAATAGCAAATTCAGAGCCTCCAAGCTTCCAGCCCTTTCCTCATGTTGCGCGGACAGAGTAGGCCCTGGTGACTGCCCCGTCCCGAAGCATCTCAGGGAATTTCTTGCCACCATGCCCAGCTGCAGTTGACGCAGAGCCTGGCTCTGGGCTGCCCTGCTGGTGAGCGGGACAGAGGAACCAGACACGGAGGCTCAGAACTGCTGACTCGGGGCTCCATGCAGGAGCAGAATCCAGAACACGGGGCTGGAAATAGCCACCATGAGCATCTACTGACAGCACGGCGGCAGAGTGAGTGAATGAGTGTGTCCCCACGGGGAGCATGTGTGCGCGTGTGCGCAGGTGCATGTGTGCTACCAAGCCCTGAAAATATTTCCGTTTTCCATAACCACCTGAGAGGCCCTGGTCTGTGGAATTCCCTCTACACCCTGCCTAACCGTGGCTGGCTGCAATTAGTATATAACAGTGTCCGAGGATAAGGGATTATTTTTCCTAAATACTCAGATCTTTAGGAGTTGATTTGTACATGTGAAGACAATCTTTCCATGACAACAGATTAACGGAATTCCTGCTTCCTCTTGCGGACCTTAAGGAAGTGTTGCCGGAGACAGCTGGGCACAGGCTTCCTAACAGCTTACAGGGGCCGTTAGGCACCAGTTTGGCACAAAATAAATGCATGATATAGTTATATATTTTTTTGTATCTCTTTAAACTACTAATCTAGAAAGACACGAAGGGTTCCTACTTTACGTAAGCATTTCCACTGTGCGGTGACTGCCCTGCCCGGGGAGCACACCTGTGACGTGTATTAGCACGGGCCGTACCCCAGCAGGGCGCGGCTCCTGTCCCAGCAGCAGCAGGGTCAGCTCTGGGAGAGGGTCTGGCCCAGCGCCAGGCACGTGGAGGCCCTCAGTAACTGTGTGGACATATGGCCGGAGAAATGGGTAGGCAGACCTGTACCTACAGACACAGGAGAAAGGCAGAACCCAAAACAGTTTCCAACTGAGGCCAGAGCTGAAGGAAACTCAGTGACGTAATCCCTGGGAGGAGGTCGGGCACCATCTCTGGAGCTGCAGGGAGACCCCAGGCATCACACGCGAAGCCCAGACCAGCTCTCCAGTCCCCCTGACTTCGACCCTCTCCCTAGTGGCAGATCCTGGTTTTGTGCTTGTGATTTTGGGGAGAAGAAGACAGGTGGGCACTTGGCAGTAAGGTTTGAATGAAATTCTCTTCCTCAGACACCTAGGTCAAAAGATTAATGGATAACAGGGGAAATTTTTCACTCCCCTAAATCCTTAAACTGACCCTGAGAAGTTACTTAGGTCCCCTGTGCCTCAGTTTTCTCACCTGTGCAATGGGAATAACAACAGCACCTCCTTCATAATGTGGATGTTGCAAGGTTTGAATGAAATAACCCAAGAAAAGCCCTGGGCACAGCAGGGCCAGGCATACAGCAGGAGCTCAATACACATTAGCTGCAGCTGCTGCTGTGGCTGTTTTGTAAAAAAGCAAGAAATGGCTTTGGCCTGGGGAGGACTCGGTGTCTCTGCTTCCCTGACTCTGACAGCATGTCTGGGACACCAAGCCCAGAGCTCCTCAATCAGGCAGAGCCAGAGGCTGGGCGGCTTCCTGGAGGGGTCCACGGAGATGACCCAATCCAAACGGTTCCCGCCACAGCTCTGCCCTTGCAGCGTGTGACCTCAGTCAAGATCCTGACTTCACGGGGCCTCAGGTTTCCCATCTATAAAATGGGCACTATAAAAATACCTGCTTGATAGGGCGGTTGTGGACATTAAACAAGACACAATACATAGCAGAAGCATTTCTCTCAGTGTCTGGCACACACAGGGTGCAGTAAAGGTCAGCAGTCGTCACGATTAGGAAGCAAGAAAGCTGGAGCCACCTCGTGGTGCTCCAGGGAGAACCTGCAACCCAGCCCCCGCCAGAGCCCATGAGAGCTGCTCTCTGTCTCTTCTCTGGCCTGAGCCCTGCCAAACAGCACTGTCACCACCAGTGTTCTGGACACAGAATGAGGGTGGCCCAGCCCACACCTCTTACTGCCTCAGTCTGGACAGATGCCTCAGCCCCTGCTGGCAGAGGTTCCACAGGTACCATGTGCCAACCTAGGGACAAGTCGCCTCCTGTGGGAAATGGGGCAGGGCACAGTGCATTAGGGAGCATGCAGAGAGCCAGCCGTGTCAACCCAGATTCAAAAAGGATGGAATGGGATGGGATGGAACAGAATGGAAGATGCAAGCATTCCACCTCGTAAGGGAAGTTCTGTGCCAATCACGGACACATACGTGTGTTAGTACATGTGTACCAGGCACGATGTGAAACTTCTCCTGGTGGTTTGAGCGAAGCTGCTCTGGCCAGGCTGCAGGTCCTCCAACCTGTAGGACTTTCACCTTTCATTTTTGTTTGCTTATTTCTCTTTTTGTTTGATCTTCCAACCCTCTTTAAGAAACCCTTCTGCTTTTGTCCATTGGCTTCAGCTCTTACCTAACTTTGAGGAAGGCAGGCAGGACCCTGTGGTTCTGCGGAGCCCTGAGGTGAGCTGGTGCCCTGAGTGATGCTGGTGAGATGGATATTCGGATACAGGGTTGGGAGGGAGGGTACCGAGGGCAGAAAGTGGGCAAGTCATCCCCAAGGAGCCAGGAGAACACACCAGGGTGGGACCGTGCAGGGAACTGGCCTGAGCGCCAGCCTTGGGCAGCAAGGGGAGGAAATGCCCTGGGCGACTTGTCCTGGCAAGCCCCTGCCCAGAATCTGCAGTGTCACCCTCAGAGAGAGCATGGCCCACATCTGCGGAGTCACTGCTGTATCCCCGGCTTCAGGTCTGCACAGCCCAGAGCACATGCTCAACACATGTTTATGAGTGAATGAATGAATAAATGAATGCAAGCCACAAAGACAGACGCAGGCCTTCTCTATACCCACGGCCACTGCCCTAGTTCAGGCCACCACTGCCTCCTGCCTGATCCACGGTAACGAACTCCACATGCTCCTCTGACCGCTGACCACTGACCTCTCCTCTCCACCCACCCTCCTCCTCACCACCAGAGATATTCCCCCAAACCAAATTCCGTCTTGACCTTCCCCGGCTTGAAAAGGAGAGCCACATTTCCTTGCACTTCCTGGGCACCAGCAAACTCGGTCTGGCTACAGGCCCCTCTGAATCTGATGAGCACCTGCCGCTCTGGCTGCTAACCCTGTTGCTCCACCCAAGACCACTGTAGCCCCCCTCCCAGCCCCCTCCAGCTTCTCTCTGACCTGCTGCCTAAGTCTGCTGGGCCTTGCCACACCCCTAAGCCTTGGCATATTCAGTTCCCCCTCCCTGAGGCACCTGTGCCTTTCCTCACCCTCAGCAAGCACCTGTTCATGCTGCAAAACACAATGGAGATGCTGTCTCCTCCAGGAAGCCTTCCAAGAATTATGTGCTCTGTTTTCTTGGGTCTTTTGTTCTCAACGCTATTGGAGAGTCTGTCATGTTGTACTATGCTGTGCCTGTTTACAGAACAGCTGTCTCTGTCTCCTTGCCCCCAGCACCCTCAGCATCCCTGGAAGTTAGGGGGAACCATGGTTGATTAAATGCCGCCTACCTGTCCAGCACTGAGCCACATTCTTTGTATACATTTACTCCTCACAGTAACCCCCAAGAGGTGGGTACGACTGGCCTCAATTTAAAGATGGATAAACTAAGTTTTGGTGTGGTCAAGTAACTTCCCAATGTCACACAGCTTGTACATGGGCCAAGGAGCGTGTCTCTCCAACTTCAGCCTCCTTCCCCAGCACGTCATGCTCAGGCTGTGGCATGTATCAACCCAGGATGTATCTGCTGAGAGGATGGATGGATGGATCAAAAATGCAAAGGAAGCGGAAGAGAGCGCCGGAGAACACTACATGATTCAACTTAGACTCCAGCACTCATCACTTCCCACTTCTGCCAGCAGCAAGCCCGTGGCTTCACCTCCTGCGCCAAAGTATGACAGAGACTGACTCACCAGCAAAGGCGGCAGCACTTAGGCAGCGAGGGGTCCCGAGCCAGGCATGTTCTGGCAAGAACTCCCTGTCCCCCCCATCTCCCTGGTACCCTCCCTCCGTCCGGGCTCCTCCCTTGGTTTGGGCATCTATTTCTCCACCTCCTCTGGGGCAGTCTGTGACCAGGCCTGCTCCTGGCCACCCTCTTTCTGCACCTCCAGCTGGGTCTGAGGGCTCCAGAGCACGCACTTGGCTTGGAGGAAAAGCAGCCTCCTGAGCGCAGAAACCTAAAATTAGAAAGCGGCAGCCAACATAACACGGAGCCAAGGGCCATGGCTAGGCTGCCGTGCTGGGCATAGAGGGCGGGCTCCCGGCCTCAGCTGCGCCCGCACTGCCTTGGAAGCTTCTACCCAGCAAGTGCTATGCTGGGCGCTTCTAACCATGCCCTCGCGGTCCTCAAAGCCCCACTGCGCCAACTCCTTCGGGGTTGGATCCCCTTCCAGGCTGCTCCAGGGGCCCTGGGACTGCAGCCCAGATGGGGTCACAAGTGGAAGCTCCGCAGCTTCTCCCATGTCCTTTCTTCTGGGTCTATCCAGACAGCCCTTGGCCCGGTCTCCAAGTTACCCATTCCTAAGGGATAGCTGTTTGCAGCAGGCAGTGGGAAGTCAGCTCTGAACAGGGACAATGTTTGCCGGGGCTCACACCCTGCCTGGCCCATGTGCCAACACACCAGGCTCTCTGCCACAATCCCCCAGAGGTCAGCTGTGGCTACCCTGGTGCGAGCAACAGTTTTCCACTCGCATTCCTGGGAATTCTCATCATCAGACTCCCAGCCTGGCTCCAGCCGCATACAGCTCTGCAAGCAGGTCTGGAAAGTCAGGGTGACCTGCCCACAGCACAAGGCCACGCTAGAGGAGAAGGAAAGTCCGCTCACAACCTCGGCCACTGCAGCAAGTCTCCTTCCAGGCAGGGATGGGAGGCAGAGACTCGAAGCTCTCTCCCCTCCCCAAAGCCTCTCTTTTCTCCCCCTCCAAGTTGCATCTGTTCTCCCCAAGGCCTGAGGCCTAATGATTACCAGCAGGCATGGGGGAAGGGAGTGTGAAAACTCCTGGAGGAAAGCCATTTGCACTGCAAATGTGGGATTGTGTCATCCTTTCCACAGGAGCCGTGAGAAGCAGGAAGAGGCAGCAGGAAGTCGCCCAGCATGTTTGCAAGAACAGAGCATCTGCAGATTCTGTAATAAGATGTGCCTTGGGCTTTCTTTGTCAAGACACCAGGTCTCACTGCCACGTTGCTTCCCACCAAGCCCAGAGAGGGAAGACAAAGCCACAGATGTGGGGGGCACTGCAGCAGCCTGTGCACGGGGAAAACACACAGAAGGTGTGCTGCCTCCACCCAGAGCGGCCCCGCTGGCAGCGGGAACTGACGGAGGACGTATCTCCAAATGATGAGGCCAACGAGGACCTCAGACTCTGGCTCAGGCTGGGCGAAAACGACTTCCATTCAGTGAAATGAAATGTTCACCTGTGCAGTTTTGAAACTTGCTTTGAAAACCTCCAGGGACCTGTCCGTGAGGAAAAAACATGATTTACGTGGATCCAGGCCATGGCTAAAAGCAGCCACAGGAGAGTGAGGTTGGAGGACGCACTGAAAGCCACGGCATCATAGCTGTCACGGAGCCTCAGGGCATGCCTGCGCTGGCAGGCAGCTGGCAAGATCTTTCAAAAATGCAAATCCGATCATATCACCACCTGCCGTGGGGCTTCTGGGTGCTCTTCAAAGGAGGCCAAAGCCGCAACAATCTGATTGACAAAATAAATTAGTATTGGATTATAACCCAGAGTATAAAATAAATATCCATGAGTCTACACTGATAAAAATAAACAATTGAATACACTAATAATGGGGGGAAGAGACAAATCTCCTATGCGAAGAATTCTACAAAACTTGTGCAGATGCTCCGCCAGCGAGCACAACTCCCTACTCCTTAGGTGTGGGTGGCACATAGTGACATCCTTCCAAAGACTACGGTACGGAAAAGGAGGAAAAAAGTAACGTTACAGTGGATGTAACCAAGGGAACGGCCTGAAAAAAAGTAAAATGTTCTATGAGTTGTCTTTTTAAAAGTTCCCCCACTCTTCTTGAGAATTAAAACCTGCATTCCTGCCCAAGGCCAGGGATCAGAGGGGCAGGGGAGCGTCCTTCATTCTTTGGACCATCTCCTGGAGGGAGATGAGGTCAGAGATGGGGTCAGTCAGGACCATCAGCTATCCCCAGACAGCAACAGCCTGAAGCTGAAAACCCTCCCTTGAAAAGCTCTGTATTTTCTGCTTAAAGGACGATGGCACTTTTAAGATGAGAGTCTCCAACCTCCTCATTTGCTGGCAAATTAATAAACCTCCCTTTCTTTCTCCTCAAACCACTTGTCCTCATTCTTTTGATGCAGCCTCAGGGAGGCCCTGGGGACAAGTGCTGAACATTAGGTAACATGGAGACATGCAACAAACCCAACCTGAGCCAAACAACTGAGGCCAACATCAACAGTGATGTGTCCCATGGACAGTGTAGACCCTGGAAATCATACGAAGAGGATGGCACGCTGTCTCTGTCATCTTCCTCCCCAAACCCACATCTGCAGTCCAATTGTTACAGCAAGTGTTACAGCGGGTGGTCCCGAGGACAAACCGAGCAGCACACGGAGAGTCAGAGAATCAAGGTTTATTCCCCAGCAGGCTCAAAGACTAAATAGAATGTGCTATCCTGGATAGGATCCTAGAATAAAAAAAAAAGATACTACGGAAAAACTAAGGAAATCTGAATAAACCATTGTCTTAGCCTACTTTCTGCTGCTTATAACCGGATACCTGACACTGGGTAACTTATTTCTTACAGTGATGGAGGCTGAGAAATCCAAGATCAAGGACCCACTCTGGTGAGGGCCTCGTTGCTGGGGGGGACTCTGCAGAGTCCCAGGGCAGCGCAGGGAATCACATGGAGAGGGGCTGAGCCACCAGTCCCACCCCATGACAACCCATTGATCCATTAATCCATGAATGGATTAATCCATTCATGGGAGCAGAGCCCCTGTGACTCAATCACCTCTTAGAGGCCCCATCTCAATACCGTTGCATTGGGGATTAAATCTCAACAGGCGTTTGGAGCAAATACTCAAACCATAGCAACTATGGACTTTAGTGAATAATAATTTATCAATATTGGCTCATTAAATATACCAAATTACCTACCATTATTAATATGTTAATAGGGGAAATTGTGTGCTTGGATAAATGGGAACTTTCTATACTATCTTCTCAATCTTTCTGTAAATCTAAACTGTTCTTCAAAAAAAAATCTATTAATAATAAAAAATTCTACCAAAGGAAACAAAAGATAAAATCCTCAGTCCTTTCCAAAACCCATCATGTGGCAACTGCCTGGCCCCGCCCACTGGGCCACCCTCCTCTCCTTTCTCTCCAGGCTCCAGCCACAACCCGGTGGCTTTGGTTGGGCTCCCCAGCACACGCTCTTCCTGCCTCTGCAATATCAATTCTCTCCCCAGTGTCTTCACCAGCCCCCCAGCTCACACATAGCTAAACCCCCAGACGAGCCATCAGTCACTTCCGTGGGATCCGTCCCCAGTCACCCAGACCAGGTGAGGCTGCGGGCTGCATCTACTCAGGGCGCTGCACTTCTCCTACATCCCATCCGTGTCTGTCTTCTCCAGTGGCTGTAGGCTCCCTAAAGCCAAGATGGTACTTGTGCCCAGCGCAGAGTACCCCAAGTTCATGCTGCTGCACGCTCAGATGCACAAATGAATGAGATTCAGAAGCAACCCACAGGGTCATGGGTGAGATCATAAGGGTTAGAGCCTCGAGTCCAGCTGACCTCAGGAAAGGAAAACCCGAGCGACTGGGTACGGCTAGTATCTACTGGTGCCCAGAGACACCAGACAATCTCTGATCTCCAGATTGTCTGCATCAGGGAAAGATAGGGAGGG
This sequence comes from Varecia variegata, assembly GCA_028533085.1. Taxonomy (NCBI): domain Eukaryota; kingdom Metazoa; phylum Chordata; class Mammalia; order Primates; family Lemuridae; genus Varecia; species Varecia variegata. The sequence continues at coordinate 54,803,941 of CM052446.1, read as the reverse complement.
TGGACTTTCTCTTTTAGCTTTTATCAAAAATCTGTTGTAGCCCTTGGATAAGTCAGGTTCTATCTTTTATATTGAGATATAACTTACACACTATAAAATAGTAAAATTCACTCTTTATAAGTGTATAGTTCTACAAATTTTGACAAATAAAATCATGTGACCACCAGCACAGTCAAGACATAAAACATGTCTGTCACCCCAAAAGGATCCCTCACGTCCACTTGTGGTCAACGCCCTCTGCCAGCTCCAGCCCCTGGTGACCACTGATCTGCTTTCCATTCCTTCTTGTTCTGCATTTTGCAAAATATCATATAAACGGAATCCTAGAAAATGGAGCCTTTTCAGTCTGGCCTTTTCCACTAAGCCTAATGCATTTAAGATTCATTAATTTTGTTACATGAATCAGCAGTTTGTTCCTTTTTATTGCTGGCTAGTACTCCACAGGGTGGACACACCACAGTGTCGACCTTTTCACCAGTGCATGCACGTCTGGGTTGCCTCAATTTGGGGGCAATTATTAATAGAAGCATACAGGTTTTTACCTGGACATATATTTTCATTTTTCATAGGTAAACACCTACAAATGGGATTGCTGAGTCATATGGAGGATCTATGTTTAACTTTATAAGAAACTGAGGGGCAGAAAATTTGAGAAGAGTAATTTTATTTCTTTCTCTAACACATTTTGATCGAGTATCTACTCTGTCCAAGGCAAACCAAGGGTGTCTCCCCAAACACCCGGGGATGTTCCTGCCCCCAACCTCTGTTCATGCTCTCGCACCACCAGAAAAGCAGACCTCCTGAGTGTGTCCACCCTCAGCCCAAGGCTGGGGTTGTGGTAGACCAGGCACTGCAGCAGAACCAAGAGGGGTGGGACAAACGTCCTCCTCTGCCAACGGCAAGCTGAGGGGTCACAGGCAAATCTCCCACCCCGCTGGGGCTCCGGACCAACACAGCTGCAGGGAGACCCCGGGACAGGACAGCCAGGGAAGGCGCAAAGCTTTAATTCTCCATCCAGATAAGAGACTCTGGTCAGCTCCACGCCCACCTCCTCATTACTCCATGTTCTAGAACCACATCTGTGTGCAGGGGTTCTTCCTTCCTGATTGCTCTGTCACTTTTGGACACTGGTTTGGCAGTTGGTCACCTATGCTTTGGGCATCCCTAACATTCTCGCCCTCTACCACGGCTTTGCTTTCAGCAGCATGTGCCTCTCCAGCCCTCAGGAGCTCCCTGGGCACACAGGCCTGAACTTCTCAGCACTCCCAGGTGCACCTGGCTCTGCACAAAACACTGTCCATGGACACTCTTCAGGAGGCTTTGATGGCTCAGCAGAATGGCTTACAATCAGAGCCAACTGCTTGCACAGAAACAGGAGTTTCTTGCTCTGATGGTAATTTTATGTGTCATTGAACCCATATATTTGGTCAAACCTGTCTCAATGTCATTGTGAAAGTATTTGTTAGATGAGATTAACATTTAAATCAGTAGACTCTGAGTAAAGCAGATTACCCTCCATAATGTGGGTGGGCCTCATCCAATCAGTGGAAGAAGAAACAGACTGAGGTTCCCCAGGAAGCAGGAATTCTGCCAGCAGGTCAGCAGGTCTGCTCCATCAGCTCTTCCCTAGGTCTCCAGCCTGCCCGCCCATCCTGCAGATTTCAGACTTTCCAGCCAATCCCATAAAATCAATCCCTCCCCCTAAATATATACACATAGATCCATCCATCCGTCCGTCCTATTGGCTCTGTTTCTCGGGAGGACCCTAACACGCTCGCTCCTGCAGTGCAGTCTCCCAGGGCCAAACTGTCAGTGCCTTGTTGGCACCATCATAAATGCAGCTTCTCCCACCAGGAACAGAGACCACCCGGCCCTTGCTCTCCAGGGACAGCTGCTGCAGAGGGGAAGCTTGTACAGTACCTGCTCACGTCCTTGGCCAGATCTGGGCAGCAGGGAGTGGAGGCTTCTACTCCATCACCAGCTGGCTCGGGTGGCAAAGAAGCTGTGTGCTCTGTGGCTGAGGGAGCGGGACCCACACGGGTGGCAGCTGGGGAGGTGCTGGGGACACAATGGGAGAATTATTCCAGATGGGACTGAGCTCATTAATGGCACATTCATCAGGCCCTACTCACCCACCCGCCCACACATGGAATGGACTATTTAAAGACCCAGCACGCCGCCTCCCTGGCTCCCCACCCAGTCTCCGCTTGCACACTCGGAGGCTGGGCCTCCAGTGCAGCGGCCCTCAGGCCCTGAGGTTCCTTCCTCGCAGGTGCCTGCAGAACTGTGGTTTCTTTAATGGAGGCAGTTCAGGTGTCCAGGACACACTGGGTGAGTTTTCTTATTTGATCTTTGTTTGGAGGAGAAGATTTTTGTATGAAGATTTTTAATAATTTTTGATAGGCAATGAAACCATGTGCTGAGAACTAAAATACAACTTTGCAAACTCCCTGGGGTTTATTCCAAAAACCGGAGGTTGAGAAAATCCAGGTGAGAAGGCTGATCAAGAAACCTGCTCAGGGATGGGTTGGGATGCCTGCACCCCTTGTGGGAGGGAGGATTTCCAAAGCAGAGCACTGTCCCCCATGCAGTGGGTGAGCGCCCCCTACTGGACAGCCATGGAGCCCCGGGGAGGTCCTGGGGTGGACCTGGGAACCCCCTTGCAAAAGTCAAAAGGCACAGGCCTGCAGCTCAGAACAGGTTCTGATTCTCCCCATAGGCTAAAGCCTGGGAACAGCTTTCAGGGCGGCAGCCCTCCCAGCCTCTCCAGCTGTCCCTGCTGCTGTCCTCGGGGGAGCTGGGAGGGCTCAGGGTGTCTCAGGGTAGCAGGGCTGGAATACAGGACTCAGCACTAGGGGCCAGAAACCAGGCCTAATGTGGCAACTGGGGTTTGAGGTGTCACAGCCCCGTGGCGGAGATGTCTTCTCCCTGGGGGCAAACCCCTGCAGGTGGCCCCAGACTGCAGAAGTCCATGACACAAGGGCTTCTGGGTCACCAAGACATCTGCTCACTTCCATCTTTTCAAGCTCTGCCTGCGAGGTTGGCATCCTGGCCCGGAGGGTAGCTGCCACGAGTACCCCACCCCGACCCCAGGGAGAGGATTCTCAATCGTGCTCCCAAGTCCTGTCACTTGTAGCAGGTTATGCAGGACCTGTCAGCCCCAGCCTTACCCCTCATTGCCCTCCCTCGGACCCCTGGAGGCTCTGCTCCTCTGCTCCGACCAGCCGGGCCGCCTTCGGTTCCCACAACACTGGCTGCCTTCTCGGCTGGCAGCCCCCTACCCTCACCAGGCCAGCAATTCCTCGCCTTCCAGGTGTGCCCGCTGCTGTGTACTGGCCCTGAGTGTCCTGTCCAGCCTGTTTGCCTGGCCCCATCATGGCCATCACGTCCACCTTCTAACGGACTGCCCTAGTACACGCCTCTAAGCCCCAACCCTTCTCCTGGGTGACACACATCCCCACATGAAGGTGTTTGTCTCGTGAACTAAAATAAAATCTTAAGCCCCACCCCCAGCAGACAGAATGGACCCCCTCTTAGCCAGAGAAACCCCACAAACACCCTAAAGCTGAGTTGCTGGCCATGAGGTCAGACGTGCCTCATCATGCCCCCCTCCCCTCTTGGAGATGTCCTTTGTCACTCACTAACAGGCCTACGGCTGTGCAAGACGCAAAGCTTAAACCACACCTGCAGGACACTTGAGTCTGGGTCTACATCTGGTGGCTTGTCTCTGATTAATAGACTTCCTTATCTTTACTTAAAACACTCCAAACCTTTGGATAAAGCTTCATTTCTTTAACCAATGTTAAGCAGGGACCAAATCTGCAGGTAGCAGATACAGGCCAGGAGGGCGGTTCCTAGGGGCAGAGAAGCCAGGGAAGGGACTGCAGGAAAACAGGAAAACGCAGCTAACAACTGCAAAGCACAGGAACTTGAGGTTTTGAGGCAACTGTTGAGCTGCAGCTTTAAGAATACCTGTCAATCAGGTATGTCAATCATCTGGTAACATCCCACCCCCTCCTGTAAACCCTCCCTTGAATCAGGGCACTGAAAAGAAACCACCTGGGAGTCCTCAACACCTTTCTCCACTCCTGGAGACTGACCGGTTCCTACTCTCGCTTCACTTCGTATAGCTCCCTTCTTCTCTGCAGTAAAAGCTGGAATTGCTTCCTGTCCGTGGTCACTGTGTCACACTGGCCCTGCTTGTGAGTTTTCCAAGCAAGGAGCCAAAGAACCAGGCCAGCAGTCCACCAAGAGGCCAGACCTGACACCAATTATAAGTCAAAGAATCTGTAAACGTGCCTATAACCTGTAATGCCTGTGAACTAAAATAAAATCTTAAGGCTGCCCGCCACCGGCTGACTGAATGGAACCCCTCCTGGCCAAGGAGATATCCTAAAACTAAATTGCCTGCCATAAGGAGAGAGGTCAGACTGGCCTCATCATTTCCCCTCCCTTCCTGGAGACATCCTTTGTAACTCATTAACAGGCCTAAGGGTATGCAAGACACACCTGCAGGTCCTCAATTTACACAACAAATATATGTCCTGTGGCTTGTCTCTGATTAACAGAGCTCCTTATCTTAAAACTTTTCAAGCCTTTAGACAAAGCTTCATGTCTTTAACCAATTACAAGTCAAAGAATCTTTAAACCCACCAATAACCTGTAAGGCCCCTCCCCCTTTGAGATGGCCAAACCAAAGTATGGCTCCCACTTATTGATTTATGACTTTACCTATAACCCGTCTCCCTGAAGTGTACAAAGCCAAACTGTAACCCAGCCACACCAAGTTCACTTGCTCAAGGCTTCCTGTGCATGGCTCTGGGTCATGGCACTCAAACTGGGCTCAGAATAAACCTCTTAAAATTATTTTACAGAGTTTGGCTTCTTTTCCGTTGACATGCCCCACTTAGATATGTCCTGCCTTTTCAGGCCAAACCAATGTGTGCCTTCCACGTATTGATTTATGACGTTACCTATAACCCCTGTCTCCCTGAAATGTATAAAACCAAACTAACCCAGCCATGGCGAGTCCACTTGCTCAAGGCTTCTCGGGCGTGGCTCTCAGGCCAAGGTCGCACATATTCAGCTCAGAATAACCCTCTTTAAATTCTTATATAGAGTTTGGGTTCCTTTCCACTGACAGTTTCATGTCTGTCTTACCCCTAGGGAGCCTGAGCTGAGAATTCCACTACAACAGGGTCATACCTGCCAGGTCCACCCAGTACGATCAGACAAGTAGCCTTTGCCAGACCCCTGGGGAGAGAAAGGAATGGAATACAGAAAGGGAGCTTATTTTCCTTTTCCCCCCCGATAAGGAGGAAGTTTATCCCTGCCTATCTCTCCTAATAAGGGACTGCAGGGGTCCCTTATTAGGATGTGACTGAGGCAGGGGTCCTACGAGCTGGTTGTTTAAAAAAAAATTTATTACAAGCAGCTGTTCTTGCCCAGTTACTCCCCCCGGAAAAACCTTCTATAAAACCCACTGCTCTCCCCCTCTCCCCCTTCCTGGGGTGGACACTTTTTTCAGCCTCCACCCATCCACACCCAAATACTCAAAATAAACAGCATTTTACTAAACCTGAGACTTCGTGTGTCTCCCTCTCGGCTCGGGACCTAACAAGTACCCCAACATCTAGCCAGGCCCCCACAACCCTCCAAAAACAGACCATGGGAGAGCCCACGGGTGCTCCAACTGGCTGTGACTGAGTGCTGGAGCGGAGCCAGGGCTGGACCCCAAGGAAACGGGGAGAAAAAGAGAGGCCAGAGGTGATGACCCTCGCAAGCCAATCCACAGTGAAAAAAAGTGACAAGTGCTTGGATGAACCCAGCAAAAATGCAAAATGGAAACACCTCCAGTGTCAAGCTGTAATATCTTGGAAGGTGGCTAAAATTATACCGTAAAAGAGTGACTCACAATGAATACCGCAAACTACCAGGGGCTGTTCAAGCTCCTTAATTGAGCCATTTTTGCACTTTGGAGGCCCACGTTTATTCATAATCAGTGAACACCACTTACAAACTCAAGTTTAATGCTCTCAAGAAACTACACTGGTGGGCTGCTGCCTCCACTCACAGCCCACCCAGATTTTATTCAATTTAATACAAATAATGTGATATTGTTTGTGGTTCTGTTACTTTAAGGGCACCCTTTATCAAACTGCAAGGAAGGATCTGTCTTCACAAACACTGGCTGAGGGTCCGGGAGATGCAGCTCTACCTCGGTGGCCCCATGACAATCAGGGCAACCAGGCCGGGCTGGCAGCCTGGGGACGCCCCAAGACTACGCATCCCTAGGGACACCCAGGGGCAGCACAATCAAGGCTCACCCCCAAGCTCCCTGGGCTGTCCTCAGGGGCCTCCTCGCAGCTCCCCCCATTCCCTCAGTTGACCCGACTACCAGGCCACACCCTTCCTGCCCTGCCGGGGCGCATTAGCAAAAGGCACCAAACAAATGACTCAACGGCTCATTGAAGAAAGGCGCCTCCCCTCCCCCCACGGCCTGTTGGCCCAACTCCAGTGGCTGCAGAGGTCTGGCCCCAACAGGGAGACGCTCAGTGAGTCACCACCCAAGTGCTGAGACCCACAGACACCTCCTGGTCCCAGCAGAACTCCTCCTCCCCCAGTCTCCCCAGCTTGGGAGCGGCACCACCGGCCAGCCAGGCCTGGCACTGGAAGTTGAGATTATCAGGACCCTTCTGGTTCTCCCATCCCTCCCCCCTGCCAAGCCCCTCAGCACCCCTCCTGCTGAGTCACCTCCTTCCCAATCAGTCCTTCCTCCAGGCCCCGAACCTCTCTGAGCAGGACTCCCCGTTATCCTGCTGTACCTGCCTCCCGTTTTGTTTCCTCAGATCCACACCCCCACAGCCACCAGATCGACCCTACTCAAGTTCAATCAGGTCCTTCCCTAGCCTAAAGCCCTCCCTGACTTTCCACAAGTCCCTCTCATGGGCAGCGCCTTTGCTCAAGCCAGCTCTCCACCTGGAAGGCCCCTGCCTCTCTCTGATCCCCTCCTAGCCACCCAGAATCACCCTGGTGGCTCACACCTAAGTGCCACCTAAACAAGGAAGTGCTCCCTGCACCACCAGGCTAGCTTGGGCCCCCAACCTCGGGGTATCCCCTTGTCTTCTGCTAACGTGTGCTTCTCCCCTACTGGGCCATGAGCCTGAGAGCAGGTAGGAGTCTCAGCCATCGTGGGCTCTCCAGCCCCCACGCAGGGCCTGGCACATAAAACATGCTCAACACACGGCACTCGGCCTCTGGCCCACCAACCTTGCAGGCCACTGACAGCGGGGCAACCTTTCCATCTTCTTGAAGTCCTAGAGTTTGAGGCAGGACCAGCAGCAGAATGTGCAGGCAAAAAGCAATACAAATGAAAGCAAAGTGAAAACACAAGGCCCCGTGTTCCAAAACTATTAAGAATCACAAGGTAGAAACAGCAGGGAACTGGACCAGGTGCAGGACCCCTCTGAATGTGCTGCACCGGGTGACTGCCCTCAAGGAAGAGCTTCAACAGGGTCCCTCTAGCTCCCCTGGAGCTGCCAGAGGGCAGTGCTGCTCCAGCAGACAGAAAGCAGGTAGCAGTTGGCTGTTCAGCTTCTCATCAACAATGCTGGTCGGCTCCTGTCTTCCGTTTGAGCCTTTCGGGACCAGCAGTGACTGGTCTTCAAGACATTCTCAAGAGTTGGGCCCTTTGCAATCCCAGACCTTGGCAAAACCTCCCCGACAGCTGCCAAACCCGTCCTGGAGGGGGCAGAGCCCTGAAGTGGGGCACCTGAATTCTGCCTTCTCATTCCACCTCCGCCTAGAATCTCCCCATCTCCCTCAGAAGATGGGCCTGGGTTTTCTACAGCTGTACCACCCTGAACGCACCTGATCTTGTCTGATCTCAGAAGCTAAGCAGGGTCAGGCCTAGTACTTGGATGGGAGAAAATAGGCCTGGGGCTAGGGCTAGGGTGTGCTTAAGGCGTTAATCAACATTTTATGAACCTTATTAGAATAACAAAGAAGCTGAGTGTTTACATTTTTGGAAGGCAAAGGCAATGTTGATTTAAATTAAACTTGTTTCCCCCCTGCTCCCCCCCTTGGACAGAGTTGACAAGCAGAAAGCACACAAACCACCATACTTTTAGCAGACAGACATCACTTACTGACCAAAGCATTCTTTCCTGCTAAGCCCAGTTGAGTAAGACCTCAGAATCCTTCTTAACACAGATCCCTTGGGAACCACTACTAATGTATCAGAGTTTGCCATCCCTGATTTAGTACCTTGCCAAGGTCCTCACAAACAACTGGTCCCACTAAGCATTCGGTTGCAGTCTCCAACCACACACCATGGAGAACACCGCTCTGGTGCCTGCGTTCAGTCTGAGGCCCTATAAGGCCGGCTATGGTGAGCCGCCTTCAGCAACCGTCGTCCTTTGATTCCCTGCTAGGGCTTTTGAGTCCTTCTGGGCAGATCCCTCCCTGAACTGATAGCAAATTTCATTTCAGACATCAGCTGGAGTTGCCAAGTTAAGCCCCCGTCCAAGGACAAACACCAGAGTGGCCCAGGCTGTCATGGGAGGGTGATAACGGCCCCCAAGGTACAAGCTGAACACATCATGTCCTGTCAGGCCAGATGGGCGGCAGCATCTTATCTCCCATTTCATATCACCATCTGGAAGGCATTTAGCGCAACAGCCCTGCCTCACAGGCCTCCTGACTTTTTTTCTTCTAGAATCCCCAAGCGAACGCGATCACGTCATGGGGCAAGTGGGAAGGCCAAACACGCAGCTCAGGCTGACAGTGGGATGCGAGCTGCAAAAGGGAAAGTGTTGGAAACGGTTGGTTTGGAAAGCTAGGCTTGGTCGATACCAACACTGCACGGTCAGTCCGATGGAGGCCCCGGGCTTGATAGGACAGGTCTCAGCGATGGGCGAGATGGCAGGCACCTGTGAGAGGCCGCCACTGAAACACCCCAGAGCCCAAATCAGAAGGTGCTGAGAGATGCCTGTAAATTGGCTGGAAACTCCCAGGCAGACACATCCAGACGTTTCTAGTCGCCAGTGAGATGCACCAGCATGTGAACACCAGCCGGCCCACGTGAGAGTGGAACAGCCCGGACCAGCTGACCTGCAGGCTTCCAGCAGGCACCGGCTCCCGGGCAGTTAACCCTGAACTGCCCGGCACACTCCTGTCCTCTGTCCCTTCACAGACGGAGTCTGTGCTCAGAGGAGGGAGATTGTGTTCAAGCTTGGCCAAGCAAACTTAAGCAGGAAGGAAAATTATAACCAGGAGAGAAGTCATAAACACCATCCTGAACCACAGGAGTGGCTTTGATCTGGCCTGGATCACCCCAGTCATGAATTCCCACCTTCGTCACCAGCGGCAAGATTTCCTTATGGGAGCTGAGCACCTCAGACAGGACCTGGTGACAGAGGCTACAGGGGTGGGGATACAGGGACAAAAGGAGACCGATCTCAGATATCCAAGATTAAACTGCTGTTTTAGAAAGTCAGAATCTCGATCACATGTGCACACATGGAAATAGCATTCATTGGCCATCGAGCAGGCGGGGGAGAGGGGATGGGTAAAGTCACACCTAACGGGTACCGTGCACACTGTCTGGGCGATGAGCATGCTTATAACTTTGACTCAAATGGTACAAAAGCAATTTATACAACTAAAACATTAGTACCCCTGTAATATTTGGGGGGAAAAAAACCCAAAAACCCAGAAAGTCAAAACCTACCAGCACAGATGAAGCTGCTCAAGAACCAGGAAAAGCCAAAGCAAGAACAGATCACGTGTCGGTGTGAACCATATAAACTTGTCAATCTTGACAATTGCCAATGTAGAATTCATGTGGTTCAACCTAACAGTAGCCAGCTGGACACGGGAAACTCAAAGGTTCTGGAGAAATGTACAGGTGCACCCCAGTTTACTCAGCTCACTGGGTACTGGTTTCCTAAATTTGATTCATGGACATCAAAGTACCGTTTAAATGGTACAAAGGAATTCTGTTATTCAGGGAAGACTTTGGGGTGATTTCTATTCTAAATTAAAAAAATAATAATTCCTCTACTTTACCATTCAGTTTTTAATTAGGTGCTTGCTTAGATAAGGGTTCGACTAACCTTTGTGAGGCAGGTGAACCCACATGTGCATACCCATAGTGGCAACACAAAAAAGTCTAACTGTGCCAACAGATAAAACCCAATTAAACCACATGATTTGGGAGCAAGAGGAAAAGCAAGCTGTTGAGTCAATATGGATTCCCTGAGCTTGCAACTTCTGAAAATTTTAAACTCAGCTTCTGAATTTGGAAACTCTGTAGCACAGCGATGACACTGGGCACGGGTCTCACACCCCACTCCACGCAGGGGCTCTTTGGTGGGGATCAGAAACTTCGGCCACCAGCTGCTGGGTCAGGTGTCTCCATTCCTGAGGAGCCGTGATTAGCTGCTGACAGCTGTTACTAGGCGAGAACAGCATCTGGACAACATTGCCTTGGCCCAGGGGTCCTCCAAGCGTGGACCCCAAGCCAGCAGCATGCACGTCACCTGGGAGCGTGTTGGAAACGCAAAGTCCCCTGAATCAGAGGTGCTGGGTGAGGCAGCAACCTGGGCTGTCCGCAGGTTATTTTGCGGCACGCTAAAGTCTGACCCAGGGACAAGAGTCAGGTGAGGGGTTTTCCAGCTGTGTCGATGGGAGTCCTCAGGGTCTCAGGAGACCCCTCTGCATGGATTCTTGAAAGCACAGAGGTTCCTGGGTGTAACTAGAGTACCCCATTCCGCTGTTTAATAAATGGTGGTACAGCTGGAAGGTTTCATTTGAAAATCCATTATGCTTTTTGGAAAACAAGAGAAATACTGAACAGATGGCCATAGGCAATCTAGTCCTTTGTTGAATGTTCTAGATCGGGGCCCAGCTTTCTGTGTCATCCACGGATGCCGAAAGCAAAAAACAGAAGTGCAACTGCCCCCAGGCAGCTTCACAGGCCCTTCCCTGAGAAGGGAGCAAGTCTTGATGTCTGGTGGTTTCAACAACAGAGAAGGGGCGTGTCAGAATGCCTTGCATTTTATTTAAGAAATGCCTGGGAGACAGAGGAGGCATCGCTCCCTTTGTTGGTCATTCAGAAAGAGGAGCTCTTGAAATAGGAGTAGCAAAGAATTAGCTGCTCAGGGAAGGAAGGAGAGAGGCCTGCTCCGAGTTATCCCTCTCAGGTGGCTTAAAGCAAACGCTCCAGCCCCACTTCTTTCAAATGGTAATTAAAAAAATAAAATAAAATTTTTTTTATTTAAATGTCATTTTTAAATTTAAACTACCAACCCTGCTTTTGGAAGGAGGCAAACCTCCCTTGAGGACTGTTACAGAGCACCCCCCACCCCGCCCAGCTTTCTTCCCCTCCCCGTCCCCGTGTCCCCATGCCACCCTCTCCTCTGTCCTTACTGGATGCAGGGAGTGCAGAGGGACCCTCCAGCGGCCGGGAGGCAGGAGGGCACTGCTGAGGTTAAAACAATGCCCCTGCCCACCCAGACTGACCTTCTTAGCTACCCCAACAGACCGGCACAGTTCAGTACAGTCGATTCTTGCCATTCACAGAATGTTCTATAAAGTCAACACGAACACTGACTTGGCGAACACGGAACCATTGCTCCTAGAGGAAATACCCAGTTAGGTTCCTGTGAGCCTCTGGACACATTTTCATCCAACAACCAACCGAAACAGAACCGTGTTCTATGTGTGTTCCTGTTTAAAGACATCTTATTGAATACATAATGTTGATTCATTAACACTGAACTCACGGCCAACAGCACTGGAACTCGGGCCAGCATGGAGCTTCTCTAACACACACATCTCCGTGAGGCCCATCTCAGCCTCGGTGCGCTTAGGACACTTCAGCACCGTGCTGGGAGGTCATTTGAACAGCAAAATCACCAAGAAAAAGCACAAAAATACAAAAAGATGGCACTAAATATGCCATGAAAAGGACACCAGTGTGCAGTGAGAGCTGTGACATGGAGGCAGGGCAAGAGCATCGTCTTTTGCGACCTCAGCTGAGAACGTGCACATCGGGTGACTCAGATTTCTCACCACTCTCTCTACGTGTCCGAAAATGACCAAGAAAGAGCCACGAATATTGTTTCTGGGGTGATAAATACATTTTAGCGAGGAGGAAAATTCACAAATATGGAATCTGAGAATAAAAGGGATCAGCTGTATTTTGTGCAGGCATTTGGTGACTAATGTCATAGCAGTCCCTACTCCTATCACAACTGCCTCTTTTCCACCCACCCAGTAAGGGCAGTGAGACGATACACCTCTGGATAAATGCTCAGTAACACCAGCAAGGCACCAAAGCCACCCATTCCTCAGTACCCTCCTGCTTTCTGGCCATGCTTCACTTTAATCACGCCTGCAAGAGCCCAGGGTTCCCCCTGAGTCTCATGGGGAGAGAAAGCCAAGAAGCTGGCCAACGACGGGCCCTTCCTGCACTCTGTGATCATTCTTGGTCACGGCGGAGGTGACACAATTTCATTACTTGATACATTTGCCTTCCTTAGACTTGAGAGAGGCCAGGGATGCGGAAGGCCACAGAGTGTGGGGTGACCAGGAAGCCTGGCTCTCCCAACGCTCTGCCAGCAGAGGGCTCAGAACGCAGCCAGCCGAGCCAGAGCTGCCGCGACCCCAGCTCTGCGCTCTCTAGTTACGTGTCCTCAGTGTGTCAACGTCTCTGAGCCCCAGTCTGCACATCTGTAACACGGCAGCTCCCACCTTCTCCGGCTGCCGTGAGCATTTACCGAGACACTCGATGGAACACGCTCAGCACGGCACCCGGAGTGCTGGGAACTGCCAGGTAAAAGGAGCCCTGAGAGCAGAGTCACCCACTGTGGGGCCTGGGACAAGTCATTTAAAACACACGGTCTAAGGACTGGGAGGGGACTTCAGAAGTACCGACAGACCCCCAGCTGGAGCACAGTTTTCCCAAGAGCCGTCCAGCCAGGTCCAACCTCATCCTCCGCGCAGAGCTTCCCCCTGGCCCACTGTGTCCCCGACTGCAAAGTGGGAGCGTCGGGTGGGAGTGATAAGGGAGGGGGTGCCCCACCGGCTTCCGCCTCCACAAGCGGTCCCCAGTCCCGGGGCCTTCCCAACACAGTGGGGGTCCAGGAGTCAAACAGGGGCACTGCGGTGTGGGGAGAGAGGAGGGGGTGGCTGACTTGTCCCTGGAAACTTCTGGACACTCTTTGAGTGCTGGGAGCCTTAGTTCCCAGCTAGGGTGTCTCCTTTAAAAAGTTAACTCATACATAAGTAAGAACTGTGGCAGACTCCCACATGTAAAGGAAACATCCAGAATTCCACATCCACGTACAGCTGCCTCAGAACATCTGCTCTGGCCTGCAGCTTCCCGCCCTGTCGTCCACCCTCTCACTCCTCCACCAGGCAAAGCTCTTCCCAGCTGACAAAGAGGCCCCTGCCTGCGCCCCGAGGGAGGCAGCGAGGGCAGGGCCAGCACACACAGTCCCCTGGCTGGGAGGTCCGGAGGCCCTCCCCGCCCTCCCCACCCACCTGTTCACCCCCCCAACACTCCGCCATGGCCCACCCTGTGCCAGGCCGGGTGCTGCAGTTCAAGGTTACAGGTGCCCACTTCCTACCCTCCAGGAGCTCCCAGCATAGCCGAGGAGACAGAGTTAGACACAGGCCATTCACAGGTATCCGCGACGGGCAGGGACACGGGCACAGGCAGCTACAGGCGATCAGAGGGAGGCTCCTCTCGGCGTGGGGAAAAGGCCTCCAGGGGAGGGAATGCTGGGCCACCAGCTCTAGGACGGAAGGGACCATGTCCGTCCTAGTCACTGTGGTTTCCCCAGAGCCACACAGGCAAAAAGCAGATGTTTCCCTGATATGAATATAAACCAAAATGTATGTCTGTGAGTGCACGGATATATAGAGAGAACACACATGCAGACATAGGTGTGTGTGCATATGTAGACACGTAGACATACGTGTGCACACGTGTGCCCACACACACCCACGCAGGCATCTGAGCTGACTGCTGAGGTGGATTCTGAGCAAGCCCGGTTTAAGCACAGAGTTTGCAGGCACAGGGAGAAGAGGAGCCCGAGTCCAGGCCGAGCACAGTGTAGACAGAGGACTGCGGTCAGCCAGGGTTGCTGGGTGTGGAGGGCGAGGAGAAGACCTGCAGGAGGTGATGCGGCAGAAGGGCGGGGCCAGGCCCCCAGGCCCCTGTGCCCCGTATGCTGCTGACACCTCTGTTCTCTGACTGCCCCCAAAAGACGAAAGAAAAAAAGCAGCTAACCCAGCTCATGTCCCAGGAGGCCAGACGACGGCTAACGAAACCATACCCTGAACTATAAACAGCATGTTCTCCCTCCTGGAGGACTTCTACTCCAACAGAGACCCCTGAAGGCTGCCCAGGAACAAGTCTCTATAATGACCACGGGGGAGGGGCTCCCTGGTATTTCCTCAAATTGTTCCTAGGTCACAGAAGAGCCCCAGCCCTGGCACATACCTGTTCAGGACAGGTAGGGAGTGAGGGCTGGGAACTGCAGGTGAGGAGATGGGAGGGTAGTGAGGGAGACAGCCTCAGAAACTGGGCCCTGGGGTCCCACCGCCAGCCCCAGGCCCAGTCCCCACCGTACCTTTGGGCTGTCAGATCTGTAGAGACCTGGCCAACAACACCGCCATGGCAGGAAGACGCAGCTAAGGGTCGGCTTTCCAAGTCTGGGGGCGCAGCTGGCTGGATGACATCATCTGCTACAGGTGACCTGGGGAGAGAAGAGGAAAAACGCCAGTGTTCAGAGATATTCCTACAAGTTTTAAATGTGTTCAAACAGCACATTTTATCTGGACCCTGAGCAGGGCCTCAGTTTCCCTTTCTATGAAGGAGGAGCCTGGTGCTCACAGCGTGGTCCACAGTCACTGGTCCATAACATGAAGAGAACAGAAACCCAGAGTACGTGTTTAGAAACCTTTATAGCAATTTGATAGGGTAATTTTATGTCTGTTAAATCTAGTAATAAAAAGTCCTGACTTTTTGGTCAGTGGTGCTCAACCAGGGATGATGTTTGCCCCCTCAGGGACACTGGAAATGTCTGGAGAAATTTTCGGTTGTCACAACTTCGGGGACAGAGGGGTGCTACTAGCATCTAGTGGGTAGAAGCCAAGGCTGCTGCTAAACATCCTACAATGCGCAGGACAGCCCCCATGACAAAGGATTATCTGGCTCAAAACAACAATAGTGCAGAGGGTAAGAAAACCTGGCCTTGAGTTTTGTTTCATTTTTCCGGTAAATCACTTAATTATATTTTCACAAGTTTCGATCTACAATGAGTTAGAAAATAAAAAACGGGACTGGTCCCTCATGGATTGAAAGGTCTGCACTAGACAACCCCCAAGAGAGGCTGGCGCTGGAAGCTCAGAGACACTGTCCTTGGCCACCCGTCAGTACTCTGGGGAAACCCCTGTTGGGATCAGTGACGTCTATGATGTCATGGGGAGGTCCAGGAGTGGCTTTCTTTCCGATGAACTCTGCCCTGAAGCCATAAGTAATAGGACCACTCTTCGCACTCCTAGAGTGGATACTCAGTGAAGACCACCCCTCTGTGCGAACAAGAGACGTGGTCCCCGCCCTCACAGGACCTCTAACAGTCTCAGACATTTTTAAAAATGCTTACTTATTTAGTAATAATTGTAGTGACTGCTAAGAAGGAATGTACAGATGGCTCTGAGAAAACAAACTAAGAGTTCCTGGCCCAGCGTGGGGGTCAGGGAAAACGTCCTTGTGGCATGGTGACTGTGCTGAGGCCAGCTGGCCAGCTCAGGGACAGAAACATTTGCTGAAGCTCACTCTGCACAGGATCAGGATCTCTTCTAAGTGCTTAGAGATAACACCGTATTCAATCCTCATAACAACACTGTGAAGCGAGTACTATTATTATCCTCATTTTACAGATGTGGCAACTAAGGCACAGAGAGGCTGAGTAACTTGTCCACGTTTGCACAGCAGGTAAGTGGCAGAACCAGGACACAAACCCAAGCCTGACCCCAGGAGCTCTGCTCCGAATCACCACACATGGCTGTGTCCCAAAGGCTGAGGAGTAAGAGAAAGGAAGAGTGGCCCCCACCCCTAGTGCAGGGAGCCACATGACGGGAAGCCCTGACTCAGAAAGCAGTTTGGTGTTCTGGGGAACCACAAAAGGTCACCGCAACTAGAGTGTACAGAAGGGGGTACTGTGAGGGGGAGAGGTGGGCAGGAGCCAGATCACAAGGCCAGGTCGAGGAATTGGGACTGGATCCTAAGCCAGAGAACCAGCCCAAAGCTTCTACCGAGTGTTCCTCCACAGAGAGCTGCCCTTGGTGTTGAGAGGAACGAGAGTGGAGAGGCTCAGGGTCAACGTCCCAAAACTACACTCTCAACAGGACGGGCCTAGACACGCGTGTGCCCACACTTCCCCAGGACAAGATCCTGGCGCCCTGTGACCACGCTCAGGGAGAAGGAAGGCGCCAGCTTGGAGGAGGGAGGATGGCAGGGCCTGTGTGTCTCTGTTGTCTGCTACAATTTGTAAAAGCCGAAACTACAGGCAGTAATGACTTTCCGAAGTCATAAAACCTGAGAGGAAAAGCAGAGCCCAGGAGCTTGGCAACACACATTGAAAGCCATAAAAGACTTTGTTTCCATTGTACTCCAAGAATTTATTTTAAGGAAATGATGAAGGGTGTGGGCAGACGCTATGATCGCGACAGCACAAAATCTGGAAACGACCCAAACGCCCACCAGCAGGGGACAGTTCACCAAATTAAGACACAGCCAGAGAACAGACCCATTTGCAGCTATTTAAAAAATAAGGTAGATCTTCATGTATCTGGATGTGAACATGTCCATTATTAACTGAAAATAGGTTTTAAAAAAAACTATGGGCAGTATGACCCAGATTTTATGTGTATGTGTGTAACAATACACATGTACATGTGTGTGTATACAGTGTACACACATAAATACACACACGCACAGAAAGCAAGCAACAGGCTAGAAGGACACGCAAGCGATGTGGAAGAGCATGTGCCAAGGTGCTGACGGTAATTCTCTTTCAGTAGTGAAATTTGGAGTGTTTTTTCCTTCTTTGTGAAATTTATCTTTATCTTCCAGTTCCACGCTGAACACGTACTGCTTTCATAAGCAAAATAAACGAGAAAACATATTTAAGGAATATTTTAAGTGCCAGGGGACAACCAATTCATAACTCAGTGAAACTTTAACAGACGGGGACAGTCAGAACAATGCCATCTTTCCCCCACTGCTGTCTTCGCATTTTCCACTGTGAGGACCTAGACTCGTCAGCCTCGTTCCAAGGCGAGAACACGGCTACGCCTCACTCATTAGGCATCGCTGGGGAAAATGAAGTCCCAATATTTTGTATAGTGGCTATCTGCCGACGTATTCTACATGACGGCATTTTTAGCTTAACTCTTTGGATGGAATTACTTTTCCCTCCCTGATTTTTTTAAACAGAGGATCTTGAATATAATTTTACAACTTTCTCAGTGCCACTCAATCATCCTAAGCAACTGTGATGTAAGTGAGGAAGTGTGCTGTGGCACCAAGAACAGCACTCATATATGAAGTCAAGGGGGCTGGATCCGAGTCCAGGCCCACCGTGGGACCTAAGCCAGGGGACTTCTCTGAGCTTTAGCTTTTCCGTCTGGAAAAGTGAAGACACTGGACTACACGATCCCTGAGGACTCTGACTCAGCCTGTCCCTTCCGCTCAGGCTGTCAGCTGTCACTTCTGCTCACCAACTCACCCACCTCTCCTTGCTATGTTATGCCTCCCAGTTTTCTGCTTCTAATAGACTACAGAGGAAGAAACATGGCTGAGGGTGTTAGAATAGTGTGTACATCCAGAGTTAATAAGCTCTGAATAAAGATCTATAAACCTCCCATGCCAAATAATTATAATTTTAAAATATACATGTATGTGGATATATATATGCATTAGGTTGTAATGTATATGTATATATGAAACTGATGAAAAAAAGTTGTCGAATTCACATTGTACCATTGGCTCCACAGCCTCTCTTACTTCCTAGTAACCCGGTTATTTTCCAGATGGCAAAGGAGGGGAGAGGGCTGACTTCTGGAGAAATGGAGGGATTCTTATACAACAGCTCTTCTCAGAACAACTGTAAGAGGCTACAAGTGGTTTCTAAATTCTGCCGGTGGTGGTTCTGGGACTACAATGACTGAAATATTTTTCAGATTTTACCCACCAGCTGTTGCCACCAGCTGCTGGAGCCAGCCCACTATAAATTTAGTCAGGCCAGCAAAGGGTTGATTTGCCACTGGAATGCGAGGGAGGGAACTTGTACTACCAACAAGTGCTTCACCGAAGGGCCATGAATCACCCACTTCAGAGACTGGGACAGAACGGGCTTTGCCCAAGGAGGAAGAGGAAGACGTTCCTGTTCCAGCCTAAAAACCCAATACTTTCAATTCTACACATGACCCCTGCCACAGGCAGAGCCCACAGCAGGCACCAGGATGCGTTACAGGCATCACACACTCCGGGGCGGACAGGCTACCAACAGCAGGACAACTGGTAAGTCTAAAGCAAGAACTGTGAAGGCTGGTGTCTTTGTCCCATCAGGTAGCTACAACCAAATCCTGTAGACCAAGAGGCTTATAAACAACAGAAATGTATCGCTCACAGTTCTGGAGGCTGGGAAGTCCAAGATCAAGGCTCTGGCAACTCAGTGTGTAGGGAGGACCCCCTTCCTGGTCACAGCTCCTTCTCACTGCATTCTCGAGTAGCAAAAGAGCCAAGGCAGCTCTCTGGGGCCTCTTTTATAAGGGCATTAATCCCATGCACAAGGTCTCCGCCCCGTGGCCTAATCACCTCCCAAAGGCCCCACCTCCAATACCATCGCCTTGGGGTTAGGACTTCAACATATGAATTGTGGGTGGGACACAAGCATTCAGACCACAGCAGGTGACAGTGGAAGAACAAACTGCCATAGACACACAGGATTTTTTCAGACTGGAGTGATGAGGAAGGTCCCACAAGGGGAATAGCTGACGCAAGCAAAGTGCTTCGATAGGCCAACGTGTGCAAAGGGCTTTCCAGATTAAAGAAGGCTTCCCCTCCCTCTCCCAGATGATGTGGCTGGAAAGCCACTAGGTCCCCTTCCCTCCCCATGGAGGAGGTGGGCAGGGGCGGAAAGGAAGGAGGGGGCGGCAGTGGCGTGGAGGTGACCAGCGTCTTAAGGACATCGTTACCTATGGGCAGATTAGCAAAAATAATTAATAATAATAAAAGCCTTATCAAGGATAACGGGAGCCAGACTCTCACAGTCAGAGAAGGACTTGCACATATGGAAGGTGGTCGGGCTCCAAAGACCCCTCAGGGCTGGGCTGCAATCAGAAGTATCAGATAAATACAGAACTAGATAGCCCGGTGGGGTGTGTGTCCATGGACAGAAGAACCACCACAGAGGCACTGCCACTGCTAAATCTGAGACTAATTGAGCATCAAAAAAAAAAAAAAAATCTAAAACAGACGGTAATGGATTATAACCCATTGAAATAAAGTAATAATCTATGAGTCCATAGAGATACAAATAAAGACATGAGCACATGAAGCAGTGGGGTAGAGGGGAAAGCTCCTCCTTACCGTACAACGCCACCTGGTTAGTACATTTAGGAGGAAAGATGCGAACAGAAGATCGCTGTTTAAGACCCATCCTGGGGGTGGTTATTTCAGGCAGGAGCCACCCAAGGTGCTAAGGCCGGTGGGCGGGGTGTAAAGAAGCAAAGGACACTGGGATGGTCTCTCAGTGTCTTCCCACCAAACACCGCCGATTACAAAGGAGAAAATGATGCCTTAATGTGGAGAAATCTGGCGGGCACTGATTGGGCCAGGTGTTGAACATCCTGATGGTGGCACAGCCCTGACCCTGTGACCCTGGGTGCAACAGCACCACTTCTGTGGAAGCCTGGCTGAAAACGGGTGGCCAGAGTCTGGTCACGAGGAAGCCACGTGAACACAGGTTGAGGGACTGCTGCTAGCACGGAAGAGCTGTACTCGTAAAGGTCATGGAAGACAGGAAGAGACGGCAGAATATCCAGAGGGATGGAGGGTCTGCAGGCACGACCCAGCGTGTGGCACAGGGTTTCGACTGGATTCTGGGTCACAGGGAGGAAGGGACAGTGTTGTGAACTGGCGTGGGTTCTGAGCACTGGACGGTGACATCCCAATCGCTGGCTGCACTGGCACTGCTGGACAGTGTCCTTGTGGGGGAAACACACAACTGGAGTGTGGGGGGGGGTTGTTTTTGTTTTCTAGGAAGGTGGCAGCTTCATGTCTGCAATTTGCTCTTAAATGATTCAAAAAAAGAGTAAGATAATAGATATATGTGTGCATATTTATATTTCATATATATACAGAGAGAGAGAGAAAGAGGATGAATGACAGAGCACATGTGGTGAAATGTCAACTGGAGAATCTGGCTGAAGTGACTATGGGAGTTTTTTGTACCATTCTTGCAAATTTTCTGTAAATTGGGAATTCTGTAAATTGTATTCAGCAACAAACAAAGAAAAACTTCTAGAGCCAAGGCACGCAAGCAGAGAGCCACACCCCAGCAGAGCTCAACGTGGAGTTGGAGGACAGAGTGTGACATGTCCCCTTAGCACCATCGGGGCAGCAGAGGGACACACAGCTGGATAGCTGGGGCCAGGGCCAATGTGGGAAGGGCCTCAGACACTCAGGCCACGAGCCTGTTGTCCCGGAGCAGCAGAGATTTAGGAGCCAGTGGCAGAATATTCCGAATATAATGCTCTTGCCCCAGTGGATCGTAATTCGGGGGGACAGGAAACGCAGGTGAGGGAGCCGACCCCAAACTTTGGAGCAGTTCAGGAGCCCAGGGATGCTGGACACAGTTCAGGCCATTGCAGCAGGGGCAGAGTTAGTCATTCCAGAGGCTTTGTGATGACAACCCACACTGGGTATGGAGGGAAGGGATGTGGGCAACAATCAAAGATGATTTGGGTTTTGAACATCAAATTGGTTACAAAGCCATGTTATTAACTGCATGCCTCGCGCATAAAACCTTAGACCTTCTGTGTTTTTACTTACCATTAATGAAGATTAAGGATTTACTTATCTTTAAACGAAGCTAGTTGTTCCATTTAAATAAACTGACATCATTCTAAGCAAAAACATACATAAGTCTGTGGTTTTGATGTGCTACTTTTACTTCGTCCTAAGACAAACTGAATAATAGTAACTCTTAAAATGACCTTACAGCAACCCAACTCAGGCCGGGGCTCCCTGGAAGCCGCACGTCCCACTTGGGAACACTGACGTAGCTGTCACCCACACAGCCGGAACAGAGCCCCGTGCAGCTCACATCTGTTCACTCCTTTTTTGAAAAGGGCAGCAAAGCCCGTCATAAATCAGCAAAGCGGAATTTTCTGAGATCTGCATCTTCAGGAGCTGTGGCTGGTTCTGAGCTAGGCAAAGGTTAGAAGCCACAGCACAGGCACCAGGACAGACGGAGCATATACTCCAGCCCTTTTCAGAGCTGCCCTTGGCATGGGAGTCAAAGCCCTCGTCCCCTGGGGTGAGGGGCGGACAGACCCCAGCTGGGCTGCTGCTTCTGTTCTGGAAGGTGGGCGCACCAGCCCTGCAGCTCTGTGGCCGCCACCCCTGCTCAGGGCACACAAGGCTGTGCGTTTTAGTTTTGATGCAGAACAACTCGTCTTTTCCCGATCTGGCAAATGACGAGGTGGGACAAACGTGGCCTGGCATCCCTACAGGGTGGGGCTGGGTGGATAAAAGATTCCTAAGAAGAGATGTCACCTCTCCCAGCAGCAGAGGAACCCGAGACCCTGAACGTTGAGGGACTTCACCGAGGTCTCAAGCATGCTCATTTTATTGCTGGTGATAAAATTTGAATATATAGGAAATACTGTCACAAATTTAAATAATTACAATAAAAGTATTAAGGCAATAACAGTAATTACCAGAGCAGCTAACACTGGCGAGCGCTGGTATTAATATTTGCCAGGCGTTGTGCGAACAGCTCACGCTCACGGAGCCCCTCCCCTTGGAGAGGACCAAGAACAGAGTCAAGATTTGGAGCCACATCCAAGAGCTCAGGGCCCAGGACATCCCACAGCACGCACTGCACCAGGCTCAAGCTAAGGAACAGGAAGACGTCGCCCACAGGACTCCGGGCCAAGCGGCTTGTTGAAATGATCCTGGAGCCCAGGGCGGGGAAAACAGAGAGAGATTTTCCACTCGCAGATAAGAAAAGTCCAGCAATTTAAAGATTTAGCCTTCAATTTTAAAAAAAAGGAATTTAAAAAATTTAAAAAATACATAGCCACTTATATTTGTACGGTCTCTTAGAGCTTTGTCAAATGCTGCCTTCTGTGCCTCCTCATCACCCCTGTGAAGGAGGCAGTCACATTAACTCACGGAGTTAAGTGACACAGCAACGAGATACACGGTGAGAACACAGGCCCCCACCACTGACCCTGTCCTGGTTTGGAAACCCCCGCTGCCTCCCCTGGGTCTTCCCTCCAGCGGGCACGCCACAGCCCCAGGAGGCAGGGAGGCGGTGGGGGCCTCTGGGGCAGGAAGAGGCGGCAGGGCTGGCAGGGGCATCACGACTCCCTCTACCCCCCAGCAACAGGGGAGGGGCCCCTGCCTGCCCTGCTGAATCCTCAGCCCAGAGTCAGCAAACATTCACTGCAATGAATGAATAAACAGAGAGGTAGAGCCACTGGGAGCCAATGAGTTTGATGCAACATGGTGCTTTGTAGCCACTTGAAATTACACACTTGGCCATTTCAATTATGAGCTGTGCTTTTCACATTTTGAAGCCAAACTTTTTTAAGGTCTTAAACACTTTTTGTCACTCCTGAGAAGCCCTGGAGCCTTTGCAGATGAAGAAATAAAATGCCACCCCCACTCTTCCTTAAGAGGTAGGACAGGTCAGGTGACAGGCAGCCAGAGTCTGGGGCCAGACTGCCCAAGGCCAAACCCCACTCCAGCAATAAAGAGCTGTGCAACCTTTGGGAAGGTCTCTCAGGGCCTCAGTTTCCCTACCTGTCAAAGATGGCAAGTCCTGCCTGGAAAGGGAGTGGAGAGGATTCGCTGAGACCAGTCATGTAAATGTCACCATAGCAGGTGCCTGGCACATGGAAAGGGCTTCACAAATGACAGCATCAGCAAGACAAACACAAGAGGATGTGCTGTTTTCTGAACATGAAATACTGAATACACTGTTTCAAAGTATACAAGCCCCTCCTTCCCACCTCCCCTGCCCAGGTATGCACACTCAGGTGTGCTGCTCCTCAGGCTCTATGTGAATATCAGCTTGGGGTGTGGATAAAGAATGAATACAAGTGGCAACAAGTGAAGGGAACCAATGTTATGAGCACCCAGTATGTGCTAGGCACTGTGCAATCACTGTGAGCAATGTGACAGTGCAAAGTCTCTCTCCCCAAGGCCACACTGAGCTGAGCTCCATCCTGGCTGCTCCGACTCCAGCTCTCATAGCAACGGGACCCTACAGCCTCAGAGCAGCATCTGTCTCAATGACGTGCAATGAAAAGAGAGTGACACAGACAGCCAAGTGGAGTCTGCCTCCCTACAAAAAAGGGTTAGGACTAGGCAAAGACTAATTCATGCTGCCTAGCAGTTATGATTCTCCTTGAAAGAGGCAGTTGTTTGTACCTTGAAACATTATTGGGGTCTAAGCATCCTACAACTTCGACAATGCATTCTTTCACAATTTCTACGTCACTGTATGGCTTCCTTTTTTCCCCTAAGTATATAAGCTACTTTGTAAGTTGCTTCAGTGGCATTATTTCCAGGTCTTATTGCTGCTTGAAAGAATTGTCTTTGCTTTTGCTTTTCATCTTTTAATTTCTGCAATACAAACTTTTACACCTCTCCCCCTAATTTAAAATATTTGTGGTCCTTATGAGTGTTATAATGCTGATGAGCATTGAATTTCTTTAATGTTGATATTGCAGTATGACAAAGCAAGCAAATCATCTTGTCTTTAGCAGAAACAAGATAATATTGCAATTCCCAATCTCATCAAAAAATCTGTTCTCTTCCTTCAGCGTTCTCTTGGTCTTCTTTGACATGATGGGCTGTTCAGCAGACAGAATTAAAAAATAGTGTCGAGCTGTGAACTATTCACAAATTCCACTTCAAACAGAAACACTGTGCACCATTGTCAAAAGCTAATAACAGACTGGCGTACTCAACCCCCATAAACTCTCACCAACCAGCCTCGTGAGAGTGTCGCCAGTCTGGTGGGGGAAGTTAAAACTAAATCATGAGCGTGGCAGCGGTCAATTTAGCCCTTATGGCTTACTAATGTTCTAATTGTGCCGGTCAATCTGGGAGGATTATTTTGTTGAAACTTATTTTAATCTTTCGTATTTTAAATACCTTCACTTTCAAAATAAAATAAAAATATAAAAGACAAACAAAAATGTATTAATAAAAATAAAAGGATTTGTTCTGTAAGATTAGGATTCAATCCAAAGGCCGCACTTAAGGACCTGGAAGGCCACATGTGGCCTTAAGGCCCCAGGTTCCCCACCCCTGGTTGGACTATTCAGTCTCTAGGGTCCCTTCCGGCCCAACGATTTTCTGATCTGAAACCCTGGGGCTCTAGAGGTAAAGCCTCCCAGCCTGGCTGCAAAAAGATGGCTTGGAGGAGGCTGTGGGCAGCCTCGGCCCAACCCTTCTTCCCCTCATATACAATTTAACCAGCCCTCAAAATTGGGCTACTGTTGTACCCACATCCATCAGCATTAATGAGCCCAAGGACTGAGTTTTATGACAAGCTCAAACGAGAAGGAATTATTCCAGGACAAGGCAGGGAGATGGCAGCCACTGTTCTAAAAAGATGAAAAAATAAACCCATCCAGATGCTGGGAGAAGCCACACAGTCTGGTGAGTGACAATGTGGTTGTCCCCGGATCAAAGCAACACAAAGTCTGCTGAATGGGCCAGCACCTCTGGGGTCAGGATCCCAGTTGAAGGCACTGACTTCTGAGGGTACCTAGAGCCAGTGCCTCAAGTCCACAGGCGCACTGACTCCTCCAAGGCACTGGGCACAGAGGGCACAGAAAGCAACCTGGGGAGCCCACGTGGTAGGCAGGCAGGGGCAGCAAGCACAGCACAAAGAGCTCAGCCTCTGGGCACAGATCCGACCCCAAATCCAGCTCTACCACCTACTAGCCAGTTACAGCCCTAGGCAAGTTCGTGAAACTCTTTGAGCCACATATTTGTAAAATGGTGAAAAAATGCATTACTTGAAAGATTGTTTAAAGAAACAGGAGCAAAAAACATGTGTAAAATTCACAGAAAGTAGAAGAGTAGATACCAAGGCAGGGGGAAGGGGGAAAAGAGAATTGTTTAATGGGTTCAGAGTTTCAGATTTATAAGATGAGTAAGTTCTAAAGATCTGTTTCACAGCAATGTGAATATATACTTAACATTACTGAACTCTACACTTAAAAATGGTTATGATGGTTAAATGTTATGTTCTGTGGTTTGTTTAATCACAATTTTAAAAACATATGTACTCTGGGAGGTCGAGGTGGGAGGATTGCTTGCGCTCAGGAGTTCGAGACCAGCCTGAACAAGAGCGAGACCCCCCCGTCTCTACAAAACATGGAAAAACTAGCCAGGCGAGGTGGTCTGTGCCTGTAGTCCCAGCCACTCAGGAGGCTGAGGCAGGAGGATCACTTGAGCCTAGGAGTTTGAGGTTGCAGTGAGCTTTTATTTCTCACCTAGCCAGGGTGAGGGAGCGAGACTCTGTCTCCAAATAATAACAATAACAAACATGTAAAGCATAGTGTCCATCTCATTACAGATCCTCAAGAAACAGTAGGTGTTCATGGAAAATAGCAGTAATAGAATGATATTAATAGCTACTGCCAACAGATGTTGTCTAGCTGACACTTAATTCAGGCCAGAACCAGCTTCCCCTCAAACATTTTTAAGCTAAGAACAAGCAACTCAGCTCCCAAACAACAAACCAAAGCCTGAACAAATGCCTGCAGTGTTTTTACAAAGACAAGGCAAAATTTTAGTTGTTTTTATTTTTTAACCTCATTCAGTCCTCAGTACTTAGCAGAGTCACAGATTTCCTGATTTCGAAACCACACAAGCAGTAAAATTACCTCCTTACGCTCTCCCTGCAACGCGCTGAGGTCTAGACTTTGAACAAGGAGCAAAGCCTTATATCCCCCAGTTCAAGAATGGAGACGAGGCCGGGCGCAGTGGCTCATGCCTGTAATCCTAGCACTCTGGGAGGTCGAGGCGGGAGGATCGCTCCAGGTTAGGAGTTCAAGACCAGCCTGAGCAAGAGCAAGACCCTCGTCTCTACTAAAAACATAAAGAAATGATCTGGACAGCTAAAAATATATATAGAAAAAAACTAGCTGGGCATGGTGGCACATGCCTGTAGTCCCAGCTACTCAGGAGGCTGAGGCAGAAGGATCACTTGACCCCAGGAGTTTGAGGTTGCTGTGAGCTAGGCTGATGCCATGGCACTCTAGCCCAGGCAACAGAGTGAGACTCTATCTCAAAAAAAAAAAAAAAAGGAGACGATTCATTCACTGATCCAACAAGCAAAAATATGTTCTGCCAAGCACAACACTAGGCCCTGAGGATGCAGAGATAAATGAGGAAGGGTATTGTCCGCCCTCAAACAGAGAGCCCCTGGCACATGGCTGACACAAGACAACCTGGGAGCTCTAGAATACAGATTCCTGGGCAAGGTGACTCGCTGGGGCAGACCAGCTTCTAAGTTCTGGAGATGAAAGGTAACATCTGATCTTTTCCTGTTCTGTGTGAAGCACAGAACGAGAAAGGAGGAAACCACAGGAAGCCCAAGGGTTGGAGGGAAGGGTGTCCTGGCAATGAAAGGAAGAAGGGAAAGGATGCTACTGATACCAACATGACCTGGTTTCTTACCGGCTCTTCCCAATTTGGAATGTGCCCCCACTGAGGGGACAGCCATGATATGAAACCAACCCTCATGCCCTCAAGGAGCTTAAATACAGGAATGTTGGCCAGGAACCTTATATTCTAAATGACAGACACTGGGACAGCTCCTGGAGTTCAGAGGACTGAGCATGGACAGAGCCACAAAGTGAGGGGCCTCAGAGGGACTATGCATAGCCCGAAAGATGAGCCCATGGAGCAACTGCTTTCTCTTTCCATTCATTCCAACCCAGATCTGCTCTCTGTGAGCAGAACTGACATGAGTTCCATAGTCTTTTATTTTTATTTTGTTTTCTAGGCAAAGGATCAACGAACAATTAAAAGGGAGGGTGAGGCCATGTGCAGTGGCTCATGCCCGTAATCCTAGCACTCTGGGAGGCCGAGGCAGGAGGATCATTTGAGGCCAGGAGTTCAAAACTAGCCTGAGCAAGAGCAAGACCCCATCTCTACCAAAAATAGAAAAAATTAGCCAGGCGTGGTGGCACACGCTTGTAGTCCCAGCTGCTCGGGAGGCTGAGGCAGGAGAATTGCTTGAGCCCAGGAGTTTGAGGTTGCAGTGAGCTATGATGATGCCACTGTACTCTAGCCCAGGCAATAGAGTGAGACCCTGTCATTCATTCATAAATAAATAAATAAATAAATAGAGAGGGTGACAAAGCAAGGGAGGATGAACAAAAATCGAACTCAGATAACCAGCTCATGGACAGCAGAGTCAAGGAGCAACTTCTAAATAAAAGAGAACTGCATTTAATAGTATGTCTCCTGGTTTACATTGAAATATAATAATAATGCAAATAAGCTATAGCAGGTGTTAAGAAATCTAGCTCCCCTAATAAATCCCTTTGGTTATGATGAGACCAAAAATATTAACACAATTGACTTTCCATTTGCACAGCACTTTCCAGATTGTTTACCAAGTATTTTCAGGCACATGACTTCACTGGCCTCCAGAGCTTTGTGAGCCAGGGAGGCAGGAATAACTACTCCCACCGTCAGTGAGAAGGAAAGTGACTCAGAGACGGTTCATGACTTGCTCAAGGTCACACAGCTGGGAAGGGCTGAGGCAGGGACTCTAATATGGGATCTTTGTCTCCAAATTTGGAGCCTTCTCTGTACTGCTCCTCCCCACCTCAGGAAACATTAAATCTTGGGAACTTTGCTCTCTCTCAATTAGCAGCCCTGGGGACATTTGCTAAATGCCAGGCAGAAACCCTGCAACATCCTGTACAGGGAAGGGGATGGAGCTGACACTCCATGCATCTGACGTGAAACCTCCACTACAGCAGCTCCTCTGCTCAGTACTCCCCTAAGAATTTCACGTGCTTCTCTGCTCTATTTTTAGATGCATTGCCCTGCAAACTTGTGTTTCCCTAGGTCTTTTTCATGCCTCTCGTTTCTCCCAAAGATTTCATAATCCTCGGGATATTTTGTCATCACAGTGAGTTGCTGTGGAAATGATTATTGAGGTTATAAACCAAGGACTGTGACCTCAGTGGTGGAGAAGCAGGAAAAAACTCAGCTACCACGATGGATTTCACAGGCCTTGGTCACAACTGGAAAAACAAGGGGACCTAGCCCATCAGGCATCTCGTTGCTCCTTTGGCCAGCATTAGTCACTGACTTTATCACCAGCTTCCTAAACCTTCTCCTGATCATCTGTGCAGAAGGTGCAAGGGCCTGCTAGACCCAAACCACAGTGACTCTAAGAACCGTTTGCTTTTGGCTGTGGAATCAAATCCCAGGAGAACACACGCACGTGGGCACATGCTCACACACACAGGTGCTCTCCACCAAGCCCTCCTTCTCCTCTGGCCTCATCTACAGCCACAGCCTAGAGCTGGCAAGCCCAGAGACTCCTTTCTCTCATCCTCCCAATTACAATTGGCTCTCCCCGTTCCTCAAACCCTTGCAGCGTCCTCTATGCAGTGGTCCCCAACCTTCTTGGCACCAGGGACCATTTTCATGGAAGACAATTTTTCCACGGATGGGGGCGGGGAATAGTTTCAAGATGATTCAAGCGCCTTACATTTATTGTGCACTTTATTTCTATTATTATTATATTGTAATATATAATATAATTATATACAACTCACCATAGGTTGGGGACCCCCGAGGGATGCTGTTGGCATTGGGTGAGGCAATTCTTGGTTGTGCAGGACTGTCCCAGGATAGCATCTCTGGCCCTCCCCCATTAGATGCCAGCAGTGCCCTCCTGAGTCACTGGGACAACCAAAAACGTCCTCCTACATTTCCAGACATCCCCTCCTAGAGCATTATCCCCCACCACAAAGTCTGCCCAACATGCATATGCTCAGGTATCACACGCACAAACACACACACAAGCACACAAACACACATACACACACACCGCCTTAAAGGCAGGAGCTGTGTCTTCTTCAATTCAACCACCATCTACCCCCGGGGCGCCATGTCAGTCTTGTGGACTGGCATTGTGAACCAGACACATCCTCCCTCAAGCAGTGTCTGTCTCCATAGAAGCAACAAACACAAATAACCACAACACAAACCCAAATAAAACTAAAGAGGCTGTGCGACTTAGTGCAGAGAACACCAGGCCAAGTGTCTGGGGTCCTGGGCTAGAGTCCTGCCTTGACATTTGGCCCTGGCCAAGACCTTGGACTTCTTTGAGTCTCCCTTTGCATATCTGTAAAATGAAACCTTGATCTGTAAGTTTCCTTTCAGCTCAAATATTTTAAATGTCCAAGCACTAGAGAGACACGGGGATGGTGGCACACAGAGGGACAAGGGACTAATTCTATCCAGGTTGCATAGGGGAGCAGCACCTGCCCCGCAGATATCCGTAACACCTGTACAGGAACAATTATAACACGAAGCAGGTCAGACTCCACGGTCACACTCCTGAGGCTCAGGACAGAGACTAGTGAGAAGGCAAGAGCAAGGACGAGGCTCTGGGTGGCTGGGTCGGCTGTGCTGTTCACACAAGGAGGGCGGCCGCTGGCCTATTTGCTGCTCCGACTCTCCCCAGAGAACGCCCAAGCCCCAGACACAGCCTGTGAGAAGGAGCCCCATGGGAATCCACTCCCTTCCACTCGCTGCCCAGCACAAGTGGCCCCATTCTCAGGAGGCCTTCCCGCCCGGGCCTGGGAAGGGAAAGCCAGCCACTCTGGGAGCAAACTCACGGTGCCATTCCCAAACAAAGACCCTTCTTGCAATTGCCATCAACCCTACAAGCACTGGGGAAGACTCAACTTTGATATCTACGTGTGAGTCTGATGGATGAAAACCACAGATGAAACACAGCCTCGGGTCACAGCCCCGGAGTCATTTCCAAATACAATGGAAACGGCTTTTGAAATGTGGCCTCACCAGAGAATCAGGGAAACGGAGAATGGAGAGTTCTCTGCAGGCAAGAGGCACCTTCCTCTGCCACGACACAGACAGGAAGCTGCCCTAGGATCCTGGACTTCTGTGTGCTGTGGGCTGGGGCAGTCGTAGGTGCACAGGGCGCGCACACTTCCTCCGGGGCCCGCCAAGCCGTTTCTGCACCCGGCCCAGCCGCCCCCGCCCCATAGGCTCCGCTTCCATGTCCCCTCCAAAATGTCTACTTCGGTTGTACTTCAACCCACTACCACATTCTCCAGTCTTACAATTGGCAGAGCCAGAAGACAACGACAATGATGATAATGATATTGATGACGATGATGATGAAGCCATTTTAAGAAAAGACAAGCCCTGAAGAGTAACACCCTGCATCAGCCTCGTGCATCAGGCGCTCTGAGCCCGGCAGCGACTCCCCGCATTTTGGAAGGTGCGTTTCCAGGACGCCCAGAGCATCGCTGTGCGGCGGGGCGGGGGCCAAGGACGCCCAGGGGAAGCTCGGCGGTCACGTGCTGCGCCGGATCCCCGAAGTGCGCTCGGCCTTGCTGACGTAACTGTTCGAGAATTTAAAAGTCCCAAACTCGGAGGAAAGCCAGCGCAGAGTTTTAGGGCTAACCCACGCGCTGCTGTGGCCCGCCGGGGATGCCCCCGCGCGCCCCCGTGAGAATGCACGAACTCGGGAGAAGCCCAATGGGGCAGGCGCGGAGGCCGCCCATGGGCGGGGACACCCCACCCGGCACCAGAGCAGACCCAAACCACAGGCGGGGACCCCCAACCATGGGCAGGGACCCCAGCCTTGGGCGCGCCCCCCTACCACGGGCTTTGACCCCCGCAGTCTCACTCCCCTGAACCAGCCTCCTGGGCAGGCACACTCCTCTGCCAGCAGGGGACACAAATGTGTAGCCACTTTTCCACCCTTAACCAGTCCTTGTTGGGAAAAGCTGAAACGAGCTTTGGCTCCCACTTCCAGCGCGCCTTTGTCTGGCAGGCAGGGTCGCGGGGTGCCAGTCTCGCTCCGACCCCGCCGCCCGGGGCCGCCGGCACTTACCCCCCCGGGGTGATCGGAGATGGCCCGAGCGGAGCCGCCTTCCTTCTGGGACGCAGCTGCCCAAGAGCCCCGGGGCGGCTGGGTTTTCCAAGCCTGGTGGCAGCGGCGGCACAACGCAAGGAGTCCCCACGGCCCGGCGGTCCGTCCGGGAACGCAAACTTTCCCGGGGCAACGGCGCGGGCCGGCGCGGCTCCCCAAGGGCTCGGGAAAGTTGCAGCACAAAAGGCCAATGACTGGGCGAGCGGCGGCGGCCGGGCCAGGCTCCTCCCCCAGCTCGGGGCGCTCCGAGCCGGGCCAGCGCAGCCAGCTGCTCGCGGGGCGCCCGCCGCGCTCTCCTCCCCGGCCAGGAATGCGCGCCTAGGCGCACCCAGGGGCCCGCCGAAGCGCAGCCACCGGCCCGCGGCCGCACAGCGGCGGGCGGGAGACGCACGGGCCGCCGGACACACGCGCCGCCCGGCCGCTGCTCCGGGAGGCACTGCTGATTTCTTCCAGGAGTCTTTGAGTCATGGCAACTTGTTACTGTTCTTAGTTTTTCCACGGCGCTTTCCACTACGCATGGCAACGCGGGCAAGGCATGGCGTGTGAAATGACCGAGGTCAAGCACAGGCCGGGGGCCCACCTCCGCGGTCCACGCTTCCTCCGCGGGGCACTGCCCGCCTGCTACCTGGGGAGCCTTAGAAGGAAGTTGGGGGTGACATGGTGCCTGGAGCCAAATTCTAGCTCCTTTTTCTTCACCTGCCTGGTCTTAAGGGTGCTTAACCACAGATCCTTAGCGTGGATTGTGCTGTACGGTCTGCAAAACTTGTCGATGTGCGTTCTCTTAGGCTGCTGCACCATCTGAAGTAGGCAGAGGCTAAATCCAAACCAATGCCCCACGCCCGCTGCCCTGCTGTATTTCTAGGGAGCATGTGTTTATATTGGTTTGTGAGTTTTGGGGTTTTCCCCACTTAGGGCCCAAAATTAACTCAGAAGTGGTACTTACCTGCCCACACCATTGCATGTCACCTTTTCTATGGAAATCTCTGCAGCTAGGCCCCCAAAAGAAGAGCCTGTGACTGTATGTGGACGTCGGGCTTCCTATTTTACGTTTAGAGTCAGGGAAAGCATTGCTATAGATTACATACTCAGAGACCAAAGGGCAGGAGACTCACAAATGACACACCACTTCCTTTCCTCCTCTTAAAGAAACAGATGCACGATGACCCCAAATGAGGATTCTCTGTAGAATAAATAGAATTTTACTGCTTTCTATGAAAATACTGCTTTTTAAATAACACCATGCTTCTAAGTGTCAAATTTCTGTTGGAAATTTAAATAGATTCTTTGTTCACATGGTTATCATGGGCTTACTGGTATAGTATTAGTGTACCCATTTCACAAAGGTGATAACTGAGACCCAAATAGACTAATTTGCTTAAATGTATTGGCGAAGTAAGACTTGGAATGCTCAGTCTTGAGTGTTCTTGTGCCCTAATCCTAGGTCATACTCATTTATGGTAAAAACACACCCCATTCTCCACTTTGTGAGCTCCAGCTGGGCAAAGAGCTAAGATGAATTTGAGGTGCCATCCCTTTCATGTGAAACAGCCACTCCCCAGAAGGACAGATGCACATCCTTCGTGACAGAGGAAAGTACCACTGCGCTTTGAAAGCTACTGGTAGCTTGGTGTGGGGGGCAAAATGCAAGCCCCCAGGGAAGTCTGAATCTTAATCCCTGGAGTGGTGAGTATGTTAAATTACTTGGCAAAGGAGAGTTGTAGATGGAATTAAAGTTACTAATCATCTGAGCTTAAAATAGGGAGATTATCCCAGGTTATCCAGGTGGACTGAATGTAATCACAAAGGTCCTTCTAATTGGAAGAAGGAGGAAGAAGAAAGTCAGAGAAAGAGATATGCCTGTGGACAGAGTCAGAGAGATATTTGCAGATGCCGGCTTTGAGAAGGGAAGGAGGGACCATGAGCCAGGGAGTGTGGGCAGCCTCCAGAAGCTGGAAAAAGCAAGGAAATGGGTTTTCCCTAAGCCTCCACAGAAATAACCATCAATGGATCAAATATTCACTGAGCACCTGCAATTGCTGTCCCCAGTGCCCATGCAGGTGTAACAATGTTTCAGACAGGACCCTGCCTGGAAAACAGGCTCCTGCTGGAGAGGCAAGACCAGGAATATGAAGGGAGAACACCAGCAGACACCAGGTGCGGTCAGCATCTAGAGCAGGAAGAGCCAGAGGCTATGTGTATTAGAAGTACTTTTAGGAAACTAAAGGGAGCCTTCATTCTATCCAAAAACTTACTTCTGCCCCACTGGACCAAGGGCCCCTCCCCTGGCCACTTCCCCTTCCATCCCAGACTGCCAATGCCACCATTTCATCCATGAAGAAATCCTGGGAGACAAGGCCAGAGACCAGGAGCATGCATGGCCTCCAGGACACTGCTAGGGAATATGTGACGTTGAAGGACAGAGGCCAAACCCTCCCCAGACAAAGAACACACTAGCTCTTTGCTGGAAGCTGGAGTCTAAATCAAAGTTCATATATATGTCTGATTCGATGATGTGCTCCCCAATAGAAGCTTGGGAATGTTGGGGCCCTGAATCACAGCACCGGGTTCTCAGAGAATCACAGGGCATCCTGTTAAGGCACCCCCATGTGCCAGACAGCGTAAACATCCCTAGACTAAAGGAGTTTTATTTAGGGATTCAAAGTCACTGATTGAGTACTATGTTCTTGGTCCTACGCAAAGCACAGGTTAAACAGTCAGGGGCAATGTGATTCCTGTGCTCACTCCTGCAGTCAGATAAAGGAATCACTCACATGACAGACACAGAAAAGGAAAAGTTAAATCGGCCTTGGAAGACGTATTTTCCAGAAGAGGGAATACTTAGGCTGAGTTTTAGAGGGTAAGTAGGTGTTACTGTATTAGTTTCTCAGATTAGAGTATTTCAATGGTTATGCATTTAAAAGCATATTAGGAAAGCTATCATTAGCACGCCAAACCCAGAACTTCATAGACATTGCCTAGTAATACACTGGAATAAAGATGAAGCCATTTAAAGAAAGATAGTACATAGATAATAACACAAGCAGTACACAGATAGGGTAAACGTCATAAAAGTGGTCCAGGAGCAATCGACACTGGAGAGACACTGAGCTGAAAAAAGACAAGAATGTGGAGGAGAAGAGAAAAAAGAAATAGAATATTCAAGGTAGTAGGAATTAAATCTTCTTCTTGCATATACCCTGTAACTCGTAATAAAAAAGTATATGATTAAGTCAGTCATTCAACATGTATTTCTTCAGTACCTACAATTTTTCAGGTACTTCTAGGAGCTAGAGAAGCAGCAGGGAAGAAAGAGACAAGTCCCTGCCCTCACGGAGAATACCTTCTGGGTAAGTACAAAAGGCCGCCTACGTGAAGTACCAAATAGAGGCAAAGCTGATTAGGGCCATGAGCTTTTTTAATCTTTTAATATCTGTGCACTGTCTGTCGAACCAGAATGTGGTCTGCTTGAGGCTCAGGAGACCAAGTCTGCCTGCAGAGCCTCCCCCCAACTTCCCTCCCCCAGCAGCTGGTAGGCTGAGCCTCCGCTGGGTTGACTCCCAGTTCAGTGCTCACTGTCTTCCCTCCATCCTTCCTCCCTCCTGGAAGATGCATCCCCTCTCCAGGACCAGCCTCCCCCAGCCCTGGGGCTCTGGACCTCCCTGCTGCTAGAGGCTCTACTCCAGCAGGGCAGCACCTCAGGGCTTCGCCCAGCCCAAAGGGACATTTGGGGCCCAGGAGGTTTTCCCATCATCCGCCTGCTTTGAAAAGCAGCAAAATACCATCCACATGACAACTCGGACTGTGCCTTCCCCACTTAATAACTGGAAAAAGAAAACCACAAAGGCAATTGAAAACTTTTTTTAAATAACCACTATGATATTAGGTAACATTTGTGAGCGTTGCCCACACAGCTGGTAACATTTGTGAGCATTGCCCACACAGCTGGTCCTCTGCTAAGTGTTTCCATCTCTTCTCTGCTAAATTCTCATACAGCCCTTGCGGTAGGTACTGCCATCATCCTTAGCTGACCACGGAGGCTTGGAGAGGTGAAGTCACTTACCTGGAGGACACACGGAGCGGGGCCAGAGTTCACACACAGGCTGTGTCTGCAGAGCCCAAGCTCCTAACCAGTCCCCGGTGACAAAGGGGACAACTTCAAGTTATTTTTATACACTTTGACATGTCAGGAAAGAAACATGCTGTGAGGAACCCAGGCCCAGCACCCGGCTCTATCACAGGAGCTCAGCCCTCATACCAATAATATAAGATCCATTTCACTAATGAGCTGAGGAACTTTTTTTTTTCCTGGAAGGAATCACTGCTTTGGGCTTCTGAGCTAAGTCCTTACATTCCACGAAGGGCTGTATAAGCAGCAAGATACATTCCTGAACTGCAACCCAGCAAAACTTGGTTGTAGGGCAGAGAGAAATATTTGCAGGCGGGATTCAGACCTTCTAAAAATTCAGCTATTACCTCCGCCCATGCTAAGATGAAATGTCAGCCTGAACCCAAAATACACACAAGGCAATGTGGGGGGCCACTTTGCACACGGCTCTCAGCCTCATGCAATGTTTCTAGACATGGCCTCAGAATCCTCCTTGAGGGTCCACAAAGCCCATTCACAAAGCCAGGTCTACACTGCTCAGATGTGTGTTC
This sequence comes from Varecia variegata, assembly GCA_028533085.1. Classification (NCBI taxonomy): domain Eukaryota; kingdom Metazoa; phylum Chordata; class Mammalia; order Primates; family Lemuridae; genus Varecia; species Varecia variegata. The sequence goes on along the minus strand of CM052446.1, from coordinate 54,767,795 downwards.
AGTGAGCCAAGGACCCCAGGCTCACAGGCCAAGTGCACCTGGCCCAGCCCCTCCAGGGCCCAGCGCATTCCTGCACTTGAACTTGGCCTAGTCCTGATTTTAGATAAGTCTTTGTCTAAATAGGAAGCACAGCTCTGCCTACTGTGCCTTCTTCTTTGGCAGAAAAACAACTTTCTCCAAAAGACAGTTAGATGTCCATGTGACATCAGGGCAAAGGCGAAAAATAAAACATTTGATGGAACAGTCGCAGTAGTGCCAGGGTCTGGCAGGGCCAGGAGCAAGAGGAGGTTACAGGGTTCAGTTAGCCTACACAGGGGTAATGAGTATATGTTTGTCTCATCTCCCACCAGGCAAATAAGCATCTAAAGGCTGGTCTTGGTTTGACTTGTTTCTGCATTCCCTAGACCAGCAGTTCTCTGTGGTGTAGAATCACCTGGGGAGATTTTCATGTTCCCTAGACCCTGGCCACACCCCGTATCAGTTAAATCAGAAACTACTCGGGGGCACCCAGGCATCCATATTTTTTAAAGCTCTGGGAGATTTCAGAGCGCAGCCAAGGTTGGGAACAGTGCCCCAGGACCTTGCTACTCAAGGGGTGGTCACTGAGCCTACAGCGCTGCTCAAAATCTAATGGGTGAAGAGTCACTGGGTACCTTGTTAAAATACAGTCATGCACCACATAACCGCATCTAGGTCAACAACAAACCACATCTAAACGGTGGTCCCATGAGATTACAATACCATATTTTGACTGTACCTTTTCTATGTTTAGGTACACATATACTTACCATTGTGTTACAATTACCTACGGTATTCCATACAGTAACATGCTGCCCAGGTTTTTAGTCTAGGAGCAACATGCTATACCACATAGCCTAGGTGTGCAGTAGGCAATACCATCTAGGTTTGTGTACACTCTATGACACAACAAAGGTCCACCTGGCG
>CM052446.1:54715820-54766350 GCA_028533085.1 Varecia variegata | reverse complement strand
TCCTGGGCTCAAGCGATCCTACTGCCTCAGTCTCCCGGGTAGCTGGGACTACAGGCATGTGCCACCATGCCTGGCTAATTTTTTCTATATGTATTTTTAGTTGTCCAGCTAATTTCTTTCTATTTTTAGTAGAGACGGGGTCTCGCTCTTGCTCAGGCTGGTCTCGAACTCCTGACCTTGAGCAATCCACCCGCCTCGGCCTCCCAGAGTGCTAGGATTACAGATGTGCCCGCTGCGCCCGGCCTGTTTACTCAGTTATACTTGAAATGCAGACATAAACCTTTTTTTTTTTTTTTTTGCCTTTCTAGAATCTACTCGTTTTCTTGCTAGAGCAGCAAGAGACTTGGTTCTAGAATGACAGGGCAGGACGCTGCGTGTAGTGGTCATAAACCCAAGCTTTGCTGCTTATTTGTCTGTAAGCCGTTGGGCACCTCCCTCCAGTAGCGTATCTGTCAGATGGGGATCCTGATTACAGGGTTGTTTTGAAAGTTAAATAAAATAAGACTTGTGCAGCACTCAACCCAGGGCTAGACCGCAGCAGACATCATATATGTGAGTTATTATTACAAGGAAGAAACCGATTCAAAATTCATTAACTAAGAGCCCCAGTGACCAGCTCGGCGTCTTGGTCTGTTTTGTGCTGCTATAAGGAAATGCTGGAGGCTGGGTAATTTATAAAGAAAAGAGTTTTATTCGGCTCACAGTTCTGCAGACTGTACAAGAAGCACCTGCTAGCATCTGCTTCCAGGGAGGGCTTCAGCGAGCTCCCAGTCTCAAGGCACAGGTGAGGTGGGGGCAGGCGTGTCACATGGCAGAAGGAGCAAAGAGAGAGTAGGTGCCAGGCTCTTTTAAACCACCAGCTCTCCCGTGAACTAGTGAAGTGAGAGCCCACTATCACCAGAGGGCAAAGCCATTCCTGAGGGATCTGCCCCCCACCCCGCCACCCCCCTGACCCAAACACCTCCCACCAGGCCCCACCTCTAGCACTGGGGATCAAATTTCAACACACGATTTGGAGGGGCCCAGCATCCAAACCGAATCACTCAGCTTAGGACAAAAGCAGTTAATCACATCCTTCCAAAGATGCATCTGGCCAAAACCTGGGGTGCAGGCTGTTCCCACACTTGAGTAATGGTGCCAGCGGGACTCATCACCCACCCTCCAGGCTGGGTGACCCCTGCAGCAGAGGCCGTGGGAGCTGACAGGTCAGGGTAAAGCTCTCCACTGTTATGACATTGAATTCATGCTGTTTAATTGTCTTTTTGCTCAATTTCTTTCCCGTTAAACACAGTTAAATCATCCCAGATGCCCACCTACAGCTAGTAGAACATTAGAAAATGTTGCTTATTCCAGCGCTAGCCTCATGCCGTCATGATGTTCAGTTCCTTGGGTTCCTCAGGAACAAAACAAGGTCCCTTCAAGTTAAACTTAGAGCACCAAGCATAGCTCTAAACCACACATACACATATTATACTTAGGAGCCCTTTCTCTATCAAGCAAAATAATGACAACATAGTATCGGAGCAACAGCTGACCTCAGCCTGCAGAATGTACCCATCACCTTTCTTGGTGAGCAGACCCCAGGGATAGCTGGTGTGGCACAGACTGTCCTGTCCTCCTGGTCCTCTGTGCCTTGGATGTCGGCAGAGTCACACCCCAGCCCACAGTGCTGTGGCGTGTCCTTCAGGAGCAAACCTCAGCCCAGCCTGCATCTTGCACATAGACCAGGGACCCAGGGAGACCTGCCTAGGCGAGGGCTGGGCTGGGGGAGGCGTGCACACTGAAAGTGTCCTAGGTCCTTCTGATGTGGCCTATTTCCTGCTCATCTTCAACTCCGAGCTTGAACGTGAGCTCCCCAGGGGAGCCTTACCTGACACCTGGGCCAGCTCAGGGGTCCATGAACCGGTCTTCCTGCTTCATAGCATTGATCGTAGTTTCTATAGTTGAAAATCATATTTTCTGAGACTCTAGCTACAGAAACACCCAGACAATGGGATTGTTTGAAAGGAGTTATTTAATGATCACATATTTTTAAGTCAGGCCATTATAATAGTAAGACTGAATATCTATTTCTCCTGCCCAACACTGTCAGAGCCATAAAGGGGACCATGACAGCCTCATGGCCAAGGGGAAGTCCACAGGTGGCGACACCAGGCTGGTGTAGGGGCTGCCCTTCCCCTCTGGAATCTACATGCTTGGAGCTGAGGTGCCCTCTTTAGGGCTCCCCTGAACGAATGACTGTAACACCCACTCCACGATTTGAGGCTATGGCTGGCATAGCCCTTATTTCCCCACAGATCCTTCCATGCAAGTCATGGTGCACTGAAACCTCAGGCAAGGCCGTTAGGTGGAGTCTGCTCTCATCACAGCGCCACCACTGCCTCTGTCCCAGAGGACTCACGTAAACCAGGACCCTGACACTCCTGGGGACAGCTGAGGCTCACCCTGACTCGATGTTAGACATTCTGCTGACTTCCCACTGGACTATGCCCTCCCACCCCCAGATAAGTCACCCTCAGAGCCTTGGTTGTATGTGTGGCTTTCTCTTTGTTTCCAATTAACACATGTGCAGGAAGAGGGGTCCCCGGGGAGGAAGGGCCTGGGGCCTGGGTGTGAGTCACAGCTGTGAACTTCAGTAACCCGGGCTGCCCAGCACTACCCGAGAACAGCCTGCCAGGAGGCCAGAGTGAGCCGGAGTAACAGCCAGGACTTAGCATTCAGCAAAAGGCACCCTCGAGGGGGTCCGGGCCGAGGCCCCAAAGCCTCAGCTCAGTAAGAGGACCCTCAGTAAACAGAGCGGGGTTCAGTCTGGGCGTGGGAGCTTTCCTCCGGCTATGGCTTCCCCTCCCTTGGGAACGCAGAGCAGAACCCAGGGCCTTACAACTCATTTCAGAGTTTAAATAGCATTTGTGCTGATGAAACAAGAAATGACTGTGACTGGTCAGCGGGATCCCAAAGTAGGACCACTGTGATGTTATTAAACTTGACTTCTTGAGTAAGATAAATCGGTCCGTAATTAATTCAACAAATGAGTTGTTGCCAAAAACTTCAAAAGCAAAAATCGTTGAACATAATTTGCCGGCCCACTGCCAGGAGGCTCTGAGGAGAGGTCCTGCAGCACTCGCCGCGCTGCGTGGAGGTCCAGTCCCCGGCACTCGTCGCCCACCCCAAATCCTGCACTGCTCCATACACCTCCTGTCTGATCTCATCTCCGCCCCGGCACACACACCGTCTCTTCAACCTGAACCCCCATATCCCGTGATCTTCACGGAACAGACCTGGGCCCTCCCACCTGACCCCATGCCCAGCTGACCTCTGAGAACCCACCAGCTTGCAACCCTCGGGGTGGGGTGGGAGGGCTGGTTTTTCTTCCACATGCCCAGAACATCATGGATTGCAAACGGAGTCAGAAACCTTGTTGCTCCCCAGTGTTGTTTCTAAGCCATTTCGCTTCCTCCCCTTGCAAAACCCAGTGCCCCTTTAACGCTACGATGCTACTAGCACACTCCTCCTCGCCCGGGTATCTCCTACAAAAAGCCTCACCTGGGAGCCTCTGGCCTCCCAGGCTTCTTGCTCTCTGTTATCCCAGGACCTCAGCATCATCTAGAATAACAAGCCAAACCCAGCCTGGGCTCAGCTCCTGGACCGCCGCCGAGTACACAGAAGAGAAACTAAGACTGAGCCTGGTGAGTGCTGAGCCACAAACAACCCAATCAGCTTGGCGCAGTGGGCCTTTACTGGCATAGACAGGTACACACCAGGGACTGGGTACACATGAGGAACCACAGTCCCTGTGAGGACTCAAAGGCCACATCCCTGAACACACCGCCACAGCCAAGGTGGGACTCCTCAAGGCCAAAAACACAAAGTTTCCTATGTTGGTTGTAACAAGTCCTTGGCTTGTCAGTTTGGAAATGGCGGGTTCTGGGGGAGCAACACCAGGTGCTGCCTGAGCCCCACGCCTGCTAAGCCAGACAGAGCTGGCGCACGAGTTCACCGCCAGTTCCCCGCCTCCTCCTCTGGGGATCCTGACGGCTGAGGTCTCACCTCCAGGGCCTGAGCGAGCGTGTGTGTTCAAACCCCAGTGAAACACTCCTGTGTCACCCGTGGCTTTACATCACAGGTGGAATGAAGCCCGACTCCCTGCCAAGGCAGGTAAGGACCTATGAAACTCAGCCCGCACCCCACCCACCTCCCTGGCTGCACCTCTCACCATAATTTACCGTGTCTGCTTTTCTCCAGCCACATGGGCCTTCTTTGCTGATCTTAAAGTACAGCAAGCTTGTTTCTCCCAGACTTGTTGCACTTGCTATTCCCCATTCCAGAATGCTCCTTCTCCAGAACCTTGCATGGCTGCTGCCTCCTGCAGAGAGTTCTTCCCTGACTGCCCCTAACCATACTGAGAGACTACTTCACACCAACTAGCAGGACTATAATTTTGAAAACCCAAAACCCAGAAAGTAGCAAGTATTGGTGAAGACATGGAGAAATTGGAACACTCTTGCATTGAATATAAACAGTGAAGATTCTGCGGAAAAGTTTAGTGGTTCCTTAACAGCTCAGACGTGTGATCTAGCAATTCTTCGTCTAGGTATATACTTCACAGGACGGAAAGCAGGGACTCAAGCAGAGACTTGTGCTCCATATTCATTGCCACGTTATTCACAACAGCCAAAAGATAGAAGCAACACGAGTGTCCATCAGGAGATGAATGGATACACACAGTGTGGCCTGTACACAATGAATATTATCCAGCCTCGTAGAGGAAGGAAATTCTGGCACATGCCGCAACATGGACCAACCTCGAAGACTTTATGCTTAATGAAATAAGCCGGTCACAAAATCGAAAGAGTAGTTGCAAGTGCGGTATGACTCCACTCACATGCAGCCTGCAGTAGACAATTTCACAGAGGCAGAAAGTAGAACAGTGGTTCCCAGGGGCTGGGGAGAGAGAAAATGGGGAGTTCGTGTTTCATAGCTATGGAGTTTCGCTGTGGGAAGATGAAAGAGCTCTGGAGATGGGCGGTGGTGACGGTGGCACAGCAACGTGAATGTACTTAGTGCCACTTAAAAATGGTTAACATGATACAGTTTATGTTATACATACTTTACCACAGTAATAAAACTAAGAAGCAGCCCCTGGCCCCGGTTAGTTGGGAATTTTACGATGTGTTTATTTGCCTGCTAGCTCATTGTCTGTTTTTCCCCGTGGAAAGGAAGCTGCATTGGAGGAGATTATGGCTGAATTGTTCACTGCTAGGTCTCAAGGGCTAGAATTGTGCCTGGTCAACAATAGGCACTCTATAAAGTCTCAAACAAATCCGTGGTATTTACTTGTTGGTTTGTCTGTATATTCACTTTCTTGTCTGAACGCTCTCCGCCCACCCCCAAGCCCCGACTGGACGTAAGATCCTCGGGGCAGGGACCTGGTTTGTGCGGCTGCTCTGTGGGCCCACAGCACCTAAAGCGGTACCGACCACCCAGCAGGGAGGGGCTCCACCACTGTGTACCCAGCGAGTGAAAATCACACCCGTGTCACATCACAACGTGGGAGCTCACGACTGAGCTCCGGAGCGCTGCAAAGTGCTGTGCACAGTCCCGAGCCAGACAAAGCGCTCCTCCCTCACAGGGACACCCGTAGGAGCCCTGGACTAGGAACCCCCACGAGGGCTTCTCGCCTGGAACCTGCCGCTGATTTATCGACCTTCTGACCCACCTCGCACAAAACTGAGAGACAGTGGATATGGACCACATCAGTGTCTATTTCCAACCCTGATTCCAAAACGTTTTCTTCCAAAAATCATCTCGCGATGTAAGGCCACGTAAGGCAACTGCACTGGAGGAAGATGGGCAGGGTGGTGATCTGGACTCTCCCCTCTCCAGTCCTCTTTGACCCCGAGCCAGTCCTTGAATCCTTGCTGTTGGCCCCAGGATCCCCCAGCGCCCAGTTTGAAAACTACTGGCCCAGCCATTCTTTGTGACCCTCTGGAGACCAGGGTGCGACTTCTCACTCCTCCAGTCAGCAAGTGACCTGGGCGATTAACCTCCCGCGTCATCCGCCTGCGTGTGCCCACCTCATGGGATTGTGAGGACCAGATGAAATCACATGTGTGAACAGGCTTCACAACGGTTATTTCACAACCTCTACATCACTCCTTGCTGGGATACGCAGAGAACTAAATACATCAAGTACACCTACACCTGGCAGCCACCCTTCGTGGTAGAGAGGCTCTTATTAAAGCAAAGAACAACACGTCACCTGGTTGACTGACACACCTGGCCAGGTGTAGAGAGGGTTTCAGCGCGTTTGTATTGCCCCCCACCCCCGACCACGCCCACAGCACATGCTAACCTCGGTGTCCTCTTCAGGAAAAGCCACTGTGGCATGGATGCAAAGCTCCTTACTTGTCCTTTCCCCAGTGGGTGGCAAACACTTCAGGCAGAGCTGAAACCACGGAACTCGGCTGGCTGCATTATTGCATGATGGCACTGACAGCTGATTCAGAATTTAATCTTTTCTTATGACAAATCAGTTTTGCCCACTGGCGGCGAAGGTGGGGCTACCACCCCATTCCCAGCATCACTCACAGACAAAGGAAATCAAAGTAGAAGCCTTTGGAAGGTTAGTACTGGCTCCCAGCACCCGCACTCTGTTCTGCTGACAACATAAGCCTTATTCAGCATTGCCCAGCATATCAACCAAGCCAGTTCTCTGACAGGCACAACAAAATGCTATTTTAAAAAAATATAGACATGTATTGCCAATTTCTACTGTCTCACAATTTATCTGGGGTGGATGGGAGGAGGTGATGGGAGAGGGAGGAGGAGAAAACCTAAATATACAAATGCACGTGCCACACCAAATGTCTGCAACCAAGCAGAGGTTAGGAGGGGGCCGAGCCAAACCATGCAGAACATCACATCCCCCGTACCTGTGGGGTTTCAGGGTTTGGAGGCCACAGGATGACGTTATGCAAGCTGGCGTCCTCCTGCTGAAAGCAAAGGGTTCCTATCATTAGAATGGGCCGCAGGGAACAGGATTCCCCACAGGACCAGAGGAACAGTCTTGGCTGGTTTCTACTCCCAGGCCAAACCTATGGGGTGTGCTCCCACCCTGCCCACGATACCCAGGTGCGATGAGACAACAGAGAGAAGAACCCGGAGCCTGAGGGTGTACAAAGAAGACAACAGCCAGGACTGAGCAGGCCTATCCCTCGCTCTTGCCCTGGCGGCTCCTCAATGCCTGGTCTTCAATCTGTGAACACAAGGTTGCTTCAGACTTGCAGCTTTCCTTCCAAGCCTTCACCTGTAAGCAGGATGCAGGGACCGCCAAGTGCGCCTCACAGCTAGAGAGCCTCCCTAGAGGACGGGGGGCCTGGGTGGGATGGGGGAGCGTGCCGGCCCAGACAGAGATGCCAGTTCGGAGGTGTTCCCACTGATCCAGGTGTGCGATGGTAGGGTTGTGACGACGGCGATGGAGAGGAGAAAAGCTGTTAGAAAGATAATGTAATAGATATGTGTTGCCTTTTTGTCCTTTGAGAAACTGCTGCAAGCCATATTGATGGGACTGTCATTGAGCTGGCAGGTGCATGACTTAGCCTGGCTATCCTATGTTTTGGGCACAGTGATTGACCCAAGAGGGGGCACATGACACAATCAGGGCCAGTCAGAGTTCTTAGAGGGCATGGAAGTCTGGTGTTGTTGGGGGCTTTTTTTTTTTTTTAAAGAGACAAGGTCTTGCTCTGTTGCCTGGGCTAGAATACGGTGATCACTGCAATCTCAACTCCTGGTCTCAAGTGATCCTCTTACCTCAGCCTCCCAAGTAGCTGGGACTACAGGCATGTGCTACCATGCCCGGCTAATTTTTTAATTTTTTAATTGTAGAGATGGGATCTCACCATGTTGTCCAGGCTGGTCTTGAACTCCTGGCCTCAAGTGATCCTCCCACCTTGGCTTCCCAAAGTGCTGGGATTACAGGCATGAGCCACTGCACTTTATCAGGCTGAGGGCATGTTCCTGAACACTAAGGAATTACAGAGGAAAAGAGAGCAAGATCCAGTGGATCTCTAGTGTCATCTTTTGAACCTCAGGACTCAGCTACCATTGCACCTAGACCCTCTCTGTGGGCTTCTCAATTCTATTGTATAAACCAGCAATCCCCGTATAAGACCATAATCTCTGCTTATGGTCATTGGAGATGGGCTTCTGTTTTTGCAACCCAAAAAAGTCCTAATTGAATAAACATTTGGAAGGCTAAACAGCCAGGCCATCATCAATTAATTAATTAATCACAGGGTGGTTTATTAGATGTGGAGAGGGGAGTAGGCAGAGTTAGGGATGACTCCCAGATTTCTGACTTGGATGGCCAGGTAGATCATGGTACCCAGGAGGAGGAGCATGTCGGGAGACGGAAGCTAGTTCAGGTGTGAGGAACTCGGGCTGGCTGTGAGTCATCCGGGTAGAGATATCCAGGAGACAGACGGGACCTTGAATTCTGCAGCCAAACATACCTACACTTCATTCGCACTTGTTTTTTTTACAAAAGGCAAACCGTGTGCTGGTCCTGGAATCCTAAAAGCAATCCCATAAAGCCCCACTGAATCATGTCTGGCTGAGTGTGGAGACGTGAAAACTTGCAGAGCCAGGAAAACATCTGCTTCCATCTAGGGAGGATGGGTTGGGAGCTGGTAGGAGGTAAGAGATGACAGGTGGGAGATAGGGGATAGGTGGAGAGGGATGAGGGTATTTAAACCCAGAGCATTTTTACCTTGCTAATCAGTAAATATCTGAAGCATTAAAATGTCCATGCAGTAAGACGGGCTCTCACACCCTGATGAGCAAGGTATAAACTGGCACCACATTTCTGGAGAGCATTTGGCAATATACATACATAGCGAGAGCCTTTAGAAAGCATAATACCCTTTGTTTGATGCAGCAATTCCATTTCTATGAGTCTATCCTAAATGAAAAATAAGCACTCAATCCTGGACAGCATGGTTTAATAAAGGTAATGGGAAGAAAATGTAAGTTATTTTAAGCTATGCCTGTATTCAGGTAGAAATTCATCTCAGATGAGAGAATTTTACCCACTTCCCCTAGGAGTCCTGTTAAAGCAGTTAAGACAAAAATCCCTCTATTCTAGGGTTTCTCAGCCTTGGCACTGTTGACGTTTTGTGCTGGGTAATTCTTTGTTGTGAAAGACTGTTCTGTGCATTTCGGGATATATTGCAGTGACCCTGACCTCTACCTACTAGATGCCAGTAGTATCCTACCTCTGAGTTGTGACAACCAAAAATGCCTCCAGACATTGCCGAATGTACCCTGGAGGACAAAATTGTGCCCTTCTCCACTCTAAAAGAAAAGATGGAACATTCCTTTAAGTGGAGACTGCAGAGAGGTGCGACCTGAGCCAATCCCAGCCCACAGGCACATTTGTTTGGCCCACAGAGTGTTTAAAATAACTGAAATTAGTTACCAACATTTTTTTAAAATGTAAGATTTCTTTACACAATTTTTCTAGAAAATCCAACAGGGTTAACACTTCCCAACTCATTTTGTGAAGCTAGTATCTGATACCAAAACCAGATTAAAAAAGAAAATTACACAGCAATATTTCTTTTGAGTTTAGACAGAAAAGTCTTCAACAAAATATCAGCAAGTTGAATCTACCAATATGTAAAAATAATTTACAGCATGACCAAGTGGGATTTATCTCAGGTATGGAAGGCTTATTTAACATTTGACAATCAGTGTAATACAACATGTCAAACAACCAAAGAAGAAAGATCATATGATGACATTAAGTGATGCAGAGAAAGCATTTGACAAAATCCAACACCCATTTATGTTAAAAACTCACAGCAAACAAGGAATAGAGAAGAACTTCCTCAATTTGATTAAGAGTATTAATTTAAAAAAAAAACCTACAGCTAATATCTCACTTAACAATGAAAGACTGAATGTTTTCCCCTTAAGATCGGGAGCAAGGGAAAGATGTCCCCCTCTCGCTGTTCTTAATTAATATAGCACTGAATGACCCAGCCAATGTAATATTTTTAAAAGGAAAGAAAGAAAGAAAGAGGATACAGAATGGAAAAGAAGAAATAAAACTGTCCCTATTTGCATATAACCTGATTATCTACATAGAAAATCCCAAGGAATCTACACAAAAACCTCTTGGGACCAATAAGAGAGTTCAGCAATGTCATAGGATACAAGACTGGCATGAAAAAATCAATACATTAATAATGAACGTGTGAACACCAAAATTAAAAACATAATACCATTCATAATCACTCCAAAGAAAATGTAATACCTAGGTATAAATTTCACATATATGCAGGATCTGTATGTTGAGGATTACAAAATGGTGATGAAAAAAATAAAGATGATCTAAATAAATGGTGGGTCATACGATGTGTTTATGGATGGGAAGACTCAGTGTGGTTACAAAGTCAATTCTCCTCAAGTTAATCTATTATTTGTATGCAATGCCTACCAAAAATCCCAGCAAGGTTTTTTGCAGACATTGGCAGGTTTATTCTAACATTTATATGGGAAGCCACAGTCAACAAATATCCAAAACAATTTTGAAACAGAATAAAGTAGGAAGATTCACTCTCCCTGATTTCAAGACTTACTGTATAGCTACAGGCATCAAGACAACCATTGGAAAAGAATGGCAAACCCAGAACAGACCCACACCAATATGCCTAACCCATTTTGGCCGAAGGTGCGAGGCAGTTCCACAGAGGAAGAACAGTCTTTTCGACAGATGTGTCTGGGGAGATGGACATTCACAGGCAAAAAACAACAACAACAAAAACGCAAAAAAATGGATCACAACCTCAAGAGAATGAGAAGACAAGCTACAGATTGGGAGAAAATGTTTGCAAAGGACACATCTAATAAAGGACTGTTACCCAAAACATACAAAAATCTCTTAAAACTCAACAATAAGAAAACAATCAACCTAATTAAAAAATGGGTCAAAGACCTTAACAGACACCTCACCAAAGGAGTTACACAGATGGCAAATAAGCATATGAAAAGATGTTCTACATCATATGTCAACAGAGAAATGCACATTAAAACAACAATGAGATACCACTATGTACCTATCAGAATGGCCAAAATCCAGAACACTGACAATATCAAATGCTGGCAAGGATGTGGAACAACAGGAAGTCTCATTCATTACTGGTAGGAATGCAAAATGGTACAGCCACTTTGAAAGTTTCTTTTTTTTTCTTTTCTTTTTTTTTGGGGGTGGAGACAGGTTATTGCTCTGTTGCCCAGCCTGGATAATTTTTCTGTTTTTTTGCAGAGATGGGGTCTTACTATGTTGCTCAGGCTGGGCTCAAGTTCCTGACCTCAAGCAATCCTCCCGCCCTGGCCTGGGATTACAGGCGTGAGCCACAGCTCCCAGCTCGAGTGTGGCAGTTTCTAACAAAACTAAACATACTCTTATCATATGATCCAGCAATCACACTCCTTGGTATCCACCCAAAGGAGTTGAAAACATGTTCATACAAAAACCTGCACACAGATGTTTCTAGCAGTTTTATTTATCATTGCCAAAACTTGGAAGCAACCAAGATGTTCTTCAGTAGATCAATAAACTGCGGTACATTCAGACAATGGAATGTTATTTAGTGCTATCAAGCCATGAAAGGACACGGAGGAGCATTAAATGCATATTACCGAGTGAAAAAAGTCAATATGAAAAGGCTACATAGTATGTGATTCCAACTATATGACATTCTGAAAAAGGCAAGACTATGGAGACAATGCAGTGATTGTCAGGGAGTGGGGAGTGAGGGAGGGATGAGCAGGTAGAGCACAGAGGACTTTTAGGGCAGTGAAGCTACTCTGTGTTTGTATTATACTCTGTATGACACTATAATAGTGGAGACATGTCCTTTGTCCAAACCTATAGAATGTGCAACATCAAGGGTGAATCTTCATGTAAACTATGGACTTTGGGTAGTTATGATGTGTCAATGCAGGTTGATCAATCGTAACAAACGTACTGCTCTGCTGGGGGATGTTGATAATAGGGAAGCCGTGCATGTGTAGGGGCAGGGAGTGTATGAGATATTCCTGAACCTGCCCCTCAATTTTGCTATGAATCTAAAATTAAAGTCTTCAAAGACTTTAGTCTTAAAAAAAGAAGTCTTCAAAGAAAAAAATGGGAACTTCAACCTAAAACATGTATCTTCTACAAAAATTAACTCAACCTGGATTATAGACTCAAATTCAAAATGTAAAACACAATGATTGTTTCTGGCATGCCCCCAAAGGCCCTGGCATTTGCCACCTTTTCTTTGGACAATTCCTGTTTACCTGCTTGAGAAAAGATCAGAGGGAAGAAAAAGGCAGAGGGAAAATGAATCACAGTACGCTGGCTTTTAGATCCAATTTTCTCATTCAAAGAACTCAATACCATTAGTCCAAAATTTCCACTTTGTATGAGATAAATGGGAAAGTGTCTCCCTCATTTTGTTCACCAAGGCGTTAAGTTAAAATTTTCACATTTAAAATAGATAATGACAAAATTTGAATATATTTTAATATCCTAGCCTTACGCACAATTAAGCAAAATCCACTCCTCAATTGTAAAAACCTTGCCTAACATGACAACGACAGGTCATATTTAATCTGCCCGATATTGATAGATTTTAAAATCGTTTTTTTTTTTTTTAATGGCCATAACTTTACTTGGAGGAGGAGTGTGGAAAAGCTTTTTTTTTTTAAACCTTTGCTGAATCCATGTGAGTTGACAGGCAGGTATAATCTAGGAAAAATGTGCCCAACTCTCATTATGTCATTTATACAAACACAGAATAAAAAGTAAAACAAGTGTGCATGGCTTAGAAAACTGGGGCTAGCCTTAATTGTAAGAGAATTCTGATGAAATGAAAAATGCCTGCACAGGTAGATATCCGTGGGCTGTCCGGAAAGTATCCAGCCACTGTTAATCTAACGAGATCGGGTCCACGGCTGGATACTTTCCAGACAGCCCGCTTACGCCCGCACGCATCTTAGCTTGCTCCTTGCTGGGTGAAAAGGAGACGCTGAAAAAGAAAAAGTCTAATCAAAATCAGCCAAGAGAGCCCGGGCATCTGAGAGAGAAGTGTCCTGACACCCACCTGGTTGTCCCCGGTGCTGTTCTCGTTGCCCATGGTGACTCAGTGCCCAGCGTCCCTCAGAGTGGTACCAGAGGCGGCTGGAAGGAACGAAAGGATACAAACATCTGTCAAATGGAAGAGCTGAGGCTCTTTCTGTCTGCTCATCTCCCCAAACTCAAAAGCCAGATGATGGGAAATGTTTATCTCTGCAGCCACATCATGGAAAATTACTTTTGAAGGGTTTTCTTTTGCGATATGCCACCCAGACTTCTTTCTCAATCTGGGTTGGTGTTTTTATTCCCCACCCTAGGGTTGGCAGACGTTCCTGACAAAACGGGTTTGTTACGGAGCCTCCGAGAGCGTGCCAGCTCACACATACACGTGTATACATACGAAGGGGGTGTCAAAAGGGGCCCCTTTGCCAAGGAGCCTGGGGAACGCCGCTTGTTGGAGTATTTTCTGTTTCTAATTGTGTTCAGTTTGGAAATTCAAGAGTGTGGTTGGTTTCCCCGCTGTTGGTGACAGCAGAGCTCGGTGTCACACATTGGGAGGCGTGAAATCCACCGCTCTTCAACAACATATGGTTTTTATATTTTTTACTCTACACACTTGTTCCATCAAATCAGTTTCACTTCTGCACATATTTCCATGAAGGCAGAATGGTTCCCTTGCTGAGGAAAATGGGTAGCTGGGGCCAGACGAGGAATAAACCATGTACCGCAGCATGCTGCTGAGTCGGCTGGAACCACTTCCTGGGCTGACTTAGTGACATTGTTTATTAATGATCGTCTTAATTGGGATGCTTCCCACACAGTTCACGGAGAAGCCCAGCACATTCGCTGGCATGATCCAACTGAGCTCCGTGAGATCCTATGGCACACGCGGGACTGGAGGTATTACCTTCACTTTTTCTATTGAGTGCTGGGGGGGACGTCAGCACTCCCATGGAGAGTCTCCACTCACATGGAGAAACTAAGTTACAGAAAGCTTTTAAAATCATACAGTTTCAGAGCTGGAGCCATAGAGATTAGTGGTCTAATCCAGAGGGGAAACTGAGGCTGAAGAAGGTAAGGAGCTTGCCAAAGACCCCAGTCTAGGGAGGCCCAAAGTTGGAAATAGACCTCAGCCTCCTGCCTTCTAATGCAAGATTTCTTCTACGGAAATACAGTTTTCATCATTTTATTTTCTCAGAAAGCCTAAAAGTCACCCATTGATTTGCTTATTCATTCAACCAGCATTGACTGAGTAGCCACCATGTGCTATGTGCACTGAACAATCACTGGAAAATAAAATATAGGTATTTTGAATAGGCCCGGTTAAAATGTCTCCAAACTGAGAAAATTGGGAGTGATGTCCCCCCAGCACTCAATTCTTTCACTCTTAACTCTTTAATCAAAAGGATATGTATGCTTCCTTAATCCTTTTGTGCCTTTCTCTGTGGACACACACACACACAATCACATGCTCATTCACAGAATATAAACATCTTCATGTATTTAAAATTGATTAATTCAGGTTATTTTTATGTTCATTTGGAAGATGATTCCCCATTAGAAAATAATGTTGAAAGTTAGAATCATTATGCCCTTATGTGTTATTAACTTCCTTGTATCTTCCAAGTTGAATCATATGACATTGGAATTTCACATGGTTTAATCATGTAATATTAATTTGTGACACTCATTCACCATATTAAATTCAATAATTTTATTAAAAACCAGGGCATCTGAATTAGCTTCTTAGACAAATAGGCTAAAGAGAATGGCAAAACTCCTGGTGAAGTGTAAATTGTAAATCCCCCAAGGGAAGGCCTGGCTGGGTCCAGAATCTTCTCCTGGGGAACTCTGCCCCACCACCCTCTCGGTGTTCCCAAGGCCGGAAGGCACAGCTCTGCCTTCTACTCACGTGCAGAGATGGTCTGGACTTGGAGGCTGCGGCCCACGGAAAGTCTGCTTTTCAGCTATTGGACTTTCTCCTCCATTCAGAATCGGGTGAGGTCTAAGCAGATGCCCTGACCCACCTCAGCCAGTAGGGCAAACAGCCTGTCTCCACCCTCGTGCTGCAGCAAACCAGCTGCGCTGCATACCTGGGTAGCGGCCGTGCAGGGACATGCAGGGCCACCGCGATTAGACAAGCGTCCCTGCCCACGGGGAATCAGCGGTTCCCAGCCCATCACTTCCAGGGCCTTTCACACAGGGATTTTCCCTGCTAGTTCGTCATTAGGGCTCCTTTCAGAAGAGGCTTAACCCAACTACAACAGCCCCGCGATCGGATTGGCCACACGCAACAGCACAGGCCTGTCCTGCACAAGGAGCCCTTGCCAGGAACCACTCGAGGGCCCTTTATGCATTAGAGCCGGGAACAAACCTTTCTTTCTAGGAAGGAGTCAAACGCTCACAGGGCTTCCCGTGAGCACCTGGGGAAATTCGCCGTAAATAACGTGGAAAGACAGAGAAAACCTGTGGAAATACGATGACGTGGCAATCTGGCACCTGTTGACAGAGTGTGCAGTGTACTTAGCCAGGCGTGGCTTGAGTTTCGACAAGTGAAGTCATAAAAAGCAGCAGGGCCTGCCCCCATCTCGGACAGGCAGGGAGGAGGCGGCCTTGGGGACCTGGGTGAGACCAAGGGCTCCCACCCAGAGATCCTCCTGCCCAGTGGCCTCCCAGCCCCCAGAATTCCTGCTGTTATTAATATCACCAGTCAGTGATCCTTTGCATGAATGCAGCCAGTTCCTTTCTTTGGTGGTGCAGAGCCTGTCATTCAAATGAAAGCCTCTACGGAATCTCCTTAGCTCTGCCACGAGGTACCGCCACCCCAGGGCAACCAAGTAGCATTGATTCCATTGAAGGCTTCCTTGTGACAAGGTATCTTGCCCAGCTGGGAGGAACATTAGGAGCTCCTTGGAGGTGTTTAAGAAGGCCAGGCGAGGAGAGGGAGCCTGGTGCCCCACCTCTGTTTCAAACAGAGCAGAAGTGTGTATGTTTCAACAGATGAACAGATAAACACAATGTGTCCTATCCATACAATGGAATATTATTCAGACATAAAAAGGAAGCACGGCATGGTGGCATGTACCTGTAATCCCAGCTACTCAGGAGGCTGAGGTGGGACACTGCCTCAGTGGTGCTGTTGGCATCACTGTTGCTGCCACCACTGGCCCCGGGGGACAGCTGCTAGTACCAGCACTACCATGGCTGCTGATCACTGGGCATCACCTCTGACATCTGTCCCACCAACGCTGTTCTGGCCGCCGTTGGGGACCAGAGGCTGCCACTGCCAATGAGAAAGAGGGCAAATAAATACACAGATTTTTCTGCTTCCATCCCAGGAGCTAGGGCTCTGTCTCTTGCAATGATACACTGACCAGGGTCAGGGGTAGGACCCAGATGCTGGCACTAGACAACCCAGAGTGCTCACATGCCTCAGCTAGGACCCCCATCCCCTGGGCAGTACTTGGATAAGACCCCCCAACATCAATCTCAGTAACTTACTACGGAAAACAGGAAGCGGACCAGCTGCCTTCCTCTAAACCAGACGTCGTGCAACTGGCCAGCTTTCCATCCCTTCCACGGATGGCTAAACACGTGTGTAGGTGGGTTTACTTGTTTATTTCTGATGACAGCCTCACTTTGGATGCAGGATAGCGTTGTGAATGTGAACCAGACCCCGAGGCCAGAGTGCTACAACGCAAATACCAACGCTATCATTTGCTTGGTGTATTTAACTTCTCTGTGCTCAGTTTTGTCATCTCTAGAACAGGAGTCATAATAATGCCTACTTCACATGGCTGGATGTGAGTTAATTTCTATAAAGCTCCTAGAAGAGATTAAGTACTAGATAAACTGTTGATTATCATAACATTATTGACAGTCGGTCTCTTAAAGTCTCTAGTAGTCAAATCCCTGAGTAAAATAAAGCTTATATTGCCTTCTTTCTATCCCTACAGTAAAATCATGAAGTCAGATGCTACCAATTAGAAATAGATCACATGGACAATAAAAGCACAGCAAACTGATTTGTGACTGGCAGAAACAAACGTTTGACTAAGAAAATTTATAACACAGGCCCAAATAGAAGAAAGTAAATGGTCAAAAAAGAACTTTTGACCAACCCATTCAAGCTGAAATATTTGCTGGGCCAGTGACACATCATTCCAACCCAGTCCCTCTGTGTAGCTAATGCTGAGTGTCAGATGTTAACTTAGTTACTCTATGTCCTTGGGGGAATGAAACTACGCTTCTTTGTAAATGATCCATGATTTAGGCTTTTAATTAATTCAAGGTGGCTTGCCACAAATAAGAATGCATTCACAAAGATTTATTCTACCCTTGTCCCATGGACAGTGTCTAAATAGCCAGGTAAAATGGAACTCTTCCCTCAACTTAAATTAATCTTATTCTTAATTTTAAGATTAAAAGATTATATTCATTTATTTCTTGTTTGAAAAGACAGTTATTTTAGGAAAAGTTTATTTTCCAACTGACGTATTGGTGTCATATCATCAAAGCCACAAATGACCCTGAATAAAAATCAGGACAGTTTTTGATTTATTCATTCACTTATTAGTGTATTCCATAAATACTGAGCTCTTTTTACATGCCAAGCACTGTTAGGTGATCATGTTCTCTTTAACACTTACAGCAAAGCTATGGGGAAGGGTTTGTCTTTTGTTTTTTGCTAGATGAACTGTGGAAGTCCATAAGTGCACATTAGGTGGCCTGGCCAGAGTCCAGGAGAGCTTGGGAGAGGAAGGATGGAGACACTGCCCTCAACGCACAATGTGATGCTACTGCCTGGGGAAGATTGTTGTGAAGAGTCCAAAGATGATCTCCTGTCTTTATCTCCTGTTCATTTGGTACTGAAATAGGGCATGGGTTTTCTAACTGTTGGCAGCCAAAGCTGGTTGGGAAGGTCCCAGCTTATGGGATCCCCTCTCCTTGATCAGGGGGTCAGGAGGTCCGGGTTTGGGCTTGGTGACTAAACACTGCGGCTGAGGCAGCCCAGCAGGGCTGGGAGCCAGAGCTATGGCTGAGAAAAGCCACAAGCACCACCGGACACATGGGGCCTGGGGGCAGGACTCAAAGAAGAGAGGAGATGGACACCTGAGAACCAACACAGCAGCAGGGCTGCACAGAAGCCACCTGCAGGCGGATCAGGCGGAGGACAGCGCTCGGAACCCAGACTGTGACATCCAGGCCAGGCTGATGCCCCGTTTTACATGCTCTTGGTGGGAGGGGAGGTGCAGGGCGCTGGGGAATCAGAGTCAAGATCATGCAGGTCTTGTTTGATCGATAATAAGACGGAGCCTCAGAGAGGGTTTGCCATTTCCCCAAGGTCTTCACCCTGCCCTGCTCTGTGAGAACAGCCTGGCAGTGATCTATTGGGATTTGTTGATATATTAGATAATCACATCAAGTTTTCTATTAGAGTTGTTGTTCTCTATTGAAAAAATTTCTCTTGTTTTGAATGTGATGGAAATGTACCTGTTTCACAAGATTCATAAATTCTGATTTTTCTCCTGCATAGAACAATTTAGATTGTTAGTGCTGGAAGAAACTTGAAGATTATCTTCTCGAAAACCTCCTTTTACAGATTAGGAAGCTGAGGCCAAGAGGGTGGAAATGATTTGCCCACCATCGCAGAAGTCTGCTGGCTGCAGCAGGCAGCCTCATCTCCACCGGGTCCCTGCAGGCTCCAGAGCTGCTTCTGCAGGCCAGCCCGGCAAGCTCAGCTCAGAACCACATCCCCGGCCGAGGCATCACCCCCCCGGCCCCAGAGGCCTCCAGCATTCGGGTCCTGTGTCAGTGGAGGACGTGGTCCATGTTACGTTTGCCTGTCGAGGGTGAGCTCAGGTTCACCTGACCCAGCAGCTCCTTTGGCTGCGTGACAAAGCCAGTGACCTAAGCCAGTTGCTATTTGCATTTGCGCAGATGGCTCAATCCTCATCCCATGGGCGACAGGAGACCTTAGCTTCTTTCTCCAGTGGCTGAACTCAGCACTCTAACTCCCTACCTTGCACAGCTGAGCACGGAGCTACTTATAGCTCCGTTATCATGTTCCTGTTTTAATACAAACAAACAGCCGTAGCCCAGCCCAGGAAAGAGATTCATCAAGAGAGGTCGCTTGCTGTCTGCTCTGGCGAAGGACCTTCCCGGCACCAAGGGCCTGGCTGCTCTGAGGGGCTTGAGTGAAATGATGACTCCTCCCTCACACCCTCCCTTTAGGCCCTGTCCGCTTCTTTTTCTCCACCTCTGAGGCCACCTAGAAATTTTGATGTGAAAAGTCCAATCACGTGAGAAAAACATAAAGATCTCCTGCTCTCATGACCCAGTGATCAGAAACAAGACTGACATCTCCATCCCTGTGCTGGTGAGAGGCTGGGTCAATTACTGTGTCATTGCTCCTCAGCTCCAAACACCCCTCGTTCAGATGCAGGGGGACTCTGCGAACCCATTTCTGCTTTGCCAACTGCTCCTTGGGAGGCCCTGCCAGGAGGGGGCAAAGGCCAGAGGAGGGAGAAGAGTGGAGAACACTCCTTCCCGTCTGTTTCCTGTTTGCATGAGCAGCGCCCCAGACCACTGCTTCTCTCCGGCAGCAGCAGTTCGCTCCCTCAGCAGCAGCGGAACCCGGTTTGCAGTTGTACGGACTCCTGCAGAGGTAGCCTAGCATGCTCCCTGCTCCCTCAGAGACACCAGCCCTGGCCAGCTGGAGCCCTCTCCACAGAGCTCCAAAGTTCCCTTCCGTGGGGCTCCTCCTCCAAGCTTCTAAATTTTAATAATTCCAACTTCTCTTTGCTCTCCCAGGCTTAAGGGTGATAGCTGCTTCCTGCGGTTGCTACCTTCCATGGTACCTTAGAGTTTGCTTTGTGCCGTTGCACTTACCTAGATAACAGTTCTTCATCTTGAATCCTCTCTGTTAAAATAACTGGGAGGTTTCTGTCTCCTGATTCAGCCCTGACTGATACACTGGCAGAGCTGGGCTCCAAGCCCAGGTCTTCTGTCTCGTGGTTCAGGTCTCTTTGCACTGGGACTCAATAAATGTTTGTTCCATTAAAGGAACGAGTAGAGGTGAGTTCACTCCATTCATCAGTTCTAACTTAATGGGAGGGGCTTTAACTATGGCTCCAGCACGGGGCTTCCCAACCTTTTAACATGTTGGCACACACAGTAACGATCACATTTATACAGCCCTTGACTTGGGGAAATGTACAAGGTTGCTTGAGGTCTCATCCCTTGTCCAGGCCCCACCAGGCCACAGAAAGGGGTGAGAGGACTGAAATTTAGGCACACCCATCATCTGTCTGCAGACCAGCGAGCAACTGATCTACTGTGGACAAGTGTTGACCTAATCAAATGTCCTCGTTTCACAGACAGTGAACCTAACACCCAGAGAGTTTAGGTAACTTGGCAAAGATCAAAGAGTTCCAGCATCTCAGAGCTCCATCCTGCCTCAGGCTAGCCCAGGCTTACTCACTAGACCAGCACCAGAATTCCTCTTGGGAAGAAGAATTCTTTGGGAAAGGAACTTGATGTGATCTGTATAGATGTCAAGTCTCGGCACGAGCCGAAGCTCAGTAAGACGAGATGGTTACGTTGCTCCCCATGTGACAATGAGAGTAATTGAGGTTTTGTTCCTGAGGTGGGAAGTCAGAGGAGAGGACATCGGGCAGAGAAAGGCAAGGAGGAAGATGAATCTGGGAGTTTGTGTGAGAGAGAAAATGACTGGGGTGAAGGGCCAGTGGGACATCTCCTGAAATGGGTGACTATGGACATTTGAACACCAGGAATGCCTGATGTCATTTTGAAGTTGTTTTCTTTCATTGCAGTGCAAAGCCCTCCTCTCTCTTCCCCCAGAATCTTCAGTAAAGTGTACTGCATTCAGGAATGCCTGGTGAGCGTTTGTTTTGCTGTGTTTTGTTTTTAGCAGAGGCTGGAGATGCGGGTAGCACTTGGGGAAGGGGCTGAGCTTTATCCACAACATGTCAGTGCATATGGAACAGAATCTGCGTAAAGAAGTAGGAGCCTGAAGGCAGACAAGACCAGAGAGTCCACAAAAATCTTGGGGTGGACTTGGGAGATCCACTTTGAGCTTGAGTCTGAAGGGGCAGGGAGATCCCAGTTGACATCTGGGTAAACTTAAAACCCACAAAAACAAAATTTGGATCACATGCTCTTTTTGAAGCTTGCTTTTTTCCCCTCATATAACAGTAACATATCAAGAACACTTCCCCATGCCTACAACATCATATTTAATAGCTGCAGTGGACACTAGATTGTTTCCAAGTTTTAGCTGTTTGAAAACACACACCTTACTTTTTATAGTTTGTCTCTGCCTGGGATGGTTGAGGAGGTTGCAGAGTGAAATGGGCTGAGGTTGGTTTTGACCTGCCATTGGTTCAGTCAAGCAGGAAAGTATTGAAACCAGGGAATTGTGAATGGGGGATGGACTTGAGGGCCCGATCAGCTGGGCAGGGTCAGAATAGAGCAAGCAATGAGGCAGCACAAGCAGTTGGGGCATGGAGCAGAGGGCTGGGTGGACAGGGACACAGGGCTCGGTGGACAGGGACACGGGACCAGGTGGACAGGGACAGAGGGCCAGTTAGGGACATGGGGCTAGGTGGACAGGGACAAAGTGTGGCTGGAGGAGGTGGGAAGGACTGCAGCCAAACTGAAGACAGAGGATAGCTCTGCAGCCCTGTGCTGCCTTTTAATAGGGAGACTAGGGTAATTATGTCCTAGGCTATTTGGGACAGTCTAAAAGGGTCTGGCTCATCAGCTGGAATGTGGTTATTTGGGGACAGTGGCCAGGTAGCTTTGGCAGTGTTGCTTTCAAAGTTATGAACCTCTGAACCAGAACCTGGGATAATCATGCAATTTCTGGGTCTGCTTGAATACTTCCAGTGATGGGAAGCTCACTAATTCCTGAGGCACCCATCTGGAGAGAGGATCTGGGTCGCTGGAAAGTTATTACTCTTGCTCCCCAATCTAGATCCCACCCAGGATTCTGTGATATATTCCCCCAGGGCTCTGAACTGGGCAATGGCCAGTCTAGTTGGCTTTATGGCCCATCGTCTTAGGTTGGGCCACAGGCCTTTGCCCGAGGGCCAGCCTAAATCTGCCTTTTTCTGAGCCTGCACTGAATCAGCATCTTCCCTCCTTTCCACGGCTGGTTAGTGGTAGCTGACAGCCAGCCAGCCCACCGCTGACCACAGACACATGAGGGATCCCAGCTGACACCAACAGAGCCACCCAGAGAAGCAGCTAAGCCCAGCTCAAATTGCCAACCCACAGAATCAAGAGCTAAATAAATGGTTCTTGTTTTAAACCACCATGTTTTGGGGTGGTTTGTTCTGTAGAGAAAGCTAACTGACAAGATTTCCCCAGAGGCTCCATCTAACTTTCCTTCACCCCGGCCTGCACCCAACTCTGGCTGGCTGTCTCGAACATCTGAGCACTGGATCACCGAGGGTGCCACATGAGGGAGGATTTAGGGATGGGCCCAATCCCTCTCCACTGTGGAATGACCGTTTACGAGCACGGCCCCTTGGCTGGTGCTACCAGTGTCATCTTGGCCCATGCCTGCCATTGGCCTCAGAGAGTGCTCTCCTCCCTGGGGATGAGGACCTGAGTGTCCCACTCTGGAACAGCAAAATGGAAACAGGACGTGCATATGGATATGCAGTGAAGAGTCCCGCCTGCTAAAACAGATACTCGATGACACATTTGAATATAAGGTTCGCCTTAATCACAGTTTCCATACCGTCTGTCTCTGCAGACAAGATTAGCAAAAACCATACTTCTTATGAAAACAAACTGTTGTAACCCACAAAATCTCAGACATCAGTTTGAATCCCAAAGCTGAACTGTGCTGTCATTTTTGGAAATCAAATACAGTATCAACATGATTGAGAACCGTGGGTTCAGGCGAGCGGGGAGGGAGGATGGGATGAGGGGCGGGGAGGTTGTTTCAGTGCAAACAGCGTGACCGTGACCGAGATCTTGAGAGAAGGGATGGTGTCATGCCAGCTGCATCACAGCCAAAGAGATTACTACGATGAGATGTGTGTTAGAGCAGAACTAAGAAGCTGAAGAGATTTGCCTTTCATATGACATCACAGGACTTTGCAAATGCAATTATTAGACCTTAGAGTTTTACTAACGTTAGGCAATTTTATTACTTATTAATAGGTAGAAAATAGCTTTTTAAAACCCTTGTTCCACAGACAAGCTTATTGTAAATTTATCCTTACAAAGTTGAGGACAATGATAATTATTATATCATTTAAATATCCTTATATAGGACTTTGTTAGATACCATTTGACCAGTCTATACTTCTCCCAAGCAAGAGCAAGAAAAACATCTTAATCATCATTGCCTGTTTTTAAGGTAGCTTTTGGGGTAGCTAAAAATGATAGAGGCATCCTAGCCAACTATCTCCCAATATTTAATCCCACAGTGATAGAAAACAATGAGAAGAGACAAGTAAACACGCAAAAGGCAGGCCTTCTATAACTTGAAGATGGAATAAAAACAGAGAATTTTGACCAGCTGTGGTGGCTCATTCCTGTAATCCTAGCACTTTGGGAGGCCAAGGCGGGAGGATCAGCCTGAGCAAGAGCAAGACCCTGTCTCTACAAAAAAATACAAAAATTAGCCAAGCATGGTGGCGCCCCCCTGTAGTTACTACTGGGGAGGCTGAGGAAGGAGGCTGCTGGGGAGGCTGAGGCAGGAGGATCGCTTGAGCCCAGGAGTTCCAGGCCGCAGTGAGCTACGATGACACCATGGCACTCTAGCCTGGCCAACAAAGTGAGACCCAGTCTCAAAAAAACAAACAAAAAACCAGAGAAGTTTAAGCGCTCTTCATAACAACTGTGAATAAAAAGAGGAAAGTCAGAAAATCCCAGATTCTTCTCATGTTCTCCTCCCCACCCTCCAACAGTGTTTGCAGAGAACAAAGGCAGACCCAGCCCCCCAGAAACACCGGAGCCAGTGAAAGGAGCCTAAGGCAGCTTAGAATTATTGTCAGATGATAAGTTGACCCAAAATAAGAAAATTCTTTAAAAACCGCCCTGAACAGGTCACAGCCAGGACTACCAGAAAAGGATTCAAAGCACAGGGAATTTAAAGGGACAGGCACAATTTAAAGGGCAGCCTTCAACCTGCCCAGCTTCTGGGGGAGGAAAAAGGCAAAGACGCCAGGAGAAGCCCCTGTGGCAATGGGGTGTTTGTCTCAGCCCATTGTCTGTTGCCACAACAGAATTCCACAGGCTGGGTAACTTATAATAAAAAGAAATTTATTTCTTGCAGTTCTGGAGGCTGAGCAGTCCAAGGTCAAGGGGCTACATCTGGTGAGGGCCTTCTTGCTGGGGGGACTCTCTCTCTGCAGAGCCCAAGGTAGCTCCGGGCATCACATGCTGAGGGGGCTACAGCATGCCGACTGGCTTTTATACCAGACCCACTTTCTCTGTAACTAACCCCTATGATGACCCATCGATCCATTGATCCATGAGTGGATTAATCCTTTCATGAGAGCAGAGCCCTCATGGCCCACTCACCTCTTAAAGGCCCCACCTCTTAGTATGGTGACGTTGGGGATTAAGTTTCAGCATGACTTTTGGAAGGCACAAACATTCAAACCATAGTAGTGTCGAGTGGGGAAAAGAAGGAAAAAGAGAAAATTTAGAGTCCTACAAGAAGAAAAGAGAACCACAAAATCAAAAACTCTGCTGCATCTCACCACAAAACACATGGCCTCTGCACAGACAGAATAGGTTATTGCTAAACTACAAATCCTGGAAAACATTTCAATGCTAGAAAAATGGGCAAGAGGAAGGTCAATCCATACAGAGCTGTTGGAAAAAACCCAGGAGACAATATTTCACACATGGCACCTGAGGAAAATCTTCCTCACACCCCAAGACCAGCTATGAGGCAGAGCAAAATTGTAAGTCAGCACTGCAAACACAATTAAATATTCTCAAATAAGCATTTGAGCTTATGTAAAATACCTTGAATCAGAAACTCAAAAATGCAAATAGAAATGGACAAAAATCAGGGAGGAGACTGCCATTGAACTCAGGAAAGAAATATAGGAAAAAGACAAAATTATCTCAGAAATCAATAAATCACAAGGCACCTGGGGGAGAATTGCTTCAGATAAAAATTCAATAAAAGGCATTGAAGAAAATCGGGAAGGCAATGAAGAGGATAAGAAATGACATAAAGAATTAAAAAGAGTCGGAGAGAAAGTAAGAAAATAAAAGACAGGCAAAGAAGAGTAATGGCATGTCTGAAATAAAACCAGAACAATGGAACAGAGAAAATATTTAAAACTTTGATCCAAGAAAACTTTCCAGAAACAAAAATATCTGAATCTACATATTGAAAGGACTCACTGGATACCTGGGCAAATTAACCCAGAACAATCAATTCCAAGGCATATCCTAGTAAACCGTTAGATTTCAAAGAAGAAAGATAACTTACAAAACCAAAATAATTATTAATAGACAGACATCCTATTTTTTGAAAACCAATACATAAGGCAAGATAACAAGGGTTTGGTCCCTAGCACCATGTGTCTGACCACTACTCCTGGCTCCTAGAACTTCGGCCACGAATGAACACATCTCTTAAAGGATAACTTCCTGAATTCCATGCTACTCAGATCTTGCCCATCTGACCAAAGCTCTGGAACTAAAGACTGATTGCCTGTGGGTGTTGTTTCTTCTCTCTCTAGCTGCTTCTCCAAGGCTGGCATCTGTTTGTGTGGAAGGCCATTTCCCACACCTGTTGACCAAGTAGGTCACCTTGAGTCTCTTTGTTTACACTCCACAAGGAGGAGGCATTTGCCAAAGCACTGACAGTGAAGCAGGCTGGGGTTGGGGAGGGGAGGCACACCCCACAAACGCCAGACAGGGGACCTTCCACCAGGCAGTGCAAACAGTCCTGTCACCAAATGCTCTTCAAACAGCTGGAACACATGCGACAGTGATCTTGTGACCGACCCGGATCCAAGGGTTGGTTGTGTCATCTGTTTGCTATGAAATACAAGTGGCAAGATCACTTTGTCAGATTCTAACTTGAACCTCATGACCGGTCTCAGCAGAAGCGTGTTCCTAGGAATCGTTTTCTGAATAACCCAAAGTGAATACAGAATCATGTTTTTACAGCTCAGAGAGTCATGTACAAAATTATGTCCCCTCAGAATGAAAATCTTGGTCCCACTTAGAAATGACCACAACTCCATACCCTTCAAAGAACTTTCACATGCAAATGAGCACAACCAGGAAGAAATACACCTTCCAGCCCTGTCTTGCAACTCAGGATTTAATACCCAGTAAAGGCAGCTACTCTGAGGAGGGTAGGGCTTGGATATTTCTTTGGAGCCTCAAAATACTGAGACACAACCAATTTTGTCATTCCTGAGCTTTCTGTAAGCGGACTGACTACGTTAAGTTAGCTCTCTGCTCCAACATCAGCCGGTGTGGCTGGGTTTAATCTCTGCACAGTTCTGGCATGGAGCTCTGCTGAGGCTGTTCCCTGACTTCAGTGTGGAGCAGAATTTCCCCTTTTTAGGTCACAAACTCAGAGTAGTCACTCATCACAGCGCCTCTCCCTGCCGTGTCGATTTTAAACACCTTATTAATAACATTTATGAAACGTTGGCAGGGTGGCGACTATCTTGAGTTGCTCCTGCTATACACGGGCATGTCCAAGATTGAAACACAGGAACAGACTTGCCCCTGCAGGCTAGGATTGTACAAACACATTGACAGCCACCTCTTCCAGACACAGCTGAAGTAAGAACCCCAGGACAAGGGTCGCAGTGGATAGTCCAGTGATCCACACAGGGCTCAGACAAGACCCCAAGGCACAGCCTTCCTGTGTTGGTTTCTAGGGCAGGGTCTGGCTGTGGTTTCACTGTCTCCACACCTGCCTTTGGGGGTGGCATGGGACCTCCTGTGCTGAGATGGACAAATCTCCCCTGGGCTTGTGGCCTCCTTGGGAATCAGAGCGTTGGACCAGGATCAGCATCACAGTGAGTGTGGTTTCTTACCGGCCAATCCTCCACAGGCTCCTTGACTGCATTCGCCCTGGCTCTCTCCCTTCCCTGTTAGCCACTGGGGCTGTCCCCTACCCCAGCACATCCCTGGCCATTAAGTACACACTAGTGCATGCAACTAGGAACCCCGTAATTGCAACTCAGCTTTCACTTCTCCACTCCCATGAAACCACACATGTGAGCAGCGACTTTGGAGGGGCTGTCTTTGCTCTTTACTCTGCAAACGGCTGGTCCCTCCCCCTTCCCCCGACTCCCCACCTCCCTACTGCTGGGTCTTGGCCCACCATACCAACCCACCTCCTAGGCCCTGCTAATTGAACCAGGGGTAGATTCTGGCTTAAACTGGGCCAATCAGGTTTTCTGTCTTGATATTTGATCTTGGCCCTGGAAGTCGATCCAGGGAGGCCCTCATCACCCAGCAATGAGGACTAGAGGCCCTGATTGGTGGCAAGGAAGCCCAGAGCCTGTGCATCCTGCTTGGGGAGGGGCCAGGCCAGGAGCCCCGCAGAGGAGACTGGTCCACCTCCAGACAGAAAGAAGCTGGTGGTTGCTGAGAAGCAGGGGTGGGAAGAGTGGCTGCAGCCCAGAGCTCTGTCTGCTCAACAAATGCCCCCATTTTGCGTGGGTTTGTTTCTTGCAACCAAATGTTCCCTGATTGAAACCACACTCAAAATTTGCTCGACCCCAAGGCTGTAGCCTTGTCTCAGTTGTCATCCTCTTTCGGCAGCTCTGCAGCACCTGACACTGTCCCCACCTGCCTCCTCGAGCCTCTCTCCACCTGCGACTTTCCTAACAAGTGCTGCAAAACCCTGCTGTCTTCCGCCTTCCCCAGCGCCTCCTCCCACCCTCTCAGCAAAACCATCCATGAGCTTCAGATTCGGCTTTCTAGCCCGGCCCTCTCCTTGGACATTCCATTGATTTAGTTCTACCCCTCCCTCCATTGGGTCTAGGGGGAGGCTTTAAATCTAGAAGGTCAGCCCTGACTTCTCCCTCCTCCCCCAACTGCATTTTTAACTCTGCCTCTCCTTCTTGAAATGTAAATCCACATCCCTCCCCTCCAGCCAACCCCTCTCATGTCTTTCCCACATTTAGAGGGCCTGGGACTCTCATTGCTACTTCTGCTCCTGGGGGTGACTGCCTGCTCAGTGTCTGCCCCCAACAGACCAGGAGCTCCACGAGGGCAGAGATTACAGCAGCGTGGAGTCCAGCCACACCCTCAGTCCCAGGGGTTGGCACATTAAGTACCTGGGGTTTCTTCAAACTGTTTGCTTAGTGAAATGAAAAAATGAAGGTTATCTTAGATGTTTCCTTCCACTTCATTCCTCTTGTCTCTCCATACGCAAGCGCTCTCCAAGCCCTCTGCAGTCCTTCTTCGCGGTGTCTCTTCCACTGTCCCCTTCCTCTCCCTTCCCTCTGCTTTTGCCACACCCCTGTCTACCCATTGCAGCAGCCACAGAAGCAAGCTGGTCTCCCTGCCTGCAGTTAAACCTGACAAGCGGAATTCTGGGAAGATGGTGGCAGCAGTTTTTAGATTTTCACCAAGTCCCCTCGGATAAACAGAGCAACCAGATAGAAACCCTAAAACCTGTGAACGACATTTACAACAAAAGTAGGCCTTATTAGGTATCCCTTGAACCTGCCTAGTGCTGGCGTCTGTGCAGGAGGAAGCAACAGAGCACTGTCAGCTAGACCTGAGAACGGGAAAATCCCCAAGTAGCCCACAGGTATTCCCTGGAAATGATGGTGGGCTGATTTGGGAACAGCAGGTAAAACTGGGAGGAATTTCAGCCCCTATACACACGCATAAGCAGATATTACACAATCGATTATAAGTTGTGTAAGTGGGATAAACAATTTTGATGTCTGTATTTCTGTTTTATGGAACATAGTATAAAACAGCGTAGGCACACATTCTCTCTGTCTCTCTTCCTCTCTCCTGTGTCCTACCAAGTCAAACTCAGAAACACAGCTTTTGTCAAGGTTGTCTGGCAGCTTGAGTTGGCAGCTGTGACATCAGAAAAACGTCCTAGAAGGTACTTGTGACAGTCTAGAGAAATACTGACATGGCAAGGTCAACACAATCACACGTTTTAAAATAACTTTTTCCCATAATGTCTTGGCATATTAAGGATTTCTCTCTTAATCATCATTCTGCAGAATCATAAACACTTGACAATAACAATTTGCAATGAGCAGAACTGAGACAGAGGCCAGAAGAAATACCAGTAATCATGTAGTCCAACCCCTCATTTTACAAATAAAGAGACTAAGGTCTAGATTAATGAGGCCATATTCCACCAAAAGTAACCAGTAATGTACTAGAAAGAAAAAGTGGTGCAGTTCATTTGGCTTAAGAGACAATGGGGGGAAGGGGAGAGGCAGGTGTGCTTTTAATTCACTTAGGAAGGAAGGAAAGAAGGAAGAAAGAAAGAAAAGAGAAAGAAAGAAATGCATTCATCCCTCTAATCTCAGTAGCCAAACCGGTTTAAAGCCACAAGCTGATCAAAGGAACAAGCCCTGGGTCTGAGACTGACTTACCCAGTGTCCCCCAGCACGGACAGCAGAGAGCGGAGAGGCCCTCTCTCCCTTAGGTTACGCTTCAGCACTGCCCTCTGCCCGCGGTCTGTCTTCCCCAGGATCACATGGAATTGTTCTATAAATGTGTATTGGCTTAAGGTTGGGAAGGCTGGCCTGTGAGGCAGTGGAGTGTAAGCAATCTGACCCAGGCCAGGCGGCAGCTTTCCAGAAGGCTCTGCAGCCCGGAGGGAGAGGGTAACAGGGAGCAGAGAGCCCGCAGGTACCACTGGCCTCCAGCTCTCTGCCTTTTTCTCACTCTAAGTTTATTTTATTTGGGATCCGAAGCCAGTGTCAACTACCTTGGGCTGCAATTTAATTTGCTTGGAGCAGTTCTATATTTTTGGCTGGCCACTTTTCAAAACAAAGCAGGCTTAAAAAAGAAAAAGAGCAATAAATGAGTGGTGCTTCTAGTAACCGGGAACAGGTCATTGCCAGCCTCTACTGACCTCACAGTACCGAGCAGTCCTTCCTGCAAAGGTCGATTCGCTCCCCTCAGAAAGGGAGAAGGAGCAGTTATTTTTAGAACAATTCTAAATAAAAGTTACCTAAAATTCCATCAGTATTTAATGAATTAAAGGTGCAATGATACCGTGAAAACTAAGCAACTGTTAGGAAGGGTGTGGAGCTCTTTATATACCCACACTGAAAACTCTCCAAGATACACCAAGGGAAAAAAATTAAGGTACAGAACAATGTGTGTGGTACGCTATCATTTGTGTAAAAAAAAAAAGCATAACGAAAAGGGTATAAATTTAGTGCATATACTACATGCATAGAGTATATAAAGGCTATGATCTAAATAGAACCATATAATATACTATATTATGTAAATGAGTCTGGAAATTCACTCAAGAAACTAGTGACAATGGCTGGACTAGGGAACCGGGACAGAGGACTATTGTCTCCTCTCATGTTTTTCTTTTCTAGTCTAGGAATTTTATCTCATGTGAATATAGTAATTTTTCAAAGAAGATTTAAGAGTTAATCTAATTTTCATCAGAAATTTTAATTTTCAAAATTATTCTACTATTCAGAGTGCTGATTTCAACTGACTGTAACTCATTTTTTTTTAAGTATTTAAAAGTTCTGATTGAGTTGTCTTCCTTAAGAAGATAAAGTTTTATAATAACTAAAACCCTATCATGCCCACGGGCCTCCCATAGAGTTCTGAAGGAAGGGCCTAAGGTTGGATGTTTAGTTCTGATTCATCGACTTTCTAGCAGTGACTTGGATCAATTGCCCAAACGCTCAATGCCTCCCACACCCCCTTCTTCACCGGCTCAGGGTGACCTGAACAAGATGACGTTTATAAAAACCCTCCAAAAAATGGAAAAATCCCTATTCAGGAATTGACTTGTTCAGGGCAATCACATTTTATAACTGTTTTTTGAACTTCTTGAGTGATTCAACATAAATAATTTAAGTCAAATGTTCCTGTAGGAACAAACGTAAAAGTAAAGGGAATGCCTTTGAGAGCCCATACCTGCAACCATCGTGGCATATTTTCATCGTAGCGCTTTCAGCTCTTAAAAACGCTAAGTGTTTTCTTTTTATTTTCCCAGCATCCCCTCTCGTGTTGTACAGACTTTTTTTCCATTGAACAGCCTGGCATGTTGTGATGGGCTCTCTGGGGGGCTCCTTCACAACTTTCTGGCATGTCTAACTCCTGTTCCCACTTTATTGATCCAGGGACGGTTTCTTCATCCTCCCACCAGTACCAACACATAACACTTGGGTGAAATTGCTTTGAGATAGGAAAAAGTTTTTAATTATGCTAAAATCAACAGCCGAGATTCCGATGCCTATAAACAAGAGTGTGGTTCCCACAGTGCTGACGAGAATCCGCAGACGCCTCTGTTTCCCGGCTGAAGTGGTGCCCCCACATGGCGACAGTGTGTGTGGTTTCTGCCATGCATCCAGCCTCTCAGCTTTGAAATGATTCTTGACCAACACATTAATTAATTAACAAAAGCAAAAGCTTTTTTTTTTTTTAAATTTGGGGAGATTTGAAATAGTTCAAGATTTTCTCATAAAGTCAGGTTTTATTAATATTTTTTATTTCATGTAACTTCATATTTGCACCATTGAAATTCACATCAGCACAGCCTTGCTGAAAATTACTAGCATATGGTGGAGAACACAAGGAAAACAAAACATCTCCCAGGCAGTGCTTAGAACTGCTGATTATTTAAAAGTTCTGAGGGGAAAATCAAAGTAATCTTTAGTATGACAGTAAACAGGTGGATTAATAAAAATAAAAGGATACTGTTTAAGGTTCATTATCTCCATACACAATGAGGGTAGGGGAAACTCCCATTACTGAAACAGACAGAACACACAAATTTAACTCCTTTCCTTCAAGAGACTTCTATAAAGTGATAGCAAAGAGTTTTTTATTTTAAAAAGACAATAATGTAGGGAATGGAGAGGACAAGAGCTCTCTCCATGTCTGTGGGTGATGGAAAGAAGGTGGGAGGGCTTAGCCTAGAGCGGTGTGGAGGGGGAGGAGGGATGAAGGGACCCAGCCCCAAAGACCCTGCAGACCCAGGCTGGGCTCTGAAACACCAGCAACAACAGAAGGAGCAGAACTTGGCACTGAAAATTAAAAACAGGCATAAGTGGAGCCTACCCTTTGCCCCACCCCAGTACCTGCCAACCAGGCAAAAGCAAAATCAAAACCAAAACCAAAAACTTCCCTATATTCTGAAATTTAAAAAGTCAATAGAAGGTTGAAGGTAAACTTAATAAAATACCTCAAAAAATAGAATTAAAGGAAGATTTTAAAAATGAAAAAATACTAGAGGCTTGGAGAATCAATCATCCCTGAGGTCCCCCATCTGAGTGGCAGAAGATGCAGACTCGAAACAGAAATGTAGGAGGAAGACGCCATCAAGGAAGTGACAGAAGAATACTTCTCCAAGGTGAAAGAGGTGAATCTCCACTTTGAAAGGACCCCCAGGTGCTGAGCACAGTAAATAAAAGTCTCTCTCACAGTTCTGTGGGCTGGCTGGGTTCAGGTAGGTGGTTCTCACCTGGGAGGACAGTGCTCTCATGTGGCTGCAGTCAGACAACAGGTAGAGCTGGAATTATCTGAAGCCTCCTTGGGCTGAACATCCAAAACGGCTCTCTCACATGGCTTGCAGGTGATATAGGTTTTGGCTGGGAGCTCATCTGTGACCTACATGTGGCCTCTGTATGTCTTGAGCTTCTTATAGCATTGTGGATGGGTTCCAAGGGTAACTGCTCCAACACAAAAAAAATTGAAGCTGCCAGTCTCATATGGCATGGATCTGAAAACTGGCACAGTGTCACTTCTGCTGTATTTTATTGGTCAGATGGTCACAGGTCCCAGATTAAGAGAGAGGAGACATAGACGCCACATTTTGATGAGAGGAGTGTCAGAGAATTTGTGGCCATTTTTAATCCACCATCTATCCTAAATGTTTCCAGAAAATAAAACAAAACAGAAAATTTACAAACGGGTCCAGAATGTGCACAGTGGCATAAGTATTATTTTGTGAGCTGAAGACATCTGAGAATCAACAAACGCAGGAAAAGACTTTCTCCAAAATCCCTTTATCTGCCTAAAGGCAGATCCTCCAAACAGGAACTCAACTGTTATAAATCCTCTCCCTGCAACTTTCATCAACAAGGGAAGATTGACTCTTATCAGAGAGAAGAGACTAGAAGTTAGCACCACACCCAGACGGACAGTGCCACAACCCCCTTGGGTTCTCCTGGGGCCCATTCATCTTTCAACACTTCATCTGCTCTCCCAGAAGTGGCCTTTCTCCACCTCCCTTTCCCCTATTAGGATATAAGCTCTCTCGATTCACCACTCTTTTGGGCATATACTTCTTTCTAGGATGCCCCTGAGCACGTAAAATTAAAAATTAGTAATTTTGTATGTCTTTTTCCCCATTAATTTATCTGTTGTCAGTTTAATTCACAGGCCCCCAGCTGCTGAACCTAAAAACATACAGGAAAAGATTTTCCTACCCTACACTTGCAAAGGAATGAGACTCAGAGCCAGACTCCTTTTCTAGCGCTCTCCCGCTGTGTACCACGCTCCAGCTGCATGTGCCTTCCTCACGTTTCTTGAATGTGCTAGACTTGTCTTAACCTCAGAGACTTTTCTTTGCTGTTGCCTTTGACTACAATATGATTTCCCTGTGTCTTTGCATGATTCATTCCTTCTCATGATTCAAGTGTCATCTTAAATGTCGCCTCCTCAGAAAAGGCCTGTCATATCTAAAATAATTCCCAGTCCCTGTTTGTACACTTTGCCTTATTTAAATTCTTCATAGCACTTATAATTACCAAATCTTATTCCTTATTTTTTTTTTTTTGGTTTATTATCTCTAAGAGTAGGGACTTTGTCTTCATCATTATACAGACAGTCCTGAACTTGCAATGGATTGACTTACAATTTACTGTAAGATGGTGTGAAAGCAACGTACATTCAGTAGAAATCATACCTGAGTATCCATACAACCATTGTTTTTCACTTTCAGTACAGTATTCAATAAGTTGTATGAAATAGTTGGCACTTTATTATAAAATAGGCTTGGTGTTAGATGGTTTTGCCCAAGTGTAGGCTAATGTAAGTGTTCTGAGCATGTTTAAGGTAGGCTAGGCTAAGCTATTCATATGATGTTTGGTAGGTTAGGTGTATGAAATGCATTTTCAACTTATGCTGGGTTTATTGGGATATAACCCCATCATAAGTTGAAAAGCACCTGTATCTCCAGTGCCTAGAGCATTCCTGGGATGTTTGTTGAGTGAATGTTGAATCAGAATCCATTTCAAGCAGACAATGGAACAATGCCTTTACATTTCTGATGAAAAGTTATTTTCAACTCAAAATTCTACATTCAGTCAAATCATCAACCAAAGGAAGGGTAGAATAAAGACATTTTTCAGACTCATAAAACTTGCCTCCTTTACATCTCTTCTAAGAAAGTACCTCTGCAAAGCCAGAGCATAAAGTAGAAAGGGTTTTATATACGGCATCCAGAAAGCAACACATTTAACTGAGGATGGCAGTGAAGGGATGCTCCATGGTGCAGGTACAAACAGCATTACAGGTCAGGCAGAATATTTCTGTCTCCATTCTTCCCTTGCTTAGTAACATGGTCCTGACATGGCTGCAGCTCTAGGACCACAGTTCCTGTCTGGTGGCCCCTTCTCCACAGTTTCAGTCCTCATGGGGTTCTGATAATATTGCTTCTTCCCTCTGACCCTCAGGCCTAGGGGTGGCAATGTCTTTCTGGGCACCTGTATTCATTTCTTATGGCCGCTGTAACAAATTACCACAAACTTGGTCTTCAATTTATTTTTTTGGTTTTGGTGCTTTCGGTGACATATCTAAAAAACCATCACCTAATCCAAGGTCACAAAGCACCTATGTTTTCTTCTAAGAACTATATAGTATTATCTCATATATTTAGGTCCAACTCATTTTGTGTTAATTTCTGTATAGGTATGAGAGAGGGGTCCAACTTCCTTTCTTTGTATGTAGATATCCAATTTCCCAGCACCATTTGTTGAAGAGACTGTTCTTTCCCTATTGTATTGTCTTGAAACACTCGTGGAAAATCAACTGACTATAAATGTATGGGTTTATTTCTGGACTTCCAATTTTATTGCATTGATCTATAAGCCTATGCTTACATCAGCACCACACAGTTTGATTACTGTAGCATCGCATTAAGTTTTGAAATTGAGAAATGTGAGTCCTGCCATCTTTGTCCTTCTTTTTCAAGGTTGTTTTGGCTATTCTGGGTCCCTTGCATTTCCATTTGAATTTTAGCATTGGTTTCATATCTGTCTTCTGGTGATACCCTGCAAGGCAAAGACAAGTATCTGAGCCATCTTGTGACCTGCTGTGCTTTGTAGGATGTCTGGTCCATTAATATACATCAAAAGCTTGTTTAATTGAACGGAATGTTGCAGGCATTTTTGTCTGGAGCTTGGAATGAACTTCCACCTAGAAAAATGCTAAGTATTTGTTTCAGTTACAGTGCACCGAGCTGCAAGTAACAACTACAAAACAATTAACCTGGGCTTAAACCATAGGGTATGTATGGCCTACTTAACAAGGAGTCTGGATGTGAGCAGTTCATTCAGCAATTCAGCCATGTCTGTCCTTGCTCTCCACTGTCCCCAGCATTCTGCTCTTTCCTCCTGCTTGTCACCTCATGAGTACTAGATAGCTGCCAACAAGCCCGGCACCAGGTTCTTTTTTTTTTTTTTTTTTGAGACAGAGTCTTGCTTTGTTGCTCCGGCTAGAGTGAGTGCCGTGGCGTCAGCCTAGCTCACAGCAACCTCAAACTCCTGGGCTTAAGCGATCCTCCTGCCTCAGCCTCCTGAGTAGCTAGGACTACAGGCATGTGCCACCATGCCCGGCTAATTTTTTCTATATATATTTTAGTTGGCCAGATAATTTCTTTCTATTTTTAGTAGAGACGGGGTCTCGGCTCTTGCTCAGGCTGGTCTCGAGCTCCTGCTCAGGCTGGTCTCGAACTCCTGACCTTGAGCGATCCACCCACCTAGCACCTTCCAGAGTGCTAGGATTACAGGCGTGAGCCACCGCGACCGGCCAGGCACCAGGTTTTTATGCCAGCATCTCACAGGTGGGGGGGAGGGACAAGGGCTTTCTTTTCTGGAGGCTTTCTGTTCCCTCCAGATGGGAAAGCCCCTCACATATCACTGACGTGAAGTGGATCACATGTCTGTCCCTAGCCTGGTCAGTGGGGAAGAAGGAGATTATCATGCCCCCTTTAGAGCAATCACACTTCATCCCAGGAAGCAGGCACAGAGTCTACCTTTCCTGAAATCCAGGTAAGCAGGGTTTGGGTATCAGCTGTTGGGCAGCAATGACCAGTGCCTCCCTCCAGGTTAGTATACATGATGCACAAATGACTATTTTTGTAGGCTTATGTAATAACCGAACTTACAATATTGCTCCTTTGAGAAAATAAAATGTGTTCTCAACACCAAAGAGAACTTTTGGGAAACACTTGAATCCAATCCAAAGTACATGGAATGAAATTCATACAGTTATCTTTCAAACTACACTGAATATAATTCCATCTTTCTTGGACCCTGCAGGAGGTGTTCTCAGAATCTTTTAGTTGGAGAATCAATTGTGAAACATAGACTGTCACGTTGTAGAAATTTAGAAGGATGGTTAACAGAGAGTTTACTATGAGAAAGTCAAGGAACCCTATTAATTTTTTGTTTGTTCTTTTGTCCTTACAAAATGTGGTATTGCCAGCTGCACAAAAACCCCATTTGATGCCCCCAGCCCCGCCTGCTGGCACAGGGAAACTAAGGTCACAGATGGAGAGCGGAAGAGCACGCTTCTTGTCTCCACGTCCTGCGCTCATCCTACTCCACGGGTAGGAACCGCGCTCCACAAACATGCACTGCGTGCCCACGCCGTCGCCAGGCTGTGTCCTGGGGAGCCAAAGGGACCCGGGGAAGACGCAGGTTTAGTGGGGTGGGCCCGGCGGACCAGAAAAGCAAGACTAACGACCTGACAGTGTGGAGTAGGCGGGATCTCATCATACCCTTGCCAAGGGAACAAAAACATCCGGGCCCCGGGCCCTCGGGCGCATTCGGCGCCGCCCCGGCCCGCAGCAGCCCGTGCAGGCGCCCTGGCCCCGGCGCCGCGGCCCCCGGCCCTGGAGACCCGCCCGGGCCCGCCGCCGGCCTCCCGCCACAGGCGTCGCTGTGCGCTCGCGCGGGCCAGAGAGCCGCGTTCCGCGGGGAGCAGGCGCTCGCGCCGAGCAGGGGTTTCAGTTTCTGGCGCGAACTTCCGCCGTTCCGAAGTTGCACGGCGAATTGGCGCGATGTCTGGGGACAGTAGCGGCCGCCGGCCCGAGGGCCGGGGTCGGGGTCGCGACCCGCACCGAGATCGCACCCATTCTCGCTCCCGCTCGCGGTCCCCGCTGTCGCCCATGTCCCGCCGCGGGGCCGCGCCGGAGCGCAGGGAGGCCCCGGAGCGCCCGAGCTTGGAGGACACAGAGCCTTCGGACTCCGGGGACGAGATGGTGGACCCGGCCAGCTTGGAGGCGGAGACCGACCACGGCCTGTGCCGCCAGATCCGCCATCAGTACCGGGCGCTCATCAACTCTGTCCAACGTAAGGCGGCGCCTCAGGGCGGCGCGGGCCGGGTCGCCGTCCCAGCCACGCGCCCGGCGCGGCGGGGAGGGGGCCGGGGGGCAGGTGCCGGGGGCAGGCCCCGCGCGGCGGGCGCCCTACGCGCGCTGGTGAGGGCCCCTCGCCTCGGGCCGCGCCCTAGTTTGTTTACGGAGTGCTCCCACATCCGTTTTGTCGCTGGAGCCGCACGACCTTGGCAGGGGGCACGCAGGTCCTAGATTGGGAGGCTGGAAAAGCCGGAGGCCCGACCCGCTCGGGGACTCGCCCGAGCCCCGCCGGCCGGCAGGGGAGAGGCAGGACGCGGACCGCGAGTGCCTCCCCTGCACCAGGCGGGTCTCAGCCCCGCAGCGTCAGCGCCACGCGAGAACTGTCAGAAACGCACATCCCCGGACCCCACCCCGACGCACGGAATCTGAAACTCTGGGTGGGCCGGCCCCTCTCTTGAGTGGCCGGTCCTCCAGGTGATTCTGTAGCTCGCCAAGTTTGAGAAACACTCCGTTATGGAGCACTCCTCTGAGGCTGCGGGAGTCGAGCCCTCGGGGTTAAGGTTAGAGGGAGCCAGGGTTGCCCCTTAAAGTTCATGTCTCCTTTCTCTTTCCGTGCCATTTTGGTTAAAAATCTAAAGATGTTTGAAGTAATTGTCCCGGGAGCAAGGGGCTGGGGCTTGGCGTTACTACTGCAGGTGCTAACTTTGTCAACTACTTATTAGTGAATGTTGGGCAAATTTCCCAAAGTTTGTATTTTTTTAAATAGAAAACCGGGAGGACATACTGAATGCCAGCGACAAATTAACAGAGGTCCTTGAAGAGGCCAACACTTTGTTCAATGGAGGTAATTCATTATTTTATACTTTTTATATGTTTTATGACATTTTTAATTAGTTTTATAGAAGAGCCAAATTATTGACATTGGGCAATTCCCACGTTTATAATAGTGCCTAACCAGTTTTGGAGCCTTTGTCATTACAGTAATGATGCTACTTATTATATACTGAGGGCTCTACATGAAATTCTGGGGGCTGTTCCTGCAGTCTGTTTTAATAAGCCCCCTAGGTCATCCTGTTGCCTGTCCAAGTTTGAGAACTTTGCATGTGTTACATTTTCTTTTTCTTGTATTTACTGCTGTATCCCCAGTACACATTTGTTGAATGGGTGAATTAAAGAAGAACCCAGCAAGCCTCTGACAATCCTGTTTCTTTTCTTGTCCCAGTCTCAGTGTCCCCTGCCTTAGCTCCTTGCTGTTGCTCCATCTGCAACCCAGAGGAGGTGGCAAGGTCTACAAGTGGGCCTGTTGGTCTCTGGTCAGGGGGGTGTGTGTGTGAGAGAGAAAGAGAGAGAAATCTCAGAGCACTGAACTCCAGACCATGCAGGCTTTAAAAAAATAACCTTAGTTTGAATTAAAGCCAGTGGTAGTGGTAGCAGTGGTCTGTGCAATGACATGGGACAGGTGGGGGTATTCCCTGATGTGGGCACCAGGTCACAGAGCCCTAGGACAACTACCCAGACCACTGTCCCCTCCAGGCCTGTCTCTAACAGGTCTGTGGGACTAGAAAGGGAGGATCCAGACCTGGTAAAAGTCAACAGAATTGCCAATGCTCCAACACCACAATTTCTCATATGCTTTGAGGACCAGAACATTTATTTGTAGTCATTTCCTGGTCTGGATAGTGGTTTAAATGTTGTTTCCTTTTACCACTTTATATGTGCTCTCTAATTTGTGTCTTTCACGCCCTGAACTCAGCCTCCTCACCGTTCTCAGTCTTGGTGTGCCGCGTTTGCTAACTGGCACCAAAACCTGGCACTGGGACCAGGCATGCTTCTTGCACCTGGTTAAATCCCTCTCCTGCCCTCTTACCCTGTTTCATCTCTCCCCAGCCTCAATCCCCAGTCTCCTCACTGTCACTCTTGACTCCGTCACTGCAATTAGCTCTTTCTCCACACATCATTTTTCAGCCACTTTCAGTGTTTAAAGCAAAATTTTAAGGGAAAATTATTTACTCAGTGGGGCCCTAGGAGTTGCTTAGCAAACAGAATTCTAGATACTTGTCATCTGTGGATTTGGTAGTCTCAGTTTTAACTCTTTAGAAACCTTAAAGCCACCCGTGACATGATATTTGCACTTTTCTTGTGGTATGTGCCGCAGGCTGATGGCCCAGGGTGATCTAGCATAGAGCCCAGGGATGAGTCCCCCTGGTGACTCAAAGCATCCACTTTGTTCTCTTACCGTCACCTCCACAGTGACTCTCTGAAATGATTAAAAACTTCCTTTGAGAACAAAACTGATGGATAAGACAAAAACTGGAGTCGACAGTTCTCTGGCCAAGCCTTTGCTGTTTTTGTGAGGATTATTTAAGAAATTGGTGATTCAAATGAAATGGCCGTGAGGAGCAAGCCGGGCACAGGCATGTTGGTGTTTGAACTTTGCTGTTTGCCTCTTCTTGGCTTCCTGTAGAATTCTCCTTTGCAGATGTTCCCAAACCACTCTTTCACCTTTCCTGTCACCTTCGGGGTCTGATTAAGGCAACCCCTCAGCACTGCTGTTTTCTCCAGTTGACCTCTTCTTCACCCTCTGACTTCTGATTCCCTCTCTCAGGAGCATCCTGCTTTGCCTGCCCCTTCCCTTCTCCTCTTATTTAAATCTTTTCCCTTCCGTAGCTTAACTCCCGTGTTCTCTGTCCAACCTTTTTTGAGCATCCATCCTCAGGGGTCACTACCCTGCCGCCCATTGGCTGTGCAGCTGGGTGGAGGCGTGAGCTTTCTGGTGCCTGCCCAGCACAGAAACGTTATTTCAGCCGAGCCTCCTTGATGACTTACCTGCTGCTGTTCCCAAAGCACCTGGCTGAGCGCAGGGCCCTCCATGTAGTGGGCATGTGATTTGACTTACATCAGCAATTTGAGTCAGAGGGAAAAGCGAATGTTAGACATGATAGAGTTCGTTAACCTGGGTTATTAAAGAGATTGTGGTTCAGGAGTAATCAGGTAGCGGGAGTGGGGAACCGGGGAGAAAACTGGCTCTTAGGAAGACTGGTTGGCTTTGATTAGAGATTTCGGCGAGTTGGGCAGGGGACCCAGTTTGGGAAGGAGACGGATCAGTTTTCCGCCTATTGAGATTTTTTTAAGCCTCATGGGAAATCCTAGTAAGGAGGTGGAAATTTCGGGGAAATATCTGTGGATAATGTGTATTTTGTAATGTGTATATTTTCCTTCTTTTTTGAATAGTGTCCCGAGCAAGAGAAGCAGTCCTAGACGCCCATTTTCTCGTTTTGGCTTCCGACTTGGGCAAAGAGAAAGCAAAGCAACTGCGCTCCGATCTGAACTCCTTTGATATGTTACGATATGTTGAAACTCTAGTAAGTTCAAAGCTACAGAATCTTAATAAAAATGTTTTGTCGGCCATACATTATACAGTTATCTACTTTGCCTATATCCATATGCAAATGCCACTTCCTTTTCCTTTTCCTTTTATTTTTTTGGTCTCAGATTCTGCCAGAGAGCTCTCACCAGATTACACAGATGAAAGTAGGGCTCTGTGGTAGACTTTAGGGTGGGAACTTTGAGCGGATTGAACATCTCTTAGACTTCTGTTTTTACACTCTGGGTGCTGTGCCCATTTTTCCTCCGTAAGTTCTTAAGTGTTCTAGATCATTCTCAGTGACCTGGGACCTTTGTCCAGGGCCAGAGAAAAGCCCACCCCGAGGTGGCAGAGCTCAGCTATAGATGAGTCAAGCCTGGTGCGGGGACATGTTTTGGTCTGTCTTTGAGAATATTTGAGAATCATATGAATCTGATTGGAGTTTTGCTTTTTTTTGGTTTTATTTTGTTTTATTCACCTTTCTTTGCCACTTAACAAGTTTGAATAGTTGTCACTTGAAATATTGAAACTTTTCCTTGATGGATGTACCAAAAAATAACCACACTGAGATTGGCCTTTGATCTTACTCTGTTGTCTGTTTTTGATTCTACTCTGAGGCATCCTCTGTCCTAGCACAGACAGATGCACCTTGGTGTGAACACTGCATTTCTGACTGGATGTTTATGTTAAACGGTTATAAAAATGATTTTATACCATGAGATCTGACCCAGATAAAGTAATTACTTTGTAAAGGCACAAGGCAAAAGATTGGTTGCAATTTATTGTTTTTAAAACCTTAAAATTTTCTTTTTTTAAAAAGCTTTCTTATTGTGAAGTATAAGGCATTTTGGAAAATGTACACTAAATGCACAGCTCACTAAAGTGACCATATATTTTTTTAATTACTTTTATCAAGTTAAACTCTGTACTTTAACAGATCAAAATAAATTCTAGAAGTCTTAAAGCATTAAATATAAAACTTTAAATTAGTAGTTGTCTAGTCTCTGGGTGAGGAAGACCTTCCCATGTGTAACATCAAATATAGACACTGTAAGGAAAATTAGTAGATTTGAACAAACCAAAAGTGAAACGTCCTCCTGCAAGGGTGCGCTGGCGGCCCCGGGTGGCAAGAGAACGAAGGAAGAGAGCTGACCATGCCACTCTGACCAGGCTCTTAGAGCTTTGCTTTTCTTCAGAGTTTGGTTGCTTTTAATAGAGTTAATCTCCCTGATGGCTTTGTGATTATTGTTTATGTATGATATTACCATTGTAATTTGATAACTTCTAGGTATTTTATAGTGTAATGTAACAGGAGTGTATTTTTATAGAAGTAAATTCAATATAATACGTTTTCTATAATATAGTTTGAGATAAGAGAATTATTCGGCTTCTGCCAACTTTTCCCCACAAAGGCAATTTTAAGATGAGCGATTCTGTAACTGATGCTGGGCTGCTGCTGTCTGGGTATACTGAGATACGAGCTGAATATAGATTTCTAGGAGGTTGGCTAAAAATTAAAATCTGAAAGTCAGCTGAACTTCCCTGTGCTGTCATGGAGCTTTTGATTTTGGATTTAATTTTATATTTTTATGCTAGTACAGCTTTACTAATATATGAACTACTTGTGGTACAGAAGTTCCCAGGGGCTTAGTTCTTCTGGCATAGCTAAACCCTCAGCCTGCCAGTGACACTGTTGACCTTTTGGAGGGGTGTATCTTTGTTTTGGAGGCCTGTACTATGCATTGTAGCATGTGGAGCAGCCTCCCTGGCCTCTACCCCGTAGATGCCAGTAGCACACCAGTTGTGACAACCAAAAATGTCTCCAGGTACTACCAAAAGACCCCTGGGGGCAAATTCACCCTGGTTGAGAACCACTGGTTTAAATAATTTGACTTTCTCACCCAAAGGTTCTAAGTACATTGAGGAATATTTTTCTGCCAAAAAGAAGGTACCTTGGAAAATAGGAATTTATCTATAAAGTTATCTTTACAATAAGAAATTTAGCCAACACGTTAAGACACTGAAAACAGGTTTTACCTCTGGCCTCTTAAAGGTTTAGTGATGCAGGTTATTGGATGTGGTGAATGATTGCTTGTGGCTTAACTGGGGTTTTTTGTTTTCCTTCATTTTTGTAGCTGACACATATGGGTGTAAATCCGCTAGAAGCTGAAGAACTCATCCGTGATGAAGATAGTTCTGATTTTGAATTCATAGTCTATGACTCCTGGAAAATATCAGGCAAAACAGCAGAAAACACCTTTAATAAAACCCATACATTCCACTTTCTGTAAGATTATTTTAAAAATCCAACAGATCAGCCATTTGTAAACCTTAAATTGTTTTTTCTCGTAGGGATAGAGATTGTTTGGTATTGTAGAGGTGACAGTCATGGTGCCATTGTTTGGAGACTTCTAAATTTTGATTTAAAAGTCCACAAACTTTTGATGTGGATGGAACCTTAAAGGATCCCTCATCCTGCTTTAGCATGGAAGGCCACAGGCCAGAACCTTCTTACCAAGGCTCTCTCTTGGCTTGTTTGCTTCTATCTTTTGAGACTTTGGGTCTGTAGCATATGTCTGGTTTTGTTTTATCGTCTTTGAAATCCTTATCATGTAGGTAGGAGGAGGATACCTCCTGCTGAGGGTATCTTAAGTTCTACCAATATGTCAAGTGACATTCATTATAATAT
This sequence comes from Varecia variegata, assembly GCA_028533085.1. Classification (NCBI taxonomy): domain Eukaryota; kingdom Metazoa; phylum Chordata; class Mammalia; order Primates; family Lemuridae; genus Varecia; species Varecia variegata. The sequence goes on along the minus strand of CM052446.1, from coordinate 54,722,372 downwards.
CCTGTTGTGTGACCACTGTTCTCTATTTGAAGACTACTTGAGTCGCTGTCACATAAACTGCCCGATTCATTTTTTAGATACAATTCTGATTTTAAGACACGTTTTTCTTTATACTCTGTCCTGTGGAGAAACCAAGAACAGCCCTTACTGGTTCTTCCTTAAGACAGCCTTGGAGTACGCTGGTTGTTTTCCCCAGTATCTACTTTCCTAGGGTAACCCTCTGAGTTTGTCAGTCCGATCTCTCTTAAGTGGTGTGGCTCCTGGGTATTTGTCTTTTCTGATTCGCCTTTTAAATCTGAGATGGCAGTGTCTCAGAAGGCTTTGAAGATGCAGATGTAGTAGGTCCGTGGTGTGGGGCGGGCATCTGTTTTTAACAAGGTTTCAGGTAACTCAGGTGCCCAGAGCCATTGTATGTATTGTAGGATAAAGACTACACTTCTTTATTATAGGATAAAGTCCAAATCTTTGTTTTTGCTGTTGAGGGCTAAGCTCTGTTACAAATCCTGAGATCTAAAGATAAAGCCTTGAACTTCATCTCATCATCTAGCCCAATTTCCAGCCACAATGAAGTACTTACAACTCTGTCCCTGCACTTGCTGTTCCCTTGGTCTCCAGTGTCCTTTCTTCCATCTTTTCCTTCTGGTGAGCTTTATTTATCCCACAGGCTCCAACTTGGAAGCCAGAGTAACTTCTCTAGACAGAAGTGTTATCAGTGTAGGATTAGGTTTCCCAACCAAATTACTCCCATGTCTGCGTAGATATCTCTGCCCGAATGCTGTCATAGCACTTGAGCAATACTCTATTACGCCACTACGGGATCTGCCATGTTATGTTGAAATGGATCTCTATGTGCATAATATATCTGTCCAACTGTGCCGTATACTTTCATTTCCTCAAGTGTAGGGACCATATGGGTCTGTATTCTTGGGGCCTTGATCTCTACATGATACATCTATTACTGTAGCCCAAGTCTGCATTAGGGCTTGTGAGGGGGGAGGAGGAGAAAGTCTAAAAGGAAGAGGAATCCCATGGCCCTGGCTTGCCCTAAGGTCCTAAGACCCGTGTGTTCTGTAGTCCCAGGGGAGACTCTGCCCTGGCACCCCCAGATTAAAGGCTTTTGATCACATTGGAGACGTTCCGTTCTCCTTCCCCACGTGTTCGTCCTCACCTTCATCTCAGGAGTTGGCTTTGCAATAGGCTCGCTGGGAAGGCATCACAGGTATATTCACTGGTTTACTGTACAGAGCAGTATGAAGGTGTTTGAGGAGGTACCTGAGGTTGAGGACAGCTCCTAGAAGTTCTTTCAGAAATACAAAGAGAACAGAAAGTCACAGACCTCACCGAGAGTCTTGGTCTGCTGTCAGCTCACCTAGCACTGATGCCTGGTCTGAGTCTGACTATGACATGCAAACTGCTTTTAGTTAGCAAAATTAGCTTGTTTTAAAAACAAACAGAAAAAGACATGAAAGCATATTTTTCATTAGGTTGGGTTCAATACAAGGAGAGTGTCCTGCACCAAAGCCACGAGTTGAACGTCCAAGAAAAGTTAAAACGAGAGAAGAGGAGAAGAACATGCCTGTCCAGGTTTGTGTTTTTCAAATGTTGTTTTTAAAAATACCTAAACTTAAAATAGCCATTAATGTAATGTATATATAATTTGGCCATTTTTTCTAAGCTTTAGGGTCTGGAACCAGGTTCTCTCACTTAATCATTTTATTTAAGCCTTTAAACAATGTATTGGATTGCCCACTTGTCTTTTTTGTAGTTTTGATCAGTTCTCTTAAACCAGATTTCTCAACCTCAGCACTATTAACATTTAGGGCTGGATAACTCTTCGTTGTGGGAACTGTCCTGTGCACAGCAGGACCCTTAGCACAGCCCAGGCCTCTACCCACTAGATGCCAGGAGTGACAACCAAAAGTGACAACCAGCTCCCCAGTTGTGACAACCAAAAATGTCTCCAGATACTGGCAAGTGTCCCCTGGGGGGAAAAATCGCTCCCAGTTGAGAAAGACTATTCTAAACTGCCCTTTTTGCATTTAGCTATTTTATGTTCAACCTGAAAATGGTTGATTTGGTAATATTATTCTTCTATTGAGAGATTAATATAAAAATATTACTGATACTAGAAAATCCTTTTCTTAACTATAAATGATAAGATGGGGATAAAAACTGCTGGCAATCCCGAACAAAAGCCATTTAGAGGATTTGGGATGTGCAGGAGAGAAGACAAGGTGGTTAACAGGCAAGCAAGTGGGTCAGTCAGCTTGATAATTATTTTTTCAGTTAAAAAGAATGGAAGAGTCTCATCAAGAAGCCACAGAGAAAGAAGTAGAAAGAATCTTGGGACTGTTGCAAACATATTTTCGGCAAGATCGTAAGTATGGCACCAAATTCAAAGTGAAACCACTTGGATTTATCAGTTTCAACGAGGTTATTTTTAAACAGCATTTTCAGCTGTATGTAATTTTTGAATCATTTTGATTCCTTCTTGGCATGTGTATTTAATGAGGCCTCTCCTTTAGAAATCTCACATGAGAATACTGGTGAAGTAACTTTTCATTTTTATTTTTAACAGATGGGGGATTTTTTTCTGCTACAAAATAGAACGTGTCATACAAGTGAGAAAAGTCAAAAGTCAAATACCTATTCCACCTGCTCTCACTTCCCAGAGGGAGCCACTTGTAAAATGTGATGTGTATATTTTCAGATTATTTCGGTTTATGTTTGTCATGTAAACGTGCACCTAAATAGATGTTTTTTTGGTTTTTTTGCTTTTTTTCAAAGCTAATTATAATATACACATTCTTCTGCAACGTGACTTCTGTATGTGGACAGTTTCCCATATGATTACATATAGATTTCCCTCATTCCTTTCACTGGTTCCCACTGTATGGCTGTACCGGAAACATACTTAACAGATCCCCTATTAACGGATGGATCAGTTCTTTATAGCATTTTTCTCTTATATAAATTGAAGTGAAAAATTTTTTTTAACCCCTTCAGTTGCCTTTAAAAATCTTAGTATGTAACTTTGTGTACCTGTGCTAGTATTTCTGTAGGACAGCTTCTTAGAGGAGGCATATTTTTAATAGCTATGCCAAACTGGCCTCCAGAAGAGCTGGACTGATTTACACTGCCACGTCAGGATGCGTGCTCATTCCTTTCTTCATCTCTGGCTAAGGCTAGAGAGTATTGGTCTTATTGATAAGCAAAAATCACTTTTCCTGTTTTGAAGAATTATTTTCTCTTTCGTCTATAGCTGATACTCCGATGTCCTTCTTTGACTTTGTGGTTGATCCACATTCTTTTCCCCGTACAGTGGAGAACATCTTTCATGTTTCCTTCATTATACGGGTAAGATTTAAGATTTTTTTCTCTAATTGCTGTTATATGCTTTTAAAAGGATACATAACAAGAGCTACAGATGGGAGCTGACAAAGGTATCTGTAGGAACCAGTATGTATTTTAGACCGATTGTACCAAAGCATTTTTTTTTTTTTTTTTTTTGAGACAGACTCTCACGTGTTGTCCGGGCTAGAGTGCTGTAGCGTCAGCCTAGCTCACAGCAACCTCAAACTCCTGGGCTCAAGCAATCCTCCTGCCTCAGCCTCCTGAGTAGCTGGGACTACAGGCATGAGCCACCATGCCCAGCTAATTTTTCCTACATATTTTTAGTTGTCCAGCTAATGTCTTTCTATTTTTAGTAGAGACGGGGTCTCGCTCTTGCTCAGGCTGATCTTGAACTCCTGAGCTCAAAGGATCCGCCCGCCTGGGCCTCCCAGAGTGCTAGGATTACAGGCGTGAGCCACCATGCCCAGCTGCGTAGCAAAGCATTAATTGGCATATTAAGTAGAAGAAACTAGCTAAAAATTTGAGTCCTTGATGTTTTAGAAATTATTTAGAGAAAGAACTGGTAAAATTTGAATATGGAACTATGTATTAGATAACAGTATGGGTATAAATGTTAAATTTCCTGAATTTGATAGTTGTCGTGTTTTATAAGAGAATATCGTTGTTCTCAAGAAATACACACTGAAGGATTAGGGAGAAGGGGCAGGCCACCTATCATTCTCACATCATTCATAAATAACAATAACAACGTAATATTTAGAAAGACAGAGATAAAGTAAATGTGGTAAAACTAACAATTGATAAATATGGGTAGAGGATATATGGGAGGTCTCTACAGGAGTCTTGTAGCTTTTTTAAGCTTGAAATTATCTTGAAATAGGTTTTAAAAAGAACCCTACTCAGAATTGTACTACAGAAATTAGCTTTAGACTGCCTTTAGTCTTACATCAGGTTACATTACTGCACATGTAAGATGAATTTGATTTTAACCTTAGATAAAAGCTTGTATTGGGCAAAGTATTTTTCTCAGAAATGATAACAAAGGCATATTTTGCCAATGGCCCCAAAATGTGGAGTATTCCAAAATATGTATAAGTCAGTTAAAGAGGCAAGATAGAGTTTCACTTAAGAGAGTCTCAGGATGAAGGCTGTGTCTGGGTAAAAGCTTATTAGAAACCTGACCAATATCCTGTGTAAAGAAAGATATAAATATGTGCAACTATTATATATCTGTAATAATTTAAAAAATTAAAAAAATAAATTAAAAAAGATGTTAGAGAAGTCTCATCTATTATCGTCTCATTATTCTGGCACATTTTGATTGTATGAGATGTAGAATTTCCTAATTGAGTAATTTTTTTCATCCAGTTGATATAAGTTTGAGTCTAAATTTTAGTCTCCTAAAATCATGGTTTTGTTTTAGGATGGTTTTGCAAGAATAAGACTTGACCAAGACCGACTGCCAATAATAGGTAAATAATACTATGTTTGGGAAAATTAGTTTTAGAGAAAATATGTTATTAGAGTTTATGAAATTTATCTTCCTAAATGTAAAGGAGTTTTCATTGTAGGTAACAAACTTTTACAATGTTGTTGGCTTGCTCACCTAACTGAAAATACTGAAAGCATGGTCAGAGTTTAAAACTTTGAGGGATTCATCTGTATCACTGACTAAACATCTACAGCTCTAAAGATTAACAAAGAATGATATAATTTCGCTCCAATTTTAATTGAGAAGGTTTGTCATTGCAGTCATTTTTGTGGTTTCTGTCTCTCTAACCACGTTTTCCTGGATGGCAACTCCTTTTCTCCCGGGGGTTCTCTGGAACTTTCATTCTTACCTGAATATTTTCACACTCTGCATTACTCACGTTTTTCTAAGGTCGTCTGTAGAGAATGAGGTACTTTCATTGCACTTACTTGCCACTTTCAGTGTTCTCAGTTTCACAATTTGGTTTGGCTCTGTGGATATTGTAGATTTGCAGAGGTTTTCAAATCCTTGGAATGTGTCACTCTACTACTTGTTGTTTTTTTTTTTAAGTGGAATCAAATGGGATTATTTGCTACTGTACCAAAACGACAGCAACTCAATAATGCATGAAATCCTAATAAGTATGTGATATTATAAGTATTTAATATCTTGTCAATATTGCTATTATTCATCAGTTTCTGTTGCGATTACCTCTTCTGATTTGCTAACCTTTGAAAACTTTGTCTTTCAAACAGAGCCTGTTAATGAAGAAAGTGAGGGAATTGACCAAAACACCCAAGTTAGGAATCAAGGAATTATAGCTTTGAGTTACCGTGATTGGGAGGTAAAGCTCTGCCTGCTGCCCCTGTACAGTTTTGACTCTGACTTCACTTGCTGTGAGCCCAGTGCCCAAATGTTCTTTGTTCCCTGCCAGGAGATTGTGAAGACCTTTGAGATCTCAGAGCCTGTGATTACTTCGGGTCAGAGCCAGCAGCGGCTAAGTGCTTGATGCCAGCTGAAGGTAATGCTTTCTACAGCACAGCTGCACAGTTTTATTAAAGTTGATTTAACAATCCAGACATTCCTACTTTCCCCTATTCCAGTGATATTTGGATTTTTGCCTCCCTCTAGTGCCCTATTCTTAGAACTGTGTGTAACTGGTAAGAGAAGCATAGCAGTTGTAAGGTCCCTTCTCTGGATTGATTACTTTGGTGTCGTTAAGATTTGCAGCGGAAAGAGGCAGAGCAGATGTTTGTTCTTGGTTTGGCTTTTTTCTCCCCTAAAAAATTGATAAATTAGATTAAGTGAAATACTGAATCCTCTCATCAGTGTTGTCCACTGTCCCATTAGATTTGCTTGTTTCATAGGGACAAAGGAGGATTAGGACAGAACTGCCTTTGAATGATGTTAGTAAATGGGCATTTCTGAAATTTGAATTATGCTATGAAATAATTCTTCATTTCTATGAAGGGGGATATTTCTAGAAAGAAATCTTTGTAATGATCTGGCATTCTGCACTGCCCACAGCTATGGATGGGAACCTGCAGGCCTAGATTCTTGTCGGCTCTGCCCCTTTCAAACTTTGGGCAAGCCATTTAATCTCACTCAGCTTCATTTTCCTTACCAATAAATCTACATGAAGTGGGGAGATTTTCGAACTAGATAATTGCTAAGGCTATTTTTTTTCTAGCTCAAATTTCCTATGATTTTTTTTTTTTTTTTTTTTT
>CM052446.1:54697145-54715720 GCA_028533085.1 Varecia variegata | reverse complement strand
AAATTTCCTATGATTTTGAGAATTGAGAATTAAAATGAGCTTTTTAGTACTTAATGTAAACTCTTAATATGTGCTCAATTACTTGAAATTCTTTTGTTCCAAGATAATTTACTTCTGTAAAAATATTTTGAGGGAAAGAGGAGTATAGACATAAGATATATAATGTGGATTAATCTGGGCCCTACTTACTGAGGAGAGGGCTGGTTGTTAGATTTCATTTATGTATATTATATAAACTTTTGATTTATCATTTATAAACTGTTAACCAGCTATCTTTTCTCCCTTTTTTTTAGGACTCAAATAATAGTGAAATCCAAAAAGGAAAGCAGCATGTACTGTATATATTGTATGATTCAACATTTTTAAAGACAGATTGTTTTTAGTAAAATGTAGCTTTTGATAGTTAATGAATTTGTCATGGTTGTCTTTATGATTAAAGGAACTTCACTGCCATATTCACAAATGATTGTAGTTACTCTTTACTTTCTTATGGGAATTTCTCCTTTTTCCGGTCCTGTCCTGTTCAAAGTTTTCCTTAGGTTGTTAATGCCCTATGGATCATCATGGTTCCTTTTATATCATTTTAGCTGTAAAGTTAGTCAAGGCAACAAATAGGTTGTACCATGTGATATTGTTGTTTTTATAGGTAAAAAAGGTTCAAATATCAGCAGTTTCCTATGATTCAGCCTATGGTTTACACACAAGAAACCATGAAGTCCGCTGACAAGCCAGGCGGGGCTGCCTTCCCCTGCAGCAGCAGCCCTGGATCCCTCTGGCCAGCCCGCTGCTCCATGCCGCTGGTCCCTGCTCGGCTGTCCAGCCTGCCCTTGGTGTCTTCCGGGCTCTGGGCTGCAGCTCTTCCTGCTTCCCAGGAGAGTGTGTTTGGTTATCTCCACTACTCACCCATATCTGGAGTTCTCCCTTCGACCATGCTCATCCCTAATTTAAAAAAAAATTACTGTGACCCTCCTCAAGCTACTATCCTGTCTCCTCTTTAAATGAGAATCACTTGCTGTCTGCCCTTTTTCCAGTCCTCAAACCGTGGCTATATGACACCTCCTGTCACACCAAATCTACCGAGTGAATCTGTTTTATGCCGCTTATTCCTTTCCAACTTATTCACTCCAATGGGTAAATGCTGTACATCTGACATGTGGAAATTTATGCCTTGAAACTGTGCATCCTTGATGTGTGTTGCTTTCCCTGGTTCCCCTTCCACTGTCTCACTCATGATGTTTGCTCCATTTATATCCTGAACAGTCACAAAACTTCAATGCCTAAACGTCTTGAAAAAGCTACAGATATATTTGTAACCGGTAGTTTATTGGACAGAATATGAGCTGTTCTATGCATATGTTTAAACACATGAATCAAACAGCCCCCTACATCTTCTCCCTACAATCCCTACACTTTGACCACTTCATTTCCTCAAACAGAAACTTAGGGTTCTCCCACCACCTCCAGCCTGTACCTTAACTGGGCACTAATCTCCCACCGGTCTCCGATCTCTCCATCTTGCCCACGTCACTGCCAGACTCCCATGTGCTGTCTCCTGCTTCCTGTCTGTCCTTCAGATCTTTTCCACTTCTTCAGAACCACCTGTCATTCTCTCAGGAATTCCTCGCTGCTGCAAGACTGAAAAGAAATCTTAATTCTCCAGTCATGTCCAAAGCTTTGCATGATTAGGCCCTTTGCCAACACTCCCAGGCTCACTTCCTCCAAACTCTCTACACTCTAGTGTTTCTTTCTGTTAAACAGCTTTATTGAGATATAATTCACATACCATACAATTGACCCATGTAAACTGTATGATTCAGTGTTTTTAAATCTATTCACAGGGTTCAGCAACCATCATTGCAATCTAATTTTAGACCATTTTTGTCCCCCCAGCCCTGTGCCCACAACTGTCACTCCCCCTTCCTCACCAACCCTTCTGGCCTCTCAGCCTAAGCCGCCACTAACCTACATTCTATAAATTTGCCTGTTCTGGTCTTTTCACATAAATGGAATCATACAACATGTGGCTTTAACACCATAATTCTTCAAGTGTGCACGTCTGGAGTTGCCCTCCTCTTCCCCTTTCATTTGCCTACTTTCTACTTATTTAAAACTCTCCTCCTGTGAGAAACTTAAAAGTGGTTACCTTGTGCAAAACAAGGTGGAAAAGCTGTTAGTTTTCATTTTGTACCTTTCTGTAACTACTGAGTTTTCTAACCTTGTACTTTTTACTATTTTTAAAAATCATCAACAGAGGTTATTTAGACAGGGAGATTATGAGCCACTTTTTCTTCTGTAAATTTCTGAATTGAAAAAGAGATAATATATTACCTTTTAAAAATAAAACTGTTACATTCCCAGAGCCTTTCTTTTCCTCCAGGATTTTGTGCTGTTTTTAATAGCACCTTGTCCCGACGTCAGTTACTCTACCTGTGCTCATCCTGTTGTTTAGCACATGTCTTTTCCAGGGAGGTCCTCAAAGGCCAGGGTTGGGCCTATTCTGTACTGATGATGGCTGGCACGTGGTGGGCATCAGTGCCGAATTATGGCCACACCTTCGTCCTGCCTGTCTGCCTAAGAAGTCAGCATCCGAGGTGCAGCCTCGGTTCCCCCCAAATTGCTGCCCTGCTCTCTAGTCCATATTCTCAATAAAACCTTTTAATATACATAATTGGACATATGCTTCTTTATTTCTTTTACTATTTTCTTCCCTAAATAGATTGTAAACCCCTCAAGGTACAGAGGAGCTACATCCTAGAGTCATGGCAGGGTGAAGGGCATGATATCCCATTAAAGTTTAGGTGAATCAGAGAGTACAAGACGATGTGTTGTCTGCATAATTGTAACAGGCTTGTATATTCTTTGTCTGTATTTAACTCTGCAGAGAGGGAGCCAGGTATCCTTAGTCACAATCCACTCAGGAGCTGTGAAATTGTAGGTTTTTTGGTCTATAGGAAAATAATTGTTTAGTTTTTACAAACAGTGTTAAAAAAAACACAGAAGTATAATGAAGAAAAGAGGTGTGTGATAGATTTTTCAGAGTCTTGGAGGGGCAGATTTAAAAATGGCTACAAATTTTTTTGATAGAGTCTTGTTTTTCCTCCCCTTGAATTTAGGCTGGTCTTGGTGACTTTCGTGACCCACAGAATATAGCAGAAGTGAGGTCTGGGACTTCTGAGGCTAGGTCATAAGAAGCCTTCTAGCTCCCAACAGGCCTCTTGGGATACACATTCTTGGAGCCCTGAGCCACCATGTAAAAAGTCCAATTACCACAAGACCTCAAACTACATGGAGAGGGGAGAGCAAGAGACGGACCAGCTAAGCCCAGCCTTCTAGCCTTCCCTGCCAAGGGCATGTGGGGAAGCCATCTTGGACCCTGCAGACTAGCCCAGTCGTCACCCGAGTATCTCCAGGAAGCTCTCGTGGTGCCTCGTGAGGCAGAACTGCCCAGCTGAGCTCTGCCTGGTTTCCTGACATAGAATTGTGAGATGTAGTAAAATGGTGGTGGTTTTAAGTCACTAAGTTTTGGAGTAGTTACACAGCCTGCTGAAACACCTGGAGATACTGTACTTGTGGCTTAACTGGCAAACTTTGCCAGTTTGATGTACTTAGAAGCAAGGGGGTATACAATTTTACTACACTCTTGATTATAAAAGTATGCTAGTCTAAAAAAATAAAAGACAATAATCAACAAAATAAACTTTATTTTTTTCTAGCTGACTTCTCAAAAAGGGTGGCAAACTCAAGAGCTCCCTTTGGAGTGGTTTCCTAATTTTATCCTCTTTTTTTGATTTTTCCATCAGAATAGTCACTTCTACAAGTGATTTCTGATAAGGTTGGAAAATTGGGTAAGCTGTGACCCATTCAAACTCTTTCACCTCTTTCTGAGGAAAGGTGGGACGTGGCGGGAGAGTTTCCGGGCATCTCTTTGGTCATTTCTTTGCTCTGTGAGTTCTCGCCCTCGAATCATGTGATCTTGATGTCCCTTCATCTGTTCCTTTGCCCATGCCACCTTGTGCTTTCGGGTTTCAGTTTTCTGTGTTTTCTGGATATTTTCATTCTTTTCATTCTCCACGGTTAATATTTTGGGGCAAAGTATCTCACTTGAAATTCTTTGAGGGAGTAGTCGATATTTGCGGTCTCTGAGGCCTCTCGCTCGTTCCACCCGGTGTATGTGTTTCTCTGTATGATTCAGCTCCCTCTCAGACACTAGATAGTCCCATTTTTTAGCATCTTCTGTTTTCGCACTTTGTGATCTCTTTTCCTCTATTTTAACTTCCCATTCTGGAACCACCTTGTGTTTCCAGGGTTCTTCCATCTTCATTTCTTGATATCGCTGGTAGTAGTACGCCTCTACTTTAGAAAAGTGGAAGTCAAAAGACACGGCCTTGAGTTTATGAAGTGTTTCATTCTCCTTTTGAAACTTTAGGGCTAATAGTTTCCTCACTTCTGAAGACTGGACACCACCTAAACTCTTAGGAGAGGGAAGTATGAGAACATATTAAGTTGTATGTGCACGGTACAGATCTCGAGCGCGCCATTAGCCCTCCCTGGCATTCCTCTACCACGTCCCCCTGAGGGGCCCTGAACCATGTTCCATGCCTTCCTCTTCAAACCTCCTGCGCTCCCCTCTGCCAGTGCCCCTCCTGGCTGAAGACTGCCGTAGCCTCCCTGGAGGAAACAGAAGCAGTCATGCAGGAGCATGCTCCTCTTCCCACCGCCAGACGCCACCTTGCTTCTACCCCAGACTCTGCCTTCCTGCCTTTACAGAGGCCGCACTGCCCCTGTGCCTGTCAAAAGCCAATTCTTCCACCTGTGCTTGTCGAGCTTCAAGACTTTCAATTTTGCAGTTATCAAATTCCCTTGCCTCAAAATCTCCCCTCTGCTGGAACACCCCCATCAACATTAAAATATGCTTAAATATTAAATTCTTCTGCTACATCTCATAGCCTGCCAGCTCTTCCTCTACTACACATCCCTCTCTGGCTTTTACTGCTTTTCTGCTCCCTTCACTGTTGTGAAGCTCCCTTCACCCATACCTTGGGTGGTTTCCTAGGGTCCCTCTCCACTTTCTCACCTCACGTCTTCTCAGTCCACTTGGGTTTCATCCCCCACTTCTCAGTCTGCTCTCGTCTGGGTCACCAGCGGCCCCACACAGACGACTGTGGGCCCATGTCTGCTCTTGTCATCCTTGACCTCTCAGCAGCCTTTAACAGAGGTCATCTCTTCCTTGAAACGTTTTCTCCTGGCTTCCAGGCTAGCGCCAAGAGTGTGTGAGTCGGACCCCCAGACTATCCCAGCCGTTTGCTGAATATCCCCAGTGAGTGACGATCCTGAGTCTCTTCCTACTTTATAGCCACTCCTCCTCCATTTGCTGCTTCTGTCTTTTAAATGTAAAGCAGGACAATATGGCAGAGAAAATAGTCACTCGATAAAGCGCGGTCACAGTTAGGCTTCCTCGGGTATGGGCAGTCTTGGTCATTGAACAAAGTGACCTACTTGTATCAGGCGCTGCTCTAGAGGGGCATGAGGGATGACAGACAGGGCACCTGGGCTGCCCTGCGCTCACCTCTCAGCCCTGGACCTCGGACTTGACGTCTCCACTTGCCTCTTCCTCCAAAGTTTTCCTTCAGTTTTCCCGTTCTCAATCCTGTCACTTCCAACTTCAGTGTACCCCGCACATCCATGGTTCACTTCAACCCTGCTGCCCCCCCACCCCCCGAGGCAACAGCCTAACTAGTTTCCTTGAAACCACACTTCTCGCCCTCTGCCCCATGCCCATCAGACCCATCACTGCAGCCAGAGAGTTCTTATTCCATAAACTAAGCGTGTCACGGTTCCACCCCAAACCCTGGGATGGCACCTTTTCCTTTTAGGAGAAAATCCCAGATTCCAGGATGGCACCCATTGCCCGGCCCCGATCACGTTCTCAGCTTGACTGTTTGCTCACTCTGCTCCAGCCACATGGACTTTTCTAGTCCTCAAAAGCTGTATTCTCTTTCCCATCTGAGTATTTTCATCTGCTCTTCCTTTATCTGCTGCCAACACACACAGCTATGGTACGTTACCATTTTCAGCATACACTTCACTCCCTCAGGCCCTCCACAAACTCAGGTAAAAGCTCATCCTTTTTCATGACACCACAATTTGTGATAACTGTTTGTTTAACACCAACGCCCTTTGCTAGACCAAGTCCTGTGAGGGCACAGGTGGTGTTTATCTGCAGGGCTGTCCGGCCAGCACCATTGGTGCTCACTGACCCAAATGCCAGCCTAAACCTAACAGGCAGAGCACTTTCCCTCGAACCAGTAGGGTCCTTTACACCACCGATGAACTTTACATGATCACATCATTGGCTCCAAAGTTAATGTAAATATATTTCACCTTAATCTTCTTTTCTAGTGGGGAATGGAAACCCACTGCAACCCGAGGGTCTTGAGTATTTTTAGCCCAGGCCAATCTAGACGATCAAAAAGAGAAATTTTACTAGGATTTGGAGAAAGGTTTTAGGAAACATGTCACAGTATGGCTTGTTTAGGGAGTTGATTTGGGACCCACTTTCCACATGTAGCAGAAGGCATTTCTCTGTGCCAACAGGCAGGACTCTATGCTATGTTTAACTTCTGTCTTTCCCTAAAGCAAGGAGGGAATGTACTCTGATAAAAGTATAAACACAGCCACGTTATGTTTGTGTTTGAGGCTGTCAGAAGCACCTTTAACACTGGAGAGGGAAGACCCAGTTGCTATTTCAAATACCACAAACCACTGCTTTGGCATGTTATTGGTAGAACAAAGAACTTAGCTTTGATGAGAAAAGTTTTCAAAGTTGGCAAGTCCATTTTAAGTGCAGTTATGTGTAAACTTATTAGCAATAAATATAATGCAATAAATACAACGTATAAGCTGTCATTAATTTCCAAAAACAGCTGTCTAACTATAACATGTTTCATGATTCTTGTCAAATTTAAATAGATAATGAAACAATTAGATGACAAGAAAGTTTTTAAAAAATTGAATGCAGAAAATATAGCAGGGAACTTAGCACTTTAGAGCACAGTGCCTTTAGGCATCCTGGAGACCGCTTATTTCTTAACCTGGTTAGCAAATACGTTCTATGTTTAGCAACCTGGGTTATAAATATTTTGTTTTCTCTCACTTCTCTTAGCGAAAAAAAAAATGAGAGAGAGAGAAGGATTTTATAAGATAGAACTGGAAAAAACAAAAGAATATTTGCCTTTTAAGTAAAGCTAACTTCTTAAAATGACAGACTCATATTTCTGCTTTCGTATTTTCCTTTTCTAAGAGGTTCTTATACTGTTTCCATAGCAACACTTACTGAGTTTACTATACACCAGGTACTGTGCTAGAACCTAAATGGATTATTTTAATCTTCCAAACAACCTTATGAGGTAGGTCCTCATAGGGCAAAGAGACCTGAGGCCACGAGAGGTTTAGTGACTTGTCAAAGGCCCCAGAGTTAGCTTCAGAGGCAGGATACGTGTGTGTGTGTGTGTGTGTGTGTGTGTGTGTGACTCCAGAGCACATAATTTTCATCCCTGGGCTACACTGGTCCCCAGACAGATGAAACTCTCTTGCCTGTACCCAAAACAGAGGAAAAGAATACCTACTGTTCTTCTGCACCCAGACACAACCATTCTGAGTCTGTCACCAAAGACTCAGATGCTGCTTGTCGGTCCTTGGCCAGTCCTCTGTCGCACCGTCTCTTCATAATACCTTTGCTCACTTCCTTCTGCTGTTTCCCTTTGGTGTCTTTTGCTTCAGCCATTGCCCTGTCAACCGCCAGCTTTACGTACAACGTCTTTGCTCTCAGTGTCTACTCCTGAGCTGTGCTCTGGTGCTCTAGCCTCTCGCTCCCTACTCTGCAAGGTACTGCTTTCCAGCCATTCACGTTTCTGGCCTCTTTCAGACTCTCAGCTACCTACTGTTGATCCTTTAGGATGGCTTGAGGTGATCTCTAAGGCAACCAGAAGGACTCATAGGCTTTTTTGTGTGTCATCACTATCCCTGATTGAGGCTACTGTCAGGTAGTATGTGAAGACATAGTCTGGTTGGGAGGGAACGGACTTCACTTAGTGTGAGCTGGGCTGAATGGGCACAGATGACTAGAAGGGGCTGTGTGCAGTCAGAGAAAACATCTCTAAAGGCAATGACAGCATCGTTTTCATTTTTGCTTTTTTGGAATATGTATTGTGTATTGTTCATGGAAATGGAATTGGTGGAAACCCTTGGAGCAGATCCTGCACGCATACTCACAGTAGCTGGAGGAGGCTGGACAAGTGGGGAGATGGCCCAGTCATGTGGTCACTTAGCTGGTGTGTCACTCAGCTAAATACTGCTGCTATGGAGGTTTTAAGCATTAATACAGTTTAATATATTTTTAGTCACATATTATTTAAAGATTGAGCAGAAAATATACTAATGTTGAAATACAAACTAGTATCTTTTCATGGCTTGAAAATGGCACTCCAGATTTTTTTTTTAATCGCCGAACATTACTCCATTATATAGATGTGCCACCATTTGGTTATCCATTCACCTATTGAAGGACATCATGGTTACTTCCAAGTTTTGGCAATTACGAATAAAGCTGCTGCAAACATTTGTGTGAAGGGTTTTGTGTGGACATAAGTTTTCAACTCCTTTGGGTGTGTACCAAGGAGGGTGATTACTGGATTTATGGTAAGAGTGTTTAGTTTTGTAAGAAACTACCAAACTGTCTTCCAAAGTGGCTGTATAATGTTGCATCACCACTAATGGTGTGTTCCCACATCCTTGCTAGCATTTGCTGTTATCAAATTTTAGCCATTCTAATAGGTGTGTAAGGGCATCTCATTATTGATTTAATTTATAATTTCCCAATGACATATGATGCAGAGCATCTCTTCATATGTTTATCTGCTATCTGTTTATCTTCCTTAGTGAAGTGTCTGTTTAGATCTTCTGCCCATTTTTAATTGGGTCATTTTCTTAATGTTGAGTTTTAAGAATTCTTGTATATTTTAGGTACCTGTCTTTCATCAAATATGTTTTGCGAAGATTTCCTCCCAGTCTGCAGCTTGTCTTTTCATTCTCTTAACAGTGTCTTTCTTTCCTTTCTTTGTTTAAAGACAAAGTCTTTCTATGTTGTCCAGGCTGGACTTGAACTCTTGGGCTCAAGTGATCCTTCTGCCTCAGCCTCCCAAGTAGCTCGGACTACAGATGTGCACCATCGAGCCTGGGTTAATAGTGTCTTTCACAGAGCAGAAAGTTTTAAATTTTAATTAAGTACAACTTAACTTATTCTTTCTTGATCTAAAAAGTCATCACTAAATCCAAGGTCACCTAGATTTTCTCCTATGTTATTACCTTGGAGTTTTATAGTTTCGTGTTTTACATTTAGATTTATGGTCCATTTTAATTTTCGTAAAAGGTATGAAGACTTTCTAGATTTGTTTTTTACTTGTGGATGTTGAGTTGTTCCAGAACTATTTTTGAAAAGACTATCACTTTTCCATTGAAATGCTTTTGCTCCTTTGTCAAGGATCAGTTGACTATATTTACATGGGTGTATTTCTGGGCACCTTGTTCTATTTATCTATTTGTACTTTCATCAACACTAGGTTGTCTTGATGAGTGTACCTTTATAGGAAGCCTTGAAGTCCAGTAGTGGCGGTCCCTTGACTTTGTTCTTCTCTTTCAATGTTGTTTGGTTATTCTGGGTCCTTTGGCTTTTTGTATAACCTTTTTGCTATTCACAAAATAACTTCCTGGGAGTTTGGAGTTGCTGTGAGCTAGGCTGATGCCACGGCACTATAGCCCGAGCAACAGAGTGAGACTCTGTCTCAAAAAAAAAAACGCAAAAAACCCCAGACCAAAATAACTTCCTGGGATTTTCACTGGGGCTGCATTGAATCTGAAGATCAAGTTGTAAAGAACTGACATCGTAACAATATCCATCTTTCTTCAAGGAACATGGATTCTCTCTCCATTTATTTCATTTTTCAATTTATTTCATTTGAGGTTTGTAGTTCTCCTATAGATCTTGTACATATTTTGTCAGATTTATACTTAAGTATTTTTTGGTGTTAATGTAAATGGTATTATTTTTGATTTCGAATTCTTATTCTTTTTGATATATAGGGAAACAATTTACTTTTGTATATTAACAAGGCTGTATCCTGCAACCTTGCTGTAACCAGTTATTAGTTTTAGGAGTTTTTTGTTTCTGTTGCCTCGTTCCTTATTAAGATCAGGAGATCTAAGATCAGGTTTTCAGGAGAAACTCTCTACTTTCTCACCATTAAGGATGATGTTATCTGTAGGTTTTCTATAGCTGTTCTTTAGCAAGTTGAGGAAGTTCCCCTGTATCCTAGTTTGTTGAGAGTTTTTATCATGCTGGATTTTGTCAAATGTTTTTTCTGCATCTATTGATATGATCATATGATTTTTCTTCTTTAAATTGATATGATGGATTACATTAATTGCTTTTCTAATGTCAAACCAGTCTTGAATACATGGCAAAAATCTTACTTGGTGGTGGTGTATGAGTCTTTTCATACACTGTTAAGTTCAATGTGCCAGTATGTTTTTGAGGATTTTTGCACCTATATTCATGAGAGATATTGGTCTGTAGTTTTCCTTTCTCGTAATGTCTTTGGTTTTGGTAATGTTGGCTTCATAGAATGAGTTAGAAAGTATTCCCTTTGCTTCTATTTTCCAGAAGAGATTATAGAGAATTGGTATAATTTCTTCCATAAATGTTTAGTAGAATTTACCAGTGAACCCAACTGTACCTGATATTTCTGTTTTGGAAGGTCATTAATTATCCACTGAATTTTATCAATAGATATAGGCCTGTTCAGATTATTTATTTCTTCTTATGTGAGTTTTGGTAGGTTGTATCTAGGTTGTCATATTTGTGGGCATAGAGTTGTTAATTATGTTCCTTTATTATACTTTTAATGTCCATGGGATCAGTAGTGATGATCCCTCTTTCATTTCTGATATTGCCAAATTGTCTTCTCTTTTTTCCTTAATTAACCTTACTAGAGGTTTATCAATTTTATTGATCTTTTTATAGAACCAGGTTTTGGTTTCACTGATATTCTCTATTATTTCCTGTATTCAATTTCATTGATTTCTGCTCTAATTTTTATTTTTTCTGCTTATTTTGGATTTAATTTGCTCTTTTTCTAATTTCCTAAAGCAGCAGCTTATTGATTTTAGACCTCCTTTTCTAACACATGCATTCAATGGTATAAATTTCCCTCTAAGCACTGCTTTTTCTGTATCCCACATATTTTAATTTGTAGTTTCATTTTCATTTAGTTCAACATTTTTCTAAATTTCTCTTGAGACTTCTTCTTTGACCCAAGTGTTCTTTATAAGTATGCTGTTTCATCTCCAAGTATTTTGGAATTTTCCAGTTATCTTTCTATTATTAAATTCTAGTTCAATTCCACTGTGATCTGAGAGCAGACGTTGTAGGATTTCTACTCTTTAACATTTGTTAAGGTGTTTTTACGGCCCAGAATGTAGTCTATTTTGGTGAATGTTCTGTATAAGCTTGAGAAGAATGTGTATTCTGCTATGGTTAGATGAAGAATTCTATGGATGTCAGTTACATCCAGTTGCCTGATGGTGCTATTTGATTCAGCTATGTTCTTATTGATTTTCTTCTTGCTGGATCTGTGAATTACTGATAGAGCGGTGTTGAAATCTTCTAATAATAATAGTGGATTCATCTATTTCTCCTTGCAGTTCTATGAATTTTTGCCTGATATATTTTGCCAGTCTGCTGTTAGGTGCATACACATTAAGAATTGTTATGCTTTGTTAGAGAACTGACTTCTTTATCAACATATAATGCCTATCTTTATCCTTAACTTTTCCTCGCTGTGAAGTCTGTTTTTTTCTGAAATCAATACAGTTACTCCAGATTTCTTTTGATTAGTGCTAGTATGATATATATTTCTTTATCCCTTTACTTTTAATCTATTTGTGTTTTAAAATTTAAAATGGGTTTCTTGTAGACAACATATAGTTGGATCTTGTTTTTTTTATCCAGGCTGACAGTCTGTCTTTTAATTGGGGTATTGAGATCACTAATATTTAAAGTGATTATTGATATGGCTGAATTAGTATCTACCATTATTTGTTACTGTTTTCTATTTACTGCTCTTGTTCTTTTTTTGGTCTTCCACTCTTTTTCTGTCTTCTCTGGTATTAAGCACTTACCATGATTCTGTTTTTTCTCTTTTAGCATATTAACTATACGTCTTTTTTGCTTTTTTAAATGGTTGTTCTT
The DNA here is from genome assembly GCA_028533085.1 of Varecia variegata. NCBI lineage: Eukaryota > Metazoa > Chordata > Mammalia > Primates > Lemuridae > Varecia > Varecia variegata. Next base: position 54,703,416 of record CM052446.1, on the reverse strand, counting down.
GAGTTTGCAGTATCCGTTTATGAATAATCCAAGTTCTCTTTCAAATAACACTATACTACTTCATGGGTAGTACAAGTACCTTATTTCCCATTTCTTATAACACTGCTGTCATTTATTTCCATAAGCTATAACTACCAAATACAAGTTGCTATTATTTTTAACCAATTACTGTTAGATCTATTAAGGTTAAAAATGTATTTACCTCCATTTATTCCTCCTCTAATGCTCTTTCTTTCTTTATGTAGATCTGAATTTCTGACCTATATTATTTTCCTTCTTTCTGAAAAATTCCTTCAACATTTCTTGCAAAACAGGTCAGGTCTGCTGGCAAGAATTTCCCTCCATTTTTGTTTGTCTGAGAAAGTTTTTACTTCTCTTTCACTTTTGAAGGACAATTTCTCTGGACACAGAATTGCAGGCTGTTTTTTGTTCTTTCAACACTTTAAATATTTCACTCCACTCTCTTCTTGCTTTCATGGTTTCTGACAAGTAGTGTGATGTAATTCTTATCCTCGCTTCTCTGCACTGAAGGTTTCTTTTTTCCCCCTCTGGCTTCTTTCAAGATTTTCTCTTTGATTTCCTATGGTTTAAATATGATATGTCTATGTGTAGATTTTGGGGGCATTTATCCTGCTTGGTGTTCTGTACTGCTGTAGTTTTAAAATTCAAATTTGGCCGGGTGAGGTGGCTCATGCCTGTAATCCTAGCACTCTGGGAGGGTGAGGCGGGAGGATCGCTCGAGGTCAGGAGTTTGAGACCAGCCTGAGCAAGAGCGAGACCCCATCTCTACTAAAAATAGAAAGAAATTAGCTAGACAACTAAAAATATACAGAAAATATTAGCCGGGCATGGTGGTGCATGCCTATAGTCCCAGCTACTCGGGAGGCTGAGGCAGGAGGATCACTTGAGCCTAGGAGTTTGAGGTTGCTGTGAGCTAGGCTGACGCCACGGCACTCACTCTAGCCTGGGCAACAAAGCGAGACCCTGTCTCAAAAAAAAAAAAACAAACATAAAATTCAAATTAATTTAGATAAAATAAGGTAAAAAATTGAGTCCCACTTTTGCATGAGCCACATTTTAAGTGCTCAATAGAATATGAGGCTAGTATCTATCACATTGGAGAACCAGGTCTACAGAGTAGAGGGAGAGGGTCCAATCTAGGCCTCCTAAGCATCTTCTAAGACTCCACTGGCACCTGAGACCCCTTGGGCTCCCATCCACCTCCCTGCCTCTGCTCATACAACTTACTCCCCCTTCCTAGAGTGCTCTCTTCTCTGCCCTCAGATGATCTGTATCTTACCCTTTTTTCCTCTGGCTTAATTTAGGTCCCATCTACTCACATCTTCTTTGGAGGGAAAGAATGTGTTTCACTTTATTCCCTTTAAGAAACATGAACTAGGCCTACTATCACCAAGCAAAGATCCTTCACATCACCAGGGCCTAGTACTGAGCCTCACACTTGTGCTCTGCAGACTCAGTATCACATCCAACATCTGATAATATGAAAAATGTTAATGGGACCAAACATAATGTTGTCAGCATTTTATTCTCTCAAGTAGGAAAATTAAAAGCAAAGACAACTGTCTATCTCATAAATAGAAAGATATTCTAATAGTACTCCCCTCTTCCCCAAAAAAGGGGGAAACTAAATGAAGCTTGCTTTTTTTTTTTTCTCATTTGGTCTTGGAAGATGAAAACTCTGCCTCTGATCTTCAGCAAAAGACACCTAGGAACCCCTGTCCCACATAGTTCTAAACCTAGTATGTGTTGATCTCTTTTCTACTTTAATTTCTTTTCTTTTTTTATTACTTTTTCTCCCTCCTATATGTCCCCTACTAGTTGTGTGACCTTGGTCAAGTTATTTAGCCCTGCTGTCCCTAACCCCCCCGGGCAGTGGACTGGTACCAGTCTGTGGACTGTTAGGAACTGCGCTGCACAGCAGGAGGTGAGCGGTGGGCAAGTGAGTGAAGCTTCACCTATACTTACAGCTGCTCCCCATCGCTTGCATCACCACATAAGCTCTGCCTCCTATGAGATCAGTTGCATTAGATTCTCATATGAGTGCAAACCCTACTGTAAACTTCGCATGCAAGGGATTTAGGTTGTGTGTTCCTTATGAGAATAATGCTTGATGATCTCTGGTGGAGCTGAGGGGGTGATGCTAGTGCTGGGGAACGGCTGCAAATACAGATTTATCGTTAGCAGAGAGGTTTCACTGCACGATAAATGAAATGTGGTTGAATCATCCGGAAACCATCTCCCTCACCCCCTCTCCCCATCCCAGTCTGTGGAAAAATTGTCTTCCATGAAATGGGTCCCAGGTGCCAAAAAGGTTGGGGACCACTGATTTAGCCTGTCTGGTCTACATTTCCTATCTTATTCAGTCACTGTAAGGATTAAGCAAGTTAACACATGCCTAGAACTTTGGACATTCTCATTTATTCTTCAAGGCTGGTATGCCTGGAGTGGCCTGGCTGAGGCTGGTCTAGTGCTTAGGATAAAGTTGAGCCTTCAAAGGGACAGAAGTGAAGTGGACAGGAATGTAAGAAAAGACTAAAAAGCCTCCTGGCCTCCTGCCTCTGTCCAGAACATGACCTGCTGCTCTCTTTCTGTTTCATTCCACAGGCCCTTGCTTTCATTCACAATGACAGCCTGTCTGGGAAAGGACTGGGAATAACCAAATATGCCATAAAGAACAAGATGGATGAAGCCTGTCTGAAGAACATGAGTACTGAGATGTAGCAAGGAGGCTTCAAGTCTAAGGAGCTGGAGAAACCTAGCAGGGCCTTGAGAGCCTCCTGCATACTGCGTGGCCATTTCTTAGGTTCCTTTTGTTTGTGTGAGGCACAAGTGATGCCTGGCAATATACTAAGTCACCAGGCCACCACAAACCCTCTTCAACTAGGCACATATCCATCACATTGGACCTTGGGATCAGGAATGTTGAAACTGACCTCTGATTTCAAAAGTTTACTTCTGTTTTACTGAGTGTCATGTTTTCACTTTTTTAAACATTGCAAAAAAGATAATCAGCTTTATTGTTGGCTAGGAAAACTACGAGGACAGATAGGCTTAAATTATGTGTGCACAAAGGGAAAGATTAAGGAATATTACTTTGTTGGAGGTACTCATTTTTTATACTTTGCCCAGATTGTAATTCCCTAAGAAATCCTCTTTAAAGTGATTGCAAACTAGAGGCCCAGCTGCATTCAGCCTCTGTAAATGTTTTATTTGAACTGTAAAAAGAAAATTCTTTTAAAGTAAAAATATTTTAAAGTTTTGTATTTAAAAAAATCTAGATATCCAGCTTCTCTTTAAAAGTTATAAGAGATGTGGCACCGGGCTTATAGTGGCACAAGGCAGCAACTGGCTCTACTTGACAGTTGTTTCCTTTAAAAGCTTAAGTGCTCACCAAATTCGCGACCCCTCCCCATTCATGGAATGCTTGCTTCCCTGCCAGTATCTAGGGCATTTAAGTGAGTGCCACCTGTTTTGGAAGAAGCTCCAGTTAAGTTATCCACATGGCGGTCAGGGGCGGCCTGAGTGGGTAACTGAATCTGAGACCTGCAGGAAATGCCTTTGGGTGAATCACAACCTCCAGCCCTCAGTTTGTTTATCTGTGAAATGGGGCTGATAATGCGCAGCTGTGGGAAGGATTGACGGAGGAGCACGCAGAGGGCTGGCCCCACACCTGGTTTGGGAGCACGACTACCATCCAAGCTAGCGTCCCGGGAGGCCGTGTCTCGGGGCGCGGGGCTGCGACGCCGGGACCTCCCCCCGCGCCCGGCCTCGCTCTCCACCCCTCCCCGCCGCGGCCCCGCGCTCGCCGAGGTCGGCCCCTGGCGTCGAGAGGCGTGGCCGCCCGAGCGGACCCTCTCCGCCGTCATGGCCTCGGTGGTGGAGTACAAGGGCCTCAAGGCCGGCTACCACTGCGGCTACTGCGACTCCAAGGAGGGCAAGGCGTCGTGCGGTGAGTGTCCCCGTCGACGGGAGTGGCGCGGCCGCCTCGTGCCCAACTCCCGCAGCGCCCGCGGCGCCCCAGGCCGGCCCCTGGCGGGACAGCAGGCCCGCATTCCCGTTCCCGCTTCCCTTTCCCATTCGTTTCTTTCCAGCCTGTTCCTCTCTCTGTTCCCCTCCCTGTTCCGTCTCTCTGCTTCACCCTCACTGACGATGAGGGCCCGTCACGGAGAAGGAACGGAAATAGCGGAAAGCTGCCCTCGGTCAAAATGGCGCGGGCGGCGTCAGCTCCGAGAGGCGCGGGGCTGGCCGGGCCTGCGGGCGCCCGAGTGGCTTCGCGCGAGCCTCGGGGGCTCCCGGGCGGCGCGTTGCATTGTGGGGTGGCGGCGGCGGTGTTTGTGTTGGGCCGGGGCTTCCGAGCGTTTGCCGGGCCGCGGCTATGGCTTCCTGGGCCACTCTTTCGCCCAGCATCGTGGAGTATTTCGAGGGCGAGGACTTCTACCGCTGCGGCTATTGCAAGAACGAGTCGGGCAGTCGCTCCAATGGTGAGCGAGCCGGGCCGGCGGGCGTGGGAGCCCTGGCGCCGCGGCCTTGGGGTCTTGGTGGTCCAGGCGGCCAGTCTCCGTGCCTTGTGTGGAGGTGGAAAGGGCACTCCCGGGAGGGCCATGGCTGTGAGAATTCAAGGCGGACCTCACGTCTGACTCAATGGGGAAGCTTCTCAGTGCTTATTCTTCAAAAGAGCAAAAAAAAAAAAAAAAAAAAACAAACAAACAAAAAAACACCCCACAGCTGCTCGGACAGGCGAGACCGTGATTATGTTGCTAAAGTCTGAAAACCGATGCCCATTACTGGGAGACGGGTTAAATAAATAATGGTAATACTATAGAGTCTATAGTTGCTGGCTGAGGCTGACCTGTAGGTACTGAGATGGGAGCATCCCTGTAGTGAGTGCACTCAGGGTGCAGGACGGGCGTGTGGTGTGTTTGTGTAGAAGGAGGTGTGAGTGTGTGCACACATGTGCACAGTCACGTATGCGTTAAATGTCTCTGGAAGAATATACAAGAAACTGGTGACCACAGTTGCTGCCAGCAAGGGGGCCTGTTTGTCTTGATCTGTTTGACATTTTTACCAGTTGCTTATATGCAGTGTTATCCTTTCACCCACCTCGATGACAGAAAAGCCAGCTCACAGTTTTATTTTGTTTTGTTTTTCCATCATGATTCAGATCTATTTAGGAAGATTTGTTGTTTGTGAACAAAACATCGTGTTTATTTCCTGCCGTGTCTTGCATTTGGCAAATACAGAATGTAGAATCTATTATTTTAATAGAACTATCCTTCATTGTGGAAAACGAGATATGCACGAAGATATAAATTTAGGTATTTTCTATTAAAAATGTTAAGTGGGGAATGATTTGGCTGATTATGGTGTGTGCATTCACTCATCCATTAAAAGTGTTCATTAGGTGCTTCTTGTGGGCAACGGTCTTGAGTAGACAGTTATGTAGTCATTAGAAGTGATGATTATGAAACCAGTGGAAACTCTATGCAGTATAGAGTTAAATGGAGAAAATAAACAGGATGCAAATGGCATATGCGACATGATTACAGTTCTGAGAGGAAAAAAGCCTAAGAGAAGCACACCAGATAGTGACAGTGGTTGCCTTAGAGTAATATCTTTTTCAGAATTTTTGTATTGTGACTATAATATCTATATGTAATATGTTATATTAAACATGCCTAAAATTAATATTTTAATAGGTCCTTAGTTATTTTTTCCAATAATTTTAGTAAGAAAAAATTGGCTAATATAAATATTCTGTGTTTTGTGAAAGAAACCTGCCTTCAACCTTTTCATCTAGAAAAGATAACTATACATTTCTGTCATTTCAATTTTAATTTTAAGAACCTTTATTATAGGGCACCCACCTGTTGGGTAGGTGAGTTTTTTTATTTTTATTTTATAGATGATGAGGTTGAGGCTCATAGAGTAACTTGTTGGTATCAGTGAGCACCTGCCAGATGTCCAGATATTTCTGTTGGACTATAGTGCCATGATTTTTTTCAATACATCCTGCTCTGTGAAGCCTATTTTTATCTTTATGTATCTCTGATGCAGTTTGCTGTTTACAAAAGGGAAAAATCCATTTCTCTTTTAACATTAGTTCAGATATACCTTTAAAAGTTTTCTTATAGTCTTTTTTTTTTTTTCATAGTTCCCTTAGCATTTGGGTTACTTTCTTTTTTTTTTTTTTTTTTTTTTTTGAGACAGAGTCTCGCTCCGTTGCCCGGGCTAGAGTGAGTGCTGTGGCGTC
>CM052446.1:54667475-54697045 GCA_028533085.1 Varecia variegata | reverse complement strand
TCGGCCTCCCAAGTGCTAGGATTACAGGCGTGAGCCACCGCGCCTGGCCTGGGTTACTTTCAGTTTTTACGCTTAGAAAGATTATTGTTACATATTTTTGTCTTATTTTAATATTCAAGGATGCCCTGTAAATATTAATATATATGCCTGTATATAATTAAGAATATGCATGAAAAAATTTGCTTTCTAATTTTTCTGAAGAGACCAGTGTATTAAATCATTGGGGGTATTATTAAAGTTGGAAGGTCTGATGCAGTCTGATTGCAGTGAGGACCTTAACATATGATGTCATAGAGACTATTGAGTATCCTGAATTAAATAACCACTTTGAAATATTTGTTTTTTTTTTAATTAAATCTTACTTTTCATTTGTGATGTATGTATGCTATGTCAGATTAACAAATGTGAAGTATGTACTCATTTCTCCAATATGAGTGTTCTAGAATTTTAGCCTGAACACTCATATTTTCTAAAATAACACTTTGAATTTAAAAAAGAAAAAAGTTCAGCCTGCTAAAATTAACACACTATTTATTTTTTCAGGCATGTGGGCGCATTCCATGACAGTCCGGGATTATCAGGATCTTATAGACCGAGGATGGCGAAGGTAAAGCTCCTTAACACAAAGAGACCTTGTTGCTATTACTCAGGTGGTTCTTATAATTAAAAAAGAGGGTATGGCTTTAAAATGTTTTCTTGTTGCAAAGAAGTTTAAAAACATTTTTATTATATTCTTTTGTATAGTGATTTTGTTCTCTCTCTTTTAAAAAATGTTTGTTAGGATAATTTCAAACATCCAGAAAAGCAAAGAGGACATTATGATGAACCTTATGTACCTATTGCTAAGCTTAAACAATTACTAGTAATATCCTGCTGGTCCCGTTTCATTGGTGCTCCTTCTCCTCTCTACTCTGAGTAATTTATAGCAAATTACATCTGTACATTTTTATTACAGATATCATCATATCAATATACCCTTAATAAGTATGTATCTTTAAGAAAGAAGTTTTTTTTTCCTTTTTACTGTGTCCACGATACCATTATTATACCTTACAAAATTAATAATAACTGTTAGATACTACCTGTTACCCACTTTTGATGAGATTTTCCAGATCGTCTCAAAAATTTTTTTTAATAGTTGGTTTATTTGAATTAGGATTCCATTAAGGTCCACACATGCCTTTTTGGGTAGTTATTTTTATGCAGATGATTTTTAAGTAGTTCTTAGGTAAAGTTCCTTATGTAAATATAAGGAATACTCTATGTTAAATACTCTATGCCAATACTCTTCAATAGACTTGGGATTGTGAGCACCATAAGCATCACAACTTTCCTTAAGCTTAATAATGAGACTCAAAAGGTAGACATAGCTTAGATGTTGAAGGACTTTGTTTGCCATGATAAGGAACTTTTTTATTTAAAAAGTAGAGGGAGCCATTAAAGGAATTTATGTAAGAAGGAAATCCAATGGGGTTTGTTTTGGGAAAGATCGTTCAGACAGTAGAGAGATATTTGAGGGGGTGGTCATGGAGGCAGGAAGATGAGTTCCAGAGGTTTTTGCACTATCCACATGTGAGATGATGAGGACTGGCTTCAAATGGCAATGGTGATAGAGGAGGGGACAAATTTAAGATGTTTTAGAGGTGGAAATCTTGTTGACAGGATATATAGGTGAATAAGGAGAAGTCTAAAAAGACTCCTGAGTTTTTCTGGCTTGAGAGCTGAATGGGTGGTTCTGTTATTACCATAGTTGTGGAACACATGGAAAGAATCGGGTTAGTTTTTGGGTGCTTTGTATGGTGCGTGTGGAATACCAAAGTGTGGGTGTCACAGGCAGCAGCATACATCATTCCCACAGTATCGTGGGCAGTTTTCGCTCATTGCTCTGTAGTATTGAGGATGGTGGCAGGTGAAGGCAGGGAAGGGATCATAGTCGCTGGTGTGAGCGTAGTTGAGATGATTAGCCTTAGAGCAGCGGTCCCCAGCCTTTTTGGCACTAGGGACTGGTTTCTTGGAAGACAATTCTTCCATGGATCGGAGGTGGGTGGGGGGTGGGAGGTGGACCTCAGGCAGTGAAGTGAGCATTGGGGAACATGATCAATACAGATGAAGCTTTGCTCACTCACCTACCACCCACCCCCGGCTGTGTGCCCCCCTTTCCTAAGTTTCATGGAAGACAATTTTTCGGGGGGGAGGGTAGCAGAGCTCCGGGGCTTGGTCCCTAACAGGCTGTGGACTGGGGGTTGGGGACCACAGCCTTAGAGGACATAAATAAAGTTTTAGGAAGTAAAAGACTGAGTTCTAGTCCCACTTTGAAGATTATTTAGCTTATGAAGAGTAATTAAACCTAAATGCATTTTTACACTATTGATTACATTTTTTACCCTGAGTTCATTTAGTGCTCCTTTACTAATCTATTTTGGTACATGTGAAAAATAAATAAGAAATTAACAAAGTATTTTTGTAATTTTAGAAGTGGAAAATATGTGTACAAACCGGTCATGAATCAAACATGTTGTCCTCAGTATACAATAAGGTAAGAATTTTAATTAGAAAGAGGATCTGTAATATGAAGATTGTGTATAATTTTTTAGTAGTCTCTTGTGCTTTTTAAAATGTTAATTTCCACTCCAAGAAGGCATTCTTTTTAAGGAAAAGCAAATAAGTTATGTCTTTTCTTCATACTGGTGCTATATTTATGTGCTGATCAATATCTTTTAATAATACTGTTTAATTGGTTGGATATAAATATGTGAAAACATACCTTCTTAGTTTAGCCATCTCATCTATGAATACCATGAAATATTGGGAAAATATTGGTAAATGTTCAAATTACCTTTAGATGTCAAATTTTTATAGGACTTAGGATTTTCTGCATTCTGGGGTATTGCTTGACACTGGATTCAAGCAATACTACAGGAGCAATTAGTTGTTAGGAGTAGGGCTTAAACTTAGTCTGCCACCTGCACATTCAGAGTTCAGTTTTCTTAAATGGAAAACTTAGCTCAAAAAGTCTGTTTTTCCTATAGAGTGTTTGTTGGATTTTTCATAATTTTTTGAGTTTCCTATGTACCGCCCCCCCCATCCTAACATAGAAGAATTTTCTCTACTTTTTTGGTTATAATGGTCATCATCTTCTTTTTCTTCATCTTTCTTTTTTTTTTTTGATAGAAAATGTGGAAAGTACATTAACATTTTGAAGTTTGTATTTGTTTCCAGTTTTAATGTTTATATGTACTCTAGATAAGAAAGTCAGACCCAGTCGTATCCATTACCTTTTTGTCAGATCTGCACAGCTATCTCCCTTAGTTGCTCTTGTTGCAGACCATTTTCAGAATGTGAAGGAAGCTATACCCTCTCTCTGCCCCTCTCCACCCTGCCAAAGGAATATAGGCACAAATACCTAACACTTTGCATGTTAATTTTAGGATGATCACAGACTTCCAGAGGTCCACTGATCCCTGAATAAGAGCCTTTCTGTTACCTAACTGGACATCAGATTGGCAGATGACAAGGAGAAAAGATGAGTGTCTGGTTTGCTGACATCATCTTGTTACATGAAGGATAGAATGACAGAGTAGCCTGTGTTGTCCTCTTTCAGCTTTTGTGCTTATGAAGGGAAGACATTTTCTCAGGCAGAAGTCATTTTCCTTCAAATAGCGATTGGATTATGGACAGGATTCTGTTCTTAAGTTTTAAGTTGATCGGGTTGAACCCTGAGAATCTTTATGATCATAAAAGGCCGATTTCAGTTGGTTAAGGAAGAAATAAAGCATTCAAAATATATTTGGTGCCTGTTATATGCAAAGCACTGTTTTAGGTATGCTGCCTTGATAAAAAGGGATTCAATTAACATTGCAAAACAAAGTAGTTATAAAATGTGATTTTTGCATTTAACATGGAATCATAGTTTTCTGAATTGTTACTCTTTACACAATTTCATTCTATATCTTCATCTTGTGGAATCCTTTTCCAAGTTTACTCTTCTGGTTATTTTACTTTGTGTACGTACAATAGTAGTTACAGTGAGAATTTATATACAGGAAAAGAGGTCATATCCTACAACTTAGCTTCTTGTTAGGCTGAAGTTGGGGGCTGTCCGGTCTGTGAGCATAAATGAAGATGACCTTCTCTGGTTATGAATTTTTTTTCTTATCAGAATTATACATGCTCATAATTTACAGTGTCAAATAGTTCCATAAAGCTTATTTTGGAAAATAGCAGTCCCTGAACTCCCCTTTTCTGTTTCCTGTTTCCCAGTGGCAGTCACCTTTCAGTGTTCTCACTGATTGTTTTGGTTTTTCATCGTCCTGTCTTTAAGTAACATGCTTATATAATTGTAATATTTGATTTTTTTCTTTTAGTTTTCTCCCTTATTTCTGGGATTCTCTCTTTGAAAGATTAGGATTCAGTTTTCCTTCATCTCTGTTCCCCTGCCATATTGAAGCGCCTTTTGTCCTCACCTCCAACTTCCCATTTAGAAGTATTATGATTTTGGATAAACGTATTCAGATCATTATGACTGTGTAAATATGCTTCACAGCTGAGCCATATGGTATACTGTGATTACTTTTCCCTTCCTGCACACGTTTTTGCTCTCTGGAGTTACTGATTATCATAGTCTTCTATATATCTATTACCAGTTTATTTTGAAATATTCTCCCATTCGTGTAAGTTTCTTCTTAGAATGTTTAGATGCATTGAGTACTTTATCACTTTTATCGTCTTGAACGTCTTTTGTGGACCCTTCTGACCTGCTGTGATGTGGACAGGTTACCCTCCACACCTGAAGCATCACCGTCATCCTGCTATTCTCTTTACTGTTATTTTGGGGGATTCTCTTTAGCTATTGAATTGGATCCCTTTTTTCCTTGGGTCATTCCCTTGTTTTAGTGAAGCACATCTTCTAATAGCTTCCCGAGAAAAAGTGCAGGAGAGGTAAACTTTTTTTGAGATTTTGCATGTCTAAAAATGTTTTAATTCACTGCTTAGATTTATGGTTTGGCTGAGTACAGAAGTGTAAGATGACAATAATTTCCCTTTAAAATTTTGAAGCCTTTGCTTCATTGTTTTATTACTGTTGAGAAGTACAGTGTTACTCCTATTCTTGTACTTTTTTCCAAAACTTGTTCTTTATCTTTGGAAGCTTTTTTGTTCTCAGTTTTCTTCTGTTTCATAGTATGTTTGGCTGTGTGTCTGTTTTTATCCATTGCATGTGGACTTGAGGGGCTCTTCTTATCTGAGAGCTCCTACCATCATTTCCTTCAGTTCAGGCACATTTTCTTGAATTTTGTTTTAATCTTCTCCATTTTCTTTCTTTTCTTCTTTAATGCCTTTGTTTAGATACTGGACCTTTTATACTGGTCCTCTTAACTTTTTCTTTTCTCTTCAGTTTTTCATCTCTTTTTTGTAGAATCTTCTGAGAGATTATTTCCTCAACTTTATTTTCCAAGTTTTTTCCTTAGTTTTTTAATTTCTTCTATCATATTTTTATATCTGAAGGTCTTTTTGTTCTTAGACTTTCACTCTTTTTTTTATAACATCCTATTATTTTATGGTTGTAATAATAGCTTAAGAGAAATACGATTTCTCTGAGGATTTGTTTTTTATTTAAGGATTCTCTTCTTCCATAGTCTTCCATTTCTCCAGTTTGTTGGTACCTGTCTTTGTAGTAGAGGCCCTCCTCAAGCCTCTGCTGATTCCTGCTTTTCAGTGTTCCACTGGGAATTCTGTGTGCCCGGTGGGTCTTGTTTACTGTGGGCTTTGGGTATGTCTTGGCCTTGTTTACTGTGGGTGCTCTGGCTGGGCTGTTCTGGGGAATCGCAGATGTTAGTATTTTTAGGTCTGATCACATTCTGGAGAGAAAATATAGCCTGCTGGTGTGTTCTGGGGCTGGGTTGGGAATCTCAACATTCCATATGTACACTTTGATTTAAGCTTCCTGTTTGTGGGACAGTACCATTGTTTTCAACCATGCCTCTTATCCCTCATGTAAGAGGCTCTATTTTTTATTCTTTCTTGAAAGTTTGCAGTTTTCTGCTGGGTTGAGTAGGGAGTCTGCGGGTGGGAGAGGGGATCTGACATCTATGTTAACTGCTTTGAAAACAGTTGTACAAGGAATTCTTTTACTTTTCAACCCAGCTTTACGCATATTTCCAGAGGTATCAGATATCACCAATTCCTAAGACTTTTAGGGGTAATGTAGAGAAAATTGGATATCTTTTTGGTTTTTCCCACTGTTATCTTGGGATTCAAACTTTTCTTTGGTCTGTTAAGTCAGTTTGCCAGTTACTCATCTGTTTTCCAACTTCTAGCACTTCTCCCCTTCTCTTTTTTCTAGTGGTTCATGTCTTTTTCTTTTTTAATCTCTTAGCTGTAGATTTAGTGTGATTTGGGGTGGGATTAGAGAAGGCTGCCTTAAACCCCATCTTTAGCCAGTAATCTCAGGCAGAAGATTTGCCTCATTATATAGGTAACTATCCAGAGCTGATTTTATTTCAAGTTTGAGTTCACTTTTTAAATATTTATTTTGCTTTCCTAGGTGCCGACCTTTACATTTTCAGCCTTCAAAATCTCACAAGAAGGTTTTGAAAAAAATGTTGAAATTTCTGGCTAAAGGGGAAATCTCCAAAGGAAATTGTGAGGGTAAGATGAGATGGGATCATGAACTTTACTTTAAATCGATGTCTCTTTCCAAGGGTCCCACTTTCAGTTGTCTTGAGTTAGGTAGGGGAGGGAGTCATTACTACAATCATGTACTTCTGCTACTATGACAATGACTACTATTGTCACTGCTCTTACTATTAGCTCTGGCCCCCAAATCAAGGCTATAGCAAATATATACCAGGAGAGTCTATCTTGGGAAGAAAATTGAGGATCATTTTAAAGATGTTGTGATTTCCCAGAGTTTATTGAAATGTCAGTTTTCAAAGTGCTTTGACAACTCATCTTACTTGATTCTAATAATATCCTTATGAAAGTGGCATTATCTGTAGAGAAACAGATGCATACATGCAGCTTATATGAGATGGCACGGTTGCTTCTAATGCTGAGTAAAAATGAGGTTTTCTGTGTTTGAGTAAGCCTTTACTTCAGTTAAGTATATTGTCTGAAATTTTCTTTCTTATTTGGCTGATAAATTTTGAATTGTGAGTGATTTTCCTAAAAAGATAATTAGTAGCATTTAATTAACTTTATTATTAATTTTTTTTAGAGACAGGGTCTTGGTTTGTCATCCAGGCTGGAGTGCAGTGGTGTGATCATAGCTCACTGCAGCCTCGAACCTCTGGGCTCAAGTGATCCTCCCTCCTCCGCCTCCTGTGTAGCTGGGACTACAGGTGCATGCCACCATACCAGCTAATTTTTAAGTTTTTTTTTTGTAGAGATGAGGTCTCATTATGTTGCCCAGGATGGTCTTGAACTCTGGGCCTCAAGTGATCTTCCCACCTCAGCCTCCTAAAGTGCTGGAATTATAGGTGTGAGCCACCATGCCTGGCTGGTATTTAACTAACTTTAGTTGCAGGTACTTTCCTTTTTCTGTTTTCTTTTGGTGTTTTTGCTTCTTTGATTTTTTGTTTTCCTGTAAGAGTAACTAACTACACATAGTGAGCATAAGAATTGGGAATGCCACCCATTCTTAGAGCTCTTTTTCACTACTGCCATAGGAAATGCCTAATCCTGGGAAGCTCCCTGTCCAGTCTTAGCTCATTGATTCATTCCTTTAGAAAGGACTAAACAGTTGTGACAAAGAGACACCAAAATGCAATGACTAAAAAAATGATAGAAGTTTGTTTCTTTCCTCATGTAACAGTCCAGTCTGGGTGTTCCAGGTCCGCCTGCAGCTCTGCTCCCCCTAGACATTCTGGGACTTTCTTCAACATGTGATTTCCTAGGTTACTCTGGTTTTTACTAATCTAGCTATTGGTGGGGGGAAAGTGTGGAAGTTCAGGGTCAAAAATGTCCTTTAAAACAAGTAAGGCAAAATTAGACATATCAGTTGTGTTATATTCCAGTGGTGTGGGAGCTTGGTCACCACTTGCAAAGGGCCTGGCAGGGCATTCCACTGCTAGGGTGCCACAGACTTAAGTTTAGCTCTCTCGCTTCAGAAGATGGGAGAATGGATTTGGTGGACATACAGCAGTCCCTGCCACCATGGATAATATGGCATTGTATTCCTGCATTTATATTAATTGTGTCAAATAGCCTGACTGATGGACTTTCATTTCTTCTGATTTGTAGATGAGCCCATGGATTCTACAATGGATGATGCTGTTGCGGGTGACTTTGCCTTAATAAATAAATTGGATATACGATGTGATCTCAAATCGCTTAGTGATGACCTCAAAGAGAGCTTTGAGAGTGAAGACATGAAAGGAAAAAACTCCAAGAAAGAAGAATCTGGTGAATCAGTTCAGTCACAGGATGTAGAAGAGAAGTTGGGCTCTGGTGAACCATCACATTTGGTTAAAGTTCATACAGTTCCTAAGCCAGGTAGTGAAAGTCTGATGTCATATTAACTGCTTTTCTCTTTGCTTGAGTCATTATAAACCCTGGGCCCTTCTGTCACCCAAAAAGATGAATTACTTATGAAATCTGTAAAATAGAACACTGCTTCATACAACTTATTATTATCTGGATTTAGGTGGCCAAATCATGTCTTTTTAAAACTACTGAAAAAGCCTGAAATAATAGCCTTATTATCTCCAAATACAGACATTTTAAAAGAGTTGCATTTCTCCTTACTACCTTATGGCCTTAGAGGTTTAAGAAACAAATTTTTATCAGTGGAAAGGTATTGTGATAAACATTCTTATTTTTGGCAATGAGACAACATAAATTGTAGGTATTATGTCCAAGACACAGACATTGTAAAATTCTTCCGTTTATATTTCTTGTATGATTATAATAAATTTTAATTTTAAAATGTCCATATTTTGATGTTTAACTTTGCCTTTAATTAAGATTTTTTTTTCCTATATTATTGCTTATAAAAGAATTAGGCTTAAAAAATGTATCCAACATTAAATGGGTCTATATGTGTGAGCTAGGCTGACGCCGCGGCACTCTAGCCCGGGCAACAGAGTGAGACTCTGTCTCAAAAAATAAAATAGCCTCTCCTAACAGTGACCAATTAGGTGTTTTGTTTTGTTTTTTGGTATCATTGTGAACTCATGGATCTAAACGTATTTGCTGTGTTGCAATCCATTGCTCCTGTGAGAGTTTCTTTAAGTTTGCGTCTGTGTTTCTGAGTCCTTTTAACACAGTCCTAGTGGTCTTTGACAGCTTCCTTGCTGTCTTGTATGATACGATGTTCCTGGATCACCTTGTGAAGAAACAGATCTTTCTTTAAGCCAGTCTGGTTCCCTTTAGTGGGAAGTGGTATTTGGAGATGACAAACCAGACTCGGGGTACACATTATTGCCACTGGCTTCATCATTGTTTTCTCTGCCTTTTCAGTGAACAGACTTATGGGGTTATGAGTTCATATTGATACTTCCAGTTCAAAGTCAGGACTATAGCATTTTTATCATTTTCCTTTTTTATTGGTTTTACATTTATATATATATATATGTATATATATATATGTGTATATATATATATATATATATATATTTTTTTTTTTTTTGAGACAGAGTCTAACTCTGTTGCCCAGGCTAGAGTGAGTGCCGTGGCGTCAGCCTAGCTCACAGCAACCTCAAACTCCTGGGCTCAAGCGATCCTCCTGCCTCAGCCTCCTGAGTAGCTGGGACTACAGGCATGTGCCACCATGCCTGGCTAATTTTTTCTATATATATTTTTAGCTGTCCATATAATTTCTTTCTATTTTTAGTAGAGACAGGGTCTCGCTGTTGCTCAGACTGGTATCGAACTCCTGACCTCGAGCGATCCTCCCGCCTCGGCCTCCCAGAGTGTTAGGGTTATAGGCGTGAGCCACTGCACCCGGCCTATTACTATTTATCAAACACTTACATAGGTAAAACATTTTAGGTGTTGGTGATGCAAATAATAGCTAATAATAATAGGTAACCCTAATTGAAAGGTAGATACTTTTTTAGAAGCTACACATGCATTCATTCAATTTATCCTCACAGGAACTCTATAGGTAGGACTGGTTTTTGTGTTTCTTGTGCAGGTAAGGAAACTTGCCCAGTGTCATCTAGCCAACTGACAGAGCTGGTTCATGACCTCAGGCAGCCTGTGTCAGAGTGCCTGCTCTTAACTGTTGTGTCTTTCAGAACAAATTTGAGAAAAGACATAGTCCCTGGCCTATGAAAAATAATTCTATAAGGCAATAGAGTAATGATCAATTGTAGAATCAGTCTATTGTTGCCTGGTTATTAGACTTAAAGTCTTTTTTAAATAGGTAAATTTTACTTTTAGTCAGAAAACTTACTCAGTGAAGAATCAAACTGAAGATATGATTTCAGTTATTTGTGAACTCACCATTTTCTCATCAGATTTCTTTTGATCAGTTCTTGGTCTCTGGCAATTCCTTTAACCACTCTAGGTCTTAATTTTCTTCCCTCTAAAAACTAAATTTGCTAGTCATAAACCTTCCTTTTGCTGACTTTTATGTGATTTGTGAATACTGTGTTTTGAGATCTTGGAATAAATAGCTTACTTCATTTTATTAATAGCTTTTTTTTTTTTTAAAAAAAAGACACTAATGTTCATTGTTAGAGAATTTGGAAAAAAGACAACACTGCAAAAAAAGAAAAGGAAAATCTTTTCTCTCTAAATCCAAGTAAAATGATTGTTAACATGGTGTCATTTCTTTCCAGGCATTTTTCTAAATATTTTTAATGTATTTATACATAACTGGAATTATTTTTAAACATTTTATAGTGAGAAATCCTCTAAAATTTCAAAGCATTAAAAATGACTGCATGATATTCTGTTGCTTAGCTATTCTAAAAATTGTGTAAATATTCTATAATTGGGCATTTTGGTTATTTTGAGGTTTTGTTTGTATTCATCATTATTTGCCTTTATCTCTTATGATTTTCTCAGGATAGATTTTTTGAAGAAGACTTACCAGAATAAAGACTACTCATAAAAATTTGTACTTTATAATAGTTAAAGTTTTTATATTTTAAAGGGCTGTCAGTTTGATGTTTGATCTTTTAATTAGAACAAAATTCTGATTAACTAGCATTGAACTAATGAGACCCAAATACCTGCAGTATTTGGAGAGAGACACAGATACTTTCAATTAACAAGGATTTTTTTTTTTTCATTAAAAAAACCTGCCAGAGTTTGTTCTGGGGTCAGTACTCATTTATATGTGGTTCCTAAGTATTTAATATTTATTGATGTCACCAGTGCTTTCAGAGAAATGTCCCTCAGAAATGTTGGCCAGAGATAGCATTGTCTTGAAGCAGAGGATATTTGATTATGTTCTTCCTACTTATAAAGGCAGAGAAGTGGATGAATGTTTTAAAAGAAGATTTTCAACAGTAAGAGCTGCCTTAACAAGTTTCCATGACTATTTACTTTTTTTTGGCAACTAATGCTTCTAAGGTAGAATTTTAACATCAGCTTAGAGCTTTATACCAGGATCCTCTGAAACATACACCCCAAAGCTAGCCTAACTGTTGGAACTCTTTGGACTTACTCTGTGGAATCTCTGAGACTCTTTTTTTTTTTTTTTTTTTTTTTTTTGAGACAGAGTCTCGCTTTGCTGCCCGGGCTAGAGTGAGTGCCGTGGCATCAGCCTAGCTCACAGCAACCTCAAACTCCTGGGCTTAAGTGATCCTACTGCCTCAGCCTCCCGGGTAGCTGGGACTACAGGCATACGCCACCATGCCCAGCTAATTTTTTTCTATATATATTTTAGTTGTCCAGATAATTTCTTTCTATTTTGAGTAGAGACGGCGTCTCGTTCTTGCTCAGGCTGGTCTCGAACTCCTGAGCTCAAACGATCCACCCGCCTCGCCTCTCAGAGTGCTAGGATTACAGGCGTGAGCCACCGCTCCCGGCCTCTCTGAGACTCTTGAAAAAACATTTCTAGAGTCGAATGTGGTTGGTCTAATATTTTGAATTTCTTTTTAGGCAAAGGGGCTGATTTGAGTAAGCCTCCATGTCGAAAAGCAAAGGAAATTCGGAAAGAAAGGAAAAGGTTAAAACTCATGCAGCAAAACCCAGCTGGAGAACTCGAGGGCTTCCAGGCTCAGAGTCAGCCACCATCTTTGTTCCCACCAAAGGCTAAATCCAACCAGCCCAAATCACTTGAAGATTTAATTTTGGAATCTTTACCAGAGGATGCATCACACAAGTTAGAGGTACTTTGGAGGGTTTTTGTTTTGTTTTTGTTGTTTGTTTTATTTTTTGGTTTTCATGGGTACCTCATTTATTTTCATTGTAGGTAATACTGATCAGTTGACATTTTGCTAATTAAATAATGAGAAATTAAAGAGAATTGAGATGGATGGAGTAGCGTTTGTTTTGCTAAGTTAACTGCTATATTGGAGAGAAATCTTTTTTTAAAAAGATTTTTTGAAAATAGTTCAGGCAGTTGCTTACTAAAGTTATGAAAACAATTTTTATTTTAGCATGTTATTTTATGCAGAGTGCTCTGGATTTTATATCTCTTGAAATTTAGTAATTAAAGTGTAAAAGAAAAATACTCTTTAAAATTTTATTTTTGGCAGTTTGGATTTAGATAGTAAAAGAGAATCTCACTAGGCAAATTATTGCTTTATCCATTAGAATATTCTAATCTTGTCTGAGGCAGCAAATGATGTCACATATGTAAGGCAATAGTTAGGAATTATCTAAATGATGCCAAATTTTACTAAAATGCCCTGTGATTAATGCCCAAACCAATTTAGGCATAATACGAATACTTCTAGAACCAAATTCCTTCTTTTTTTTCCAAATTGATTTACATTTCTAGATCAAATCTAGATTTCTCAGTAGTAGTTTCTCCTATATAAAGTAGTTCTAAAACATTAACCATAATGATTTTCTCATACCTGATTAGTAATTGGTTAGCCTTTGAATTTGTAGCTTACTGTCATCTGAGATATCACTTATCATTGAAGACCGATACTAAAATTTAACTTGGATGCATTTTATACCTTAGGACAATATTATCAGACATAAATTTTAACTTTTTGTAACTCCTTGGCTATTCTGATTTTGATACTGACTTTTTTCCTTCAGAAATTGTAAAGAGATTTGTACCCACTGTATAAAATATTTTATGAAGTTTTTTGATCATAAGTAGTGTATGCAGGGAGCCAAGCACACCTCACATGACAGTTCCATGGTAACACATTATTGTAACAATATCCAGGATGTGTAAAGAGATTTGTTATCTCCTGGGTGTCGCTCTTTCTTAACGGAAGACTTCTTTCTCATGGCACACACGAAAAGTTTCAGTTATGCCTTCATGTGTTGCATTTGATTTTCTGTTTTACTATTCTGTTTTGCTAACACATTTTAACTGGTTAATAAATAATTAATGTTAAAATAAAAGCCATCGCTATGTGCTGTTACTCTTTTAAACTCATGTTCATTTTACATATGAGTAAACTAAGGCACAGAGTGGTTACTTTTCCTGACCAGGATGGGGACATTAGAAGAGTTGAGCAAGGGAAATCTGACTTAAGAGTCATAGTTCTTAACTAGGCTATGAAATAGGAATACTTTGTGAGGGTTGTCTTTTATACTTACAAAATAAAGTTGTAAGTTTAGCATTAGCAATGATGAATGAAAGAGTGCAAAATATATATTCATATTTTTAGTCTGACTGACTTAGTGATGGTGAGTTGTATACAACTAAAATTAAAGAGTATTTACTTGTATTTGTGTCATGAGTGCCAGAAGTATGCTGCCCGTTTACGATAGAGCCAGGCTGATATAATTCAGTCATGAAAGCTGAGGCTTGGAATTTAGAGGGGATCCCCCTGTGCCACCTTATGAGTCTACAAGTTAGAACCTTTTAATTTATTTGCTAACTGATGATTTTTAATGTTAAAATATGTTTATGCTTTAATATTTGTGTTGAAGCTTCTTTTTTTTGGGTAACAGTTACTGGTAATGCATATTCCATGGTATGAATGAATTAATTAATGAACATTGTTTTTTTAACTCCTTCTGAAGGTGAGGCTGGTGAGATCATCTCCACCAAGTTCTCAGTTCAAAGCCACATTTCAAGACTCTTACCAGGTCTATAAACGTTACCAGCTGGTTATTCACAAGGACCCACCTGATAAACCAACTGTGAGCCAGGTCAGCAGGCCAAGTGTAATTTTTCTGTTTAAACAGAACTTTCCCTTCCATTTGATATCATGGTGTGAAATCTTGGTTTATTTGTGGTGCATTTTATTTATATTCATTCTGCAGCATATTTGCCAAGAGATAGGACTGTGAATTACTGGACATTCTGAAAGTGCAAATTTTACCTAGTGCCATATTAAGTGCCCAGTCATGTGTAATTTCAGAGTGGAAAGTAGCATGTAAAATTATCTTTATTTAAAGTCACTATGTTTAGATGCATTTAATAAATAGAGCTCTAAATTAAAAGATGGTATTTTAATTTAAATATAAAGCAAAAAACTTTTTATTTTTATGGTAGGTGTACTTTACCCAACACAGTTAATATGCTTTATTCATATTTAAAAGTCATATGCAGAAAGAGTTCATAATAGCTAAATTACTCTTTTTTAATGTACTGCTATGCACAACTGAGTGGGACTAGAAAAGTAAGATAGTAGAATTTTGTAACGGACCTCCTCATACGCTTGTAATTTTATAAATCAAATGACTCAAGAAAAATCTGGGAGGAAAAAAAGCTTAAAACGCCTTATATAAGGAGAGGTGGCAAAGGTAGTGACCATGACAACAGTTAGCAACAACATTGACTCTAGTGTATGCAGGGAACTACAATAGGTAGATAGAGAAGTAAATAAAATCAAGCAAAAGCAAATTGTCCTGGCTTTTATGAGTTTAATGTTTTCATGAGTTTTAGTATAAAGTTCGCACTTCAGGCTCTGTGCCAGCCATCCCGTTCCAGGGTTTCTTCTTTTTATGACAAATTCCAGTGCTGAGCTTTGGAAGTGGATTTGCGGAGATCTTACTCTAGCCTCACCTTCAGAAGCACATCATCAGTTAGAGATGTTTCAATGGCATTTGCTTGTATTTTCCTTGCTCTGAAGGTGAGGTTAGTACCTGTCTCCTTTGAGGACCCAGAGTTCAAGTCGTCCTTCAGCCAGTCCTTTTCTTTATATGTCAAGTATCAAATGGCCATACACCAGGATCCACCTGATGAATGTGGGAAGACTGAGGTACCGTTCATTGAATGTTTTTTCTGTGTTGATGAGGTTGTCTATGGAGAAGTATATTATATAACCTTCTTAGCCATTTTCTTATCTGTCAAGCAGAGCTGATGATCTTGTCAGTGTATATTACTGAACTTTTATGAAAACAAGTCGTACGCTTGAGCATTTTAAATCCTTAGAAAAAAAGGATTGCAAATTCAGGGTATGTTTTTATTCAGTGTTCTCTCTAGGAACCTGAATGCAGTGCATTTATATGTTCTGTCATGCAGCATAAGTCAGCAAAAATGTCAGTCGGACATTTACCAAGTGTCCGTTGTGTGCCAGACTGTGTGCCACAGAACAAAGGGAAGAGTCTTTGTCTTCAGGAAATTGATTATCAAAAGGGAAAGACAGACCATAATAAGCAAAAATATCTTAAGAAGTGAATAGAAAAGAAATATGTATACCTAACCTACCAAACATCATAGCTTAGCCTGCCTTAACCTTGCTCAAAATACTTAAATTGGCCTATAGTTGGGCAAAATCATCTAACACAAAGTCTGTTTTATAATAAAGTATTGAATAATTCATGTCATTTTTTAAAATACTATACTGAAAGTGAAAAACACAATGATTTTGCACCATTGTAAGATTGAACAGGCATTAAGTTGCAGACTGTATGTTGAGATTATTGTAGACAGCATCATTTAACAAGCATTTGTTGAGAGCCTATCTTTCCTAGACTGGGGTTACTGAGATAAATGAGATGGTATAGTTATCACAGTGGGACAGTGATGTGTTTAATATGACAGATACAGAAGAATTAGAGTTCTGATTTTTTGTTTGCTTTAATTTTTTTTAATGACACAAGATGTGTAAGCTAAAAAGAGAAGATTAATAAGGCAGGAGTTAATGCTGCATGTTCCCTGAGAAAGGACCGACTTCCTAGATCTCCCAGAGAATTCTAGCTTAAAGTATGGTCTGTAGACCAGCGGTATCAGCATCACACTGGCACGCAGAATCTCAGGCCTGCTGAACCAGAATCTGCTTCTAAAACTAGGTCTCCAATGATTTATCCGCACATTTTAGTTTGAGAAGCTCTCTCTGTCCTAGGGTTCCACATTGAGACATAACGGCTGTTGATGATAGCATTTGCAGACAATAGGGATTCTGCCAAGGCCAAGGAGCGCCCTTTGATATTCTCAGGGTGTCTTATTCCCTTCTGAACTTTCCTTCTGGTTTCTGCTCTGGAGATTCTGGCTTTGTACCTGTCTGCTTAGCAGGTGTGACTAGCTGGGCCAAAAAAACCCTGACATGGTCCAGTATGTTTACTGAGAGACTCTTCCCAGGGACTTTAGGCCACTGTCAAGCAGATTGAGTGCAGCATTAAAGGCATTTGTAGTCTAATTGGGGTGATAGGCAGTAGGATTAGTAGGGAAAGTCAGCTTACGGTGGGACTGGAGGTTGGAGAGGTGACATCTGAGTCAAGTCTTGAATGATGAGTGTTTGTCAGGCCAAAAAGGGAGAAGAGCATTCTGGGCAATAGGACTAACATGTGCAAAGGTGTGGAGGAACCATTTGCCGTTTTGAGGAACTACTACTTAGTTTAGTATGACCAGATTATAGGGTGCATGTTAAAGGGTAATAAGAGATGAGGCTTTTGGAGATTTAGGTAGGAGCCAGATTTTTTAAAAAAATTATTTTGGGCTGGGTCTGATGGCTCATGCCTGTGATCCTAGCAATTCTAGCACTTTGGGAGGCCAAGGTGTTCTGTTTTTGGACGCAGGTGTACTAGAGGTGGTTTTTTTTTTTTTTTTTTATTTTTAAATTTTTGTAAAGGCTTTGTGTTCTTCTGTCTTTGTGCTAGGTTACATTTTCTCAATTTTATATTGTGGGACAACTCTAATATGTAATTTAAATGATGCATATTATTATAGGGTACAGTAAGTAATCCATGCTATAAAAGTGGTATATTTTTTTAAAGAGAGATGGGCATGGCATTTAATTAAAACCCACTTTACAGTAGATTTTATTGTGGGTCATTCAGATTTTTATGTCTTTTCGTATTGCTGTTACTGTACATTATTTATTTACATTTGCTACCAATAGTAGTGCTGAACTCTGGGTATGTGATTCGAGCTTGTATATAAATAGAAATATGTAATGGATGAAGTTATTGTAGCCAAATAATTTTGACTTGGTCCATTTTATAGGGTCACATGCTTATAGCAAGTTCTTGCTGGTGAAAAAGCTTTTGTAATATGGTACTTTGATTTCATACAAGTCAATATTGTTACGTCATAAAATCATACTATATCTTAGAGAGTAATATATGGGATGATGTTTTTGAGATAGTGGGAATTTCCCAATAACGTATTGTCCATCTGTTTTAGTATCCTTTGATGATCTTTGCTTGAATCAGTTGTTATGGAGAGGTGGGAGAGGTTGCAAAATGGTGATTTGTCTAATTGTATTATTCCTTCTACATTTATTAGCTGAAATCCCATATCTCTGTAAAAAAGAGGTTTCTCTCTCCATTTACTCACCCTACCACCATTTTTTTTCCTTTTGTTATCACTATGGGCTCATGACTTTGAAAAAAAATCTGAAGTATTATAATCCATGCCATCTTTTTTTGATGTTCTAATTGTCCAGTTTGACCAGTAGTATTATCCTCAACCATGAGGCATTGTCCCAGTATTGGTGATGTGAATTTTGATCACTGTATTAAGGTGGTGATCACCAGATCTCTTCATTGTAAGGGTTTCCCTGTGTAATTAGCAAGTGATCTATGGGAGAGGTACTTTTCAGCTCAGAATATCTTTCCCACCAGCTTTTCATCTAATGGTTTTAGATATTCATGATCTTTGGATCAATTATTTCATTGGTGCTTATGGAATAGTGATTTGTTTAGCTTTATCTTTTTTTTTTCTTTTACATTTATTAATGCATTCTTTTTTTAAAAAAGGCAGTAGGGAGGGGACTTTTCTTAATCAACTAGGGCTAAACTGTAGTTTCTCCTAAGAAGGCAGGGTAAATGTTGAATTCTTTTTTCTCCTCAATTACAAATTTTAGAGTAAGGAGTCGGTGCCAAATTAGGACCCC
The DNA here is from genome assembly GCA_028533085.1 of Varecia variegata. NCBI lineage: Eukaryota > Metazoa > Chordata > Mammalia > Primates > Lemuridae > Varecia > Varecia variegata. The sequence goes on along the minus strand of CM052446.1, from coordinate 54,678,677 downwards.
CCCTCCCTTTTTAAACTACAACTGTGAGACTCATGGATTTTTAAAAAATCTCAATCATTATTCTATTTATTTATTTTCTAGAGTTGGAGTCTCATTATGTTGTCTGGGCTGGCCTTGAACTCCTGGGCTCGCTGGCTTCTTTTTGATAATAAAATTTGGCCAGTGCAAAATCCTTCAAGATGTCCCCCTATCCTTTTTTTCTTTCTCTTTTTTCTTTTTTTTTCCCCCCCAGCTCTGTTAGACCCCTCTGTCCTTTGATAAACTCCTTTTAGTCTTGCGAGCCTTCTTCTGGAACAGGAAGGTATTCTAGTCTCATCTTGTGCATTTCCCAGCCCAGTCTTAGAACCAGCCAACTGTTTTTCCAAGAAGTCTGGGTTCCTTATAATGAAGATTGGATTTAGAGATGAAGAGAAGTTGGGCATCTGCTGAGCTTATCACTACTAGGTAATCTTTGCTTATAGGGCCTTTCAGTGGATAGAGCTAGGAAATGTATTAAAACAAAATTATGAGTTTATGTTGATATTTTCAATTCAAATTTAACACTGCAGGGGCATCTTAATTTTTCTGGTTTTATATTTCTCTTTTTGTGTTTCTTGATCACATTAATATAGTTATAAACTTGCTTTATATTATGTTATACATAAACCAGGTTCAGCATTACAATATCAATAACAATATTAATGACAACTAATGAGTGAAGTTTATGATTCTTTTGTGATTTTTTTTTGTTCTTAGAATATGTTCCACTTAGCTGTTCTAACAGAAGACTATGTTTCAGAAATCATGTGGAATTTATTTTTTCCTTTATATGGTTATGACACCAAATTGACTAACATTTATTTCAGATTGTTTTCAATTTTGGGATTTACTTCTTAATTTTAGTGTTTTAATAGGCAGTACATTTGTGTGGTTCAAAAGTCAAAACTCCATAAAAAGAGATACCATTAGAGAATTCTCCTTTCCATTCCCATCTCCTTCACTCTGTTCCCTGCCCTCTATTCATAACCATTTTTATTAGTGTCTGGTTCATCCTTTTGGAGTTTTATGTTTTTGTAAAAATAAGCAAACATATATGCATAGTCTTATTTTTTTTCCTCCTTATTCTCACCAAGAGAAACATTCTGTGCACACTCTTCGATGCATTTATTTTTTTCCTAAAAAACATATCCTAGGGATCACAGTTACATCATGTCATATTGTTATAATTAATATGTTAAAATGAGTTAATAATGAGAAAAAAAGAGAAGGGCAGGGAAGGAACAAAGGAAAGAAAGAAGGAAAGGAAGAAGAGGGAAGAAAGAATAAATAAAGGGAGAAAGAAAAACATCAGTAACTTTTGAAAGTTTGAAAATTGGTAAGTAAAAGTCAAAAATTAAAAAAAGGTATTAGGAAGAAGTGTCTTATTTTGGATAACTTCTATGATTGTACTCTGAAGTGTTTATAAGGAATTTTGTTTTGCGTTTCTGTGTTGTATATGTGTGTTTATAATATTACAGTCACATTATTACAGAATTAAAGGAAATTTGATTTCAGTTTTTTTGTTTTTTTTTTTTGAGACAGAGTCTCACTCTGTTGCCTGGGCTAGAGTGAGTGCCGTGGCGTCAGCCTAGCTCACGGCAACCTCAAACTCCTGGGCTTAAGCGATCCTACTGCCTCAGCCTCCCGAGTAGCTGGGACTACAGGCATGCGCCACCATGCCCGGCTAATTTTTTCTCTCTATATATTTTTACCTGTCCATATAATTTCTTTCTATTTTTAGTAGAGACGGGGGTCTCGCTCTTGCTCAGGCTGGTCTCGAACTCCTGAGCTCAAACGATCCACCCGCCTCGGCCTCCCAGAGTGCTAGGATTACAGGCGTGAGCCACCGTGCCCGGCCTGATTTCAGTTTTAAGAGACATATATATTTCTGTCTCTCCTTTTTTTGGTGATGTGAAGTCTTTTACCTGAAGTATGGTGAGGTAGGATGAAAGTATGCGTGGCTTGAGTTATCTGCTTCCAAGTCACTGTGTGGCTGTGTATTGGGGTGTATTCAGTTCCACGCAGGGAGGGCCCTCTGGTGGGGTCATTGGTATACAGCCCTCATCACTGCCCGTGACCCCTGGGGCTGGGGCGAGTGGGTTGGGCAGCTTCTGCTCTTGAATCGTGGCTCCCCTGACTACTCTTCTTCCACAGTGCTGCCTAGAACTTTTCTTGAACTGTTTGTCCCATGGCTTTGTTGTCTGCAGCAGACACCTGCCTGCTTCTAAAAAAGTTCCTACTGAAGATCTATATTACAAAGGGATTTCCTTTTGTGAACATGCCATTCCCTATCCAGTTAAACAGGGTAAACTCGTCAGGCCCCATGGTCACCTCTGTTCCATGTTTTTATTCTTCTGTGTCACACATAGACAAATGGTAACAAGAACACATAATGGAAGATGGACATAGTTTATCACTTACTGGGTGTCTTTGTGAGCACCACAGCTACTCTTCCAGCATAGACTGCGGAGCATGTCATCTTTGCTTCTATTCACTTTGTTTGAAACACAGCACTCTTTTTGAACCCATGGAGGAAGCTGGTGGAATTGTTATCCTAAGGCCACAAGTACTCAATTGAACATGAGGACTGTTTTTCTCCATTTGTTGATAGATATATAATCATGATGTTCACAGTGTTCCTCACCATTTGTGTTTTAAAGAAATCTATAAAAGGCTTTAAAAAAAGATTAATAAACTTAATTTTTAGAACTATTTTAGGCTTTTTTCAAAAAGTTTACATGTTATTTTGAAGTCATATCCCTAGGATTAATAAGTAAATCTGAATTATATATTTTTACTTTAAGTTTTAAAAAACTTTAAACTTGAAAATTTCAGGACTTCATGGGGTGGAGGTAATCGTCTAGTGAAGCCCCCTGTGCCCACTGCTCAGCTTTAACACTGCTGACACTTGGTCAGTCTCATTTCCTCTTGCCACTTTTGTTTGTTGGAGTATCTGAAAACAAGTCCCTCATATCATGGTCCTTTATACTTGTAAATACTTTGTTGTTGTCTTACTATTTTTTTTTTTTTTAGAGATAGAGTCTTACTGGGCTGCCCAGGCTGGACTCAAACTCCTGGGCTCAAGTGATCCTCCCCCTTCAGCTTCCCAAGTAGCTGGGACTGTAGGTGTGCACCACCGTGCCTGGCTTGATGTTGGTTTTGATTCCATCATTTGATCTTGTATGAATTTAAAACTTGTAATGACTAAGGTTATTTCATGCTACTGTGCTTTCTTTCTCAGAAAGCACTGTTTTTTAAATTAGTTCAGAGAACTTCCTGTAAAAGGCTGAAATATAAGGAGACCACTTATGTGGGATACTTATTTTGGGGAGAGTTATCTTACTCAGGTGTATGCAATTAGTGAATGTGGAAAAGGTTATGATGGGTCCAAATCCGACCCCATGGAGACGGAGGGAGAGTGAAGCATCTGCATTACTGTCTCACTGCAGCCACCAGGGGGTGCTGGAGATCTAGGCTTGTGTGGCTTGTGCAGGTTGTGTGTTCACAGTCCAAAGAAGTATGGATAAATGCTTTGCTTTTCTTTTTCTTCTTATTTTTAAATAACCTCTACTTTATAGATGATAGGTAAATGCTTTTCTTTTGCCATTTTGTTGTGAATAATTTTCATTGAGGTATTGAAGTGATAATTACAAGTGATTCTTTGCTTGTTAAAGGATTTAAATATTTTCTGGAACTTAACCTAGAGAAGCTTTCAGCTTCATTTTTCTCTTAATAGTTTTACTTTTTGTGTGTTTACTTTCTCAGTGTATCAGAGAATTGTCATTCTTCTTTGATTATACAGAGACCACATAATCACATATAGGCATTTACAGTACAGTTTTTGTAACTGTGGCTTTAGGCGAAAAAATGTATGAAGAAACCCATTTACCATAGGCTAATTGATCGAAACAGGACTTAAGTTATACAGGATATTTCTCATGTATATCTTTGGGGTGTGGAGGAAACCAGAAGACCCAGAGCAAACCCATGTTGACATGGGGAGAACATGTCAGCTCCACATAGACAGTGTCCCTGGCCAAGAAGCGATTTTTTCCCACCTCATCAATGTTATAATGAAATCATGCTATCCCAGGACCTGCTGTGCTACAGGTTGAGTATCCCTAATCTGATAATCTGAAATGCTCTAAAATCCGAAACTTTTTGAATGCCGACCTGACTCTCAAAGGATTGGAGGATTTTGCATTTTTGGATTAGGTTTGCTTAATATTTATAAGTACTTAATTCTAGATTTGAATGATGGCAAGATCCGAACATTTTTAATATATATACATATATATTATATGTATATATGTATTTTGAGACAGGGTCTCTCTCTTTTGCCCCGACTAGAGTGCAGTGGTGTCATCCTAGCTCACCGCAACCTCAAACTCCTGGGCTCCCCCTGCTTCAGCGTCCCAAGTAGTGCGTTACCACGCCTGGCTAGTTTTTCTGTTATGTAGAGATGGGTGGGGTCTTGCTCTTGCTCAGGGTGGTCTTGAACCTGGAGCACTGCTCCCACCTTGGTCTTCCAGAATGCTAGGATTACAGACATAAGCACTGTGCCCAGCCTAAAAAATACTTTTAAGGACAGGGCTAACTTACTTGAATAAAGTAAAGGGCTTAGGCAATTATTTGTATAATTCAATCTAAAAAGCCACGTTTTATGAGTAACCCTTCAGTCAGGGCACACTGGCGTATTATAGTCTGTCTCAGAGTCTGTGACAAGACATTTGTTACTAATAGTTAAATTTCAACGCTTTTGAATTACCTACTTAATTGGAGCAGATGCACTGCTGTATCCCTAGAATGTTACTTTTGGGAGAGAGCCAAAGGGGTGAAGTTAAAGCTAGCACTGGAAATAGTTTTCTTAAAGTTTCTTTTGGTCAACAGTTTTCCTAAAACTTGTCTCAGATCACAAAATCATAGCATTCTACAACATTAGAGGTGAAAGGATCTTAGCGATTATATAGATTAACTTCTCTTTTTTTAGAGAATTAAATAATTTGCCCCAGGTAACATGTGGTCAGTGGCAGAACAATATGTAGAACTTTCAGTGCTTTTTTACACTAGACCACGGTGTTGCTGTTTGAAACAGTTAAAGTGGGCTAAATAATTAATACAGAATAACTGATATCAGTGAATGAAGTTTTCAAGGTAAGCAGATTTTCTGGATAATTGAAACATTTTTATTGCTAAGATATCATGTACACTAATTTAAAACGGCAATCTTCCCAAAATGTATCGTGTTCTTCCTGCCTTCTCAAACAGAATGCTGAGCAGGTCTTGCCTGTTGATAATGGCTCTCATAGTCCCTTAGGAATATTGTTCTGCTCCTGCTATATTTCACTGTGCCACGTACCACTGCTTTGTCTTTAAAGTTACTCCGTTTTAACCTTTTATCTTTTATCTTTCTTGCTATCAATTCTTACTGTGTTAGCTTGTCTAGTATTAGCATTTGTTTTCTTTCTAATTTGTAGTTTTTTCAATGTATTTGTTAAAATATTATTGAGCATCTACTGTGTGTCAGGTGCTATTCAAGAGGCATTTGGCATGGTTAGCAAATCAGTGAATAAATCAGGTAAAGATCAAGGCTGGGCATGATGGATCACACTTGTGATCCTAGCACTTTGGGAGGCTGAGGTGGAAAGATCACTTGAGGCCAGGATTTCAAGACCAGCCTGGGCAATATAGTGAGACCCTATCTCTAAAAAAAACAAAAAAAAACAGAAAGGAGGCTGTAGCAGATGACTGCTTGAGCCCAGGAGTTCCAGGCTATGCTCCAGCCTGGGTAACAGAGCAAGACCCTGTGTCTAAAAAAAAAAAAAAAAAAGCCAAAAATCCGTTGTTCTTGTGGGCTTATGTTCTGGAGTTAGGGGGATGGTCACAGATAGTCATTAACCAATAAGCCTAATAAATCAGTAAATTATATCATAGGTTGGCAGGGGGTGTTATGGGAAAAGTAGAGCAGGTATAAGGGAGGGTTGGAAGTGTTGGTTATTGGTTTGGAAACTAGATCAGCAAGTTTATTGTTAGTAAAGTTACAGTCAAGAGGAAAATGGGAAAAGGAGTTGGAGGGATTCTTCTGTGAGTTGGGCAAATCAGCATTAGGAAACACCTTTCTGATTCCTCATTTTACCCTTTATTATTTTCTCTGTGGGTTTTGTCTTTGGTTTGAATGTCTGAAGTTCTGCAGTAACTCGATAATTGACCTCTATTAATGTTTAACTTAATATAAGTATAATAACTATTATGGTTAATTTGTACATACTTGAATTATTTTTTTCCCATGGCCTGGACAATAGTTCATTTATATTTTTTGAAAGTTGAGGAATGAGACAGTGAAATGGAATGTTAGGTGTCAAATGGAATGTTTGGCATGAAATGGATGTTGATTCTTGATTAACCACTTGCCTGAAAACAAATGTGCCCAGTGATAAATTATTTGGATTGAATGGTATGAAGGTGATACCAATACTACCAAACAGCGCTTGCTATGTTTACTGTCCCATACATTTTGGGTCAGAATGTTGATGCTGCGAAGACTGAGTAACATCAAGAGTGAGAATGTGAACTCTAATCAGTCATTTCTTCTGCAGATCTCAGCTTCCTGCTTATTACTGTGTGGCTTTGAGCAGGTTCCCAATTCCTTAGTTTTCTTCACGCCAGGTTCCTCATTTATAAACATGGGATCAGGGGTACCACAACAGGATTTGGTGTGGTGATTAAATAAGATCATACTTGTGAAGTTGCTCCGCCAAACAGTAATTGGCTACACTTTAGTTACTAGGATATAGATGATGCTATGCTAGCAGGACCCAACAGAGGTACTAAGGTTAAGGCAAATAAGTGATACTTCTGGTTACTCAGTCAGCATTTGCAAATGAAATTATATTTTTCCTTGTTTTTCTATTTTAATTCAAATCAGTCCTTTCAAAGGAAAAAAGTAATATTCAAAACCACTCAGTTTGGCTCATCAACATGTAATTTTAGTCTTTAAAATAAGAATTTTTAATACTATTTTATTCATCCTACTATACCACATACAACCTGGAAAAGGTATTATTTGGGGAAGGATTTATATATGTGTGGTTTTTTTTTTTGTTTTTTTTTTTTTCTTTAAAGAGACGGGGCCCCACCATGCAAATGCTATCATAGCTCTCACTACCACCTGGAACTCCTGGGCTCAAGTGATCCTCCTGATCTTCCTGCCTCAGCCTCCCAAGTCGCTGGGACCGCAGGCGCACACCACCATGCCTGGTGACTATATGTGTATTTCTTAATTGTTTTACCTAGAGCTGGAGACAAAGGAACTATAGGTTATCTCTGGTTTTTTTACTCTGGTAGTAGAGCTTCTTGATTATACTTGGAATAGATTTCTCATTTTGATAAATTAGCTATATTGGGTTCCTGTAATCCATGACATCCTTTGTGCTTGTTACACCAACTTATGAAAGTACCATGCCAGAATCTGAGGAAATACAATGCCCAGCGGAGTGCCTGGAATGGAGTGGAAGCCCAGTGAACTTTTCCTTGAATGAATGAGCAGCTGAGTTGGCTATTTTTAAGGAACAGCTGGAGAGAGAACTCAGTTTTGCCAAATTGAAAGCTACTCAGGGAGAAAATAGTGTTCTTGAAACTTGTGACATGAAGCAAAAAGGAAAATTCAAGTGATGTCATAAGCTTTTGACAGTTGTCCTGCTATAATAAGTAAAAGCTGCTTTTAATTTCCTGAGTGAGAGAGTTGAGCAATTTACCTACAAGTTAAGCACATTTTAGTGAGTGCAAAGCTCATGTGATAGAATAATCTTGCTGTGAGCACCATTTGTCTTTAGCTTTTGTATGTGAGGTCTGTTTTTTCCATTAAATCTAAGGAGCATCAAGTTTTATGACCTTCTGGTAATGACTTGACAAGTGAACAATACTACCTATTGATGACTAGTCTAAACAAGGAAAGTTTGTGTTTTTGCTGTGATCATTCATTTTATATGCCAAATAATTTTAGTAACTGCTTGCATGATTAAAAGCAGTTGATTTCCATCTAGTCGGTAGTTACTTATAAAAGTAAAAAAACATATATATACTATGTGATTATCCAGAGCATAATCTGCCTTTAAGAATATGTAAAAATAGGGAATATATTTATGTAGGCCTGTAAATATATATATATTTACATTTGTTGGCTTTCATGTGACAGTCATTCAAGAAATAGCTCAAAATTTTATGCTTACAATGGCTCCCATACTTTCTTCTCTTGGGCTTTGGAAGAATTCGATTCTTCTATTCAACCAATCATATAAACATTTAATTGCTAGCATGTTCCAGTCGCTGTGGTAGATCCTGGGGTTGCACAGGTGAATAAGACATGATTCCCATGCATTTTAGCTAACATAAAATGAATTTCAAAATACTTCTAAAAGCTTCTTTTTATAGGTTTGCATTGATGTTTAAAATCTTAAAATGCTAATATTAACAATTATTGGAAATATATGTACTTGTGGGAATATTTGTTCTGGGCAAATATTAGAATCTTTCAAGACTCATTTTATTACAGTTCCTTCCATGGCATTGGCTGGAGCATTAGCTCATTCACCAGGGATGTTATTGGGTAGGAACCAGAACTCTTACAGGGGCAAAAAGGGGCCAGTGATTGATTAATAGTTTGTATTGGATTTTTCTGACACTGTTGACAGCCATACTGAGTATTTTCAGTGAGGTTTTCTAGTAAGTACGGACTGGAAAAACAAGTTAGAGCTGTCAGGGACCAGTGTTTCCTAAAATGAGCTTTGTGGAAAATTGATCCTGTGGAGTGTTAATAGATGTTACATGAAATTAAAAACAAACACAAAAATCCCTGGTCATGGAACTTTGGAAAGCACTTGATTAAATGGAATTGAAGAGTTTTTTATTTGTGAGTACAGGGATTCTCAGAGTCTTTAATATATTAGTATACCTTGTAATTCTTTAAGGTGAGGAAAAAGGGAAGGTGAGGCAGCTAGTGTATGCAGCATTTCCCAAACTTATTTGGCCATGGAATCATTTTTTCAGAGAGTGTCTCAGGAGCCTGGCACGCCACAGGACACAAGCAGGGGAAAGCTGAAATCATTTTGCAGATAAAAAACCAAGGCCCAAATAATGTAAGTGACTCACTCGAGGAGGTAGAGCTAGTGAGATTCCAAGCTGTCTAACTCTTAGATCACTGTTCTTTCCACTGGCAAAAAGGAGATATAATGCCTCAGAAGACATAGGTTTAAATGTTAGAATGTAAATAAGATTTTTGTGTCATTGTTTAAGATTTATTGAAGCTTAGTGTCCTGTCCAAGGTTCTAGGTCTAATTAGTACAAGTGGTTAGTTAGTCCTTTCAGCTGCATTGCTAATAAATGGAATAGAGAATAGCTGTAAAAAATAAATTTAGGGAATTATAATACCTGAATCTGTCCATTTTATTCCCTGCTAATAGGATAAACAAGATGTTCTCAAATGTTAGTTTTGACTCCTGTTAAGTGGAGATTTAATTCTTACTCTGTTGATGACTTTTTTAATGGGTGCTAGCTATGTCTTTAGGCTGCTTTTGAAGGTTTCGTTTTTCTGAAGTGAAATATAAAACTTTCTTTTGTGGAATCAAATTAATTTCTAAGAGTTGTAGATTTAGGAGAGATACATTTTAAACATCAAACTTGGTCTTGCACTGCCTTAGAATAGCCAATTTAAAACAGTGTAAATATGTATCAGAAATTGTACAGGGGATGGGAAGGGAGTCTAAAGTGTTATTTATTTTAACATAATTTAGAATCTTAACTGAATTAAAGTTTCCATATTCCTGATAGAAGAATTTAGTATTTTACATTGAAGTGTGATTTAGATTGATAACTGAAAATTTTAAGTGAAGATTTTATTAGATTATGGCCTAGAACAGACCTGTCCCTGACAAATTGTAAGACAGTATAATGCAATAGGTGAAAGGCTAAGGAAATATGACCAGAAGCATATTTTGTTAATGCAAAGAAATTTTGGATAATTGATATGAGCAGTTCTAAGACTTGGAATTTTATTTTGGCAAATGGAGACACCTCACTGATGTTCCTTGGTTTAGAAAAAGGAAATAATATGTGGTTTATCTTTGTAAAAATTGCCTTTTCGTGTTCAGTGTTTCCTTTTCCTTAAACTATAGGAATTTAACCATGGTTATAAAAGAAAAGGCATTTCTGGAACATAGTGGCTTAAATTACTTATCTGTTGAATATTTTATATTACAAAGATAAAAGAATTGTTTATAGTTTTGCTGGGATCTTTTAATAAAATTAGCAGTATGTATTTCTCAATCCTTGTCTCGTCCCACCCCATCCCTTCAATAACTTGGAAAAAGAAAGAACTTACTAATAATAACTCATAGGAAGTCTTACTGCTATTTTGTTCACTTGGAAAACTGTTTAAAGAATCTTGGTAACCATTAAGGGCTTCTCTGGAGGGAATGAGAAGGTGTTGTGTTATGAGACAGGCTACCAATGATGAATAGAGTTAGGGTACCAGGAGTGGTAAGAAAGAATGCTTTAAGAAAAGCAAGATTAGTAAGTAGCAGTAGCTTTAGAACATGAGCTGTTCTATCTGTGTGTATCTTTTATTTTCTTTTTAGAGACCTAAAGGATTTTAAAAATGGTACTGATACCTTTTATGCCTAGATTCTAAATATAGACCATAATCCTTATGTTTTTTAAAAAATTCAAGACCTTGACAGAATAATTTTCAATTAGAATTTTTATGAATTCAAGTGAATCAAGTTGATAGTTATTGATATTGTTATAAACAGAAAGCTTTCCTGTTAAGTTTGAAAAGACATATCAGGCAGTTTATTTCTATTTTCAGTTATATTAAATCAAGATACTTCCTAGAAGTTATCTTTAAAATTGGTGCATAGAAAGATAAAGAATATATGCTGGGCATGGTGGCTCAAATCTGTAATTCCAGCACTTTGAGAGGCTGGGGTGGGAGGATCACTTGAGGCCAGGAGTTCGAGACTAGCTTGGGCAATAATAGCAAGACCCCAAATGTGCACCCAGGTGTTGATCAGGGAAACCAATTTTCTGGTGAGTACATGTGGTGCTTATTTTTCCATTCTTGGGATACTTCACTTAATAGAATGGGTTCCAACTCTCCCCAGGAGAACCAAAGAGATGTTGTATCATCGT
>CM052446.1:54569691-54666975 GCA_028533085.1 Varecia variegata | reverse complement strand
AAAAAAAAAAAAAAAAGAATGTGTAAATAAAAGCATCATTTTCTATTTAAAAAAAAAAAAATAGCAAGACCCCGTCCCTACAAAAAATAAAAAAATTGGCCGGGCATGGTGGTGTGCGCTTGTAGTACTAGCTACTCTGGAGGCTGAGGGAGGAGCAATGCGTGAGCCCAGGAAATCAAGGTTGCAGTGAGCTATGACCATGCCACTGCACTCCAGCCCGGGCAACAGAATGAGACCCTGTCTCTAAAAATAAAAAAAGGAAGAATATGGCTATCTTTGCCTCTGATTGTTTCTGAAATGATGAAGTATATTCTATATTCCTATCTGTAAAGTCAGTAAGATATTTTGTAAAACATGTTAAATTTTTTTAGTTTTCTCAATATTATTCCTGAATATCTTGAATAGGCTCTTTTCGTAAATCAATTAACTATACTCATTATTTCTTATTAAATAGTTCTATTAGTGTAGCTATATTAAAAAAGTGGTATTAATGTGGACTACCATTTGTGGCCATAGTCCTTTTTTTTTTTTAAATAGACTTTATTTTTTTAACAGTTTTAGGTTCACAGCAAAATTGAGCCATAGTCTTGTCTTATACTCATCAGACATCATGGTAGTATTTATTAAAAGGAATCTGTCTCTACTATCAATTGCAGTGTATACACAATATGTAGTTTGCAATCTCATATTTGCTTTTTTTAATTGTCTTTTTTCACAGTATTATCATTTGGACTGAATATAACATGTATAATTTCATTATGAAAGAATTCACTAAGTAACCAAAGTGAAACATGAAATAGCAACGGGTTTTACTGGCACACTAATAAAGAAGAGGCATTTTTTGAAATCTTTTTCATGTCCTGGGAATAGGAGTGTGAATGTGTGTCTTGTGATTTATTATTCTGTTTTTGCTGCTTTGGGATTGAAGGCTTTTATTTATGTATTTCATATTTTGGCAGCTTCAAACAGGACAAGAATTTTTAGGTCTGTTTTGAAAAAGCTGTGACATGAGTGTTGGACACATACACATGCCAAAGATGTGTGTAAATTATTGGAGCTTCAAGAAATGTTAGTTTTTTAGAGAGTATATATATATACGTCTCTTTATTTTTATTTAAAGTAACTCCCATACTAATTAATGCATCAGTTCCTATTGAACATGAGTTAATTATAAATTCAAAAGTATGTGTATAATATAGTTAACATGCACTTATGGGGGAAAGCATAGAAACCCTACAATATCAAATTTGTGATTGTAAAATAAAAATTTACCATGCCTCATTTTTCTCCGGTGATAAAATTGACTGAACTTTCAACTGGCACTTTTTACTCTTGGGAGGAAGAGGTAGGGGTTATCTTAGTTTGAGCTACTGTAAAAGAATCCAGTACCACAAAGCTTGCATTTTCAATTTCAATAAAATTATTTCTTTTATATCAGCATTATGAAAACTTTATATTTTGGTATATCTTGCACTTTCAGAAAGTTCTCTTAATAGCTAATGTAATTGAACTGCATGTTGATATTTAAATTAAAAAATTCTTACAGTCTCTATATTTTAATATATGTGTCATCTAGGGCCTAGATGATATTAGTTAATTGCATGGCTTTGGGATGCATTAGTGATATTTTCAAAATATATTTTTTAGGTTTTTTTGGGGGGTGTCTGTTATATTTTTAAAACTTTATGGAAAACTTTAAACATTTACAAAGTAGAGAGAATCATATAATGAACCCTTATATATTCATCTTATGTCCTTACTAGTTTAATATCATGTCCAATTTTATCTACATACTCCCCCCATTTCTTTTCTCTCCACTTCCCCAGTGATTGGGAAGGAAATCCAAGACATGACATAATTTCGTTGATAAATATTTCAATGTGTAACTCTAAAAGAGAGTGCAAGTTATTTGTATTCCTTGTGAGTACTAGCTAACTTTGTTGTAGAGAGGAAGTCACAAGTGCTTTGAAACAGGCCTGTCATTGCATTTTATTGTAGTTAATTTGCATTTAGAAAGATCAAGAATTTGTATTACTTGGTATTTTATTATTACAGTAAATCTCAAGATTTGAAATGTTGATTCTGTAAATGCCATCTATGAAAACGTTATGAATTATCATCATGTATATGTATGAAGTTATGTGACAGACCTCATTGCAGAGCTAACCTACAGTTTGCTTTGTCATTTGTTTATGCCCCCCTCCAGTTTGTTTGTTTATTTAAGTGCTGAGAAACAGGCAGCATTTAACTGCCTGTGATATTTCAGGTGATAGTCTTTAAACCTCTGTGAGTGTCATAAAAAAGAGAAAGGTGAGGGAAAAGGGAGAGAGGGAGGGAGATAAGAAAAAGGAAGGAAGGCAGGAAGGAAAGGGATGTGGGACTGAGAAAAGAGAAAGGACAGAACAGGGTAAATGTCACAGCCAATGTGCCAAATTGTGGAGATAAACTTCATCCTTCCCTCACTAAGCCAACCTCCTCTCTTGGTCTTGACTTTTTTTTTCTTTTTGAGACAGAGTCTTGCTCTGTCGCCCGGGCTAAGTGCAGTGGTGTCATCATAGCTCACTGCAGCCTCAAACTCCTGGGCCCAAGTGATCCTCCTGCCTCAACCTCCCAAGTAGCTGGGACTACAGGTGTGCAACACTACATCTGGCTAATTTTTCTATGTTTTGTAAAAATGAGATCTTGCTATGTTGTCCAGGCTGGTCTCAAACTCCTGGCCTCAACTGATCCTCCCGCAGTGCTGGGATTACAGGCATGACCCACTCATCTTGACTTTTTTCTCTCTCCCTTTTCTTGATCCATCTCCCCTCCCTTTGATTTCTCTTTTCTTCCTCTCTCAGCATTTACTAAACTTTACCTGTCGCATTTAGCGTCAGAAAGATTGCTGATTCCTTCCTTATAGGGTGTTTTTATTATGTAGGGGTTGTGAGGTAAAACATAAAATATTTTAGGACTAATTTATTGTGCTTTATTTGCTTTTATACGGATTTTTAAGAATGTTTATTTAAACTACTTCAAATAGTTGTATACATTACTATGGGCTAGGTTGAACCTTTCTATACTCTGTGGATGAATTATACAAATGTATGAAGACACTGATTTAATATAGATCTTTGGGTTTACTTTAGATGCTCTTACTGGAAAATTGTGTAATAGTTTTTCCTTTTTCTCTGTTCTTTTTTGCTGTCCATTTACTGGATGAAATTGATTCTGTTCGAATTTGACTCTGCAGTTCACAAGATTCCTTTGCAGTTCACCTTTGGAGGTAAGAATTTACTCACCGTAGTACCAGTATTGCTAATTGAACACCACTATTGGTATCTTTCATTAGACATTTATTTGATAATTTAGGAGTGATCATTTTGGTGTGACACATATATTCCTCAGTAACAGTAATGGGGTAAATGTAGCCCTTTTTTGAATAAAGTTCCTGGAAGTTACAACTATTCCCCTTCATAACAGGTCATTGCCTCTTTTTATAAGTACATTTTCTTCTTCACTATGTAGAGAGAAATCAGTCCTTCATTTTAAAGAGCCTCATTGTATCTATTACTCCCATAACATTTTGTTTAACATCAGCCTTATTCTCCATAAATTGCCCTGGTATTAAAAGAGACCTAGAGAAATCACAGGTAAAGGCTGTCATCAAGGAAGTTTTGTTGGTTTGGAAGACCATTTTAAAATCCATGAATTGGTAAGAGAAGAGCAAAAAGGACTTAGTTTTATTGAGCTTCTGTTATAATACAGGCACTATTCTGGGTTCCTTTTTTCATTTAATCCTCATCATGATTCTCAGTAGAACTGAGAATATAGTTTTAAAATTGTGAGATAAAGAAAAATTTTTAGTTGTTTACAGAACCAGATATCACTGTGAGCTGCTGTTGCAGAAAAAGTTACAGATGATTGGTGAAACTTGGAAAAAGACCTAGAGAAGGGGAGGAGGTGACAAGACTTGGAACCAAACCTGGGTTTAAGAGCATGTGTCCACTTACTAGCCACATGACACTGGCAAATCACAACTTTCCTGAGCCCCAGTTTTCTCTTATCTTTGAAACACAAATAATAATTTGTACCTGTCAAGTGAGGCAGTGGAAATGGGAGCAGTTACAAACTACTATTCAGGTCAGTGATGGTTTGTATTCTCCTGTTAAGCTACACTTCAGCCCCACACGATGAGACTCTGTTCCTTCCCTTTGTGTCTGTTATTTCACTTTATGCTCCCTTTCCCCATTTCCGACTTGCTCAAATCATATTCCTCTACAGGGTTGATACTGTGTCCCCTGTGAGACCATCTCTGACCTCTTCCCATGGAGGCAATTGTTTCCTTTTCTATGTCTGTAACATTGCGTTCATTTGATTATTGAAGCTATTAATATTACGTTGATGATGAGGTATGGCCCACCCTGGCACGTTGGATGTACATGGTGGCCAGTTTGAGTGATCACCAGGAACATGGGCAAGACCAGGAGGCTAGTCCCATCTAGGTTTGGTATCCAGGATCAGTGGGGAAGCAAAGTGCCATAGTGGAAAGATTCTGGGCTTTGAAATGAGAGGGACTTGGGTAGCCTATAGGCAAGTCATTTAATCCTTCTGAGCTGCCATTTTCTAATCTAAAAATGGAGATAATAATACTTACAGGTCATTAAAATTAAGTGAGATGATTTGTGGCAAACACTGAGCACCATGCCTGCCACATAGAATCTTAGATAAGAGATAGTTATAAAGCCAAAACCAAACCATAGTAGACTTGAAGCTGATATAAATTTTATAATCTGCTCTTTAGTTGAGGAAGCATGTTCTAACCACAGAAGCAATGGAAAGTATCACAAAGGAAAAGATGAAGAAATTAATTTGATTATGTAAAGATCCATATTTTTGTACATGAAAACAAATATAGTTAAAAGGCAATTTGGGCAGGTATGATAAAAGGGTTATTATACTTAACCTTTTAGAATCAAAAAGCTAATTTCTTTCACATAAAATTTTCTTGCATTTTATCAGGTAGTTGATGAGATGAAATACAAATGGTAACAAATGTGTTTTAAATGTTTAACCCTATTAGTAATCAAAGAAATGCACTTAAAATAACATACAGTTTTTTACCTGTCAGGATATCTTTTTTTCTTTTTAAGTGAATGCTTGAGAAGATGTCATGAGGAGGGATGTTTATAAACTTCATCCTTTATAGAAAGCAGTTTGGTTATATACATTAAAGGCTTTATATACATTCATACCTCGTGGTCACATAATTCTAAGAATAACTGCTAGAGAGGCAATAAAGATGAAGATAAAATTTGCATTCAAATGTTTATTACAACTTTATTTATAATGGTAAAAAGCATTGTAAACAACCTAAATGTCCAGCAGTAGGAAAAGGTAAAATAAATTATGACACAGCCAAATGATAGAACACCCTATAGACATTAAAATGGAGATTATGAATATACGTTCTTGTGTAAATGTTGATGAATAGTAAGTATAAAATGCTTTTGATATATTAGGAAATAAAAGTAGGATGCAAAATTATACATATAGGTCTCAACTTAAAAACCATTTTAGCACACAGAAATTATGAAGGAGACACACAAAATGTTAACAACAACTACAAAATGTTAAATTGTTTTTTTGTTTTTTTGAGACAGAGTCTCGCTTTGTTGCCCGGGCTAGAGTGAGTGCCGTGGCATCAGCCTAGCTCACAGCAACCTCAAACTCCTGGGCTTAAGCAATCCTACTGCCTCAGCCTCCTGGGTAGCTGGGACTACAGGCATGCACCACCATGCCCGGCTAATTTTTTTTCTCTATATGTTTTAGTTGGCCAGATAATTTCTTTCTATTTTTAGTAGAGATGGGGTCTCACTCTTGCTCAGGCTGGTCTTAAACTCCTGACCTTGAGCCATCCACCCGCCTTGGCCTCCCAGAGTGCTAGGATTACAGGCGTGAGCCACCGTGCCCAGCCTGTTAAATTGTTTTATCCTCTAATCTTCCAATAAAGGGCCCACAATGGATTGAGGTATATTGGTCACTTTTTGGCAATGGTTCTTGTAATCAGTGTTTGACAGATGTATATCAGGAAAGTCTCTTTGATTTGATGTAGAAACAGGGTCTACCCTTGAAAAAGGTAGGAACTTAGAAGAAGAGATAATGTTGATAATGTTTAAGGCTGGACCCTTATTTCAGCAAGAATTTAGGGAAGTGACCAGGAATAAGGGTTTTTAGCAGCGGGTAATTAGTCTGGATTGGCTTCCCTGCACAGGGATTGAATAAGGAGGTTGGAGCTTCATGTCCACTTCACTGGGACAAGCAACAATTTGAAGATATTACTAACCAATGGCAAAAATGCTTCTAAATAGACTTTATCAATAGATTTCTCAAACATAAGCCCGATGAGAGAGGACTCTGTTTTTGTTTCCTTGTGTTTCCATTCTTAGTATAATAAATAGTACATGGTAGGCACTGACTCAATAAATAATTGTTGAGTGAATGAATGATCAAATGAATGAGGCTGGAAGTAGCAGTATTATATCCATAATTTGACAGGATTCAGCTGAAAGCAGACAAGGTCTAATATTTATATTTTAATATGGTTAACAGTCTGTCTTCCCAGCTAGATTATAGCTACTTAAGATTGGGAGCTTTGTCATTTTCATCTTTGGATGCTCTCAGTGATAAATAGGGCTTGGAGTGTACCAACTACACCTGAGTGTACCAAACAAATACTTTTTTTTTTTTTTTTTGTGACAGAGTCTTGCTCTGTTGCATGGGTTAGAGTGCCATGGCATCAGCCTATCTCACAGCAACCTCAAACTCCTGGGCTCAAGCAATCCTCCTGCCTCAGCCTCCAAGTAGCTGGGACTACAGGCTAATGCACCACCACGCCCAGCTAATCTTTTATAATTTTAGTAGAGACAGGGTTTCTCTCTTGCTCGGGCTGGTCTCAACTACTGACTTCAAGCAATCTTCCCGCCTTGGCCTCCCAGAGTGCTAGGATTACAGGTGTGAGCCACTGCACCCAGCCACAAATACATATTTTTAAATTATGTCTTACTACTTTGGTTAGATATTGGGAATATGTGTGTGGAAGCTTTTTTTCTTTGTAAAAAGTAGAAAGGAAAGTATCATGTTCAAAGTTTTGTGATAGTTTCTGTCCTTTTCTGCTTTGTCTGCTTAATGATCTGGAATTTTACCTGGGCTAAATGGATCTTTTTTATTATTGGGCTTATGGACATGAGGGAGGAAGAGAAATAAAAATTAAAGATGACCAATGTGCTTCTCTTTTCTTGATGGGAGATACTTTGAGGTCTTTCTGTTGATATTTTTCTAGTTTGGAATTCCACAGGGGCCATTTTGCTAGTGGCATCGACCCGCAAATCTCCTCCAGCAGTGCTGAGCTCAGGATGCTGTCCTTTGTCACTATGTGTGGTGACACCTGAGAGCCAATGCAAAGCCAAGGCGGAAGAGTATTGGGAGTCTCTAAGTGTTTGATTTTGCCATTAAGCTTCTAATTTAGCTGGAGAGCGAAAATTACAAATATGGTAAATCCCAGTACCTTTTAAAATTTTGAATAAAAGTAATTCTGTTAGAGACAATAAAATACATGAGACTTGGAATTGAAAATAAAGTAGGCTTTAAACTTCACTTTCTCCACAAAAACTACTATGAATAAACCATGTCCCTTTGTTATAAGTCCTAAACAGTTAACTGCCACATGAATCTAATGAAATTGTCAGGTTATAGTAATTACATCAGTAATTTGAGATGTTGTCATTTGAATGGACCATGTGTGCAGAGTCAGTTACTTCCCTCTGTGGGGCTGACCCTTTTACATTCCTGTAAGCTGAAGACTAATAGAGCTCATTAAGCTTTATGGGAAAAGAGCTTTTATCACCTCGTCAAGTCAGGCAACATATTTCCATTATATTCCTAATTTCATGTGGCTCTGTAGCTGCTGATGTGCACTCCCCTGCTAGGTTTACATCAGTCCTCTGCCTTACAGACATTTTTATTGACATTTCTTAGTCTGAATTACATTTGTGTGGCACCACTTACAGATGTCTTCAATTAAATGTAGGTAAATAAAAGGGATTATATATCAGAGGCCAAAAGATTCTTGAAATTCTCTTCTGAGTCAAACTTTGCCAGCCAGTCCAGTAGGGTGCAGTCTCATCATCATTTTTGGAGATAGAGAGCTAAGCTGCAGGAGAGGCATTTATAACAAATATTAAACCATGTGTGAATATGGGTCACTTAGGTTTCTCTTCAAGTATGTCGTATTGCTTCATTTCAGGTCAGTTAAAGTCTTTTGTATTAATAGTTACAGTAATAACTTATTGAGAACTTAGCACCTGTGGTGTACACGTTCTGTGCTTAGTACTTTTCTTATTTTAGTTCTTACAGAATGTCTATGAGGTAGATAGTCCCGATTTTATTATGAAGAAAATTGAACCCAGAGAGGTAGATTAGGTGCTCAGTATCACAGCTAGTACTATGTGACAACAGGCACAAGACAGAAAGGAGGAAATGGAATGATACTGCAATAAGATTCTAACATTACATGAAGTGATATATTATTTGGAAGAAGACAATAATAAGTTAGAGAAGTATTTAGTAAAACCCAAAGCAAGATTTCTCAACCATGACACCATCTGCATCTTGGGCTAATTCTTTGTCTTTGTTTGTGAGGAGCTGTTCTGCACATTGTGGGAAGCTTAGCAGCATCTCCAGCCTCTGCCTACTACATCCTAGTAGGATCTCCTCCCCCACCCCTGTCCACTGAGTTGGAACAAAATGTCTTCAGACTTTGCAAATGTCCCTAGGGGGCAAAATGGCTCCCTGTTGAAAACCACTGCCCAGGGGAGCAGCCTCAAAAAAAAAAAGTACAAAGATATAGTTATTAAGCCGATCATGAAAATAAAATGTAATGATAAAATGTGTTTAGTCTAACAAAAGACAAGAAAAAGAAGGAAAAATGAACAAAAAACAAGTGGGACAAATAGGAAACAAATGGCAAGATGGTCCACTTAAATTCAGCTGTATTGATTGTTACATTAAATATAAACGGTCTAAATCAAAACTCTGCTGCCAGATAATGTTCTATTTCTGCACTGCCCATACAGTAGCCAGTGGTCATACTTAGCTACTGAGCTCTTTAAGAACTGAATTTTAAATGTTTTAAATTTAGTTAAAGTAGCCACATGTGGCCAGTGGCTGTACTATTGGACAGTGCAGTCTAAACATTCCAATTACAAGTTAGAGATTGTCAGCAAGATAAAAGAAAAAAGCAATATCCACCTTAAATATGAAGACATGGATTTAAGTTAGAAGTAAAAGGCTAGAGTAAGACATTACCAGGCAAATACTAATTATAAGAAAATTGGAGTAACTGTCTTCATATCAGACAAAGTAGACTGCAGGACAAACAACTGAAGAAGGACTTTTCATAATGATTAAAAAGTCAATTCATTGTATGAATGTGCACTAATTCAAAATGTGATCCACTTAATAACGGAGCCTCACAATACATAAGCCTCAGAATATATTAGCTTTTATTTAAACTAAGAACCAAAGGTAGAAATAGTCAAATTCACAGTTATACTTGGAGACTTTAGGACAATTTCCTCAGTGATATATAGAACATTTAGGCAGGAAATTATTAATAGAACTAACATAGAAGGTTTGAACAGTACAACCACACAGTTTTACTTAACTGATGTCTATCAAACACTGTATCTAACAACTACCCAATGTATATTTTTTCAAGTATGCAAGGAATATTCAGCCAGACAGATCATATGCTGGACCATGATACAAATCCCAGTACATGAAAAAGGATTTAAATAATCTGTGATGAAAGTGGAGTTAAATTAGCATCAGTAACAAAAAGAACTCTTATAGCTCAATAAGAAGACTAACAGTCTAGTTTAAAAATGGGCAAAACACGTGACTATACCTTCATCCAAAGAAGACATACAAATGGGTAATAAGCACATGAAAAGGTCCTCGGCGTCATTATTCATTATGGAAATGTAAATTAAAACCACAATGAGGTACCACAATAAACCCACTGGAATGGCTATAATCAAAAGATAAGATGTGGAGAAATTGGAACCCTCATACATTGCTGGTGGGAATGCAAAATGGTATAGCTACAAGTTGAGTATCCCTTGTCTAAAATGCTGAGGACCGGGAGTATTTTAGATTTCAGATTTTTTTTGGATTTTGGAATATTTGCTTTATACTTACAGGTTGAGCATCCCTAATCTGAAAATCTAAAATGCTCCCGTGAGCATGTCCTTTGAGCATCATGTTGGCACTCAAAAAGTTTCAGATTTTGGAGTGTTTTGAATTTTGGATATTTGGATTTGAGATACTCAACCTGTAGCAACGTTATTCATAATAGCCAAAAGCTGGAACTAATTCAAGGGTTCATGAGCTGGTGAATGGGTAAACTAAATGTGGTAGATCCATGCAATGGAATACTGTTCAGCAATAAAAAGGAATTAACTACTGATACATGCCACAGCATGGGTGAACCTTAAAGATGTCATGCTAGGTGACATAAGACAGACACATTGTGTATTTCCATTTTATGAAGTAGAGTCAGAAAGCAGATCATCAGTTGCCTGGGATTAGGATTAGGAGTAGAGGACTGACTGCAGATGGAATAGAGGGAATTTGAGGGGATGACAGAAATGTTTTAAAATTGGATTGTGGTGATAGTTTCACAATTCTATAATTGTTAAAAATCATAGAATTCTATATTTAAAATAGGTGAATTTTATGATATGTAAAGTATACCTCAAAGCTATAGAAAATGTACCACTTCTTCATCTTTTAATTTCTCAAAATATTGTAGAAAAGATCTCACTCAATTTGGCATCCTGCTTGTATATTCTATACTGCATCCCTAGTTGTGGTGTAGGTGTTATGTATTGTTTTAGTATTCACTAAGATAATATTTTATATTGAAATAGATGTGTTTTAATTAGTTTTAATATTAACTATTCCATGAATACTCTTAAATACTGTGAGCCATAAATATTTTTGGTAGCTTTCTAAGCTTTTTTTGGAGTGGGGAACTACTTGGCTTCTCACCTGAAGCTCTGTGAATGACTGGAAGAGAATGTGTATAATTTGTGTGTGTGTGTTTGTATTTGCATTGATTGCCAGCTGCAGGTAGCAAGGGTGGGGATATCCTAGTTATTGGCTTTCTGGCCAGTGATAGTGTGCATTTTGCTTTTAGGAAAAAAAGAACCTAACCATCTCTTGATTCTATCGGCTTATGAAGTATCATTTCTTGAGATGGTTCTAGATATCATGGTATCTCCAGTGGCCTGAATTTGGAAGAAGAAATGACTGTTAGCCAAAACTGGGTCTTGTAGAAATGAAGGCAGCTTGCGGAGGCAGCAGTGGAGGGATGAGGTGGGCAGAAAGTTGAGTTGTTAAGCTGGGGAAAGCAGTTCAAACGATTTTGCCAAATAAGGAGAGCACTGAGAATTAGATATCCAGACAGCTGGCCTGAATTGGAATTAGCTAGGAAGAGGGCAGAGCTGGTGAGCTGGGGGAAGCTTTACCTGCTCTCTAGTCTAACGCTTGGCAGGCCCAGCTGTGGTTAAAGAACCAGGGCAGAAAGAGGTAACTACAGGGAGGGCTAGATATCCTCAGAGAATGTTTGGCAGTCTGCTATTGTTACTGAGTATTCAGAAGTGGAAAGCTAGGCTGTGGCTTAATTCACTGGGAAAAAGCGGAAAACACAAGTAAGTTGTTTTTCTAGTCAGGTGGGCTGGGAAACATGTAGTTTTCAGGCTGAGTCCCATACTCTGGAATCTGAGGTTGAGAAGGCAAGGTAGCTGTTGGCCAGAGGCACTGGTTAGAATTCTGGAGCCAAATTATTGGGATTGTCATTTGATTGTTGTCTCTTTTTCACTTGAGTCTGAGGGCTGTTGGGCAGTTCTGGCTCGGGCGGGGCTGCTGGCTAGGCCAATGGCAGAGAAATCAGTGGAACTGAGGACATTGTTTCCTTTCCTGTAAGTTACTTTGGTAAGTCGCTTGAGCATCTTTTGTGTGCTAGCCAGAGTATTATTCCCCAGGCTTGCAGAGGCACTCGGTAAATGTTGGTTAAATGAACTTACAGTGCTTCCTAGTAGATTTTGGATATTACTTGAATAGTTGAGCCAGTGCTCATTGAAACTGTGTATCTCATAGTGAAATGATATCAACTAGAAGTCTTTTCCTGGAAAGCAGTCCCCTATGATAAATATACCAAAATTAATTCTGAGAGTAAAAGAGAGCACATTCAGAATAGAAAACCACACGTTAAATAGGAAAATGCCGTAAATTTCCTTGTTGAAGATTTTTCTCATTGGGTCTTGGATTAGTGTAGGCATCTTAAAATCCAAGTCCATTCAAGAGATCTTTTTGCTGGGTCAGTCTTCGTTTAACAAATAATGGGTATTCATCATTACTCTGAGGACCTTTCAGCTATGCTTGAAATTAGGGTCATCTGCCTTGACAATTTTCATTGCCCATTAGATGTGCATGAATGCTTCAGAAAATGTTTGAATAGTAAATCCTGGGGTGGATTAGTTTCCATGGGGACATCGGTCTTGTTTGATGTTGGCAGTCATTGAGTTCTCAGTCTGGGTTATCACTGTGGGATGTATTTTCCCCCCCTATAAGAAATATTGCAAAAGCAGGACTCTCAAATTGAACTGACATTAAATAAGGGCTCATATAAGGATAGTACTCCGGATTCTAAGGTGTTTGTTATCATACTCAATAAATATTGCCTAATCTGTAGAACTGATGTAGACTAATCTGTGGGATTCTGTTACTTGTGAGCTGTTTTGGTAGTGCCTCACTAAAAGTCTTTTGGTTGGGGAATTAGAATTTAAAATAAAAGGAAATGTCAAAGTAAAGGAAATCACTTAAATAACATTAATATCTTGGTTTTTATCTATTTGTTCTGCAGTAAAAATGCAGAAATAAATTCCTTTCTTATTCCTGTCACACTTGTTAAAAACATTTACTGTAAATCCTTCAATTACATAAGCTTTGTAAAGTTCAATTACAATTTTTGACATTATAGTGCTTCTAGTTTTAAGTTGTAACTATTAGGGTAAACCTTTTTGCTTTCTTTGAAACGTTTAAATTCGTAAGGATTATGTCATTGAGATGTACATATCTTTGTCCTTTGGTTTAGTAAATTGTTGAAATCTCTTAACTCATTATGTTAATACATTGTGATTGTATTTTACTGTGGTGTACCACAGAAGTGGTGTCCAGTGAGAAAAACACTGAATTAAAAGTCAGGATTTTCAAGTTTTGGTCCTTCCTAGCGTTCCCCTATATTGGCTTTGTGACTTTGGGCAAGTCCCTTAATCACCCTGACCCTTACTTTTCTCACTTTTAGCGTAAGAGTATCCCAGATGAAGAGATCTCTCAGAACTAAGCAAAGTTTGCCAGTATTTTAACATATTTTATAGCTTTTTTTTTAGACTCAGGTGTTATAAACCAAGGCAAATAAAAATCATTTCCCCTGACCTGCAACTATATTGCCTCAAGTTTTGTCTTTCACTGTGCTTTTTTATGTTCTGTAATAAGCTGCCACTTTAGAATAATTTTACTCACTTTTTCCTTAAAAGGTCAGTCTCATCCCATTACCTAGCTTACACAAATGTATCTCTCTTATTTTTGTCCTTAGTATGGCCTCAACCATCCATATTAGTTACATCTCTTAATAAAATAATACATTTTCTTTCATAGAACTGGGAGGTAGATCACTGAGAATGACTTGTTTTATAAAAGCATCCTAGCAAAGTGTGTGAATGTCACAAATGTCGCAACTTTCTTATACATCCCTTTTATATTTTCTTAAGGTAGCAAAGATGAACATGTTTATTGACATACCCCAAAGATAAAGCCATTCTGTAGTGTATATAGATAAGGAAAAGTACATAAACTTTAAATTATGCTCATTGCTTTTTTGTTCATTCTTTGAAGCTCTCCAGGTATCCAAAGATTATTTGTTAAATTTGTTGATTTACCTTAATTTACATTTTAAAATTATGGTTAAGCCAACACAAAATGTAATAAATAAAAATGTCAGTTGTTCAGTGTCATTAATTATTAGTGAAATGCAAATGAAAACCATAATGAGATATTACTTCATACCCATTAGGTTGGCTATTATCAAAAAACTAGAAAGCAGCAACTGTTGGCTTGGATGTTGAGAAGTTGGAACTTTTGTGCATTGCTGGTGGGAATATAAAATAGTGCAGCTGCAGTGGAAAAAATTATAATGGTTCCTCAAAACATTAAAAATAGAATTAACAAGTGATCCAGCAATTCCGCTTGTGGATATATACATAGAAGAATTGAAAGTAGGGACTTGAACAGTGTACCAGTGTTCATAGCAGCATTGTTCACAGTGGCCAGAAGGTAGAAGCAAGCCAAGTGTCCCTCAGTGGGTGAGTGGATTAACAAAATAGTATATACATCTATGGAATAGTATTCAGCCCTAAAAAGGAGGGACATTTTCACACATGCTGGATGAACTTTGATGATGTTATGCTAAGCGAAATAAGCCAGTCACAAAAGGACAAATACTGTATGATCCACTCATATGAGATACCTAGAATAGTCAAATTCATGGAGACAGAAAGTGGAATGATGGTTTCCAGGGACTGTGGGAAGGGGAGAATGGAGAGTTAATTGTTTAATGAGTTTACAGTTTCCATATAGGATGATGAAAAAGTTCTGGAATTGGATTGTGCTGATAGTTGTACAATAATGTGAATGTACTTATACACTTAGAAATCGTTAAAATGGTAATTTTTTTTTTTTTTTTTTTGTGAGACTGAGACCCGCTCTGTTACCCAGGGTAGAGTGCAGTGGTGTCATCATAGCTCACTGCAACCTCAGACTCCTGGGTTCTAAGGATCCTCCTGCCTCAGCCTTCCGAGTAGCTGGGGCTACAGTCTGGCGCCACCATGACCAGCTAAGTTTTTTATTTTTTGTAGAGACAGGGTCTTGCTCTTGCTCTTGCTCTTGCTCTTGCTCAGGATGGTCTCAAATTCCTGAGCTCAAGCGATCCTCCTGCTTCGGCCTCCCAGAGTGCTAGGATTACAGGCATGAGCCACCATGTTTGTTCTAAAATAGTAAATTTTATATATATTTTACCATAATAAAAAATGTTTAAATGGTGTTTGTCAGAATTATAATTCAATTTAGTTGAATACAAATTTACATTTTTCAAAATCTTAAGCATTATGTAGGAATACTGTTAATGTTAACTGTTTTGTTTAGTAAACCAATGAGTAGTTTTGGAAGTTCAGTTGAACTATTCTCTTCATTAGAAACAAACCCATATACAGGCATACCTCACTTCCTTGTGCTTCACTTCATTGCGCTTCTCAAATATTGGTGTTTTGTTATTTTTTAAACAAATTGAAGGTTTGCATCAACCCTGAGTTGAGCAAGTCTGTCAGCATCATTTTTCCAACAGTGTGTATTCACTTTGTGTTTCTGTCACCATTTTTTTTAGCAATAAATTATATTTTAAGTAAGGCACGTACATTGTATTTTTAGACATAATGCCATTGCACACTTAATAGACTATAGTATAGTGTAAACTATAGCCACTGAAAAACCAAAAAATTTGTGTGACTTGTTTTATTCTGATATTTGCTTAATTGTGGTAGTCTGAAACTAAACCCATAATATGTGCAAGATATACCTGTATTATTTTTTAAATCCACTCAGGTATTATACTTAATACTAATCTGAGAAAAGACATAACTTTTTCTACCTTAAACCAAAATTTTTAAACCAGTTTGATTTATCCAAAGATTCACCTTAGTTATGTATACTGGGGTTCTTAAAAATATTTCTCAGCTAGTAATTTCTATAAGGAGTTTATTTTCTGTGAATTTGGAGAATATTTAGTTTATATACATGTTTACTTATCTCTATAAATCAGTTTTACAGAGCTGCTCTATTTAAAAGATATAATATAATTTATTAATATCTTCTGGAGGTTGA
This sequence comes from Varecia variegata, assembly GCA_028533085.1. NCBI lineage: Eukaryota > Metazoa > Chordata > Mammalia > Primates > Lemuridae > Varecia > Varecia variegata. Next base: position 54,650,937 of record CM052446.1, on the reverse strand, counting down.
AAAATATTTCACACACAATGAGAAGTAAAGGCTTTTCTGAATTATAGATGCACAGACACGTAGAGCGTTACTAGCTTCAGTTCTACCACTTTAGGTACAGCTCAAAGGTAAGTGCGAAAACTCATTAGTTCAGATCTCAAAGAGCTGTTCTTAACTGATTGACTTCACAAATATACTGACAGACAAAAAGACTAATAAAGCAGATTCTCTATCATCTGTCATTCAGCAGAGAATAGATCTTTACCATCCATCCAAAGAGACCATAAATCAAATCCACCTATTAAGTCCACCAATGGAGATAATTTAGTTTGTGAGTGAACCAGAATCACAAAGGCACAAACTTAGTAGAGGGGAAGAAAAAGACATAGAATAACAGAGTGAGCAGAGTTAGAGCTCTATTGTTGCGTGGGAATCTCTTTGGGAGCCAAGAAATGACAAGCAAGAAAAAAACATGTTAGAGTTAACAGACTGTGAGGTGCATTTCTCATTACTTACCTCAAGTGAGTCCACTTGAGCTTCTCCATGGATGACCTCCAAAGCTCTTAACTATAATTTTTAAGAAGGTAAAATCATGACCTTGATACAAATAAAAGCATGAACACATGTCAAATTTTATTTGACTCATTGATTAACACGAAACCAGTAAGACCTTACAACTGGTGCAAAGAGTGTTTGATTACATAGATATAGATATGCATACAATTTAATAAAATAAAAGATTGAGTTGAGATTACTAGTTTAGATAAAAACAACTGGTTATTGTCTTACAGGGTGGTAAACCGTAACCTTTGCAGTTATTTGTTCCCCTGGACAGAAATCTACAAGTTAACCTTTGCCCCTACCAAGTTGTAAAGTGACCCAGACAATAGATAATCAAGCCCAGAACCCCACTGAAAGAACACCCAGTGCTATAGTCAGAATGTTGGTGTTCCTCCAAAATTCATATGTGAGAACCTAATACCCACTGTGATATTATTAAGAGGTGGGATTAGTGCCCTTATCAAAGAGGTCGAAGGGAGCTGCTTTGCCCCTACCACGGTGTGAGGACACAGAAGTTACCATATGTGAGGAACAGACCCTCACCAGGCACTGAATCTGTTGACACCTTGATCTTGGACTTTAGAACCGTGAGCAGTAAATTTCTATTGTTTATAAATCACCCTAGTCTAAGGTATTTTGTTACAGCAACCCGAACAGATAAGACACCCAGTGATCTTTTTTATACCACCTCTTCTGTTTAACAGTTACAGGTTGAGTATCCCTTATCCAAAATGCTTGGGGCTAGAAGTGTTTTGGATTTTTTTTTCAGATTTTGGAATATTTGCAGTATACTTATTGAGATCTCAAATCCAAAAATTTGAAATCTGAAATGCTCCAGTGAGCATTTCTTTTGAATGTCATGTTGGTACTCAGAAGTTTCAGATTTTGGAGCGTTTCAGATTTTGGAACATTTCAGATTTCGGGTTTTTGGATTTGGGATGCTCAGCCTGTACTAGCAATTCTTCAGCCTTGTGTTTTTAAAACTCTTTTGATTATAACATTAATATATGCTTATTAAATATGGAAAATGGAGAAAAAGAAAAAATTCATAATCTCTCTACTGATAATATTAAATTTATTTTCCCTGTCTTTAGTGTCTGATTATCTTACAGAAAATTCAGAATTGGTTGATTTTTAAATGACTTATATAAAACTGTGTGATATCTTAACAATGAGTATTACTATTTCCATTTTCCAAATTTTGTTATTTCTTCATGTCTTAATTATACTCTCTTTATTTCAAATTTAGTTTTTGGTGTTTTAAGAAATCATGTCAATTTTGATGCCACAATAGCTTAGTACATCTTTGTGTTTCTATTTTTAAGATGTATCCAAACTTTGGTCAAGTGTCTCATGAAACTATTAACAAAAGGCAAAGCAATTGCAGGAGTAAGTTATTTTAAAACAATGCAGACTTTTTATCAGGTACCTAAAATGATTACCTTTGGGGACCTCCATAAACTGTTGTCTACTAAAAATTCAGGACATTAATTGTCCACTTGTAGATTTCTGTGTTGTACAGGTACACTTTGGGAGAGGTATTTTTGGCTGCCTTGTAAGGGAAGAGAATTCAGATTCTGCTTTCCTGAAGCCCCTGAAGACTTTCACTCCTCCTGTCTTTGTTCTCCGCATTAAATCCCCTCAAGTGCTGATGTCTGCCATATGACTTCCCCTTCATCTATTCCTTTGAGCCATAACAGTGTTTGAGTGTAACTGTGGTACATGGGGAAAGGTGAGGGAGGAGACAGGTGTGCCTTATCAGAGTAAATATGCACCCATTTTGGGAGCAGTTTGGCTGAAAGCCAGAATCGGCCTATTAGTATTGATGTCATATCTACATAGTGCCTTTGATTGTACTGCATAGCTCATTAATCACAGAGGCCAGGCCATGCCTTCCTTCCCCAACATATAAGATGGTTTTTCTTTTGTATAGCTAGAGGTGAGCTTTATTATTTTTTTCTTATCAGTTAAATCCTTGAAATTGAGGAACTTCTGAAAAATAGCTTTGCTAATTAATTCTTTCACATATCCAATACTCTGTGCAAATTGGAGGCTGGTAAATACAAACTATTAAATATTGCTGATCACATCACTGACTTATTTATGAGGAAATTAAAGATAGCTACTGTTAGTTTAAATAACTCTGCTATTAAATGAACCACAGATGTAATTTTGTAGACACAATCTTTTAGGATGTGCCATTCAGACCCCTTAAAACCAAAAGCAAAATCTGACCCAAATTTTCTCACAGTTTGCGAAGTGCTTTTATTTGTATGTTGTCTTTTGTTTTTTACAACTACATTTGAGGGTGAGTAGTAGTATGATTCCTATTTTTAAAAATGCAGACATTGAAACTTTTAAAAGAAGTTAAATTACTGTCTTGCTTAGGTCAAATAGGCAGAAAGTATACAGTAGAGTTAGGGCTCAAATCCAGATCTTTTGACTGTGAATCCTGGACTCAAGTCACTATAACCTGGTCCCTTTCTATTTTTAGCTTACAGTTTACAGACTTCTCTTCTACCTGTGTTTTAAAAATAGATTTATATCAGTGGTTCTCAAAGGTGTGGCCCGGCAACCCCTGGGCTTCTCGCAGGCCCTTTCACAGGTCGTCCTCAAGGTCAAACTTATATTCATAATACCAAGGCATTATTAGCCTTTTTGACTCTCATTCTCTCATGAGTGTACAGGGATGTTTTCTGGAGGATGCATGATGACAACAAATTACATGCAAAAGCAAATAGGAGAATCCAGCTGTTCTCTGTTAAGTTGGGCATTAAAAAGATTTGCAAAAATGTAAAACAATGCCATTTATCTCACTGAATTTTTTTTTTTTTTTTGGAAAAATTAAGTTTTTTTTTCCCAGAAGATATGTTAAATTATTGGGTCTATTATTATTCTCAAGTGAATTAATAAATACATATTTTTTAAATCTGTTTTAATATCTGCAGATGTAGTCCAGTAAACAGAAGCTCTTTGGAGTCCTCAGTATTTTTCTAAGTTTAGAGGGGTTTTGTGACCAAGAAGTTTGAAACCTGTTGACTGACAGGATGCCTGCCTTATTAAGGCAAGCACATCTTTTACTTTCCCTTTCCCAAAGAGTATGTATTTTTCTGCACAATATGTAATTGTATCACCTTGTGTGTTTGTGGCGTTGCAGAATATTAACAATTGAAAGGACTTAACTAAGAAAGAGGTTAAAGAAATGCAGTAATCCCATGTATTGAAGTAGAATTCTCAAGGCTGTAAATGGAGAATGAATGGTCAGTGACTTAGGGGGTGTCTCTATTAGTATGGCACTGAGTCTCCTGGAGAATTAAGATACGGGACTGTTGGAAGACATAGCTGTTTCTGACCTTATTGGGGTGAGGGTGCTAGAGGAGAGTACAGAGAATTGGAGGACATCTCTCTCTCCAGTGCACTAAACAACTTGTGTGGATGTGTTGTTTAGTGTTTAAGTTTATTCTTTTTGTTCCAAAAGTGAGTGCTCATTGACTTCATTCGGATATTTCAGATGCAGCGTGACAGTCATTCTATCTCCTATTCCTAATTTACCTCCCTGGAAGAAACCAAATTTTATGTTTGAAATCCTTATAAATTTTTTTAAATGCACAAATATACAAACACTTATTTTCTGGTTTTTGTTTTTTTGGTTGGTTAGCTTTTGTTTTGTTTTTGTTTATATTAATAAAAACAGGATCATTCTTCAACCTGTTTTTATCTGTTTATGTTTTTGAGCATCTTTCTGTGTTAGGACATATAAAGAAATGTTTATTTTAATTGCTGTGTGGACCACTGATTGTGGCTGTAAAGATTGGTTGAGGTAATTCAATTCATTATTTGTTAAGGGAGTTAGTTTCCACTTTTTTTTTTTTTTTACTGTAACTAATGATATTGCATGGACATTCTCACACATAAATCTTTGTATTGATTCTTCTGAAAGGACAAATTCCTAGTTGTGAGATTGAAGGGTCTCAAAGGATATGTTTTATTACTTTTTATATTTAACTTTAAAAAGATTGAAGTATAACCAGGCACATTTATTTTAAATTGATAAAGTTTGTGGATTTTGCCACCCCAAAACAGTATACCGGTTATACTTGCACCAACAATATGTAAGAAATGTATATGCTAATTACCCTGATTTGATCATTACATATTATATACATGTATTGAAATATCACACTATGCCAAATAAATATGTACAATTGTTAGATGTTGATTAAAGATAATAATAAAAGCAAAATAAAAAGAAAAGAATGGCTTGCCAGCATTGTGTATTGACAGTCTTTTTACTAATAGTTTTTGCCAATCTGAGAAATCAAAACAAGAAGTATATAGTAGTTTAATTTGATTTCATTGGAGAGATCTTGTCATAAGCTTATAAGCAGTTTGTATTTTTTTCTATGATATCCTTTTTATGTTTTCCTGTTGGGATATTTGTTTTATTAATTGGTAGGGATATATGTGTTATGTTAACCTTTTGTCATGTATGGTGCACACATGATTGTCATTTAATGTTGGGGTTTTTTTTGTTTGGGTTGGTTGAGTTTTTTCATTTTTAATTGTTGTCATTATAGAAAACTTTAAAGATCTTTTAATAGTTAAATCTATATTGGCTTTTCCAATAAGACATTTGTATTTTCTATCATGGTTTTTCTTTCATTCTGGGTTGAAAATTTAGAGAAAGCTTAGCTGAATGTAGAGAAAGACACAAGGTGATGAGGAGCAAAGTGGTTGCCCAGATTGCATTTCAGAAGGCAGGCCTTTGAAATCTGGTCTGCCCGTTAGTTAGACCAGTGCTGGACTGAGGATCTGTGTCCATGGCATCTCTCTGTAAGACTTGTCATCTGTCTGGGCCCTGCTCTGGACCCACACCTGTCCTCTTACAATTTTGGTTACCTTTAATTAATGCCATAGTGCTGATGAGGCACATGACAAAGAAGAGGAAAAGAAGCAACCTGTATTTCCTCAAGAAATAGTAGCTAAACAACACGTGAGATGGCTTCTTGACCTTACTCAGGTTTCGCATCCTGTGGACTTGGCTTGCCTCTTTATCATAGGGACCAGTGTGGATCAGACTCAGAAGTGCACATGAATTGTCTGGAAATTTGGTTAAAATGCAGGTTCCTGACTCATTAGGTCTCGGGTGGGGTCTGAGATCTGAGATTCTCAATTTTTAACAAACTTCCAGATGATGCACATGTTGCTGGTTCATGGAGCAAATGGACATAAATGCCTGTAGCACAGCAGTCTAGATTCCCCTAGAAGGAGGGAAAATGTGATCCAGTCTGCCTGTGGTCAGTCTGCCTGTGGCCTCTACACTTCTTAACCTTTGTTGTTGTGACCGTTGGTCTGACTTATGACCCCACCCAACTTTGTATTCTGAATCTATTTTGGGAAATTCCTCTCTCCAGGATCTAACTACAACTTAAATTTTGCTTGGTGAAGTTTGCCAAAATTCAAACTTGTGATTAACCTCTTCCTGTCTTTTCCTTTTTTCCCCAAACTTTTTCTTTGTCATGGGCTCACTTAGATCTATTTCTGGTTTGGGGTAAGTATTTTAAGCCCTGATATATTCTTTTTAAAATTGGTTTAATTTTAAATTTAGAAGTTGAAACTGGTATGTATATTGCACATAATATCTGACATTTATAATCATAGATATTAATGTTCCAGGTTGTGATAAGAGTGCTAACATTCCTCCCTAGGATATTACTGAATAGTTCTTGAAGAATGCTTATTAATACTAATTAATAATTTAAATTAGTATTTCTGAATAGATTTTCTAAATGAGACATCATAATAAACATGTATCAATGGACATAGCTAAAAACGAAACTTTATATTTTGAAAGATTTATATTTTAAAGAACAGATATTTTTGAACACATATAGAATAATATAGTGAACTACTATAAGCTATCTCCTAGCAACAATTATCAACATTTTGCTCATCTTATTTCATGAAAGATTAATTTTTTTTTTTTTTTGAGACAGAGTCTCACTCTGTTGCCCGGGCTAGAGTGCCGTGGCGTCAGCCTAGCTCACAGCAACCTCAAACTCCTGGGCTCAAGCGATCCTTCTGCCTCAGCCTCCCGAGTAGCTGGGACTACAGGCATGCGCCACCATGCCCTGCTATTTTTTCTGTAAATATTTTTAGCTGTCCATATAGTTTCTTTCTATTTTTAGTAGAGACGGGGTCTTGCTCTTGCTCAGGCTGGTGATTTTTTAATTAATAGACTATTTATTTAGAATAGTTTTATGTTCCTCTATTATTATATCTTAGTGTGGTACATTTGTTACAAATGAACCCATATTGACATATTATTACTAATTGAAATCCATAGTTTACATTAGGGTCCACTCTTTGTCTAATGACATGTGTCCAACATTACTGAATCATACAGAATAGTTTCCCTGCCCTAAAAATCCCTCGTGTCCACCTGTTTGTCTCTCTCTCCCTCCTCTTGAGCCCCTGGCAACCACTGGTCTTTTTACTGTCTCCATGTTTTGCCTCTTCTAGAATGTAATATAATCGGAATTATATAGTATATATCCTTTCCAGACTAACTTCTTTCACTTAGCAATGTGCTTTTAATAAATGTTCCTCCATGTCTTTTTTGTGACTTGATAGCTCATTTGTTACCACTAAATAATATTCCATTGTATGGATGTACCAGTTTGTTTATCCATTCACCTACTGAAGGATATCTTGGTTGCTTCCAAGTTTTGTCAGTTATGAATAAAGCTGCTGTAAACATTTGTGTGCAGGTTTTTGTGTGGCCATAAGTTTTCACTCATTTGGGAACTACTAGAAAGATTGTTTTGATATACTTAAATGTTTTCATATTAGAATGGGGAGTATAGTTTGACACATGTGTGTTAGCTGATAGTTAATTTTATAAATTTGCAATAGAAATAATTTCTAGTTGCTGCTCATGAACATATCTGTAATCAACAGGTGTCCAAATAATAGCACATTAAAGCATATGGCATGATAAAGTTCAGTGAGTGGGTTTCAAGGATATTATTGAATGATTGGGAAATTATACCAAGAGTTCTGCTGATTTCACAAATTTAACTATTACTCTTTCCATTTTTATCTTCTTTACTCTGTCCCTCTAACTTTTCCATTCTATGTTTTCCGGTATTAAATAATTTGAATTAAGGCATTGATGTTGGGAGTTTTATGTCAGGTGGAAGGATAGAACTGATTCAGCAGATGTGTATGTGTTTATAGACAAGCATCAAACATGTTTGTCATATCAGTTTAGTTTATGGTATTGGAAAGTAGGCACTGAATTTTTTCTGAATTTCTTAGAGATGAGTGATCTGGGCTCTGGCTGCTCCAGCTTCCAGGAGGGTAGAGGTATCTTAGATTCACCTCTAGCCCATTCTCCACAGCCGCCATGTACCTGTTGAAAAAGTTTGTATTGATTGAGTTACTACCCAAATTGAGAACAGTAGATCATTATTAACCAACAGTGCTGAGATGACCAGATATACTTTTAGGAAAATAGCTGCTTACCTGCTTTACTTGGATCATCTTCCATTTTTGAAATCTGGTTTTTGGTTGGTGAGAACCCTACAAGGGATAAAAGGGAATAATTCATATATTTTAATGATCAGAAAACATATTAAAAAGAAAAAGTACAGCAGAGCGAGTTCTAAGAAAATTTTAAAAATGCATTGAAATACTTATTTTGATGTTGTTGTATTTACTGACTTGGATATACTAGAGGTTTTTGAAAAGTGAGTTTACTTAAATGTATTTGATTCACAGATTTTCTTATAATAGTTTAAAGACAGCATTGATCTAGGAGCTAGGAGGCCAGTGTATGAGTCGGTTTATAACTCCCTGGTTTTATGATCATTGTACTGCTTAATTGACTCTTGGATTTCAGGTTCTCTTCTCTGTGAAGTGATGGGCATCAGAGTAGATAGGTATATAGCTTATTTCATCCTACGTAATTATGAGGCAGCCCAAATCTATGTAAAGTGTTTTGCAGATGGGGAAGACCCTAGCTTCCACATGAATTGTGCCTATGGTAGGACAAATTGGTTATGACTGGACTCACAGGAGAACAAACCTGGGAAGTAAATGAACCAGGTTACCAAATGGTAGGAGGTCCAAGGATAAGAAATATGATGAAAATCAGAAACTGAGAAGGCAGTTGCAGCCTTCAGAAAAATATTTCAGGCTGGTACAAGTAAGCCTGATTTATATTTGTGGATAATAGAATGTATTGGTTATTTGTTTATTGAGAATATGTTTAGTGAATTCATACCTATGCTCTTGATAAATACATTTTTTTAGTGAATGAATGAACACATTAGATTTAATGAGTCCTAGAATGGTGCCCTAAACTGAAGTCATGGAACGATTTAGATTCATTTCAAAGTCATCTAATTAGATTTGGCTTTGGAGGTTTGCTGACATTTGACAGGCTCCCTACCTTGCATATCAAGAACTGACAGTTTTTCTCTGTCTCCATGTCACTCCAGTGGCTGCTTTCCTTCACGGGTATTTTTAAAGACAGGGAGCTTCATTCCTATAAGCCTCAGGGCTTACATTTAAAAGATGGTTTTCATAAAATTCAGTTATATATAGGAACTTGTTTATTTCCTGTTACACAGTGGGAGCATTCTAGTTTCTGAGACAGGTAATTAGGCTTCAAGTCCATTAGCTCTGCAGAGTATTGATGTAGATTTGGGTGTTGTGGTTAAACAGTTTAATATTATTTCCTGTTTCTTTTTGGTTAGTGCTTCTGTTTGTTCACCTGTTCTATTCTTCATATTGTATCCATGTCTAGGAAAATAGTAATGACTTTTGTTAAGAGCAGTGCTGTATGACAGTGATTACTAAAACTGGTTTTTGACATAATTTGTTATTATAGTTGGTAGAAGCTCTTAAAAGTGTAAAGATGTATATTTATTGCCCACATGACATTTTAACAATAGTAATGGAAGTTTTAGAAATCACTGATACTGCCAGCACCTTAGTAAATCCTCTCCTACTTGTGGTGGTGACTGTTAACCTTGATCACCTGTACAGTTGCTCCTCTTTCCATACCATACTCTTTGGAATGGACTTAAGTATTAGGGAGTTACGCTCCCTCCTGTAGGGCAGAGTATCTACATAAACTATTTGGAATTATTCTGCATAGGAGATTTGTATCCCCCCCATTTATTAATTTGTTCAATCATATATTAATATATCAGTATGGACTAATGGATATTTATTTTGTACTTGGGGTTATAAATCCAATACTGTTTTATTTTGTTGTTCAAATTGTTCCAGCTTTGGACACTGGGAACTCTTTTAGTTGACTCCTATGTCACTTTGATATATCCCCGTCAATGTGGGTGTTTTTTTGCCTTTTTTTTTTTTTTTTGAGTACTACTTTTACTTTCTGAGCACTTCAAGATGCTCCAAGCTTATCTTGTCTATTTCCTGCCCCAGTCCTGGAATCAGCCATTTCTCCTAGGAACCCTGGTTTCTTTCATTGCAGGATGGTATTAGACACCAAGATCTGGGCACTAGGTATGCTCATTGCTACTGGGGTGTTGTTTCTTTTAGACCCTCTCAGCTGACAGAACAAAGAGATGTGTGTGTATGCTAACCAATGTACATGTGCACATAGCTATAATATGTACATATCTGTAAATATTTCTATGTGTAATCATCTGTATCTGTGTTACGCTAAACATGAGTTCTTACTAACATCTCCAACTCTAATCCATTACCACATGAATCATTCTAGGCTTCTTCCCTTACTGATCTATGAATTCCCACTCTAGCAGTGAGAAACCTGACTCCTGTTAATTGCCATCCATTTACTTAATTGTTCAATTCCAGTATACATGTATGGCGGTATCAGAATTGTTAATCAGTAACCCCATGGGAAACAACTTCATCAAGTAGAATACAGTGCTTATGTGCAGAGTTCCTTTTGCCTTCATTCTTACAGATCCCTTTCATTTCCGAAGTCACGGGTCAGTACCTTTTCTCTTCCCCTCAACTCCTTCAGTAAGATTGTTTCATGCATTGTAATATAGTTAAATTCTCTTGTCACAGCCTGTGCTCCTTCCTGGGGTCCTCCAACCTCCTAAATGATTTTTTAAAAAATTTGTATACATTAAGATTCATTCTTTGTGTTGTAATGTTCTATGGGTCTTGATAAATGTATAATGTGATTTACCTACTGCTACAATATCATGCAGAATAGTTTCACCACCTAAATGTCCTTTGTGCTTCATCTATTCATCTTTCCCCTAATCCTCACCAAACTCCTGGCAGCGCAAATCTTTTTACTGTCTCTATAGTTTTGCCTTTTACAGAATGTGCAGGCATACCTCAGATATTGCAGGTTCAGTTCCAGACCATCACAATAAAGTAAATATCACAATAAAGTGAGTCACATGAATTTTTTGATTTTCCAGTGCATATTGTTTATACTATACTGTAGTCTATTAAGTGTGCAATAGCATTGTCTAAAAAAATACTTTAATTAAAAAATACTTCATTGCTAACAATTCTAATGAAGTGAGCACATAACCATTGGTAAAGTGGCGCCGACATACTTGTCAGATGCAGCCAGATACTGCTGCAAACCTTTAGTTTGAAAAAAAATATGTTATCTGCACGGTGCAATAAAATGAAGTATACCTGTAATTGGAATCATACAGGATGAAGGCTTTTTAGACTGGTATCTTTCACTTAGTAATATATATTTAAAGTTTCTCTGTTTTGTTTGTGTGGGTGGCTTGATATTTATTTCCGTTTATTGCTGAATATATTCTCTTACATGGATATACCACAGTTTATACTTTTACCTATTGAAGGATATCTTGATTGCTTCCAGTTTGAGGCAGTTATGAATAAAACTGTTGTAAACTTCACTTGCGGAATTTTGGGTATTTGTATGACGTAAGTTTTCACATCAATTGGATAAATAACTAGGTGTGTGGTTGCTGTTTTGTATGGTAAGAATGTTAGTTTTATAAGAAACTCCCAAAATGTCTGTACCAGTACATTTTACATTCCCACCATCAATGAATGAGAGTTCCTCTTGCTCTGCATCCTTACCAACATCTGATATTCAGTTTTTGGATTTCAGCGATTTTAATAGTTGTATAATACTATGTCATTATTTTAATTTGCAATTCCCTAATAAAAAGTGATGTTGAGCATCTTTTCATAATTTTATTTGCCATGCATGCATCATCTTTTTTTTTTTCATTTGCATGGTCTTTATTTATTTCCAATGATCCCTGTACACAGTTATATATAACAGTACTTAGATATTCATATACATACACCAGCACAGACAAAAATAAATAACTGCAAAAAATGTTCCATGTAACAATGCATAACCCTATAAGTGTATTATAAGATGCCCTCTAAAATTTTCTATTCCATTTATTAAAAAAATGCTGACCATGCATCATCTTTGGTGAGGTTTCTTTTCATATCTTCTGCCCATTTTTAAATTGGGTGGTTTGTGTTTTTATTGTTGAATTTTAAGTCTTTGTGTATTTTGTATACAAGTCCTTTATCAGATACGTCTTTTTAAAGATGTTCTCCCAGTTTGTGGCTTGAGTTTTTATTTTCTTTACAATGTTTTTCATAGAGCAGAGGTTTTTAATTTTAAGAAAGTGCAGCGTACCAAATTTTTTCTTTCATGGATTGTGTCTTTGGTGCTATATCTAAAAACTCATTACCAAACCTAATTTGGCACCTAGATTTTCTTCTATATTATCATCTAAAAGTTTTATAGTTTTGCATTTTACATTTAGGTCTATGATCCATTTTGAGTTAATTTTTGTGAAAGGTATATGGTCTGTATCTAGATTCAGTTTTTACATATGGTGTCCAGTTATTGCAGAACCATTTGTTACAAAGGCTGTTCTTTGTCTATTGAGTTGCCTTTGCTCCTTTGTCAAAGATTGTTTACCTATTTTTGTGTAGGTCTGTTCTGTTCCATTAATCTATCTATCTGTTCTTTCACCAATATCACATTATCTTGATTATTATGCTTTATAGCAAATCTTGAGATTGGGAAGTGTCAGTCCTCCACCTTTGTTCTTCAGTGTTGGGTTGGCTATTCTGGGTCTTTTGACTCTCTATATAAATTTTAGAATCAGTGTGTTGATAGCCACACAATAGCTTGCTGTGATTTCAGTTGGGATTGCATTAAATCTCTACATCTACTTTGGAAGAACTGATGTCATAACAATATCAATTCTTCCAATCCATGAACATATAATATTTTTCTATTTATTGAGATCTTCTTTGATTCCATCAGAGTTGTGTAGTTTTCTGCACATAGGTTCTGTATATATTTTGTTAGATTTGTATCTAAGTATATAAATGTTAACCTTGTATTTTGGGATCTTGCTATAATTGCTTATTAGTTCTAGTTTTGTTAATATTTTTTTACAGAGGCAATCATGTCATCTATGAACAGAGTTTTTTTCCCCCTTTCCCACTCTGTATACCTTTTATTTCCTTTTCTTGTCTTATTGCACTAGCTGGGATTTCCAGTATGATGTTAAATAGAGTGATGAGAGAGGATATTCTTGCCTGTTCTTGATCTTAGGGGTGAAGCATCCAGCCTCTTACAATTAAGTAATGATGTTAGCTGTAGGTTTTTTGTATATGTTCTTTATCCAGTTGTGAAAATGTTCCTCTATTTCTAGTTTGTGAAGAGTTTTTAGACATGAATAGGTGTTAGATTCTGCTAAATACATTTCCTGCATCAATTGATATGATCACATGTTTTTTTGTCTTTTACCCTGTTGATGTGGTAGATTACATTAGTTGCTCACTAATTACTTTTCTCTTTTGTTTTCTTTTTAAAATTGCTTTTCTAATGTTAAGCCAGCCTTACATACCTGGAATAAATTTCTCTTGGTCATAGTATATAATTTTTTGTACATTGTTGGATTCAGTTATTTGTTGAGGATTTTGTTTCTATGTTCATGAGAGATAATGGTTTGGAGATTTTTTTTTTTTTTTTCTGGTTTTGGTATTAGCAAACCTGTTCTGATTTTTCTTCATTCTCTTCTGGCCTTTATTCATATACATTCTCTGATTTTAGCTGTGTAAAATGATGTACAGGTTGTATTTGTTCACTAATTTGTTAATCTCTAACATCCATTCAATCTCTAGTAAAGCCTTTTTATGTTGCTTTATAATTTACATTTTATGGTTTTTATTTAAGAGCAGTTATATTTAAAATCATGTTGAATTTTAAAATGAAAAATGCCATCTAACTGTATATACAGGAAGTAGTTATATTCTGAAATCTTTAGATTTCTTCTGTGGGATTATAGTTACATTAAGATAGTAATGAGGAAATAACTTCATTTTTTGAAGTTATTTAACTTCATTATTTAACATAGTTAACAAGGAGAAATGTCAGAGCTGTTTGTACTTACACAGGAACTTTTACCTAGAAAAAGTAATGGAATCATATGCCTTATCAGTACTGGGGCAGTCATAGAACAGGCCTGGCCGGCAGTGTGGGGACATTTCTTCTTTTCACAACCAACCCTTTCCTTTTACGTTCGTTGTCTTTTCCTCACACATTTCTTTCCTAATCTTTGTGTGAAACAGAGGAATATACTTTAATAGTGATTTATTTATCTTGTAAAATGTTGTATTTCCTACTGTCAGATATTAAAACAAGTAAGTTGAAGAAAACTTAAGTTGATTTCTCCTTTTCATTCTTATATCTGGTCAGTGCTTCTACAAGGAAAAAGTCCTGCAAGTTAACCTACGATGTGACTAGGAAAGATAATGGCAACAAACAGGAAATTTTAGGACGCCTTAACCTGAGTAAAATAAAAGCATAATACATTAATAAGATTTTTTAGTATAATGAAAAAAATGTCAAATGGTTCATGTTTGTGTGTCTCCTTTTTCATAGGCAGAGAATTCCCATAATGGACCAGATTGCGGTTACGGCTCCTTTCACCAGCAGTACTGGCTTGATGGAAAGATCATTGCTGTGGGGGTGATTGACATCCTTCCATACTGTGTGTCATCTGTATATCTGTACTACGATCCTGATTATTCATTTCTGTCTTTGGGTGTCTACTCTGCACTACGGTGAGATTGCTTTTTTTGTGGTTGTTGTAATGGGCTACATAGAACTTCAAATAGTTACTCATTTGATATTTCATTATGTAACAGTAGAAATCCTATTTGACAGTACATTATAATAATTTGTTGCTATAGTAGTGTATTATATAGTATATATTATAAGTAATATATAACTACATATGCTATATTCTATAATATATAGTACATGCTACTATATAACATACACTATTATGTATAATTATATAGATGCATATATTAATAGTTATATACCATATTATATATACTATATAATATATAAATAAATATTATATATAACTAGTATATAGAATATGTAGTAGTTATATATTGGTATTTAGAAGGTATCACCTTTAGAACTGATGTCAATATCTAATGGTAATTCTCTAGCACTTTAAGGTATCCATCTAGTCTAGTGTATAAAAAGTCATTGTACCTGTGGGATGCTTTTTGTTGTTTAATTTATGCATTTATTTAAGCTCCCCTGTCAGAACCACTTATGTTCCTTAAATGTTATTTATTGTATCATACTTTTTTCATTTCCTAGTGTTTATGTCTTATGGTCACATTTTCATGTCATGGTAAAATATACTGCCAGATTATTTTATTTTTTGTGCATGTGCTTTTTTTTTTGAATTATAAAAGTAGAAGAGTTGAAATTTTCTTTAAATCAGTAATTTGATTTTTTAAAAAATCTGGTCCATAATTGATTTTTTTGTGTGTTTCAATAGCCCACAATATAAAGAAGTTCTTCATTTTGGTATTTTCAACCTGACTTTTCTCTTAATACCAATTTATAACAGGTTCACAATTATATATTATTTATGACTGATCTCTGTAAGAATCTTTTACTTTTCTTACATATTTAATTGCATTTTTGTATAAAGTAATTAAGAATTTCATATTTACTCATATAAATATAGAAGTTTGTATTTATTTTAGAAAATATGTATTTTCTTTATACTGAAATCAGTGAATACTTTCAAATTATTGCTGTTTTCTTTCTTGTTTTACTTTTATATCTATCAGCGTACAGTATATGTTTATAGATTTTTCTAAACTTCTCAGATGAATATTAAGAATGAGATTTATTCCTATATAATAAGCCCTAGCCTGTATGTGAAATATTTCATGGCTCCATAAACTGAGAGGTGGTTTAGATATTGAGATAGTAAATAATTAATTCCCAGCAAAATTAGAAAGAGTTCTGTTGATCACTTGGTACATCTCTTGCACATTCTAGAGCCGGAGGGCTGTGAGGAAGTAGGAGAGGAGTCTGTAAGGTTGTTGGGAGTGGAGAGGTTGCCACTGTGGAGAGGTTGCCACTGTACTGCAGTCTTGCCACTTCCTTTTGTTGTCTTGAGAGTATGAGTTGTTGAGTTTATAGATGGGGAAAGGCAGCTGGGAGATTGGCATCATAAAGTGAAATTGGGGAGAGTAGGTTACAAGTTGCCAATTTTAATATTGATTTTCATCTATTTTGGTGAAAGTTGTTTAGGTAATTTTCCCTCCATTTCTTCAGTTATGTAAGCAGTCCTACAATCAATGTAATTTTATATTTTTAGATGTTTTAGATGTATATAATCTAGTCTGCAGATTTAAAAAATGAATTGGGGATCATGAGCATGGCATTTATTTACATATTTTTAGGAAGATAAATTTTAGAAATATAATTCTGTTCATAGAAGTGAATAAAACAGACAGGGATTCCAGTTTGTCAAAGCAGACAGCAAATCAGAAAACAGACAGCTTAATTCTAGATACTCCGTAGTTCTGTGACTAAAATAAAATCAGCAGTGGTGGTAGGTACCAAGGCCCATTTTACATAGAGTGGCCAGGACAGACCTTTGTGAACAGGTGACATGTAAGGAGCAAAGGAGGAAGAAAAGGAACTAGTCATGCACAAATCTGTGGGCAGAAATCCAGGTAAAGGGTAGCAAGTCTAAGTGGACTAAGGTGGTTGGGAAAAACAGAAAGGTCTTATGAGCTAGAATATAGGGAGGAACATAGAGAGTGTTCCACCAGGAGTGGGGAGAGACAGGTGAAGGTGGGGAGGAGGGGGCAGATGGAGCAGGGCTTGTGGGTCATGGTAGGGAGGTTGGACTTTGTCTACGTGTGATACCAGCTCAGTGCTAGTGGCGGAGTTGGGGAAGTTACCTGGTCTGATTAATATTGTAAAAGACTACTGCACCTGTTACATGGGGATTATGGAGGGGCGAGAATGGAAACAGAAAAAGCCAGGTGGGAGGCTACTGCAGTTGTCCAGGAGAGCTGTAATGGTGACTTGGGCCAGAATATCTGAGGTGGAGGTGGTGAGAAATGGTCGAATTTAGGACATATTTTGGAGATAGAGCCCAAAGGACCTGCTGATGGGTTAGACATGGGGTTAGATGAAAAGAACAGTGAAGAGTGATCCATAGGTTTGGGGTCTGAACAGCTGGGGGGAGCAATGATGAAGAGAACTGAGATGGACAGGATCAAGTGAAGGAGAGCCTCTGTTGCTGGGCAGGCCTTGTTGGAGTTGGGTGGTCTTACCTTGGCTTTACTGTGCATTCTTTCCCTCATTTGAACCTTGAGAATGGATTAGTTCCAGGAATACTAGGATTTATTCTGTTATAGGATAATGATGTTTAGTCTGCTTGGACTTAGAAATACTTTTAATTTAATGATGAATTTTTAAGGTAGCAGTTCTTCAAGGATTTAAATTTGAACTAGAAAAATATACAGAATATTCCACTAAAAAATACATTTCTCCTGAATTTCAAGCATCCATTGCTAGTAGAAAAGAAGGCCTTTAAGAAACAAACATAAAAACAAAACAGCTTTTCCTCATACTTTAGAAATGTACTGGTTTTACTTAAAACTCAGACACAACCAGTCATTCAGCTGGGCAAGTGGGATGAAATTCTGTGTCAAGATTTATCTGGATACAAATTAAACCATTTCACACATAGGTGTTGCAGTGAAGATACAACTTCTTTGTTCAAGTTATCAAAACATGGTGAGGTAACATGGTATTTTCCCCTCTGTAGTCTTAAGGGAAATAAATATTAACTTTGCTCCTAGATATGGCAACAAATTATGTATCATATATGGCTGAAAGTGTTGTCCATGTAAATGGTCATAACAATAGTTATTCTTCCTGAAGTATATTGGCTTTTGAGTTTTCTAAAATTTGCTGTACTGTTTTTAACCAGATTCTTTGAGAACTGGAGTGCATAATGAATAGACTTAAGCAATCCTCTTGCCTGAGCCTACTGAGTAGGTAGAACTACAGGCATGCACCACCACACTCAGCTAATTTTTCTGTTTTTTGTAGAGACAGGATCTTGCTCTTACTCAGGATGGTCTCGAACCCCTGGCTTCAAGCGATCTTTCCACCTTGGCCTCCCAAAGTGCTAGGATTATAGATGTGAGCCATCATGCCCAGCCATGTACTTGAATTTTAGATCAGCCACTTCGCCCAATAAAGAGTAAAGTTTGAACTCATGCATTTCTCAAAATAATTGAGAGGGTTTTCTTTTTTTTTTTGGTGTCTCTTTAGTAAAAATCATCTTACAGTATTTTAAAAATCACTTTTCTTTTAATATTTGGATTTTTGATAGCTTAATATCTTACTATATTGAATATTTATCATCAAATTTCAAAGTTTTTTAAAAATTGGAACCAGCATTAACTCTACCTTCATCTTTCTTATTTTGGCAGAGAAATTGCTTTTACTAGGCAACTTCATGAGAAAGCGTCTCAACTCAGCTATTATTACATGGGTTTCTACATTCATTCGTGTCCCAAGATGAAATATAAGGTACAATTGATTTTTACATCTGTCTATTTTCATTATTGAACAATGAATCTTTAATAAAATTTTTATCTCAGGGCACAGGCTTTGGAGCTTTGAAGGAGGTACGAATGGGTTAATAAGGAAATCTCTTTGCTGGGTCAGAAATTAAGCTTTCTGTAATGAGAACCACAGCCTCTACTGCTCTTACTTTGTAATCTATTGTATTATTGTGAGGTTTAAGTATATTTCAGAATTTCCCTTTTAAAAAAAAGGTTTTATGACTCCCTTTAATGAAACTCTTTGATGTTTTCTACATATTTGTAGCCCACTGTAAAAACTCTGGAGAGTAAAGAACAGTGCAAAGGAGCAGACTCCCTGCCTCCCACCCACTGTGACAGCAATAACCAGACACCTCTGCTTTGCTTAGCCCGATGCTTTAAGCTCTGAAGATGCAGACCTGAATCTTCTACTTAAAACTTGTGATCTAGATGAAGATTTGGTTCATTTTACATAAAACCAGGTGAAATAGTGGTCTGGTAAGTGGCTTAGGAGGACATGGGTTTTACTTCACAAGGTGTGGAAGAGGAAAGAGTTTAACCAAAAGGTAGGAGTAGTTCAAGAAAAGAGTAGGTGTGATGGAGAAGCACATTTCAGGGAGGAGAAGCAGTAAAAGTAAGGATTCAGGGAGGACAGTTCCTGATATATTCATAGAAGAAAGGATAACCAAAGGACCATGAAGGACTTTGATAGCTAGGCTAGGGTACTTAGGCAACTGGGAGTCAGCAATGGCTTTAGAGCAGAGCAGTGTAGGTCAAAAAATATGTTCATAATGGGAATTTTTAAAACATGCCAAATTAAAGAAAAAAAGCATACTTGAACTGTGTACCCATTACCATAGCTTTAGCAATTTTCTTACATTTTACTTCATCTATTCCTTCACTCCATTCCCGCCTCTACCCCCTTTTGAGTTATTTTGGAGCAAATCAAGGATATCACTTCATCTGTAAATATTTGAGTGGATATTTCTAAAAGATAAGGGCACTTTGAAAACATAACCACACTCTCATCATCGTCCCTGGAAAATATTTAAAATTTTCCAAATATCATCTGATACTTAGTTGGTGTTCCTGTTTCCTTAATTGTCTCATAATCTTTTTTACAGTTAGTTTGTTTGACTTCGGACCCAAACAGAATTCAATTCATACAGTACATCTGGTTGATGTGTCTCTTAAATCTCTTTAATCCATAAATTTCCCACGTCTCCCCTTTTTTTCTTTCTTACAAAAGAATAATTCACTGGACTTGGTGATGAACCAAATGAGGGGATGATCATAGTTCCAAAACTTTGAGGTCAAGTACTGAATGGCTAGAGAAGTAATGATTCCTTTATCAGAAATTATGGATTCTAAAAGTAGAACCAGCCTTGAGAGAAGGGTAAAAACGTAGTACTTTGCTCGTTTTACATTCACAGTCCAGATAAGCTGATCGAAGTATCCTGCTGGCGTTTGGAGTTCTCCTTTGAGCTCGTATTTAAGTGTACATTGTAGATAGATAACTTATGAATTTGGTTGTCTTCAAAAATGTCCTTTATGCCTGAATTATTAATTTAATTGATAGGCCTAAATATATGTTCTATGCAGAAGGAAAAGCATGAGCATATTTATTTTTGCCTTAAAACATTTATTTGGTTATGTTTTTACTAGTGTTTTCTCCTTCTGGCTCATTTTCATGGTCATAGATCTCATTAGTTCAGGGTAGAAAACTCAGGTACTTAAGATATTTTAACATAAGACTCAAAGAAGCCTCTACTCTATATAATTAATCTTCCTTGTAGTACTTGTCCATGACCCATTCAAACAGAAGTATTATTACCCCATACTTAGGGACTTGCATGGATTTCACTTTTGTTAATACCTCTCATTTTTAATGGTCATTCTAGTCTCACAGAATGAGACTTTCCTGGCGTGTTTTTCCTTATGCCTAAGCTAAATTCGAAATTACTCTGTATTTTAAACCACTTCTTACCATTTTTTTGTCATTAGTGGAACTGTTGAATATAGTTTCATCATCCCTTTTTTCTTATGAAGACTTAACTCACACATTGGTTGACTCTAGTTCAGACTAAATTTTTTAGTCTCCTTCCTAGGTAGAACTCTGCTTCGAAATTGAAGTCAGCCCATGTCTAGTTCTAAGTTAAAGATTTTTAAAATGCCCTCCATGCTGTTCGATCTAGCTTAATCATATGCAACCTAAATCCATCAGAATTATCGCTTTAAGATATTATTTGTTTAATTCCATTTGTAGGAGAGGTGCCCCCATGACTGCTAGCCTTCTGGCTGGGTTCCCACCTCCTTCTATAAAATATTTGTCAAGCTCCCACTGGAAATAACAGCAGTGAACAATACAGGCAAGATCTCTGATCTCATGGAACTTCCACTCTAGTGGAGAAACTAACAATAAATTAATAAAGAAGACAAGTGTTAGGGATAAGTACTGTGTGATGTGGTAGACATTAAGTGAGTGTGGCTGTTTTAGATTGTGTGGTCAGAGGGGCCTCTAAGGATTGATGTTTAGGCTAAGATTTCAATGTCAGGAAGTCAGCCAATGGCAAGTTTTAGGGTCATTTCAGAAAGAGATTCAGAAAACAGCTAGTGTATCTCTACTTAGCCTTTCAGTTGTTGTTGTCATCAATTTGACTGCACTTAATGATCTGGAGAACGTTTTAAAAATACTGATGCTGCTAGGTGTGATGGCTCATGCCTGTAATCCCAGCACTTTGGGAGGCCAAGGCAGGAGGATTGCTTGAGCCCAGGAGTTCAAGACTGGCCTGGGCAACATAGCAAGACACCCTCTCTACAAAAAATTTTTAAAAATTAGCCAAGATCTGGTGGTACATACCTACAGTCCCAGCTACTCAGGATTCTGAGCCAGGAGGATGGCTTGAGCCTGGGAACGAGAGGTTGCAGTGAGCTATGATCGTGCCACTGCAAATCCAGCCTGGGTGACAGAGCCGAGACTGTGTCTCAAAAAGGAATGAATGAATGAATGCTGATGCTTGGGCCATACCTTGAAAGATTTTAATTAATTGGTCTGGGATCATCCATGGATATCAGATTTTTTTTTTTTTTTAAATACTCAGAAGATTCTGATGTGAAGTCAGACTTGAGAATCACTGTACCAGATTATTTTTTCACATCTGAGAGTCTCATGAAGAACTGGAAAGATGATTATTTTCCATTTTAAAGTTTGTTGTTTTGTGTTTATTAAATTCAGAATTACTCAGATTGAGGAAGTTCATATCTTCACTTCGTCATCTGTGCCCTGGAGAACATAGGAGGCTGACCTGAGGCCTTTATCCATACTGTTGTGTCTCGTTTTTTCCCTCCCTCCGTCCATCCCCTATGCTTATAAACTCCTCATCCATCATTTCTCAGCCTAGGAATCACTTTCTCCAGTAATCTGGTTGCTAAGACTAGATCTGACCATTCACCCACCTACCTCATAGCATTTGACATTTCTTCCCCAAACTTTCTCCTGTGCATACACATTTGTTGAATTAATGACTAGAAATACTAATGCAGAGGGTGAAGAAGTATGTAGGGTAGTGAGAAATTCCTTCTTTATTTAACAAATATTTATTGAGCATGAATGGGACAGCTTTTACTTTGCAAATAGGTTAGTAACAGACACAGTTCTGTTAGAACAAACACTTCTAACAGAATGTGGTAGGTATTGTGACTGGATAGTGTGAAGTAGTGATAAATACTCCCAGAGCAAAGGGAGGTGGTCACACAGGAATGTGTAACAGTTTGGAGAAGTTGATGTGAACTACAGCTGGTCTCAGTTTTTGTAATTGTAAAGTGGGAATGATGTAGAAATGAGATATATTATGTTACTGTCTCCATTCGAGTATAGCATCTACTCAACTGGGTAGCGTTTGTAAGCTCATTATATGTACTCCTGGTGAGGTGCATCAGGGCTCTGTTCGCCGACTGATAAATGGCACTCAAACTTCCAAATGGCCTGCTCGTGCTATTAGCCAGACTTCTTAGTTTAGTTTAGATGCTGGGGAAAAGGAGAGGCTTGTGCTAGTGCCCATCAATACTGGCTTTCTGAAAATTCCCAGAATTTGGACTCTTACCTCCTGCTTAGAGGGCAGTGGCACTGAGCTCTGTTAGGGATGGTGCTACAACGTGGTGAACCTTTCAGTAATGAATCCTGTGTTGTGCCGCAGGGTGTCTGTCAGCTTTGGCCTTATCTGTTCAGGGTAAAAAAAGTCCCTTAGAGTTCTGGTGTTTGTTGGCTGAATAAAACGGTTATTTTACTCCATTGAAATGAGGAGATATTGGTATGTTTGTGCTGTATATTATCATTGATGGCAGTCTGACTAATACTCAGTTCAAGGGCATTTATATCAGAAAAGAGCATCTTTTACATGCTAGCACAAATGTAATATTCCTTCTTATCCCACAAACTGAGCCACTGAATTTGAGGGGGACCAATCAGGGTGTGTGGCAGAGTACCACCATCAACTCACTTAGTTCCTGTTCCAAATTTTGCATCAGAAGCTAAGAATGGGATTTCTATTTACTTAGAGTTAAAGACAGGCAATTTGGAATAATTTATGGTCACTATAGATTATTGCCATTTTATACCTGTTTTTAAAATAGTAAGTTACTGTGTCTGTAGAAGAACTGAGAGCAACAAGTGCAATTATAAAAGATAACTGATTATATACATTTCCTGGTATATAGCTGGATATAGCTGGTATGGGTTGGTAGAAATCACTTCAAAAGCAGATTGGCTTTTTAATAGAGTAAAGCTAACATGAAAACTAATGTTTCTATGTGAGAATTTCTTCCTGTCTTTCTTGGGTAAATTCATGTTTTTTCAAATCATGAATCTTGGGGAAAATCAGTTGAAAAGCCAGGAAATTGGGGGAAAGCATTATAATTTTCCCACAAGTATTAAAACTGAACATCCAACATAGAAATGTTACTAGTTTGAAGAAATCCACTGATGTCAAGTCAAAAGAAAGGGCAGGAAACCCTGACTGTGGAGCTGACAGTTAAGGTTGACACTTGTGGGGAGCAGAGGGAGGAGCACAGAGGAGGGAGCAGTCACGGTCTAATCAGTCAGCCTCCCTTGTAGCTGTTGCTTGTTACGGAGTGTGGTGTGGTGTGTGTGTGTGTGTGTGTCCCTGTCTGCCGTTAACTATGTCAGTTACAATGTAAATATAATAAATATTAATAAGCTTATATGCAAAGTATATGAGTAGTGTTCCAAGAAATAACAAGCTTTGGAAGCAAAATAAGTTCATAAATTGGCAATTTCAACTCGTGATTCTGCATAGTGCTGCTAATTGGCTAAGAGATCCAAATGCTAGGTTATTTGAAGTGGTATCTAATAAAGTTCATTGGAGTTTTCCAGTGTTTTAATATTTGCTACAGGCTAAAGTTCTTTATAAATACTGTTAAACTTAATATTTCTGCTTTGTTAAATAATTTTTAAGATATCCATTATGAGTAAAGAGTATGAAGAATATTGGAAGTATTAAGAATAACTTATGATTTCAGGAATTCTAATTTTTCATTCCTAAATCCATAAAATTAATATCTTGTTTGGATTTTGGAAACACTATCAAAACCTGTAAAACTGGGTTGCAGCCTAAAGTGGAAAGAAAACCTAGGACTCAATTTAACCATTTAAACAACCATTGAAATTTTTTCTACTATGTTGTATTCACATTTTATCTTCTTGAGAGAGAGAATTCTGAATCTGTAGTATAGTTAGTGATTTTGTAAATATTTGTGAGGTAATAATAAAATTTTTTGAATATTAAATTAATTTTAGAAACCCAGCAGTTTTCTGGCATCATTGTTTTGAATACTTTTGGGTCTTTGAGAACATGTTGATTTTAATTTTTATATTGTTAGTTTAAGAAAAATAGTTTCCATTGAATTATGATTGAAAATAAGTAATTTTAGATAACAGAGAAAGATATTTTAATGTCATTTAAGGATATTGTCTTAGTTCTTTTCATGTTGCTGTAACAGAATACCTGAGGCTTAATTATTTACAAAGACAAGTGGTTTATTTAGCTCACGATTCTGGTGGCTGGAAGGTCCAAGAGCATGGCACTGTATTCTGGTGAGGTCCTTGTGCTGCGTCACAACATGGCAGAGAAGCAGAAGAGGGAGTGGGTGAGTGCAGAGAGGTGCAGGAGTGACCAGGCTCACTTATAACGACCTGCTCTCTGGGAACTAATCCATCACCATGAGAGGGACAAATCACTCACTCTTGGAAGCCCGCATTAGTCAACTCATGAGGGCGGTTCCCCCATGGTCCACTCGGCCCCCATGGTCTCACTCGGCCCCATCTTCCAACATAGCCACATTGGGAATCAGATTTCAACATGAGTTTTTGCAGGGGCAAACCACATTCAAACCACCATAGCAGATATTATGTTTTGAGTAAATGAGAACCCTCAGTTATGAAGGAATAGCACATATTATTAAAATGGCTCTTTTCAGTCAGAAAATATACTGTTCAAAATTGTAAGATAGGTGTTAGTGCAAGCATGAATATGTCTCATTGCAAGTTGAAGGTCTAGAGACCAGCAAAAAATATTAACTGGCTGAGTTCTAGCCAACTCACAGAATCATAAGGAATAATAAATTATTGTTTGAAGCCACTAACTTTTGGGGTGGTTTGTTACTCAGCAATGGATGTGTGAAACACGTGGTTTAGGTGGAAAGTACACCTTCATTCTCTGTTGTGCTGTGCAGGCTCATGTCCTGAATTGAGCTGAACTGATCTGAGAAGTTTCTGATGGCTCAGTGTGAGAGAGTTTGGCAAAGTCACTTAATTTCCTTATTTAATCATACCTAGAAATGTGCTTGGCTTGTGAGAATTTGTCTTTATAAGGCATTTCATTTAATACCCCAACTTGAGCCTACAAAGCATTTTAACATGTCAACAAATTTTGATTTTGCTTGTCTTGCTAATGGTGAGCAGTGCAAGATGAAAACCACTAGGTGGTCATCAAAATAGCTGTATAGACAGCATGTACTGCAATAAATTCTCCTAAGTACTCATGGTTTGCTAATTTATAGCAGATATATTCTTGTGCATCATATTCCCTAAAATGTTTTTATTGAATTCATTTATTTTTACTGTTCAGTGTGTGTGTGCATGTGCATTTTAAATAAAGGCTGATTTGCATTACACAGTCATTATATTACATAGTCAGATATGTTTTGTCTGTGACCATAGTCTTAGATGTAAGGCACAGGATAGTCACAAAAGAATTTAATGAGAGCTGATAGATAGAATCGTTGTTGAAAGTGAATTGTCTTGATTATGTTGTGTTCTTATTGCTCACATTAACTATTATAGTAATTGTGGCCATTTTAATGGAACTTGATACTGTTTTAGTGTAACTCAGTAACAGTTTGGGGACTCAGGAACTGGCTGAAATGAGTGGAAATTATATTTTCAAGTGAGAATAGTTTCTCCTTGGAGGAGTTCCTCCTGCTGAAGCAGGAGGGGACAGTGTGCTTTTCTGGCTGCTGTCCTCAGTGGTGCTGGTCCTCCTACTTTGCTCCTCTCACTGTTTCCAGTGTGGTTGCTGCCCATTCAGGCATCACAGGCCATCAGCAGTGACTGGAATCAGAAAGGAATAATTTCCTCTCCTATTCAGTGATATGAAGTACATTCACATTGCTATGCAGTTATCACCACCTTTCATCTCTAGAACTCTTTTTGTCTTGCAGAACTGAAACTCTGTACCCAGTTGAAAGTAAGTCCCTGTTCCTTCCTCTTTCCAGCCACTAAGAATTTGACAACTCCAGGTGGCTCATATGAATGGAATCATAATGTATTGGTCTTTTTGTGACTGGCTTATTTCACGTAGTACAATATCCTCAAGATTTATCCACGTTGAGGCTTATGTCAGGATTTCCTTCCTTTTTAAGGCTGAACAATATTTCTCTTCATAAGGTTAAGGACACCCTTTCCAAGAAGCCCCCAACAGACTTCATACATTTTATTTGTTATTTGTGCCTCTTGTCTGTACATGAGCTAATCACTGGCAAGGAGTTGGAAGTAACTCAGGGCAAGTATGATTGGTAATGGGAGGAGCTGCCTCTTTGAGCACATGGCAGTACAGAGGGTGACTATCTGAATAATTTTTTTTATTCTGCCTAATAGCCAATATTTTTTTAAAAAGATTGGTTTATATATATTCATTATATATATATGTATATTTAACTGATCTGTTGGTTTAAAGATATTTCTGTTTTTATATGTTATCTTTGTAATCTGTATGGTTGTGGAAGGAATAAACCTTTATTAAAAATGAGTTCTTTCAGCCTTCATTCAGGTTTTAATTTTATGCATAGTAATATGATATTAATCTCATTTTATTTCTTATACTTCCATCTTTGGTGTATTATTCCTTTTTTTAAAATTTCAGAATATTACGGGGGTACAAACATTTTAGTTACATGAATTGCTTTTGTACAGTTTGTATAGTTTGAGTCAAAGTTGTAAGTGTGCCCATTACCCAGATAGTGTGCATTGTACCCATTAGGTGAATTTACCATCCCCTCTTCCACCCTTGTTTGATTTCTGTTGAGTTTTACTTTCATATGTGTGCATGAGTGTGGATCGATTAGCTCCAATTTTATAGTGAGTACATGTGGTATTTGTTTTTTTCCATTCTTGCAATACTTCACTTAGAAGAGTGATCTCCAGTTCCATCTAGGTTGTTACAAAAGGTATTAGTTCACCATTTTTTATGGCTGAGTAGTACTCCATTGTACACATATACCACATTTTATTAATCTACTCATGTATTGATGGTCACTTGGGTTGATTCCATATCTTTGCGATTGTGAATTGTGCTGTAATAAACATTTGAGTGCAAATGTCTTTTTGATAAAATGACTTTTTTTCCTTTGGGTAAATACCCAATAGTGGGATTGCTGGATCAAATTGTAGGTCTACTTTTAGTTCTTTGAGGTGTCTCCATACTACTTTCCATAGAGGTTGTACTAGTTTGCAGTCCCACCAACAGTGTATAACTTCCTTTCTCTCCACATCCACATCAGCATGTGTTGTTTTCGGACTTTTTGATAAAAGCCATTTTCACTGGCGTTAGTTAATAGCTCATTGCGGTTTTGATTTGCATTTCCTTGATGATTAGAGACGTTGAGCATTTTTTCATGTGTTTATTGGTCATTAGTCTATCTCCTTTTAAAAAGCTTCTGTTCATTATGCTTAACAATTATTAGCTCAAGGAGGACATTAAGATAGAAATCAAAAGATTCTTCAAACTAAATGACAAAAGGGATACAAGCTATCAAAATCTGTGGGATTCAACAAAAGCAGCCCTAAGAGGAAAATTCATAGCCTTAAATGCCTATATCCAAAAGACAAAAAGATCACAAATCAGCAATCTAATGAATTGTCTCAAGGCATTAGAAAAGGAAGAGCAAACCAATTCCAATCCTAGTAGAAGAAAAGAAATAACTAAGGTCAGAGCAGAACTAAAAGAAATCAATAGCATTATTTCTTTTTAAATTAATCCTGTGTTTAGTTAATTTCATCTCTCAAAATTTTATATATAGGGTTTTTTCTTCTTATTTACCTTTTCCTTGTCTCCTTTCTGTTTATGCTAGAAAATAGCTATTTTTTTGTTTAAGTTTTTTATTTAGGTTTTTTCCTAAAGCTTTCTTAAAAAATGGGTTTTCCTGTGCTTTCCAAATGTTTATTATTTTCATGTAAAGGTTAGTTTATATTCTTTTTTGACCCCCTTCTCATACGTTTCAAAACTATTTGATTATATTTGAAAATGAAAATTCAAGTGTATATAGAAATGTTGTTAGATATAATTTAATATTTCTCCTTAATGTTACCTCTCAGAGTGCTGTTATAAAGCCATTCTGTGATCCAAAAGAGGTGTTTTGACCAAATTCTTTATCCAGATTTATGTGTAGGCCAAAGTAAACAGAGTGATTTAGGCAGTCTGTTTGATATCATGACATGGCCAGACATCAGATAGTTGAAACATCAGAAAGTGTTCTGAAATGGTAGAAAAGAAACAAAAGGCTTATTCATCTGTGATTAATCATTCTTATACCGAATGCTTCAGCTTGATTGTGGTCATACAGCACCCTGGGAATTCTGAAAAAGTTTGCCCCAAAGGAGATACTTAGCATTACTTTTATAAAAGCACCTACCAAAAAAATCTGGAGTTAACAGAGCTACATCTGCAAAATCATACACTACTGAAACCCCCAAACTTTTCAAAGTTTCCTGACCAAACAAATTAGTAAATGTTATTTTACTACTGTCTTGCAGCCCAGAGTGATGCATTTGGATACACGTGGTAGTGACTTTGC
Organism: Varecia variegata; assembly: GCA_028533085.1. NCBI lineage: Eukaryota > Metazoa > Chordata > Mammalia > Primates > Lemuridae > Varecia > Varecia variegata. The sequence goes on along the minus strand of CM052446.1, from coordinate 54,622,086 downwards.
TACTGCTAGGCTGAAAAGAATACAAATGATCTCATCAGCTACCCACAGCACAGAACAAAATACTGGGTTCTTTTGATTCAGCATGTTTTCTTGATGTCAAATGTCCAATGAATTAGACAAAGTCAGTAAGGAAAATTACCACAGAATAATTTTAGTAAGGGATTTTTGATGCCTCCTAGAGGCAATGGGGGTAAAAGAATTTTCATGATCATCACAAATTATTGTTTCTAAAATTGTCATATGTGGAATTATGCCACATCAGAGTCAAAAGCGGTTCTTTAAGGGCTGTCTGTTCTAAACTTCTCATTATAGATTAGAAAATTGAAGCTCAAGATGGTGAACTTGCCCAGAGTTTGCATTAACTCACACTTTAATTTTAGCACTATTAAGGAGACTTTGAACTTAAGAATCGAAATTCATGTAAATGGCATTTCTTATCAGATTTATAATAGGGTATATAAAACTTTTAATTTGGAGTATCCTAAAGTGCTTGCCATATTAATTAAAGGCAAATGTTAACTGGAGAATAAAAGTACATTTAATCATGTGCCATATTTTTCCCAACCTTTAAAAAATATCGATCATCTGTGGAGCTTTTGAAAAGTACTAATGTCTGAGCTCTATTTTGACCCACTGAAGGAGAATGTATGCTTCCCTCCTTTACATAGCCCATTCTTTTTTGGCCAGGTACTATTTTATGTACCCTTAAACTTTCCTACCTCTGAGCTGTCTGTCTCTTATGTCTGAGACGTCTTTCACTTATTCCTGCGTGTGGAAGTCGGAGCTGCTTTTCCAGACCAAGTTCATGCTCCATTTCTTCCATGAAGTCATCCTCTGTGTCTTACCCACTTTACCCCACTTTCTTTCCTCCCTACATGCTAAAGCTGGAGGTAATCTCTTCACTCCTGTGAACTCTTCTCATTTTTAAGTGCTTTATCTCTAGCTCTTCTTGGTCTCTAGTTGTTCGTAGGTATATGTGATTAGTTAGTGTTTATGGAGGGCGTACTCTGCAAAACATCATGCTAGATGCCTAGGCAAAAGAAAGGAAGATGATCAGACATGGTCACTGCTTGTCCATCCCTGAGCAAACTGTCTTATTAATATCTGTCACTGTCCCCAATGTGCAGCAAATCAATTGGCTAATAGAAGGTGCTCAGCGGATTTTTTTGACATGCATTGCGTGTAGAAGGCAGACATGTGTCTGCATGCATAAAACTGGGAAATGAAGGAAAGTAGTGAGTACTGTGCACAGAACAAGTGGTTCTAATTGAAACTTCAGGCTTGGAAAAATTTAAAAGACCTATTTCAGTAGTACAATTTATATTTTCCATGAATTCTTTTCTCTCCTATCTACCTGTAGTTTCTTTCTTTTTTAAGGTAAACCTATTATTGAATTGTGAGATAAATATATGTGTGTATTCCGTCTGTATATACGGAAAAGTGCAGCAATCTTAAGTGTACAATTGGATAAATTTTCACAAAGTGAGCACACTTGTGCAACCAGCACCTAGAACAAGAAACAGAACATGACCAGTGCCCTGCAAACCCCTAATGCCCACCCCCAAATATAACCACAATTCTGACTTCTAACACTATAGAAACCTTGTCTGACTTTCCTTGACACAAGTATGTTGTTTCCATTGCAACTTATATGCTGATATCAATATTTATTGCATTGTGTTACAACTACTTGTTTTCCTATCTGTCTCGTTAGACTCTAAACTTGTGCAGAGATGGAATTTGAGCTCATTATTTTTTCTAGCAGCAATCCCTGATTTATAGTAAATGTTCAGTAAATCTTTGTATGCATATGGATATAGAATACGAGGATAATCATTGGGCTACTGGTTGGGGAAAATGCATATCTATGTCAAATAAAGCGGCATTGTTTGGCATTTCTAAAGGATAGATCTTTTATAATTTTGGCAATATTAATGAAAGATAACTTTATTAAAAGTATTTTTTTAAGAGAAAGCTTTTGGGCCAGGCGCGGTGGCTCACACCTGTAATCCCAGCACTCTGGGAGGCCTAGGCGGGTGGATCGCTTGAGGTCAGGAGTTTGAGACCAGCTTGAGCAAGAGTGAGACCCCGTCTCTACTAAAAATAGAAAGAAATTATCTGGCCAACTAAAATATACATATATACAAAAAAAAAATTAGCCGGGCATGGTGGCGCATGCCTGTAGTCCCAGCTACTCGGGAGGCTGAGGCAGTAGGATCGTTTAAGCCCAGGAGTTTGAGGTTGCTGTGAGCTAGGCTGACGCCACGGCACTCACTCTAGCCTGGGCAACAAAGCGAGACTCTGTCTCAAAAAAAAGAAAAAAAAAAAAAAAAGAAATCTTTTGTATTTGAATTTCAGATAAATGACCAGTGGAAATACCCTTACATTGCATTTTTCTTCAAGTTCTTTTCAGACATTGCAAATAATTAATTTCGAACATTTGTAATTCTGAAAAGATAGTCTTGTATAGTATTATACATGGTTTATATTTGATTTTTATTTGAATTAAAGGTTTGTTTTTAAATGAGTTTATTTAGAGATATTTCTGTCACTACATTTGTGCTGCTATAACAAAATACTGCAGACTGAGTAATTTATAAACAATAAGAGTTTTATTTTTCACAGTTCTGGAGATTGAGAAGTCTAATGTCAAGGTGCCAGCAGTTTCTGTGTCTGGTGAGGGCTGGCTCTGTGTGCTTCCAAGGTGACACCTTATTGTACACTGTGTACATGAGGAACTGCAAAAGGGGTGTAAACTGGTTCCATGCAGCTCTTTTGTAACATCCATTCATGCAAGCAGAGCCCTCATGACTTAATCACTTCCTAAAAAAGGACCCACTTGTTAATACCACCACAATGGGGATTAAGTTTCAATGTGAATTTTGGAGGGGACACATTCAAACTATAGCAGTATCTAATTAAATAAAATCCACTATAAGTTAAACCCTTGAAACAACTAATAGAATACAGTATAAAATAATTTTTGAGTATGATAATTTTGGATAGTTGTATAATACAAACTTACAATCTAAGCACTCGTTTAACAAAATAACATTAATTTGTTTCATGATCTAACATATTAGCTATAGTAGGGCAGTGAAGTGAAATGAATAAGGACCCATTCTGAGTCCCTATTCCCACTTGCCCTAAAACAGTGGTTCTCTATTGGAGTAGTTTTGCACCCCACCTCCCCCAATATCAGGAGATATTTTTGGTTGTTACGACTGGGATAATAGGGGAAGAATGTGTGTGCTGTTGGCATCTAGTGGGTAGAGGTGAGCTAAAAATTTTGTAACGTCCCCCCAAAACAAGGAATTATCTGGCCCAAAATGTCAATAGTGCCCAAGTTGAAAAACCCTATTTAAACGGTTACTGACTTGTTGAAGTCTGTAGGGCTTTACAGTTGCTGAATTACTGTGGGCAATTTGACTCTTGCTGTCAAAAAGGAACTTACAGAAAGATTAATTTTGAGTTTACCATAACAAGCTGGAAATAAACGGTCCTGTATGACACACCAGAGAGAAGTTTCTCGTGTCTAATTCACGACCCTGTGCAGCCATAAACTCACTGATGACCACAGGACTACCTTAAATTTTCTTTGAGGGGGCTTATGTATGACCTTCATGTCACCTTACAGGTAATTAATGTTTCTCCTAATGTCTTGCAAATCTTGAGGTCCTCTGCACGCAGCAGTAGCAACAACAAATAAGGTTAAAATTCCCAAGATGTGGTGCTTGTTTTTTCCAGTTTTGAGGTGCTTGGCAGGGTCTGATTTTTACGTTTATAAACCATTGTTTTTCTTGCCATTATAGAAATAAAAAGAAACTTGACGGCATCGTAATAACCAAGTGAGTTGAATTGCTTTCACCCTAGCAGCTAAAATCAGTGTTTCGTTTTTAGTACAAGGAGCACCGTGTTGACATACGTCTTTTAGAATGGGAGGTTATACCCACTTTCAGTTTTACTGGGGCAGAGGTGTGTGGCACAGCCTACACTCGTGCGTTAATCCCCATGGTTAGAACTAAGCTGTTTTAGAGAAATGCGTGTATCTACATGTGCTTTACTATTCTGATTTGTTCTTCTTGCCCAGTGTTCTACTTTGCTGTTGATATTAGAAGGAAAGCCAGTTTTTCCACCCTTCCCCCACCCTCTAGGATGCTCTATCACAGCTTAGGTCTTCTTTCCTTCTTATATCCATATCTGTTATATTTGTTCCTACATCTTCATCTTCATTCTGTAAAAATCGGGCAACTGTATGATTTTTTTCATGCTTAATACTTCCACACACCTTATAGTTCCAAGTCTGTGGCATTAGCTAATGGGACTTGACCTTGAGTAGCATAATTATCTTGGATAGACAGCAGGAAGTTGGTTGGAAACAGCAGTGCTGAGAAGCAGGGGCAGCCTGGTGGCCCCTGCTGGAGGACCTTCCCACTCGTCACCCCATCTCCTCACTCCTGCCGTCCTGTGTCCAGCCTCAGCCGTTCTCCTGTTCAGAACAATTTACACCGTGTGCGGATCATTTTGCTAGAAAATCTACGGTGTTTCACACAGCTCTCTGAAAGCCAGCGAGATTCCTTGCATGATCTTCAAGGGTTCCCTTTTCTTTTGATTCCTCCTTGTCTGCCTTTAGACACACCATTGCTCATCCAGGTGTGCTTTCTTTCATTCTTTTTACCAGTTCATTTCTCTTCTCTCTTTTAAGATAAAATTTTGTCTTGCCTCGCTTTTACCATCCTTTTCTTTGGCATCCTTCAGCCATTATTTAGTCACTTGAGTGTGTGTGTGTGCATGCATGTGTATGTCTATAGTATACATATGATTTATAACTAACCTGTGACCTGTGTAGTGATTTGTATTATAATCCCCCGTTTTTTTTCTATTATGTTTGTCCTATACAGGGAAGTCCGTTTCACTCAGGTGTCTGCCATGGCCACGCCCCTTTTCTGAGGGACGTCGCTCTTCCCATGTACTCTGTGGAAGAGATTAAGACCTCATAAACATGGATCTGAGAAGGTTGAAATTGTAGCAGACTTTTGTACACAAGCACGTGTATCTCGAGGATAGAGTCTATAGGTTACTTTCATCTGGTTTTCAAAGGGGTCTGTAAATCAAAAGATACCCAGATGAGAGAGCAGGGAGAGGGGAAGGGGAGCAAAAGCAGAGACTGCAAATATTAATAGCAGATAAAAATACGGGCCAGGGCCTCCTGCTGCTGCGGGGACATAAATAACCTCTTGTCCCACCTGCTTTCCAGTTCTTGAATTATGATCTCTAATCCATGAGGCCTTCATCGAGCCTGGGTTTCCTCTTTTTCCTATATAACCTGGGATTCTCCGGAGTCCTGACCCTACATGGCTAATATTTCTGCCCTCATTTCCTGATGGGCCTCCCTATATAATGTTATGTTCCCTGTCACCATTAGTACTAACCACTTTCTGGGATCACCTGAGTGAATTTCTTTGTTTCTTCAACCCAAAGAGCCACTGTACCAACCTCATCTACCAGCAGCATGGATGCATTTGGGGAGGGTAGCACTGTGCCCTTGTGGCTGTGATCCCTTTCCTTGGGTGGTCAGTTTTGTGGTCAGTACTTACATAATAAATGAGCTAGTTACCAAGGTTGAGATGGAGAATGAAGAGGAAAAGGGCTAGTGAGATATTTTGTAGAAACAGGGATTGATAAGATCCCATGTCAGAAATAGTTTTTGTCTTTCCCAGGCACTAAAACAGTCCATCCTCTATTTCTAAGATACTGTTAGAATTGTGATGGAGAATTCAGAAGAGTGGTTGATGGACCATGTTTGTGTTTGGGCTTGATTTAGTATTTAGTGAGATAAATGCTGTATAAAAGGATTGATTTAAAATTGATAAGAACAGATGATAGAAACTATATTATCTGAAAATACTGAAACAGATTGGATTTTCTTCCCTGAGAGTTTTGAAAAACACAATCAATGACAAAGAGAATGTTGGTTGTCATGAAAGAAGTATATGACCTTCATACCTCAGAGACAGGGAGAGGGTGGACCATCTCAGCTCTTTGGACGTAAATCTATGAAAACTGAGACCAAGGTGGTGGTAATGGGTTTATAGTTTTTTTTTGTTAGACAGGTAATAGTTACTTTTGTAAGTTGAAGCTATCCATGTTTAACTTTATTTGAGCAGTAATTTTCCTAGGGACTTGCTGCTGCTTATTGCATGTTTGGCTACCAAAGTTTTGAACTTGTTTTATAAACAAAATTATGGTGAAGGAGAGAAGAGAAGGGAAAGGGCATTGTCATAGAAAATCAAATATTAGAAATATGTATTTTGTTTTTTTACTCATTTCCCAATAAAGTTATTGTTTTCATTAATAATTTTTTAAGGAGCCATAATACTAAGTTTAAACATGAAAGTCAGAAATGTGCAACTTATTTAAACTATAACTGGCTCCACTTCTCTCAGTTTTGAGGTGGGAAGAATTTAAGTGCTGCTTGGCCACCTTGACAGGCAATACTTAGAGGGAGTTTGGGAAGAATAAGGACCTTCCCCCTCCACCCCTGTATTTCTCTTCTTTGTTACCATTTATTGATTTTTTTAAAAAATTTTCTTCCCATCTGTTTTGTGTAAACTGAGGAAAAGTTACAAAAGACATCTGTGGGGTACTTGTGTGCCTTTTATGTTATCTTGGAGTCAGCATCTTGTAGCTACATATTTTAGTTAAGAATTTGGAGTAAGGTTCAGAGAAGAGAAATTTCTGCCTTCTCTGTATTCAAGGTCTTACATTGCAGTATAGCACCATGTAGTTGTACTGCTCCTAGCTCACAAGGAAAACACCATGAGAAAGATAAAATCCTTTTTATATTTTTTGGGGATATGGGATTTTAGAAAGAAGAATCTAGAGAGACTGTTAAGTATTTTTATTGCCTTAGTTTAGGCTAAATCTAATAAATCCATTCCTAGGGCCTTTATTGAATTCTTTGTTAGGGTCAGCTTAGTAGGGTTGATAAATCTTGTATGAGAGTCTGGTAAGCAGTTTTACTTGTTTTCTAAACATGGGGTAAATTTATGCTTTTGTTAATTCTCCTCTGCTTGGGAAACCTTGCCATTCTTAGACCTGGCCCAAGACCCTCAATTAATATTCCAAGTAAGATCATAAGTTCCATATTATTACATTTCAATTAATATTCAAATAGTAGCCTTCCTTTTATTGAACTAGTTTTTTGAAAATATTTTCAAACTTTCAGAAAAGTTACAAGAATAAAAATGGTACAGAGAATACCTGTCCAGTATACCCCTCTCTCAGATTTCCCTATTGGTAATGTTTTACCCCATTTGCTATATCTATTGTTCCTTCTGTCCCCCTCCCTTCTTCCCCTCCCCTCTGTTTATGTGCATAGATATGTGAATGTGTGTGTTTATACATTTACACATACACACATACTATTTTTTGAACCATTTTAAAGTAAGTTGAATATATTGTGGTCCTTTACTCCAAAATATTATAATTTGTATTTGCCAAGAATGGAGAAATTCTGTTATAAATTACATTATAGTTATCAATTTCAGTAAATTTAACATCAGTACAAAACTTTAATCTGTTACTATTCCAGTTTTGTCATTTGACCCATAGTGTCCTTTATAACATTAAATGGTAGACTTTTTAAAAAAATTTTTAATCTTAGAGTTATACACTAAATGGAGAGATGTTGATTTAAATAGGAAGAAGGTATTGATGTTTCGGTTTTACTAATCCTGTTTAATATTCCAGAACTTTGCTCTTAAAAAGACATACTTAGCAGTTGCCCCCCAAAACTGAAGAACTTTGAACAGGATTTTTAAATTACATTACATAGGACCAAATAATTTACATATGCTTATTAAGCAAAGGAATAGATATTTAAGAAAGTATCAAAATTCTTCTGTAATGAAACCTTGTTTTATCCAAAATACTGAGCATACATTTTTAACAGAGTTATTCTTTTTAGAAAGTCCACTCTTTGTGGTTCTTACTGGTTAATTGGACATCATTGGGTCAGCCTTAAGTAAACCTTCCTCACATTAGGTGCAGTGAAGACATTCCAGTCTTAATCTTTCTTGGCATTTTGCTGTTGACCACTAACCTCGGGGAGCATTCTTTTCCCTGACTTCCCTAATTGCACACACTCCTGGTTTCCCTCTGGTCCTGTGGCTGCTCTTTCTCATCCTTGCCAGCCCTTCCTGTTTGCCCCTTGAGTGAATGTGTCCAGACTCTTCCACTTCATTCCGTAACTTTTTCTCTTGATCAGTAAGTCCCCAAGTACCTTTCAGGTGTCCAAGAGATCAAAACTGTCTTCACAGTGATACTAAGATGTTATTTGCCTTTTTCCCTGTTGACATTTGCACTGAGTATACAAAGGCAATTGGGGGAAACTGTTAGTGCCAAGGCACGGAAACATACCAGTAGTCGCGGTGCACTTGCAATAAAAATAATGTCAGTTTTACTTAAGAATTTCCTTGATGAAGCAGTAAAAGTTATTTAATTAAAAGTATATGTGGTTTTTTATATATTCTATGTGACAAAATGGGTAGTATGCATAAAGCATTTCTGCTGTATCCCAGAGTACAAAAACTGTCTCAGGAAAAGCACTTGTGCAATTGAGTTGCAGGCTGAACTTTGCTCTTGCCATTGGATACTTTTTATTTTTCTTTGAGACAGGGTCTCACTCTGTCACCCAGGCTAGCGTGCAGTGGTGTCATCATAGCTCACTGCAACCTCAAACTCCTCGGCTTAAGCAATCCTCCTGCCTCAGCCTCCTGCTACAAGTGTGCGCCACCACTCCTTGCTAATTTTTTAATTTTTTGTAGAGATAGGGTCTTGCTGTTGCTCAGGCTGGTCTTGAACTCCTGGCCTCAAGTGATCCTCCTGCCTTGGCCTCCCAAAGTGCTGGGATTACAGGTGTGAGCCACCTTGCCCCTCCTGAATGCCATTTTTACTTGAAAGAACAACTGACAGACTTGGATATTCAGAGTTGGCTATTTGGCAGACATTTTCTCAAAATGAATGAAGTGAATTTGTCACTTCAAGGAAAACAGTTGACAGTGTTTGTTGCCAAATTTGAGCTGTGATTTATCAGTCTTTAAGTATTGAAGAACTTGTATCCCTCACTGTGGACCTGACCCTTTCCTTGTGATGAGATCAGTGGTGATAGTAGAAAACGTGATTGATAACTGACCATTGAAACATGTCAACATTTGGAAGATCTGCCTAACTCAGTAAATCATTATTTTTCAAATGACTGCTACATTATGTTACAGATCATAGCAGGTAAAAGATTAGCTAAAAGTACAAGATACATTAAAATATTTTAGTATAATAGAATAGAAAAAAGTTAATAGATACAACTTTAGATTTTACATTGTAAATAACCTTTAAGATACTATTCGTGGGAACTGCTAGTGGAATTTTGATGTAGTATCCAAGAATATTCACTGTTACATAAAAAGGTTACTGAGTACTCCTTCCTTTTGCAACTGTATTGTGTAGATGTATGAATTTTCCCACATACGTACTATAATGGGCATTTTCTATGAACTCACCACTGCTAGTCCTGTCTACTTTGGATAGGGTGGCTTTTGCTATAAATTATTTTACAATATTTATAGTTGAAGATTCCAAGCAGGTTATGATTAAATAGGTCTAACTAACAGTATTACCAAACAGTTTACAAGCCTTCCATCTCTTTGCATTAGTAGGATTTGAGAGTGCATGCTCGTACGCATCCACGGTTGCCACTTCAGTGTTAAATCACAGGCCATATTAACTTGCCTCACTCTTCTAGTCCTCTTAGATCCTAGAATCTTGCTGTTGGACCCCGTCCTCTGTTGGAGTTGCTATTGCTTGAGTTGTAACCTGCTGTTACTGTCTACTTGCCTGGACTGCTTCTAGTTCTTTTCTGGAACCTTCTCTAGATGATCTGCCGAGTTGGATATCTGGCCATCCATAGTCTAGACTCTTTGTCACACACAAATCAACCTCAGATTGGGACAACGGCTTTAAAAACATCACATTTTATATATTTAATTTGGAAAACATTGTGGGAAATGTTACCTCCTTTATACATCTATAAATTCATTGTAATAGGACAATTTTTAAAAAATCTTTTTATTGAAACATAAGCATGGAAAAGTGTACAAATGTATATCTCTATGAATATCACAAGATAAACAGACTCATGGGTCCCCAGTTGTCTTCTGGGAATTGAAATTTCTCTCCCTGACAATTACATTCCTTTATAGTAGGGGTCTGCAGACTTTTTCTCTAATGGGTCAGATAGTAAATACTTTAGGCTTTGCAGCCTTGTGGTCTGCCATGGTAGCCAAAGCAGCCACAGACAATATATAAACAAATGGGGATAGCTGTGTTCCAGTAAAACTTTATGGACATTGAAATTTTAATGTCATAATTTTCATGTCACAAAATGTTCTTTTTATTTTCAACCATTGAAAAACATAAAAGCCATTCTTACAGAAACAAGCAGCAGACCAAATTTGGCCCATAGGCCATAGTTAGTTTGCTGTCTCTTACTTTACAGTCTGCCCTTACCTACTTTCAGCTTCTGTGAATCCAGCCTATACATGTCTCAATTAACGTCGTCATCATCTAGTACATTATAGCTATTCTCCTACGATAACAAAACCCAACTATAAGGACAATTTGTTATGTGAACCATAATATGTTATTATGTTACGATAAAATTGCCCTGGTGTTCTAGAACATGTATTACCAACTTGGGATACAAATTTTAAAATGGACTCTTCTACATAAATTACATTTAAATTTATACTATATGAAGCAAGTACTAAACCATGAGTTTATTCCATGGTGGTGGTTTGGTTACCTTTGGTTACTCTTCCTTTCTTTTTAAATTTAACTTTCCAGATACTTAACCAGTTTAAAATTATTCTGAATTTAAAGGATTATATAGCATAGTTTGTCAGTCACGAAATAACTCTGTTTCGAGTGCTTTAAAGTGCTAATAAGTTGCTAAAAGCTACTTATTGTCACCTACATGATAGTATCTTATAATAGAGAAAGCAAATATTTAATTCAGCTGGCATTTACTGAGGCTGCTATGTATGAGGCACTTTAAGGACCTGTGTTAATCCCCCTATTGGTGCTGATGACTTAGACATAGGCCCTGTCTTCAGGAAGTTCTTAGAATAAAGATTTGAAAAATATCTTGCAATATCGAATTGGTAAGTTCTAGAAAAAAAGAACAAAATACTGAGGAGCATGGATGTGTGCTGAGGGTAGGGTAGAAAGAAGTATGTGTTTGTCGAATCTGTCGTTTCCTGCAAATTTTTAAAATTTCAAACCTAAGAAAAGTTGGAAGAATAGTACAGTGAATACCCATATACCTTCACCTAAAGTCACCAGTTATCAATCTTGCACATTTGTTTTATTTCTTTGTATAAATTGCATATGTAAGTGTTTGTGTGTATTTTTTCTGCTAAACCATTTGAAAGTAAGTTTCAGACATCCTGACATTTCATCCCCAAGTACTTTAGCATGGATATCCTAAGAACAGGAATATTCTCATACTTAACTACAACACCATTATCACTCTCAAGAAATTCTTAATATCCCTACAATAATATAATCAAACTTATAGTTCATATTCAAATTTTTCACTTGCCCCAGTAATGCCCTTTGTTTTTTTTCCCTCAGTCCTGGTTTTAGTCAAGAATTATATAGTTCATTTATTATGGTTTTTTAAAAATATTATGGTTTTAAAAAATATGTGTTTTTTAAAATTATTTAGAACTGTGACTTTGCTTTCTGTGCTTTCACAACATCAACATTTTTGAAGAGTTCAGTTCCCATAGTTTGAATTTGTCTGATTGTTTCTTCATAATTTTATTCAGGCTAATCATTTGTGGCAGGAATACTACCCAGCTGATGCTGTGTCAGTCTCAGGACATCACATTAGGAGTCCCTTACTGTCAGTTTGTCCCAGTCTCAGTGATGTTACATTTGCTCACTTGGTTAAGGTGGCATCTGCCAGACCCTCCTCTTTTAAGCTGCTTTTTCCCTTTGCAATTAGTGAGTCATCTGTGGGGTTATACTTGGAGACCGAATATCTTGTTTCCCACAACCTTTTACCCAATGGTAGATTATTTTTGTTTTTCATAGTTTCTCCTGAACATTAGGATTTTTAAAACATATTCTAAATTCCCGTTGTTTATAAATATTTAAAATATAAGACCAGGCTCAGTGACTCACACCTGTAATCTCAGCACTTTTGGAGGCCAGGGCGAGAGGATTGCTTGAGGCCAGGAGTTCTAGAGCAGCCTGGGCAACATAGTAAGACCCTGTCTCTATAAAAAATTTTTTTAAAAAATTAGCTGGGCGTAGTGGTGTGTGCCTATAGTCCCAACTACTTGGGAGGCTGAGACAGAAGGATTGCTTAAGCCCAGGAATTCGAGGTTATAGTGAGCTACGATCAGGCCACTGCCTCCAGCCTGGGTGACACAGCAAGACTCTGTCTCTAAAAAAAATTAATAATAATAAAAATTTTAAAAACAGTATATAAATAAATATTTGTGCATTATTTTAATTAAAAGCTGTTGAAAGTTGGACTTTAAATACATTTTCTTATAAAATTTAAACATTTTTATTTACCATTTTACCAGGAGAAAGCAGAGTTAAGACTTAGTTCTCATACATGGAAGAGCTGAGTTCAAATCTTGATTTCATGGCTTATGTACAGCTATTATAAACTGCAGTGTCTTCATCGATAAAATGGGGATAATAATCACCACTCCTTATAGGATAATTATGAAGATTAATGAGGTAGCACATGTAAAGCAGTTCGTGTAATGCTCGGCTCCTAGTAACCACTCAATAAATAGTAGCTTATTGTTATTTTGTTAATACTGAAATTATTTTAATTACATATATAAATATAATCTTTCCTAAAAATTAGTAACTTCACGTTATAGATAGAATTAAACACTTGCTTGTTTATTTTATTTGGACTTAATGCTCTCAATACATTTGATTTATTCTAGGTTTTAGATATTTTTTTAATATGCCCTTCAATTAGGGCTAGATATTTTTTTTAAAGTGCTTTGGAGAGCTTACTGTTAATTGTGTCTTGTGTGATTCTTTGCATGGTGTAAGTGTTTCATGCTGTTACTACACAGAGAGGAGACACAGATGCTCATAGATCATACTGTTCCTGGAGACTAAAGTTAAATAACTGATGTAAGCTTAATTTATTTATTTAGTGATAGATTTTCAGATCCATTGCCCACAAACACAGTGAAGTCTGTGGATAGTTAAAACTCCTTTAATAAATAGTCTCTGTGAAGATAAAAAAGAAGTTAGCAAGCATGGAAGCTATCATAAACGACTAGGGTTGTATTAGAAACACTCGGGAGACAACTTAATTTGGCTTCCACTGGCAAAAATGTGGATCATTTGAGCATCAAAAAGGATAAACTACTCTAGATTCAAACACATTAAATATCTGCAGATTTAGAGCTCATAATAATACTAAAAAATTGTTGCTAGAATGTGTGCTATGTACCATGTTGTATTACTTCAGTGCTGCACCACCAGAAGCTGATAGATCAACGGCTGATAGAGCACCAGCCTGTAGCTCAACTGCTTCCAAACATTCTCAATGCTCCAAACTTTCAAGCTCAAAACTATAATCATCTCTGTGACTAATACCATAATTTCAGGCTCCCCATAACAGTAACTTATCAAAATTATACTTTACCACATCTGGAAGTTGTAGATTTCAGCTTCAATTTCATTTATGCTATTTTCAGAGAGTTCTGATGTGGTAAACTGATAATTACACTATTTTGTTATCTCCAAACTGTTATTGGATGGAAAGGTGATGATTGGCTCCTTAAAATTTTAGGGAAATGCATTTTTTGTGTAAAGTACAAGATAGGTGCCATTATAGAAGAACTTTATTTTAATCGGGTAGCCATTGAAAACTCTCCTTTCATACACATATAATTTAAAATTAAGCCCAAAATTAAGTCCTAAGTAACACTTTCAAATCATGTATGAAAATATTAAAGATTTTACATCTCCTTGCATCTTAAAGTTTTTTTGCATTCGATGCATATGTGGTTTTGTAATGAGCTAAAAAAAGGGACAAAATTACAACATTTACAGAGATACTAATGATATGATCTTGAGGATCTTTATAACTGTAAATTCTGTCTATGCTAATGATGTGGTTAATTGAGTTTGGACAAATATGGTGTTTTAGGCTGGATGTTGCATAAGGAGTGAAGAAGTAAGGTTTTCCAAGTTGTCATCCAAAATTCCTTGGTGTTTGTAACGTAGTACATTTTTCACAATAATTTAAAATTCTGTGAAATTAATTGATTTGAATAAGTTGAAGGTGTCATGTTTATCTTGGTTACATGAGTGATCATTTTTAGAAAGGGAGGAAATAATCTGCTAGGTATACTGCGAACTTGCTGAAGGTAGGTGCTCCACAAAAGCTGGTACATTTACTTTCTACCAAGTGCTTCCTTGCAGAAACACACAGAATGCTGATGGCATCCAAGGGGATAGGATGTAAATTCTCCCAGAATTCCTGCTGCTGCACAGTTGAGGGAGGAAGGGTTATCCTTAAACTTGAAGCATTTAAGTCATTTGTGATGAATTTTCCATCAGGCAGAAAAAAAGGACTGATTACCAAAGATCACACCCCTGGGATAAATATGAGGTTATAGCTAACTTCTTATTTCCCTCAGGGGTGTAATTAAACAAACCTTTACGATTAAGGTTTTCAGGCATTGAAAAATGTTTTCTGTTTTCATATTCTGGAAAAAATAATAGCTCCAGTTGATACATGATTAAAGACAGTTTACTGACTTTATTAAAGATGTATATTTATTGGGAACTGTTTTTTAGCATTGTTTGATCCAGGGCATGTCAATTTTAAAAAGAATGTTGAAAAGTAAAACCAATAATGTTTCTAAAGGGCCAGATCCCAAATGATTCTGATTAGGCAAATCTTCAAAAACAGGAACATAGGACATTGCTGATGCAATTTAGGCATTCATACTGTATCTGATTTTAGCTTGGGAATTTTAACAGAAAAAGAAGATCAAGGTTCTGATGTTGGCTTTACTAGTAATTAGCCTTGATCAAGTCACTGAACTTTTCTGTCTCTCCCCTCTTTCTTTTTTAAAATATTTAAATGAAAGTGAATACTAACTGGGGAGGTCTGGGTTCTTCTAGTTTTAAGATTCTCTGGTTCTATCTTTTTTAAAAATAAAATTCTACAGAATTCTGTTTAATTCAACAAATATTCAGTAAGTATTATTGAGAACTCAGTCCATACAAGGAATTCTGCATAGGTATAAGAAATGCAAAGAAATGATGTGCTCCCAGCTCTTAGGAAACTCTAAGTTGGATTTGGGGTAGGGAGCAGAGGGGGAGGTGTGATATTGCAAAAGTAAGAGAAGCAGCATATAAACAACTCCAATTGATTGTATTAATTTCTAGAACAGGCTTCTGTGGAAGTCCAGATATCTCCTAAAGGTGTCAACCTTGACGTCTAAATTAGATTTTCCTATTGTACTGGTATACTTTTTCTTCATAGCATTTGCCATACTTTGTAATAATGTGTTTCTGTAGGATTATTTCCTAAAAGTCTGTCTCCCCTTTTGAACTAGAAGGTCCCTGAGAACTGAAACTGGCAGTGTTATTATTCACCGTGGCATGCCCAGCACCTTAGCATGGAGCCTGGAAGATGGTAGGCTGTTTGTAGGAATGACAGCACAGGGTATGATTCAGCCTGGGGATGGGAGCAGTTGGTGGTGAGGTGAAGCAGAGTCCAGGGAAGGCTTGGGAAAGAAAGAGTAGGCAGTATTTAGGTTAGGTTTTGAAAATGGAGTAGGCATTCAGACCAAATAGGTTGCCATACGAGGCAGGAGATAGCCTGTGTCTAGCTGTGAGTTCCTTGGGTGAGTGTGTTGGGGGTAATAAAGTAGACTGAAAATGAATTTTTTTGCCATGCACTCATTCATGGTATAGGCATCTCTAAACCAGGGAGCTCTGGCAAGAGGTCTTTGACTCCATTTGCAACACTGTGGATATAGACTAAGGAAGTACACATGTGAGTACAGTAGTGTTACTTTATAATCATATACAGGTTCTGTTGTGATTACTAATATCCAGACTCATTTAAAAGCGTTAATGAATTTATACTGGTATTTATCTCATGTAGTTTCTCATCAGCTGTAACAAAAGTTACAAAAGAGGCCCATGAATTTTTTTTTTTTACTTTAAAAAGGGATCATTGTATTTTCCTATGGGTATTGGAGAGCCAGTGAAGGGTTTTAAGTAGGGAATTTACAGGATCAGTTCTCTCTAGTAGCAGTAGAAGGATGGATTCAAGGGGGAGAACTTGGAATCAGACCCTGTCACTCTCATCTGCCTCAACTAGGGTAATGGCAGAACTAGTGATTCTAAGCCATATTTTCTAAGTAATAGCCAAAAAGCAAATAAACACCTAAATTGATTCTTCTTACCAACATGGAGAATGCCAGATTTATATATATATGCACATAAGTAAGTATATGTATATTTAATCTTTAACAGAAATTAGAGAAGCTTTGGGCTTTACTTTTTCTCTTTATGTTATCTTCTTTGTCTTTATCTTTTATTCTATTTCTTTTTTTCTTTTTTAATCCTTTTCAACTTATGACCCTT
The DNA here is from genome assembly GCA_028533085.1 of Varecia variegata. NCBI lineage: Eukaryota > Metazoa > Chordata > Mammalia > Primates > Lemuridae > Varecia > Varecia variegata. The sequence goes on along the minus strand of CM052446.1, from coordinate 54,605,370 downwards.
TAGTCTGAAATTAAATTTGGGCTGTAAGTTGACTCCCTGAATCTTTTCTTCACAAGCTTTCTTTGTATTTTTTAGAAGAAAAAAGATTAAGTCAGTGTTTCCAAAATAAAAGCAAAGATTGTGATTAAAACTGAATTAAATTCTTTATTCTCTATTATTTGCTAATAGTAAAATAAATAGGTCAGTCTTAAAGAAGCTTTAAACTAAGTCCTAGAGCCTTTGAGAGCCCTTGGATTTTAATTAAAGAAACACAGAATACCATCACTTTCTGTTTGTCAGTGGAAAAAATATGTATTTTTAAATTTTCAAAGCTTAGCCCAGCAGCACATGGAGTACATCTGTTGGCTTTCAGAATTTGAGGAACACAAACGGATTCAGATGTTTAGGTCCTTTGTCTTTACTGGTCTCAGCTCACCTCACCAACTGAGCATGGCACAATCCAAACACAGTTTTTGAAAACAGAGCAGCTAGAGTTACTTCTAAAGCACTCTCTTGGGGACTGATAAAGTCAATCTCTGTTTATGTAATGAAATCAGGGAGCAAGGGGTCTGCTGTAGTACTTTGCGGATGGGATTCCATTGGTGTTGTCTTTCAGGGAAAAGACTGGATTTAATAAGCCCTTATTCTTTCTTTCTTTCTCTGGGGGTACAGCTTACTCTAATGGATTATTTTGAACTATTTTTGTTTATGTAGTGTTAGAGCTTCTCTTTAAGCAATTGGTTTTAGTAAAATCAATTGGTTTATTGTGAAAAATTGGGATACCAATATCAACTTTACCCAATAAAAGATTTAAATGTCTAATTAATCTTTCTTTTTTCTTCAGTGCTACTGGTGTCCTGTGTGCGTGTGTGTGTGTGTGTTTAAATAATATTGTCTTTTTGGTGTACTTATATTTTAATTTAACTTGAACTTTCAAAACAAACTGCTGGTTTAGCCTCTTCTCTAATACTCACGAAATCCTTCCTATTTCTCAAAATATTTATAAAGTATTCTTGAAAGTGAAATCTCATAAAGATCTTTGGTTCAGGACCAGAGTTCAAAGGAAAGACCGTTTGGTTTTGATTTGCAAACTGTAAAAACAAAATACCCTCAAACTGGCAGGGTGTGAATTGGTAACTTCAATTTTATTGCAATCTGCCAAGCCCATCCCCAGATGTTTCCAATTAAAAGCCAAGAATGCTAACTTGGGTGAATGTCATATGAAAGTATTTCTTCACTTTTCTGACTTTTTTCCTGAGAAAAACAACAAAGTCTCAAATCTTTTAACTTTAATTAAAGAAATAACTCCTCATTTGCATGTTATTTAAACTTATACAAAGAAAAATGTAATATTCAAAGGGAATTCTTATATGTCAGATTTGCAAACATACATAGTTCTGAATACATATAGGGCTTCACATATGTCTTCTTATAAAGGCCAAAAAGAAAAAGAAAAAAGATTTTTAAAAAAAGACATTAAAGCCCTTTAAAATTAAAATCAGGTATTTCTGGATTTGCTGTAATCAAAGAATGGACCTTTTAATGTGAATTTGTTTAAAAAGAGGTGGTTAGTAATTTCAGTGCTTTGGGGTTGTTATAGGGAATTTTCCATTATAATATAAAAAGTTTTTATTTTATTTCTAATCAATTGTACATTCAATTGTAAGAAGTACTTCTGTGGAAATGTAGAAAGATAGGAAGTTGTAGTAAGATAAAAGAAACTATAATATAATTTAAAAACCATGCATTTCATAATATTTCTCCAGATAACACCAAGTCATAGTTGGATCCATTCTTGAACTTAAAAGTTGCTTTAGATACGTCGTTCTGTATTAAAAGGGAAGATACTGGCAATAAATTTGAATTTATGGAAATTGGCATTTGTTCAGAGAAAAGATGGAGTTCCTCTTTATAATTAACCTAACATTAACATTTTGAATGCAAAGTTAAAGATAAATTTATTTTTGAATTTTCTCCAAACCATAGCACAGGACCACATATTAATTGCAAAGATGAAACAGTTGTTTCTCATTTCATCTCCTATTTGGTGCAGTTTTGATGGACATGTATTTGGAAGCTCAGGAGAGCGACAGCTCTGTAGGTCTTGGACCTGTATTTGGTGTTGGTGAGTGCGTAGTTTTTTTTTTTTTTGGCTACTCGGCCTTTAAGGCACGCTGCAGAAGGGACCTTTTTTGAGGAACACAAAGGTGAAAGAATCAGCTTTCACTGGAGTGCCACCAACAGCTCAGTTACAGTCCTTGTTGCTTTTGTCAGTACTGCAGTAGGTGGCAGCTCCTCTGTGCTTCCCCAGTGCCCTGGGCCCCCACCCTGCAGTTACGGGGCGCTGTGAGCAGCACAGGGGCACAGCCACCTCCTCTTCCCCTAGCAGATAATGAGCACCTCACCAGGCTTATTTCCTCTTTCCATCCTTGATGTCAAGTGGAGTCCCTGTGCATATTGAACTGAGTTGTGATCTTTAAGATTTTTGGAAGTTATTTTGAAAATACACAAAAGAATTGTGAATATTTTTAGCTTTAGGTATGGAATGAGAGTGGGAATCACGAGTCTAGTTCTGAGTTCATCACTACTATTACATGATCTTACTGTTTTCTCTGTACAGGGGAAGTCTGTTCTCATTACCTTTCTAAGTTACTATGACATTTAACTCAGCTTATATACAGAATTGTTGTGAGAACTATGTTCTTAACAAACACAGGGGGAAATCATTATTATTGTCATTACCAACCAAAGTGGCACTGCTCAACTCTGCTAACAGATAAAGAGGTCCTTTCTCAAGTCACATTTCCCTCTCCTTTTTTCCCTAAGTGAAACTTAATATGAAAAGCTATGCTCTCTTTTGAATAGAAAATATTCTCAGCTTTGTTAAAAAAAACTAAATTGACATGAGCCAGTAGTTTCTAACCTCCTTTTAGTGTGAAAACACCCTTTACGATTTCAGTAACTCTTATAGACCATCTCATGATCATATACTTTTTGCGTTTTGTGATAATTCACCGAATTCCCAAAGATTGGGAACTATTCTTACATAATAAAAACATAGTGGAGCTGCATAATAAATATGAATTCAGCAAATATTGATTGATTCATGTATGCCATATTAATATGCAAGGCACAAGGTATTAAAGTAACATCGACTGTGTTTAGGGAAAGAAGTAGAAATTGTATAGGTAGAGTATGCTAGATTAATTGTTCATCCGTCAGTTATTTACTGAGCAGGTTTTAGAATACATTAGTGAACAAGTCAGACTAAAATCCTGGAACCTACAGTCTAACAAGGAGTTCCCTACAGATATAAATAAATAAGGGAATTAACGAGAATGTTAGAAGGTGGTAAGTCCTATGGAAGAATAATAGGGAGATAGGTGGAGAATATGACACTCAACAAAAACTTAGGGCATGTGACAGAGTTAGCTGCGGGAGTTATCTGTATGACCAGAAGAGAGAACAGTTAGTAAGAATCCCTGAGGTGGGAACAGGGTAGCCAAGGTGGAACAGTAGAAAACCAGAAAGGTAACATGGGCCACGTCACCTGGGGCCTTATAGGCCGTGTGTGTCTTTGAGTTTTACTCTGAGTCAAATAGGAAGTGTGACAATATGAGGAAATATTCTACTTTTAAGTGGACTGCCTGTACATTAGTGGTGGCCAGGGGCTGGGGAGCGAGGGATTGGGGAGTGAATGTTAGTGAGTACTGGAGTTTCTTTTGGGGATGATGAAAATATTGTGGAATTAGATAGTCATGATGGTTGTACAAGCTTGTGAATATAATAAAAGTGCTGAATTTACACTTTAAAAGGGTGAATTTTATGGTGTATGAATTACATCAGAAAAAACATTGTAAAAAAATTGATTGTTAGGGCTTGCTAGAACCATTTTTTGCTCCTCTGTATCAGTAGTATAACTTTAGCCTTTGAAAATTCAGATTTCTAAATAGTTATATCTTAACTGAGGGAAAGTCTCTTGGTGTTGTTTGCTTATTTCATTAGAAGTAAACGATGTTCATCTAAAATTTTAAAGTATCTTTGCTGAAATTATTACTGATTGTGAAATCAGATTTTTCAACATAAATGTATCCTTTTATACTCTTTAAATACCTCTGTTCATTGTTATTCAGTAAGATAAAATGTGAAATGATTTTAACATTTGGCTATCAAAATGAATGTAGTTTTTAGGCTAAATTCTTACTATAACATTTTGTTAAAGCAAAATATTTTCCTTATAACTTATTTTGTGATTCTTTTATAGGATAGAAAATAAAATCAATATGGTAATGCTCTTCAAATTATGGTCTGAAACATGCAAGTGAGAAGAATGTCTTTGTTCACTCAATTGACCAAAAATCAAAATTACATAATCTCCCCTCCTGGAAGACACAGTCTTTTTTAATAGACATAAAACAGGAAATGTGTTTAGCTAGAGTTTTTTCTTTTCCTTTCCATGTTTTAGATTTAACTTTGGTATTTCCTAGACTTTCATTCTATGACAACCTAGTAAAATTGATTGAAATATTATGTGGCCATATTTTAATTTTTTCCTCTTTATTTTGGTGAGGTCTAGTATAATTTGGGTTTTACAAATAGTCTTAAGTGGTTTTCATTAAAGAAAAAACCATTGACTATTACAGCTCTACTTTGAGCAAAACATTAAATCTTGTATGGCAACTCAAAATATAGAGGCACTTAGCTGGTTTGTTTGGTTTTTTTTATTTTTGTTTTTCAGTTAAAACAGTTTGTAAATAATTGCAGAAGTTGTAACAGTTTGGTGAAGTTATAAAAATCATAGGATTTGATGAACTTATTTTCCTTTGCAGACATTGAATTGAGTGGTTATCTCTCACTGAAAAATGTTTGATTAATAATAAAAATTAAGCATCCCCTATTTTTAGGATTTTTAAAAGTTAGCTTTTAACTTTTTCGGGCATCTTACCTTGAGCTGCGCTGTGCTGTACGGTAGCCTTCCCTCTAAAATCGGGGCCTTTGCTGGGTAAGATTTCATTTTGTTCTTGTTGTTGGATAGCTTTTTTGAGGAGTTACAGAGGGAGTCTAGAGCTCACCTTCTAAAATTGTAGATCAAATTGAAAGAACTCTCAAAAAAATTGTGAGATAAGCCCTGTCAGACCAATTACATTTTCAAAATTTTGAGTACTTTAGAAATCTGTGGTAACTCAGATTTCTTCTTATTTACAAAAAGTCAGCACCCTAGGAAAGAATTAATCTGCTTTTACCTTATTGTTCCAATCTGAATGAATGTACTTAGAGGTTGATTAAATATTTTTTCTTCTGACCTTGGGCAACTATGTCCAAATCCTTAAGTAATTACATTCTTAATACAAACATTTCTCATTTTCTTATACTAGCTGAAAAGGCAGGATAGCTTTCAGCCTCCTTTTTTTCATTTGTGTGATAGTGACTTTAAATTGAGCTTTAAGCACTTTTGTCATTTAACTCTCAACCAGCTTAGTTTAGAAAGCATAACATTTCAAAGTGGTTTATTTCATAAAACTCTGAATTCTTTGATGGCTTGCAAGATTATTTAAAGCACTGAAATAAGCCTGTACTTAGGAGAAAAATGTTTTAACTTGTAAAAATTTGATTTCAGATGATCAGGAGAAGTTAAAATGTGCATATTTATGGTCTTTCAGTGAAATAAACTAAGTATTTAAAGAGTTAAAAATAAGAAATCATTGTATAAGCAGGTATTACCTTCAAAGAATATTGTGAAAATTTAGAAACTTTGGACGGTTGTCCACTATCATACTTAATATAATTTTATGTGTACTTCATCTTTGTACAGCTCTGTCATTCCCAATAGATTGTGAATTACCTAGAGGCACGCATTCATTCATCTTGTTGTTCCCAGCATCTAGTGCCTGTTACATAGTGAGAATTTATTTAATGTTCATTGACTAAAGTTTTTTGATTGTCAGAATCATTGTAAAATCCAGGCATTGGGTTCTGGTGGCTGTTGATGAATCTGCATGGAATATGTTAATAAGGAAAACTGGGTCTGTTTTAACCTTAAGGACTCAAAAGTTGAGGCCTGATTGCCCCCATCTCCACCCCCAGTACCTGACCTGTGCATATTAGCCAGCCAGCATACACAGTTCCACCTTAAAGTAGTGAATGGTGTCATTCGTATGTTTTGGGTCTTTATTTGTTTTTAACAAAAGATGATACATATGTTGTTTTTTTTTTTTTTTACTAGACATTCTTGGGATTCTCTTTTATGTTCTGCCATCACAATAGTTAAGATACACCATTCCATATTTATTACTATTTCCTTTTTCATGTTAGTGGTATTTTTGTACCAAATTCAGAATCCTAGAACAGTTAAGCAAACAGAGCCAGAAAATTCTGCAAATGAAGAGTAATGAGGGGGAATTGGATCTACCAGATATTAAAATATAATGTAAAGCTTTAATAGTTAGAACTGTGTGGCAGTGGCACATGACTAGATAGATCAGTATAACAGAATAGATAGAAAGCTCAGAAAGAGATCTCAGTATATATGTGGGTTCAGTAAGTTATCAAAGAGGCATTTTAAATCAGTGGGGGAAATGAAGATTGTTCAGAAAATGATGCTGAGGCCACTGAGTAAACATCTGAAAGAAACTAGGTTGGATCCTTTTCTTATTCCTTATAACAAAATAAATTCCAGCTGGAGCATAAATGTAAATGTAAAATCATGAAACCATAAATGTACTAGAAAAACAACAATGAAAGTATGTTTTTATATTTGGCAAAACCCAGATGCCATTTTAAAAAACGATAAATTTGATCACATATCAAATTTCCATATGGCAAAAGAAGGTGATGTACAAAGTCAAAAGACAGGTAAACTTGAAAGATACAACATATTTTACAGACTAAGAGTTTAATATATAAAGAGTTCCTTAATATATAAAGAGTTCTTTCAGTCAATAAAACCAGCAGTCTAATAACAAAATGGGCCAACTTTATGAAAAAGAAAATACACATTTTGTTAAATATATGGAAGATATGTAATACAAGTTCAAACCACAATGAAATGCCACTTTTTAGATTGACAAAGATTGAAAGTTATGATAGTGTACCGTTTTGGTAAGGATGTGGAGGAAATTAACTTGGAAACCTAACATTGCTGATAAAAATGTAAAATGGCAGAGTAAATGTAAAATAGCAGAGTGTCTACGGAAAATCATTTGGCACTATAAAAGTTAAAGCCCTTTTACCCAATAATTCCAATTTAAGGAATTTATCCCAGACACATTCACAAATGATGTATGTACAAGAATATTTGTATTTTATCAAGTGGCTATATCATTTTAAACAAGTAATATCTAAGTTCCAGATAGTCCAAATCCTTGCCAAAATGTGTTTTTTCCATGTTTTTAAATTTATGCATTCTAGTGGCTATGCAGTGGTAACGTCATGGTTTAAATTGGCATTTCTGGTAACTGATGATGTTGAAATCTTTTCATGTGTTTATTAGGCATTTAACATATATTTTTGGTGAATTGCCTAAATCACTTGCCTTTCAGAAAAAATTGAATCATTTGTGTTCTTATTATTGATTGTTAAAATGCTTTATATGTTTTGGATACAAGTCTGTTCTCTAATGTTTTGTCAGTATTTTCTTCCAGTATTTGGCTTGTCTATTTATTTTCTTAATTTTTTTTAAGACAGTGTGTAATTCTGATGAAGTATGATTCATCAGTTTTTTCTTTTATGGTTAGTGCTTTTAGTTTACTAAAAAATCTTGGTATGCTCCAAGGTCAGGAAAATTTAGTCCTTTTTTTCTAGAAGTTTTATATCTTTAGCTTTTGTATTTAGCTTTGTCCCCCCTTCAGATTTTCAAAATGGTCTGTAACCAAGAAGGAAAAAGAAGATTTAGAACCACTGCTTTGGGATACTGTCTAATTTTTCAGATTTGTTAATAATAAGGACAGTATCATATCATGCTGTCCTTTTCCCCCAATAAAACAGTTTCTGAATTAATGGAGAGTGACATTACTTTTGAAGAGAGAGATAGCGGTAGAATATCTGGCTTTATTACACTTCCTAAGTACATTATTAATTCTTTTCTAATTAATCCTGTGTTATGAATTTTAATGTTAGACAAGTGTGTAGACCACTTGGAGCTGCCCTTTATCGATAGCCTTTTACTGCTACAGGGCAGTAAGGCATCAGCAACACAGTGAACGCTCCAGGAAAATTAGAGTCGGAGACCTGAGTTCTGGTCTTCATCCTGTTACCTGCTCCTGTTGGAATATAGGACAAAACTCTCCCTCTCTCCATTTCATCTGGAATAAAGACCCAAACATGATATTTGAGGTCCCCCAGAATCTGATCCCAGCCTACCTTTCCTTAGCTGCAGTGCCCTGCTCTATCCTGTTACTCAGAGTTGTCTTCTACTTAGTCCAGCTCTATCTTTGTTTATACTGTTCCCTTTATCTAAATTGTTCTCATTCCTTTTCTTCCTATCCTAGACTTAATCCCGTCAATCTTTTAAGCCCCCAGTAAAACTCCATGTCCTCCTTGAACCCTCTCCCAGCCACTCAAGTGGGAAATAATGTTTCCTCACATTTTGTTCATGTCCAGCCTCCCCGTTAGCTTACAGACTTCTGGATCTTTGAGTGCTGGTGGGGTGTGGTCATTACTGTGTATTTGTGATGCTTCGCGTAGTGACTCACGTATAGCAGGCTTATCATAGAGCGCCTTTCTGATGAAAGCAACCCGACAGTGCTGAGCCTGCCAGCAGTGTTTTTTGTAATTGGCTTTGCACTAGACACTGGTTTTCAAACTCTGTGGTGTGACCCATTTGCTGTTTGTGAAAGCAATTTGGGTGGTTCAAGAGCATCATTTTAAAAAAATGAAACAAAATAGAACATAAAGGGTAAGCATTATATACTGAAAGCTTTGTTTCTAGTTTCTATTTACATATGTGTTTACTAGGTTGTGATGTAGAATGTATTTCTTACTGTGGATTATAGTAAAAAAAACATTGAAAAACACTATTCATTCCTCTATAATGAATTTTAAAATTTAAAGAAGGGACATTTGGAATTATAATTAAACTCAAAGAATATAAAACCTTGGTATTTATGAAAAATGTCACTAAATGCTTTCATGTAATTTCTGCCATCCTCTCTGTTAATTATCTACCACATTACCTATAAGTGAACGATTTTTTTCTTTAGCATCTTTTGGAAAGTTTAGCAGATTATTACAGATGTTTCCCTGAAATTTCTGTTCTGTTTTTTAAACTTTATTGTACATTTATCAGTTTAGATTGCTTACAGTAGAAGTATGTTGATAAGAAGTATGTTGATTTAATGCATTAGAATGGAATGAATTTGTCAACTGAGTCTACAGGTTAACCACAAATTTTTAAATTTGTAATCAAGTACAGTGAAATTCCATTTTGGAAAATAAGTCCACTTTACACAGTGCTGTAATTGAAAAGAAATATTACTTTGTTATTAACTAGCATTTATAAGACAACTTGATTTTGAAGCTGGTTATTCTTAGCAATCAGTTTAGCAAGAATCATGTTAAATATTTCTTCCAAAAGACAGTAAAAAAAAAAAAACAACTCTAATCTGCCAAATCAACACAGGTGTCATAAATGGTAATGTGTTACTTTTTGAGAGCCTTACGTCAAATGTGCATTCTTGAGATGGGAAAGCAATCACTAAAAGGGTTGCTTAGTATTTACAATAAAGCTATTTCTGGTTGACTTTTGTTTAAGTTTGTGGAAGCAAAAGCTCCTTTCCTGGAGCTCTGGAACCCTGAACTCTCAGGAGTTGCTATGTTAGTAATGCCTGTGTCTTTTTCCTTCACTTCTCTAGGGTCAGTATAGACCTTCTGATTTGTTGTGTCCTGAAACATATGTTTGGGTACCCATTGAACAGTGCCTGCCTTCACTTGAAAACTCCAAATACTGCCGTTTCAACCAGGACCCAGAAGCAGGTATGTTTGGAGCAGAGCTCAGAGGAAATCATTGGCTTTATTTTATAATCCATGTGTGCGTGGCTGTTAACAGGGACCAGGTAGCTTTTTATATATTGCAGTGTGTACGTGTTTGTGTGTGTGTGTGTGTGTGTGTGTGTGTGTATGTGTGTAAGATAGAGGAAGACATCACACAGGCACACACACATTCATAGTTTGGCATAAAATTAAGAAACCTCATGTGCTTATGCTACTTACTGACTTGGCTTCTCCCGTTAGGTTGCTTTTTACATCCTTTGAGGGGCTGGCATCGTTATCTACTTCTTTTACAGCTATCATAGTGCATAAAAATTGTCCAGTAGATTGATTATTTAGTCAATGTAGAGAAGATAGAGATATTGACCAACTGAATGGAATAATGTTGTGGAATGGTTTTCATGGAGGCAAATAGGCTGTGATGAGTTTTGCGACAATACTTTTTTGACTTTCTTCTTACATCTCCTCTGTGTCTCCTTTTCTGTTCCCTATTCCACCTCTTGCCCAGTATAGCTCCAGCCATATTTTGTTTCACATTATTCCCCTTTGGATATTCTGTGCACTAATAATATGTACAGACATTAAAAGTATATCCCTGGAGTCAGACTTCCTGGATTCAGATCTTGGCTCCATGATCAGCTGGTAAACTTCGTGCCCTTAGGCAATTTAATAATCTCCCTGGCCTCAGATTCCTTACCTTTAAAATTAATACAATAATAAGAGCTACCTTACTGAGCTGTAATGAGGATTAAAATAAGACAAACATGCTAAGAATAGCCCCCTCTTATTGCTGTTTTGGTGGTGGTATGCCAAACTAGAATGCTGCATCCCATATATGCCACAGGCCATTGTCTGCAGTTACTTTTACCTGCTGTGATCCCTCTCTCTGCAAATATGTGCAGTTCTGTTTACTTCCCTATAGCCTAAGTACCACTCACAGTTTAAAATAGTCCTCCCCACACAGCCCTCCTAATCCTCATGGCATCCGACTGTGGCTTTGTGCGGCAGGCACGAGTTTTGATGCTCTCGTGTTGGGTTGGATTATGTTCACGTGTCTTTCCCCCTAAAGTTCCTTGATGTTCTGAATTGTGCTTAATTGAGCTTTGAGTCCTCACAGAACCCACCACAGAGGAGATGCCTGATACATATTTCTTAAGAATATAAGCATTTTTCTACTTACCACCTGTGGTCTAAGTTTGGAAAAAAAGAAGGAAAGAGAAATGGAAAGTCTGGGGGAGGTGAAAGGCATAAATGGAAAAAAGCAAATGAAAGATAAGGGGGCATAGAAAGGAATGCGGTCATTTCTTCAGTTCTGAGATGTGCATTTTTCCACAAATCATTTTTCTTATTAAAAAAAACTAGTTCATATATTTTGTTATCTCCTTGAAAAGCTGTTATGAAATCAAGAGTGGCTCCTTACGCATAATGGTACCTTAGAATCTGATGACAAGTGGCCATAGGGACCCAGCCAACTCATATGCCAGGCACCCTGGGGTTAGCCCCAGGTTTCCTAAGTATTTAGGTTCCATAGAGTAACCATGGCTTTGTTATTAATCAGAATCTTATCATTTCATTCTAAGTAAAGTTACACCTCCTTGATCAAACCAGATGTGTTGCTTAAAAACAAACATTAAATGTGTCAATCAGTTTTGGAGTCAGGCTCAAAGCCAAAGGCAATAGTATTACAGAGGAAGGCGTATACTTAATTGACTCTCCTCTCACCCCTCAAAAAAAAAAAAAAAAACTTCCTCATAGCTTTTCTCAAGGTCAGGTCAGACCAGTCCCTTATGGAGAAAACTGCTAAACATCTTACTGAAATATTCAGATATGATAGTTTATCTTCATAAGTTCCTTCCAACAGAGTAGATTTATGATCTTAAATTTATTTCTAACTCTCAAACTTACGACACTATTTCTTTCACCTTCTCTTTTTCCTTCTTGATCTATTTTAAAGGTTACCTCTTATCTAATGCTTGGTGATTAGAGAGATCCCAAGTTCTAGTTTTATAAGGTTGAGAAGGTGGCTGAATAATTTCCATGCACTGAATGGACATTCAAGTAAATATTCATTCATGTTAATAGATTTTGAAATTATTTTCCAAATAAGCACTAATGAGCATTTCATGGCAAAGAAGATTTTTAAGTCTCAAAACGGCCATTTTTGTCAAGAACATACTATATCCTGGTGAGTGATGAATATATTGCATGTTCTGTAATCCACTAAATTACATTTTTTCCCCCGCCCCATGTTGTTACATTCCTTATGGCAGTAGCTTTAGCTCTTAATATTCATTGTTAAGAATTCATTTATAAAACTCAGGAGTAAATTTCTTTGAGAATAGTGTTTCGAAGAAAATGAAGATCCTTTTTCATGTGCTAAATTTTTGGAACTTTCAAGAGAATAATACAGTTTTATCAGTATTGAATATCACAGTCCAGACAGTATGTGAAATCAGACTTCTATCCTGTGGTTTTAGGAAATTAAAATGCAGTTACATGCTGGAGCGTTTTGAGCCTGCTGTGAAACATGGTCATTGGAGGTTTAAATGGCAATCTGTGAGAAACGGTTCTCTTCTCTGGGGCCAGTTTTACTTTTACATGACCCAAACTCTGACTCAGAGAAAATACAGAGCTTAATGTGGGAAATATTATTAGTCAGCATGGTGCTTTTTTCACTAAATCTTGTTTCTCCTCCCTCCTGTTTAGTAGTTAAATTACTTTGTAAAAGGCACAGTTGAACACCATAGGCCTCAGTAAGAAAAAATGTGGCTTCAAGGTGCATCAGTGGCCAGTTGTAAGAAAAATCGTGTTTCCTCCATCCCAAATTGCTGTGAGCCTCTGGAGACCCTCCCTGCCCTTGACTGTCTGTCCCTGGCCCTCCCTCCTCTGTGGAGGTTTGGGTTCCATGGTTTTCTGCTCAAAGAAGTCTGTGTAGCAATAAAAGCCTTTTGTGTTTATTGCTTTGTGATACTATGCAGGGAGAGATTGACAAACTGAGACAACTTAGAAAATTCCAAAGAAATCCTTTTGTTCATAAATAGGTCTTTTGTTTTTCAATTCAGGACTTCTATCTACTCCAAAGAAAGGAGTTCAAAAGTTTCTCAAATGATTTTTAAGTTAAAGTCTGATTATTTCTGATTGTTTTTTAAATTGATAGTTGATTATGCATAGATTTTGAAAATTCTGTATCACAGTCACACCTTTTTTTGTGTAAATTATTATTTTTAAAATATTTACTGAGAAACCTAGTAGAAAATTTGCCCAAATGCATAAAACTGGTACTAAGTAGAAAGGTAAAATGACCCATAGTCACATGATGCAGCAGGAATAATTATTTAATATTTTTATGCTCACCTGATAGTCTTTTTATTTCCAGTACATATATCTGTATTTTTTAAAAAAAACAAAACAAGAATCACGCTGCATACTTTGTTGTTGTTTTTACTTTGTATTACTTTTTACTTTTGGAAGCTAAAAACTCCTTGACCATTAATTTGGTCGTTCAGCAAATAAATGCTATTACTATGTGACAGGCAGTGTCTAATGTAGATATTTTACAGAAAAGCATCATTGAAAGGGGTAGCCCCTATATTTTGGAGTTAGTGTTGGAACCATGATAAACTGTGATTTGATTTGACTCTTAGTGTTGTACAAATGTTGTATTACTTCTCATTGATATTAAAAGCCTTGGTTCTAGATTTATAAGAAATAAAACCTTATTGCACATATACTGTTTCCCAAGCACCATCCTATTTTCCCGTTACTCATTTTATCCTCTGAACATAATTGAATGTTTTGTGTTGACCCCTCAAATATTATTTATTGCAAAAATGACAGATAACATTTGTTTTTATCAGAGGATAAAAAGTAATTTAAATTCAAACATTGCTCTGTAATTTTAATACTTATTTTTAATATTTATTTTAAAGGGACTAATTAGAATAATTTTTATTTCTATTTCTAATTATAGTAATATATATATTTTTACCACAGATTAGTGTAGATTTCATTCTCTTCTATACATACTTTGAAATGTTTGCAAAACTTTTCCTAATTTGTCTCTAACATAACTAAATCATACATGATTTAGTAAGGGAATCAAACAAATTTGCTGTAAAAGTATCTAACTTTGACTTAGTGCTTTTTATATTTCTGAAGATAAAGAATTTCTAGGACACTTGAACTCTTTCCAGCCGTTGCTGACAATCGAAACTAATATAAAGGAGCTTTTTCCTAGTTTGGGTCCCTGGAGCTCTGAGATTCCAAACTGTGTTATTTTATGTTGTTTCAAAAGGGCTCTCTTTTCTTCTCTCTTTATTCTTCTTTCTTGTTGGCATGGTCCCTGGCATTTTTTTTTTTCCTGTACTTCTATAGTTTCTCTAGCATATGCCCATAGTAAAAGCAAGTCTTACTCTGACCTTGACTGTCCATGGAAAAAACAGATTCAGAAAGCGCTCTGTCCCGTATCCACTTGCCTGTTTGTCCAAGGTTGGCATCACTTCCTGAATGCTGTATTTATGGTCCCTCAAAAGGGTATACCTCAGCCAAAATGCCATTTCAATCACTGGGAAACAATGCCTAATGAGAAAGCAAATTTCCTAGGACAAACTTCCTAGGGCCTCTTAAAAATGTACTGTCGTGATAAGTTAGGACTAAGTGGACGGTATCTTTCCTAATTATTTTAGATGAAGGATGTAGCTGTTATTCTTTTAATACTTCTAAGGGTAAAATTGTTTTCAGATGTACATTTGAGAATGAACTACCACTTGAAATTGCAAAATGAATGATGTTGCTTGCTGGATACTTAATAAATATATATTCTTTATTGCCAGTAAAGATGATGGTGCTTAGATGTAGCCAGCTGTAGGTAGAAGCAGTTGTACCCTACTGTATGGCACAAAAGAAACAGGTATCAAAACAAGAAAATATCCTGGACATATGGCTGTTTTATTTGGTGAATCTGGAGACTGTTGTGGAGAACTTAGAACATTACAGGTTCCTAATTTTTCAATTTACTATGTATCCACTTAAAAATCTCACTTTATTATATTGTTACTATTTTTTCCCACATATTTCACCTTTCAAAGATATACTTATCCAAAATTTAGCATAGTGCTAATATATACTCCTGGTTTAAAAATTATAAACTTTGTTTCCCTAATTTGCATGGTCTTTTAATGAAGACACCAAGGAACAAAAAACAAGTCTTTCCTATAATATTTGTGCATATGACTGAAGTATTATACTGTTTTACTATTTGCATTTTCTATTTAAAAATGTGAAAACTAAGACTTCTTAAGGTAAACTTTGAAAGCTATCAATGGCTGTTCTCATTTTTTAAGAGTATTTTAAACCCAGTCTTGCTGAGAAATTTTAAAACATACTGTTTTATGAATTTTTACCACCCAGTCTTTTCTCAGTAAGCCATGCATGGGCAGTAAACCAACAACTGAAAACTGCTGGAGCCAGAGACAGACTGAAATATTTCTTAAAAGGTTTGAAAAGCAGACTGAAGATTTCCATTTAGCTAGTAAGGAAATATTTCTCTGATCCCTTTCTCTTTTCTTGTGGAATAGATTTTTTTAAAAATTCAAAATAAGCAATTGCTTTACAGTAACCTAGTTTTTAATTTTATTTAATTCGGTAGTAAATAATAAAAATTATTTCAGTATCATTTTGGCAAGCTCAAAAATATGATGCTTTAGAACGTATCTATAAATGTTAGTTCTACCTGCTTTGTGGCATCTTAGAGTGCTACTTTGTTTATTTGTAATAAAAAAAAGACATTTTTTATATTATGAGGAGATTGTCCAAAATGCCAATTAAAGAATAAAACTAAAGCCCATAACTGCTGTTTAAGTACTGGCTGAACTATAATATTCTATTGAATATAAGACATCACCAATTTTAAGTTTTTTTATTTTATAAACTACTAAGAAAAAGTGTTGCCAATTAGACCGTGACTCCATCAGTTGTAAGGTGCATATGGGTTCCAGAGATATCAAAATGTGTAAAAATGTGAATCTTAATATAGAAGAATCATGGTTCAGTCTGTGTACTATAACACTTGGCAAAGCTATGGACTATTTAGGAGACTTGTTTTTTGTATGTTGGGGAGGTTTATGATGTCTTAATTTTAAGCATTAAACATATAATAAATGGAGTTTGCATCTATGTATCAGAGTTTGAGGGCATTGATTCCAGATGCTTTTATATAAAAATAATATTACCATTATTGATAATAATAGAGTTCTTATAATACTCTGATCTAGGTACCGGCACTGTGCTTTAAAAATTTTGAGAAGGCATGTAACTACTTCACAAGGATATTTTATTGTAATGAAAGTAAAAACTTTTTACCCAAAAAGCATTAAAATCCTGTAAATATTAATGATCTTTGTGCAGCCTGTTTATAAAAAAATTTGAACTTTTAAAAAAATTTGTTTGATGTTGAAAAGCAGCAATAAATACAGAGAATTTTAAAACTTTGCTTAGCCAGTAGATTTAGAGATCTCTGACAATCCATGGAATGATTAAACATTATGTAAATAAAGGGACAAAAGATGGCATCCTAGGATATCATCAAGCTATTCATCAGCCTTAAAATCATCTGCATTTGATTGGACATTTTCCTACCTTATGAATTCCCAGTAAATATTCTTGGTTTAGCTGTGACTTTACAGTGACAGAATATGAATCATTTGCTTAATTGAGAAAAATTCTTAAAGGATACTTGATACTATCTTTTGGAGCCTACATCGTTTGATATTCAGTACAATGTCTACTAGTTATGGGAGGAACAGACCCAAAGACAGATATAACAATCCAGGGTTTCTTAAATCATTCACACCCAAGTTCAGTATGAGGATGGAGTCTCTGCATTTTTCCTGTAAGGTATTTTTAAACTGTTTAGATTCTCTTTTGTGGATGTTAATATTTAGTCTCTTTGCAGGAAAATAAGCAAGCTATAGCATGAAGGTATGAGAAGGTCTATTTATTTTATGAGAGTGTTCTTTTATATGATGCTAGCAAAATGTTTTTAATATAAATATGGAAACTGGGATAAGATTCCTCTTCTTATAAGAAATGTATTTTCCTATATGCCATTCATTTGAAATAGACATCATTCAGGGGAGACTTGACTTGCTCTTGCTTCTTGGATTGTTCACTGATGATAAAATGAAATCTGTCTGAAAATAAGGAGGACATGTTAACAATAGGAAAAGAATTAAAGTTACCTACCTTACTATCCCCTGTCAAAATAAGAAAACCAGAGTACAGTTCTGAGCACTTCTAATGCTGAAGAGACTGCCTTCACCTGGTTTCTGTCCAAAAGCAGATCCTGAAACATGGACTTGCATTCAGGTAATCTATTTGGGAAATGGTCCCAAGGCAAGGAACAGGAGTAGAGACTGTGGAGAGTGAACCAGGGAAGGAGGAAAAGGCAATAGAAGGATGTGTTTTTGTGTAATCCACCACTTCAAGGACTGGAGCTCTGTCCTTTTGAGATGTGTACATCTCAGAATAGGCCCTTAATGGACAAGTGGAAGAAGTACTTATCTCCTGGCTTCCATTTTCCACTGTCTGATGGTTGTCCCATTGGGCGTTAATGCCTCTGCACTTTCGGTGTGCACATGCATAAACACAGAGCAGGCTCCTACATGCGCACCAGGCTGCTGCATTAGGAAGGTGGGAGGCAAGAGAGACAGACCTTGCTTGCCTGTCATTCACAGAACAGTGCGCTGTAACTGTGGCATGAGTCAGCGGTAAGGCCAAGGGGATGAGAGGCAATGCCCAAAAGGTGTTTAATACAGAAAAAGTGCAGACTGAGGTAGCATGTTGCCTGATGTCAGTTGACCATGCCAGTTGCATGGGGGCAGATAAAATAAGAACTGAAAACATGGGAAGGTATTGAACTCTAAAAAAACAAACAAAAAGCTAGCTTAATTTGAAATAGGGGAACAATCCAGGAATTAGTAACATAAATTTGAAGAATTTGTCAGTGCATTCACTCAACATATATTTATTAATGCAGGTGTATTATGCTTTCTAATGGGAAGGGCCAGCCCTCAGGGAACCTAGTGGAGGTGACAGGCAGTTATCAGGTACACTCAGTAAGGTGTGGTAAGTCTCACATGGAGAACTAGAAGAGGCAGTGAGTACACATAGGAGGGTCCTCAGCCCAGAGTTGGACGGGGTATGGGAGGTCAGGGAAAGCTTCTTGGATGACGTAGTCTAAGTTAAGATGTGAACAGGGGAAGGAACACAAGTAAGTGCTCCATACAGAGAGAAGAGCATATTCAGAAGGTCTGGTAGCAAAGAGTGCAGCTAGTATTTAGAGTGGGGGCAGGGGGAGAGATGCAGCTGATTAATGAACGGTTCTGTAAATCATGATAAGGAGTTTAGATTTTTCTCCTGAAAGTGATGGAAGGCCGTGAAGAGGTTTTAAGCACCGGAGCACATCAGCATATTTGTCATTTCTACTCCACATGTGGAGAACGAATGGGAGTTGGTTAATACCAGAGATAGGGAGACCAGGTAGAAGGGTTGTGCGTGCAGTGATCTAAGCAGAAGATGACTGTGGCCTGATCTAGGGTGGTAACAATGAGGGTGGTACTTGTGTATGGTGAGGGTAAGGGAGAGAGAGTTGTCCAGAGAGTTGTGTAGGTTCTGACACAAACTGAGTTAATGCTGGCTTTATTTCTGAAATGAGAAACTTGGAAGGAAGGGCAGATTTTGCAGAAAAGAAGAATGGTGAGTTCAGTTCTGGACATGTTGAATTAAAGGTGATTTTGAGACATCTGATAAAGGTGTCAAGGAGGCAGTTGGACGTGTAGGTCTGAAAATCTGGTGAAAGGTCTGGGAAGCAGCCACAGACTTGGGAGGCACAGTCCCTGGATGGGAGCCTCAAGAGTGAAAGAGATTGCCTGCCGGAGCGAAGAGCAGAGGAGAGCCCTGGCCCCAGCCTGTAGTGACTGAGCAGAGGAATAGCTCCACTAGAGGCCAGAGAGGTAAGAGGAGGCCATGAGACCGGGGGATCAAGAAAGCCACAGGAAGCGTTTTCAAGAAGCAGGAGGCAGTATCAGTGGCAGATTCTGCTGAGAGGACCTGAGAAGGAAGCGTCCGTTGACAATCTTGGCAAAGACCTGCTTTGGTTTTGATGGGAATGGAATCGTGGCTTAAACATGGAGTGGTAGTTAAGAAAGGGACCATAATGAAGTTTAATTTTGAAGACACTGGCTAGAGAGGTAAGTCTGATGGAAGAGGTGAGGAGAGGTTTGAGCATTTCCAGAAGCTGATGGGGGTGAGGGCAAGGAACAAATAAAGGTGGAGAAGAGAGGTGAGAATCAATCTGTCAAGGTCTCTGAGAAAAGGCAAGAGCATGAGAAAGCTCAAGAGCAGCAGTGGGACGCTTAGCCTTAGCAAAACCCTTCCTCTCTTAGGAGAGAGTGAGGGAAAGCTAAGCATTGATACAAGTGAAGATAAATAGACTGGTGTTCCTGCGGGAAGCTGAGAACTTTCTCACCCGATGCCTTCTCTGTTCCCATTGAAGTAGGTGCGGGTGAGGAGGGAAGTAGCAGGAGAAGAGATTGGAGCAGGTGTCTTGAGTAGCTGCTGAGAAGAGTGGGAGCTGGAGGGCCTTGCCAGACCTGGGTGAGACTGGTGGCAATAAAGTCCACGCAGATGTGATGCTGCTTTGGCAGCCTGGCTGCTGCAGTTGTATTGCTCCGGAGTTGGGACCTTGTCCGGCCAGTGCAGTGGAATGGCAGGAATTTAAGGCTTTTGACAAAGACATGGTTGAATATGGAATGGATCTGAATTCAGTTAGGAAGGACCTGAAGAGAGGATGAGTGTAACAGGATGTCATAGGAAGGGTCAAAGGACTGGGGGTCTCTGAGGACTATGGGAGCGGAATAACTGAACAAGCTGGAAAGGTGGGAAACCGTGCTCCGAGGGAGTGTCTAATTTTGTTAGTAGTATCTCAGAGGTATGGCAAGCCGTGGCCCTGGGATTGGAAACCTAATGTAGAATTAACCTGAGGATCATTGAAACAGCCAAGGCAGCATCTGCAGTGTCAGGAGATTTTTATTTCTTGGTGTCATTTAGATGGAAGAGTGGTGATGTCCTAAATGAAGCTCCTTTTTATTTACCAAATAGCTCTAATGCTGTTAACCCTCAATGAACATTAAGTGCCTCCTTACAAATATCAATATATTGTAGAGAATAAATAGAATACAATTTTTTAGGAAAAGATAATTTTGTATTGCTGGTGATCCTTGGGGCATCTATCTTACTGTTTTTCTAACAGTTTTAACTACATCCTGCTGAAAGAAATACATTTTATATCTCAACCTAGTATATATGTATAGGTATAACAATGAAATCAAAGTTTCATAAAATAGTATTTATCCTCATTAAATAGGATGTACCCCATTTTCCTTGTTATTCTATTAAAAATAAAATGGCTGCTTTGATCCAGTAAATTGATTTCACAACCCACTAAAAGATCTCAGCCTGCAGTTTGAAAGACACTGGTTTATCTCAACTTCCAAAGACCTGTGTTAGGTTTCCAAATTTGTGGGTGTGCAGGTATTAACTGTCAAATGTGAAATTTTTGGTGCTCATGAACATCTTTCCTGTTAGTAGGAAAGATGATTCCAAGGTTCCTTCAATTTTAGAAATTAGTATTCAGTTCATTAAAGTAACATTCTATTTAAAGTAACATCTGTTTCTTCTTTAAGGGTTTGAATGCAAATTATAAATCTTATTTTTAATGTAGAAGTCCTGCAGATATTAGCAATTATTTTTAAGGGGCTTTTGAATAATATTTGCATTTATAAAATGCTAATTAAATTTCTTTATATATTTTATGCTTTTTTAAATAAATTTAATGTATTCAATTTTCCTCTTAATTCAATTATCTGACAAAGTATTCTTATAAACCTAGTAAATTACATTTATAGACACAATAAACCTAAATTTTTACTTAGCTTAAAATCACAAGTCTAAATCGATTATTTAATTATGCATTTCCTATTGGAGTCACAAATAGGAAAAATTACTGTTTACACAGAAAATCTTTAGGAGTCCACTAAACAAATACTGGAACTAATAAGTGAATTTTAGCAGGTTTGCAGGACATAAAGTTAATATACAAAAGTCAATTGTATTTTTTACATAACAGTAGCAAACAATTAGAAATTTTTTTTTAAAAAAATTCTACTTACAAAAAAATAAAAGGACAAACAGTACTTAGAAAACATTTATCAAAAGGCATACAAGACCACTACACTGGAAACTACAAAGCATTGCTCAGAGAGCTGAACAATGGAAGGAGTTACCACGTGCAGGACCGCAGACTCAGTGTTGTTGCAATGACAAATGAAGTCATGAGGGTGACTTTTCTGGGCTTTTCTTGTTCATTGCTAACAGGTCCTTGTTTCTTAATTCTAGAGATACTAGTAACTGAAATATAAATTTTGCACATGGTTTGCATTTTGTGCATTTTATTCTTGTGTAGACATATATATAAGCTTTGGGTAAGAAATGTCACTTATAAATTGGTGAGGTACCAAATTGGTTCTTTTCCTCCTCTTCTACAGTAGATTTAGACTTAGGACTATAGCACAAATTTTTATGTTCTTATAGAGAATCTACTATCAATGTTAGTCAAGATTTTAATATTTTGCATATTTTACTGGGGTCTAATTATGTAGTTTTATTGATTAAGTGCATACAAAGATTATGTTCTCAACTAGATATTTAACTGAAAACTGTCCAAAACTAAACAAAATTCTGTTCTGTAATATCATACGCTATCATTGTTTATCATCTGTGTTTTACAAACTACGAAGTTGTGTGCTTTATTTTAAAAATAACTCTTTGCTTTTGTTTTCTTTGCAATGTAACTAGCTTTGTCTGCCAAGTGTCTTGTTTGTCCAGATGTGTCTGCTTTTTGAGAGAGGAGTGACCTTATAGGCTTATACTTAGACAAACTCTGGACTGAAACACCATGCTCATTTATTTTATTATATAGTCAAAGATGCATTTGAGTGTGGTAGGGAAATTTTAAATAAATATATTTCAGTTTTTTCTCTCTTCATTTCTTTTTCAGTCACTTAATTGTAAATTGCACAGATAATTTCTATGACCAGGCAACAGCAGAGAAGTTTATTTAATATAGGAGTCCGAACCTTTAATGTCAAGAACTTTGAGTTCTGTTGTCACATGTAGATCCAAGTTAAGTTCCTTTAGTAAAGAAGAAGTTTCCTATCTCTTCCAGATCATAAGTTGTGAAGTGTGACAATTGCTTAAAAAAAAAAATGTAATGAAAGTGTTCTGTAGAGCTCTGTAATAATACTAGTGCTATTTGAACTTTCTCATTGGCATTTTTCTCACTTGCCATCTTTACCAGCCTTACAAATCCAGAGCAAATGATTGTTCATATGGGAGCTTTGATCTTCATTTTAAAGTAATGCCATATAATTTCTCAAACCTTCAAATTAAACCAAGAAAACTTTTTCCAAGTTAATGACATGGCTTAATTTTCACACCTTGGCCTGTGCAGACTTTGAAGTTAGAGAGTGTTGGGAGGAGGGGAGATTAGATACTATGATATACTGACTAATGTAAATAAGTATATTTGAACTAGTTTACTAAATTTGCATAATCCCTGTTTTTTTAAAATAATGCATTCAAAAAAGTTGCATGCAGTCCAGTATTTTTTATACTGTATTTTTTATGTCCGTTTTTTTAACACATTGACTGCCACACTAGAAAAAAATTTTTTTCGTTGGGACTACAGTGTTTTATTATGAAAAAGAATAAAAACCTCAAAAACAAAATGATCCTTTCTAATTTAATGAAAAATTTGTTATTTGTTTTCTGTGTGTGAGTTATATGCAACTTGAAAAGTAGTTCACGTGGCTCCCAAGGTAGGGATGTGTGAGTTACATATGCTTCACAAGGCCCCCAGCTCAAAACTGGTGTGAGTTAAATACAACTCACATGGCAGTTAATGTGTTAAAAGCATCCTGTTCAAAAATCCATTATTGTAAATCCTTTGATAAAACAAAGGCTCTTTTGCAATACAGCTAGTCAACCACTATGTTATATTGTCATTCTTAAAATTAGGGTTTTTGAAGCTGGGTGCTGTAGTGTGCGCCTGTAATCCTAGTTACTCAGGAGGCTTATGCAGGAGGACTTGCTTGAGCTCCAGAGTTCAAGACAGCCTCTGGGCAACATAGCAAGACCCCATCCTCCCCACTCCCCTCCCCCCAAATTAGGGTTTTTGAACATGTTTTCTTAAAATACTCAAACTGCATTCAAGACAGCAAGAAAAATAAAAGAGACCAGTGAGTTCGTTTGCATGTTTTGAATTTGCAGTGGTACAAGGGCTTGCTTTTGGAGCATAGTCCTGGCCTTAAACTACAAATTACAGGCATTTCTTTAATAAGTACTCGCTTTTGAAAGTATTTTTGAAAACAAATAGTGCTTTAAAATTGTGATTTTTCAAGGAGTATGCATAGATGAAAAAAGTGCTTTGTAGTACTGCTTTATTTGTTCTTAGTCACAATACTTTTATTTTTCAAAACATATTAAAGGAATAGTTGAGATCTTAAAAAATAATTAACAGAAACACATTTGGATTAAAAGGGCTACTGCTGTATAATAAAGGGCCTTCTGATTCTGTAGCTTTTATGCTGCTGTTAAGTAACAGGTTCAAGACTTGTGAAGAAATGACTGGGAAATAGGAGGAGTTCTTAAAGGTTTGTTTTAAACCGTGAAAAGCTGAACTATACTTTAGAAAGTCTCAACCTTTATGGTCTTGTGAACAAATCCTGTAGCTGCATATTGTAAAGACAAGGACTCAGTTTCTGTGTCAAAATCTATCAGAACTGAAAGACACAGGAGAGAGTCCCAGGACTGGCCCTGGAACAAAACAATTTCTTTTACCGCTATTATTGACTTGGTTGCTGGTTGGCTTATTTGATGACAAGAATGGAGTTTTAATATTCTTAAGATAGTGCCCCTACACCTTTTCATTGTTAAAAACATTTTGCTTCAAAGTATACATGAAAGGTGCGACATAATGAAACGAAAACCAAGAGCATTAGGTCATTTGGGGAGATTTGAATCAGCGGTAAGAAATGGATTCCATTATAAGCAATTGTGAACTAATGAAAGCACAGCAGAAGCTCTGAAGTACTACATGAAACATTCCGCTGGACTGGTTGCACAGAAGTGGGGGTGAGAAGGTCTAATAAAGATGAGAGCAAACACCAGTTCTCCATTGATGGGCATTCAGGTTGTTCCCAGTTTTCCCGTGTTGGAGAATTACTATAAACATCCTCATACATATGTAAAAATGTATGGGTGTTTCTCTAGGACAGTGGTTCTCAATCCACTCCTAAGAAAACACTGATACTCAGGTTCCGTTCAGACCTGTGTTTCAATCAGAACCTGGGGGGAAGAGATCCAGATTTTGATGTTTTCAAAAAGCTCCTCAGGCCAGGCGCGGTGGCTCACGCCTGTAATCCTAGCTCTCTGGGAGGCCGAGGCGGGCGGATTGTTTGAGCTCAGGAGTTCGAGACCAGCCTGAGCAAGAGCGAGACCCCATCTCTACTAAAAATAGAAAGAAATTATCTGGCCAACTAAAATATATATAGAAAAAATTAGCCGGGCATGGTGGCGCATGCCTGTAGTCCCAGCTACTTGGGAGGCTGAGGCAGAAGGATCGCTTGAGCCCAGGAGTTTGAGGTTGCTGTGAGCTAGGCTGACGCCACGGCATTCACTCTAGCCCGGGCAACAAAGTGAGACTCTGTCTCCAAAAAAAAAAAAAGGTCCTCAGATGATTCCAATGTATAGTTGGGCTTGAGAACCACTGTCGTGGGATGGTTTTTAGAAGTGGACTTGCTGAGTCAATGATAAAAACGTTGTAAATTTTAGTAGCTATTATAACATTATTCTCTGTATTAGTTAGGATTAGTAGCAACTGCCAATAATAGAAGCCTAAATAAATATGGCTTAAACAAGATAGTTTATTTTTTATGTAAGTTTCTAAATATGGGCAACCCAGGGCTGGTATGGCAGTTTTGTTCCATGAAGTCCTCAGTTGCCCAGGTTCCTTCCAGTGTTTGTTTTTGCTGAACTAAAGGTAAGCTCCAAGGTAGAGGATAGGGCTCCTGCCGTGACATTCATGTTCCAGACAGCAGGGTAAGGGAAAGGTTGGAAAATGAAAGAGGCACAAGCGTAGGTCAGCTATCCTTTTAACAAGATGCCTAGAAACTCCCACAAAACATCTGGACTTGTATCCCATTGGTCAGAACTTGAATATGAGTCCACACTCAGCCACAAGGAAGGCTGAGAAACAGGCCTTCTCTGGGTGACCTGTGTGCCCTGATAAAAACCAGGGGTTCTTTTAATGAGAGAAGAGGAGGACTGACAGTGGCAGCCACCAGCAGTCTCTGCCGCGTCTTCCATGAAAGCTGTAGGAATCTGCGCTCCTACCCAAGAACACAAGTGCCTGTTGCCCAAACCTGGCCAGTCAGAACCTGGCAGTCAGCCAAAAGCTTTAGTGCAGATATTAAAACTTCAGACAATATGTTGGCACAAGGAGAGGCCAAAAAGATTTAAATCAGACTCAGGAAAGATGCTAAAGTGTTGTAAACTTTATTGTGTATTAGAAAATAATAAACGTATAGAAGGCCAATTTTGAAGTTGCGTACAATTCTGTCTCTGCTTGATTCCTGAGCTGTCGTTTATTACCTTTCAGTGTGGCGTTCGTTATTTATTTGCTAACATACTCAAGTTAGTCTGAATATTAATGCTAACCACCCTCATTTGAACATACTGATCAAAGAGGACATCTTAATACCTAATTTTGATATTTCAAATTAAAATTTTTTTAATTAGGAAATGAAAAGTAATTTGATACATGACTTTTTTTTAACCAGCATTTTTTGTTGTTGCAGTGGATGAAGGTCGCTGTAAGGAACCTGACCGGTTGCAGGTGTTTCACAAGAAAGCCATCATGCCTTACGGTGTTTATAAGAAACACCAGAAAGACCCAAGCGAGGAGGCCATGGTGCTGCAGTACGCGAGCCTGGTGGGGCAGGCGTGTTCCGAACGGATGCTGCTGTTCAGAAACTGAGCCCAGGGCAGGTCCTGCCACCGCGTGCTCCTTGTGTGCTGATCTGTGACACGGTACATGCTCAGCACCTCTGGGGAAATAGCTTAACCAGCCACAAATTAGACTTTTTTATTTTGACTATCGTATGGCTTTTAAAAAATATTTTGTGGCAATGTATTTGTGAGAATCTCATGGTTAGTATAGAGATGTAAAACTGTGTTACAACCTAGCCCCATCGTTGGGGTTTATCATTTTGGAGGATTGTTTCTGTTACAAGATATGCTAAATTCTCATTAATATCTTGGAAAGTAAAATTAAGAAGTGAATCTAAGTAATTTAATCACAGTTGTGCTTATTTTGTTCTGTTACACAAATTAAAACAGACTATATCCTCAGACCCATGTAAAACAAGGTTATGCTAGAAAACCTTAAGTGTGGGGACGGTGTAAAGTCTGTTTCATCACTTAAAGATCTGTCTTCTGAAGAGAACAAACTTGTGCTGTTATGCAATGTTCAATATTAAGTTGCTGCCAAATGTTCTATTATGTAGCTTAATAGAGAACTTGAAGAAGAAAATATAAACATTAAAAAAAGGATCTTGTGTTAGCATCGGGTGTCCATTTGTTCCGGACAGTCCTGTTCATGTCTGTTGTTTTGGCATAATTTTTTTCCCTAAAATAATTGTTATTAGTGCTCTCTCTTACTCTCCAAAGCACCCCAAAATTGGACAATAAAATATATAATTACTCTAGTTATATATTATTTGCTTTATTTCTAAAAATCTAAGAAATGGAGTTTTTTAAGAAAAATTTTGGCTCCTGCTTTGATCTAAGCCTCATCCAAAGGAAATAGGAACCAATTTTTCATTCCTTAGAATTCGGGACACTTATGTTTGGTTATTGGTGAAAATTAGTTAATGTCTGACTACTTTTGTAGCTGTGCCACAAATCACATTTACGTAGGAATCATCTTGACCTCTGTTCCAGGATAAGAGGTGGAACAATCCGTTTCCTGCCCATTGATCTGAGAGTCAGAGAGTAGATGCTGTCCTTGGTGATTCAAAGAAGAGGCCAGGCTAGCCTCTTCTGTCCCTCTCCCTTTCTCTTAGTGAGCCCTTTGCCCATTCAGAGAGTGTCTGCTGTCATGGTGGCAGGCACCACGCCAGGTACAAGGAGGAGAATGAGACACGTCAGTTCTCAGCTCCAATCAAGTTGTCTTGGAAACAGGATGGAGAACAGAAGAGGGTTCTTTTCCTGTGCACTCTCTCAGCTGATCCCCTCTTCTGCTGCCAGCTGCTTGGCCACCAAGCCCTTTTCAGTCCCCATTTTGCCCATTTTTCTGTTTTCTGTTGATTGAGCTTTTTAATAGTTATATTATAAACTTAGTAGTTTGAATCTTTGAAAAAAGTTTTAAACTTTTCTGTAAAGTTCATTGAATTTCAATTAAACATTTAGAAAATAGCCTTCAGCTAGCTAGAATAAAAACAAGGATCATAAAACAGTGGTTTTAAAAATCAAATGTCTACAAATTCAAAGTCCAAGTCAACCGTATTTCTTCATTCTGTGTGTGTCTCTCACACCTGCTGTGTGCTGGGTACTTTGCTAACGGGGCCAGAGTAGTGAGCAGAGCCACTTTCTCTAATCATAAAGATTTTACATTCTTCTGGAATTTTTGACCTTCAAAATGGTCTCCTAAGAGCGTTTAAGAAACTTTTTCTTGGAGCTTCCCTAAGAATATATAGAACTTTTTTTTTTCTTATCTCTCTAAAATGAAGGTAGTTTCATTTTATGATTTTTTGGATTACAAAAGTGGTACTGTAAGAAATTGAAACTTTAAGAAAAGTATAAAAGTAAGAATAATTTAAAATCCTCCCATACTGAGAGAAAAAAAGAACTATTATATATATACATACATATATAATTTTAATATAAATAGAATTATGCTCTACATGCTGTTTTCCTCAACAGTAAATTATAGACATACCTGAAATTTGAAAGAAATTTCAAAATAAGATTTTAGAAAATGTGGTAAGTAATCTCAGTATTATTAAAATAAGTAGGGTAGGATCAGTACTTGGTTCCCTTGGCATTTGGATGTCCACGTTGATGTCCTCAGCTGCATCACATCCTACTTTCATCTTTGCGGTTAGCTTGTGGCACAGCATTCATAAAGATCCCAACTCTTGAGAAAGCTCGAATCTAACATCTTACCACGGCTCTGGTTTCTTCCTGCAGAATCCATGTTGGATTCCTTCACAGGAAAACGATTTATCATCCCTGTCTGTGAACCATTGTGCTGTCCCTGAGGGTGGCATTTTAGGTTGGCTCCGTGAAGCTTCAGAGTGACTTGGTCATGGAGATTCTTCACCTCAGTTGCTATATTCATGCATATGATTTTTTGAGAATAGTGTATTGATCCCAGTAGCCAAAGTGTCTTCAAAGGACACTTACTATTTGGAGACCTGAGTGGAAATCACTAGTGGGCTAGAAAAGGACAGTCAAAGAAAGTGACCCAATTCTGTTAGTTGACAAGCAGTCTGGTGGACATATATGATTTTATGTTAATGGCTTTCATCTAAAGAAAGACACTGAGAATCTTTCAAAAGACAGTTTATGTCTTTTCAAGGCAGGAAGCTTTGCATTTGCAATCTTAGTGTTGTGTCCCCTTCCGATTTCAAATACATTCACACCTACCTTTCCCTATTGGGAGCAAAGATATAATTTTGATTTCCCCGTGCTACCATTTTTATTTAAATTATTTCAGTTCTATGAGATTTGTGTTATTTTTTAAATGTAACCTGAGTACTTTTTTATATTCTAAAAGAGGCTATTATCAGATAAATATATTCATTTAATTAAAATTATTTAGATAAATTCTTATTTATGTTCACTTTCAAATGGCTTATCCTGTTTTCATCCATTTTGAAAATAGTTATGTGTGGTTTCTTAACATGTCAGAATCTATTATGTAAAAGAATCTTTTCAGATTTCTGGAGAGTACATTGTACGATTTCAGTATGAATAAAGATGAGAAAGAATATGATGAGTAGTTAACTAAAATGTATTGTTAACTTGAAAGAGGTCAGGCACGGTGGCTCGTGCTTATAATCCTAGCACTCTGGGAGGCCAAGGCGGGAGGATTGTTTGAGCTCAGGAGTTTGAGACCAGCCTGAGCAAGAGTGAGACACTGTCTGTGCTAAAAACAGAAAAAATTAGCTGGGGGTGGTGGCGTGCACCTGTAGTCCCATTTACTTGGGAGGCTGAAGTGGAAGGAACGCTTCAGCCCAGGAGTTTGAGGTTGCAGTGAGCTAAGATGATAACCACTGCACTCTAGCCAGGGTGTCAGAGTGAGATTCTGTCTCAAAAAAAAAAAAAAAGAAAGGAAGAAAGAAAGAAAAATGACGGGGAAACAGTTGGGAAATGTTTGAATTTGAAGTTATTCAAGTATATATTCTTTTCCAAAAGAAAACCAATGACAATAAGGCAAAACAAGTTCAATTGCATGTGATGTTTTTTGTTTTTGTACGTGCTTTTTGAATAATCCATTTGATAAAACTTGAATGGAAAAAATAAAGCTGTTTTTATCTGCAGTGGCTCTTGCTGGTCGTTACTTAAAAAACATATGTTTTCATCTTTCAAATTCTTGAATACATTTCACCTGTAGTGAATATGTAGAAAACAGAGGTCAAACATTGGCTATATGAATCATAAAATTTAATTTTCAGTAATTGGAGTTCCAGACCATTTGGTTACGTAAATCAAAGTATGGTGGATTCCTTTCTCAGAAATAGAGTAAAATAATTTTCACTCTAAGCAAAAAGTCTGGATTTTTGCTAGATAAATTAGAGAATAGACATATTTTTTACCCAAAAAGATTGAAAATAGGACTTAAGTAGCAAACTCAAATATAATTTCTCTTACAAAGTTTTGTTTACAGAGACATTTTGAAAAATATCTCTTAAACCAAAGTGTGCTTTAATTGTTGATAATACTTTACCATATATTTATGGAATACATTTACTGGTGTTTTTTTTACAATGAAGTAGATCATGGTAGATTGTGATAAATTGAATCCTATTTCTGAGTGATTTAATATTACAGAATGTAAATATCTTTATTGTTTTTCTTATTGGAAATGGACAGTGGGTTCATCAGAAAACATTTCAACAATATAGGAAAGAATACTGATGAAATAAAAATCACTTTTAATCCCATCACTGACTACTGCCACTGACTGCCATTCACATTTGGTATTTTTCCTTTCAAACTTTTTTCTGCCTGCGTATGTATATGTCTTGTTTCTAAAGAAAAATGGAATCATACTATGATGTTTGATTATTTTTCATCTAATATATCGTGAACATCTTAATATACTGTGAACATGAAAATAAATGAGGAAGAACATAATCTTTTTAATGCCTGCATAATATTCAACTGTATCCATAATCTTTTGGAAAAGAGGCCTTAAGACTTTGGTCCCTTCTTATGGGTAGTAGGAGTTGCAATGAACTAGCATTAGTGGTTTCTTATCAGTTCTTTGCAACAATTAGTGCTATAGACTGAATGTTTGTGTCCCTCGCAAAATTCATATATTGAAATTCCACCATGTGCAGACACAGCGAGAAGGCACTGTCTGTGAACCAGAAAGCAGGCCCTCACCAGACACCTAATCTGCCAGCACCTTGATCTTGAACTTCCCAGCTCCAGAATGGTGAGAAATTTTTGTTGTTTTCAGGCCATTAATCTATAGCATTCTGTTACAGCAGCCTGAACAGACTAAGGCACCTGTTAACGTTATTCTCATTCCCGGTTCCCTTTGCCTTTCACCAGACAGTAGGAATTTTCTCCTTAACTGAAGGTTCAGGGAACATGTAGCTTTCAAAACTCTCATCCCTTCCACTAGGTATTTTTTGGGAGACCTACACTACTGTGTTTACAGTTTGCATACCTCTAAAATTTCTAATTAGAAATATTCTTCTTTAAAAGCTTAAGGTTATTTAAAACAAATCAAGGTTCTGATTTATTGATTATAGAACAGAGGTCTTTAAAATGGGTTTACTAGAAAGGATGGATAACCATATCACTATTACTAACTTAGTTAAGCTTTTTACTTTTTAAAATATATTGGCTGTTTATTTTGAGATTCAATCTAAGTAAAATTGCATTATTATATCCAGTTGGTTGTCACAGTGGTCTCTTCAATCCAGTCCTATCCAGAAAATACTGGCCCGTTAACTATTTCAACGAGACCATACGTCTAAATATATTTTGCTTCCCAAATTTTTATTCCTTTAGGGCTTCAAAATAGCTTGCAAACACAGGTGGTGTGGTTTCCTCATCATACCTCTTCATCTGCAATATGAAGCAGCAATTCCAAATAAAAGTGCTATTACAAAAACACTGGTACGTGACATTTCTGATACCACTCAAAAGTAAGTGTTTCTTTCAGCCACCTTAGACAGAGGGGCACCCTTCACTTGTCTGGCATGCCTAATGCAGCCTCTTAGGGACTAGCACAAATATTGTTTCTTTGATCATAGAGTTGGAGTCAATGGTTTTTAAATTTTATTTATTTTAATATTACAGGCTAGAGCCATTATAAGAAAAAGATATAAATGTTGTATTCTTGTATAATTCAACTATGTGATTTTTGATTGAATTTTTTTTGAAACTTAATTTTTCATGCTTGTCAGTCTATGCCAGGGTCTTAAAATCATTTAACATAGGCTCCTTTTTTATTTAATTAGTGTTAAATGAAAACTCATGAATACTTCATGAAGTCCAATTCATCACACTTTGTTAATTCAGTATTCAGTAAGTCTGAATAGCATCTCTCAACTAATGGAGCTTTTTGATCATGAAACAAGAAAAACAGCTATTTTAGGCTTGTGAATTCAGAGCTTAAGGCTTTTAGCTCAGTTGAATGTGGAAAGTTCTACGTGTTTGTCCAGCATATTTTAAAATATTGAGAGATGGCCAGACTGTCATTTGGAAGGTAACTGTTGCTGATGTGAGTTAATTCATGACTTTTAAAGGAAATGTGCGTGTGTGTGCATGTGTGTATATATACACATATACAGGCACACACACAGCAAGAGAGAATGTGTGCTTAATTAAAGCTATGGTATGACTTATTCTCAATTTTGATTCAAAGAATCAACTCAATGAAGGGTTTGGATTTTTTAAGCCTATAGTAAGAGTCACACAAACTGGCGAGGCTG
Organism: Varecia variegata; assembly: GCA_028533085.1. NCBI lineage: Eukaryota > Metazoa > Chordata > Mammalia > Primates > Lemuridae > Varecia > Varecia variegata. The sequence continues at coordinate 54,573,055 of CM052446.1, read as the reverse complement.
CCCTGTCCAATAAGGTGGCCATTAGCTACATGTGTGTATTTAATTAAAATTTAAAATTAAAATTCAGTGCCTCAGACTCACTAGCCACATTTCAGGTGCCCAGTAGCCACTGGGTCAGTCTCCTAGGGCTGCCGGGGTGGCTTAAAACAATAGAAATTTATTCTCTCCAAGTTCTGGAGGCTAGAAGTCTGGAATCAAGGTGTCAGCAGGGCCGTGCTCTCTCTCAAGCACCCAGACAACTCTGCTTGCCTCATCCTTGCTTCTGCTGGTTGCCAGCAATCCTTGATGTGCCTTGGCTTCCAGATGCATCACTCCCAGTTTCTGCCCCTCTGTTCACATGGCCATTCTCTCTGTTTCTGCGTCATCTCATAAGGACGCCAGTCTGACTAGATTTAGAGCTAATCCTGTATGACCTCGATTTATTAATAATACGTCTGCAAAGACCCTAGGTCACATTCACAGGTATCTAGAGTTAGGACCTACACATTTCTTTTAGGCACTCGATTCAACCCCAGACAGCTACCACATTGAACAGTGTAGATACAGAACATTTCCATCATCACAGTATGTTCTATTGGACAGCACTGCAGTAAGGCAATTAAAAAAATTAAAATGTGTCATCCTTTGAGACATTTTTAGGTTTCTGTATAATAAAACACCAGTGGAACATTAGTGGCAACTTACTTTGAGACTTTGTGGTTTCTCATTGTATGTAGTTTCCATTGTGCAATCTAGTTTCACCTGTAAGTGCAGTTATGCATATGTGTGCATTTGTAGCATCTCATTACTGTGTCCGCTTCCTCATTATTGTTATGATTTACAGTTAAGCTATGTACAGACATGATGCTTCCTTAAAGAACAATTTGGCTGAAAGATTAATTCAGAAATATTCCTGCTATTTTATTTTGATTTTGTAATATTGCATCTTAAATTTTCTTCCAAGTTTCTAGTTGCATGTTTATTTTAATCAAATAGAAAAAAATCTTCATAAATTTATCAGTAACAATCTCTGAATTTATAGCAATAAAATGATTTTAATGCATCTCTCAAAAGAAGTCAACCCCAAAGTTTTAAAATATTTATTAATTCATTTATAACAATAATAAATGTTAGGTTTTTTTTTACATTACTTTTTTTTTATTTCAGAGTATTACGGGGTTGCAAACACTTTGGTTACTTCTACTGTTTAACATACAGCTGGTGGATAACTCACATGAGTAAATCCACCTACCCTTTTAAAGATTTTTTATTCCTTTATCGTTGTATTTTTTTAGGGTTATTTTAATTACTAGGTTTTTTTCCTAGTACTTCTAGTCTACTAGCTACTTCTAACCCACATGTCAATGTCCTCAACACAGATCTTTTGGCATTTCAGTGGAGTCATGTTATTTAGATACTGAGAGGTTAGCACCTCTTCACCAAAAATTGGTTGCAGACTCCCCACCCCGGTCCCTACCTTGCCAGTGGGGATTGCGGTGGTGGGAGATCTGCAGGAGTCCCTGATGACCGGCAGTGGCCATGGGAGTCCTGCACGAGCATCTGGGCGACACCTACAGAAAGTAAGAATGTCTCTAGTCTTCCTGATTTTCTGCCTGTTCTCGAGAGCCACGTGGCAATTTACTTAATACCCTTACACTTGTTATTCTACTGAGAAGGCCAGGAACATAATCGGTGTGTGGCCAACTGCATGCAGTTAAGTCTTCGGCATCTACAGCAGCTGGTGGTTATGCTCAGAGTACCTAATATTTCTGATAAAGGCACTAACGATTCTGTCGGGAAAGTTTGGAAATTAAGGGAACCAGGTTTAGAGGGAAAATGTGGAGAATGGTCTGACCTCATTATAACGAGTGGGTTATTCAATTCTGTCACCCATTCATTGCCTCCGTAAAGATACGGAAACTTGCTTGTCAGCATTATCGGGGTGTGATGAATTGCGCACCCACCTGTCTGCGGGCTGCTTATCTGGCCACTTGGCCATCGGGAACATAGATGCAGTATCGGAATGGAAGGCAGGAAGGAAACAACTGCCGCTCAGCAGCTAGAGTGGGCCGGAATCCACGCACTCGGGTGGCTGCCTTGCTCCTGGGAGACCATGTGATACAGGAAAGAGCATGGGCTTTGTAGAGCTGTATCTCTGAAGAAATTTTTGGCACCAGAGTGAAAGGAAAAGGTGAACTGGAAATGGCGTGCTAGGGGAAGGGTGCACGTTGTGTCCTCGCCAGCTCTCACTGCCTGCACAGCCAACGACACACTCCGCACTGCCAGCAGCACGTGTGCCCGGCGGACAACGGTGGGTAGGGGAGCGCGGATCTCAGCCTGGAGCAACCCTCTGACCACCTTCCACGAGCGACTGCATCCTTTTACTAACCTCAGTAAGTTAAAAGAAAAACAAAAGGTGGGGGGAACCTGGACTTGAAAGGCCAACCAGACTGTGTTCAAGTACCAGAATCACTTATTGATTTTGTGATTTTTGGGCAAGGGCAGTAAGGTCAGCTAACCTCGGCTTCCTCCTCGGGAGTGGTGGGTTGGGCAGGCTGGTAGGAGTGAGATCTGCCAGTGTAGATGGCTCAGCGCACGGCCTTGCTGCCCCGCTGCTCTTCACCCCAGTATACCTTGCCCAAAGCAGGTGTCTACCAAAAAGAAAGGTAATATTATTAAAACTCAAGTTTCAGAAAACATTAGCAACATTTTTAAGTTTTAAAAAACATTACAGAAAAACAGGTAGAGTAAACCCTGCCAACCCAAGGCTTGGAATTCTAAACATCTCAACAGCCCCGAGCCCACAGTAGTTTCAGGCCAGTCGGACAGTTGACGTTGATAATGACAATGCTACATTATATGGTATAATGCAATTTAAATATGTCATAGTTAAAGCAATAAAAAGTTTCTATTACTGGGTAAATATAGAAATCTGCAAAAGTCACAGTGTTAGAAAGACCTTCAAGGCTGTGGAGTTAGAATCCACGTTAAATACCGGTTCACAAAGAACACCCCGGTGTTAGACGGGTGAAAACTCTCCACTGGCCGCCTTTCTCTAATAGAATGTGGATAAACAATGATTCAGAGGGAGCCTCACTCCCGCGGGGCCGCCATTCAGGATTTCCTTAGTATAATGGGGGAATAAAATGGGGTTGGGGCCTCGGTACAATTATGCACATTTTTGTTTGTTTTGTTTGAGACAAAACTAAACAACAGGATATCTGGAAAACCGGCGGCATGTCCCGGGCGCGCTGATTGCCTGGCCCTGCAGGTCGCCGTATCCAGTTACAGCTGAACTGATAGTGACTGGACTGTTTCCATCTTGCCCCCAGCCGCGCTGGCTTTTCTTCCTCCTCCTGCATGATTTTTCTGCATGAAGGCAAAT
>CM052446.1:54514623-54569191 GCA_028533085.1 Varecia variegata | reverse complement strand
TGGGTTCTTTTTTTTTTTTTTTTTGAGACAGAGTCTCACTCTGTTGCCCGGGACTAGAGTGAGTGCCGTGGCGTCAGCCTAGCTCACAGCAACCTCAAACTCCTGGGCTTAAGCAATCCTCCTGCCTCAGCCTCCTGAGTAGCTGGGACTACAGACATGCGCCACCATGCCCGGCTAATTTTTTGTATATATGTATATTTTAGTTGGCCAGATAATTTCTTTCTATTTTTAGTAGAGACGGGTCTCGCTCTTGCTCAGGCTGGTCTTGAACTCCTGACCTCGAGCGATCCACCCACCTCGGCCTCCCAGAGTGCTAGGATTACAGGCATGAGCCACCATGCCCAGCCCGGAGTGGGTGCTTGACTTCGTGTGGGAATGAATTCAGGAATGAGCCAACTGCGATAGAAAGCTTATGGAGAGAGACAGACAACAGACCCTCCTCCACAGAGTAGGGGTCCTTTCCCGAGCAGCAGGGGGCAGTGATAATGTTTCTAAATGTTCAAAAACGCCATTAGGAAATAGCCATATGTGACCAGCGTTGTCTGTGGTCAAGCCATAAAGGTTATTCACAAGCCGCTGTCACAGAGAGGTAAGCGCAGTGTGTAAGGCATCGGCTTAGTGACCTGTCTATCCTCGGGTGGTCCTGGGCGGCGACATGCTAGCGACTTCCTTGTTCAGGGTGGTTAGAGTCTGGTATCGGACGAAATGGCTGTAGTCATGCTTTCTCGACCTTCCATGACCTCGACCTTAGACTTCCAGCCTCCAGGCCTATGAGAAGATAAATTTCTGTTGAGACTCCCAGTCCGTGGCATTTTGTTATGGCAGCCCTAGCAAACTAATACGTCTCCCTGGACCACTTTCCAACTCTGCTAAATTTGTTGGCGAGCAACCACATGTCAGATGAATGGGTACAGAGGCCCTGAAAAGGCGATCTAGGCCACAAGCCAAAATCTCCTTGTCCCTTTCTCTCTCTGCCCCTTGGGAGAGAAACAAAAGTCACAATCCCAAACCAGAGACGCCGTCATCTGAGCAAAGTCGGCACACCCCAACCCTGCCCAAGTGAGCAAGGGAAACCCTCACCCCCGTTTGCCATGGAGGTGAGCAAAGTTCGAAGTGGAGGGGGTAGGCATGCCCCAATTTTAAGCAGACTTGATATATTAAATTTGGACTTGAAAACAGATACACTTACGGTTGATGATTAACTTTATCTTCACTTTGCGAAAGTATATCTGGAGGATACATTAAATACAGATCCCTTAGGTACATTTAGAATTGGATTCACTGTAGAAGAATCTGATTTGCAGGAAATTTCTTTCAGAATCAATTGCATGAAGCAAGGTCCACTTGTTTAGAGGATAAGGCACTGATGAGTAACCACGATCTTGTTCTTACACTCGTTATGGTCAGGAATGGGAGTAGTATAGCCTGGCTGGAGGGCAAGGACAACTCAATAGATGAATATACACACACACAAATATCTATACACATCTCTATATATTCATTTATAGATGAATATATGCATGTATCCACACATGTATACATATATATGATAATACATACATGCACACATGCATACACTATTTCTTGCATTCGAAATCTTCATTAAAGAACCATTTATTGAGCACTTGCTCTATTTGCTATTGCACCAGGTGCTTAGAATATAAGACAACACATGTTTTCTGCTTTGCTCTCAGGGAATTTGCAATCTACTAAAGTAGTGAGCTGTGGAAATAAATACTTATAACACAGGTGATCTGAACATGATAGAAGTTCACACAGTCACATGGGGGTTGTTCACCAGCCACACGGTCCATGGCTAGGTTGTGTACTCTCACAGCCACCACTTGTGAAGTCCAGCCTCCGTGTGCAAGGGTCACCGCCACGTCTGACCCCAGCTTTAGGGAGGAAGAAAAAGAGAATTCTGGGCCAAGATATAGTCATATAGATACCTGCGCTGTATACCAGAGGTGGTAAAAACGTGAATATTTAATAAAATATATTGTAAATTTGTCTTAGGATGGTAACGTGAGATTCTCTTACCTGAAACTGGTCTCAAAGAGAATCTAAAGACAAAACAGGAAACAGTTTAATTTTATTTTCTGCCCTTACGACCCAAAGCTTTCACCGGTCTCTTGGTTCTGGGATTTGGGATCACAATGTTTGCTCAGCTTCATGGAGAATGTCTATGTTTCACTCTTCTATTTCTTCCTTCTACCTCCCCCTGCACCTGCCTGTGTTCAGATTCTCCAATGTTGTGGAAACCCCCAAGTGCCCTCCATCACCCACCTTGCACTATGACCCAAATAATGGTCCTAATGCACAAGTGAGTCACATCACTGCCCTGATCAAGAGTGACCAGCATCTTACCATTCGGGTGTGTTTGACCCGCCATGTGTTATCTGCTGTCTGTACACTAGGCAGTGTGCATACATGAGGCTTACAGAACTAAGTCCTAACGGCTAAGCCAGGCATCCGGCGGGCTCCATGGCTCTCAGATGCTTCAGTCACTCTGTGTCTTCCCGGGGTCATCTGAGGGTCTGTCCTGGCTGTGCCACCACCCTGCACACTTTTGCTTCACTTCATACTCCCCTGTTGTGCTCCCCCCAGCCTGGGACAGTTCATAATCTCTGAAAAGAGAAAGTCATGAACACATTCATGTAAAAGAAAAAGAATCATGCAGTAAACAATAAGCAGACCAAAAAAAAAAAAAAAAAAACCACCAACTCTTGTTCAGTAAAAAATCTTTGAAGAAAAGACACTAAAACATTCAGAGTGCTAGTTTCTGGGTAATGGGGTTATGCATGTGCTTCCCTCCTTCTACTTCTGGGTTCCCCCAATTTTTAATACCAAATACAGTTTTGCCTTAATGAGGAGGGGGAAAAAAGATTTCAAACATAAAATCTGCATATTCTTCGAGACCTAACTCAAATTTCACTTAGGATGGTAGGAAAAGAGCGTAAGTGTTTAGATATTCAACCCTCCCTCCCCGCCCCCCGCACCTAGCAGTCTCAGGGTACAGGTCTGTAATATGGGCCGGTGCCTTATCAAATGTCGGGGAGCAAAAACAGTGGCCATAAACTGCGTAGCATATTGCTGTGCAGTAGAGGGGTAATACCTGTTAATTCCCTTCCCTCTGTCGCCCTCCAAGAAGTCCAAAGCACCATCAGGAATGACTCTCTTCTTACCTGCTTATGTCTGTCGTGGCCCTACTGTGTGCTGTGACATTTGTGTGCTCAGTAACTCCTCGACTGGATGGAGAAATTGAAAACAGGGTCAGTACTTAGCACCCTTTGTGTCTCCTGCAGCACCCACTCCTCTTCCCATAACAGGCACTTCATGAGTGTTTGTTAGGCTGAAGTAATTAATCAATCTCTGTATGGAAATGAAGAATCCACCAGAAGAGTCTCAAGAATCCAAGATGCAATGAGAAACAGACTCAACCAGAACAAGAAAAGTCAAATGAAAAAGAGTAGTCATTTTAAACTCACTTTAAAGTCATAACTATCAGAAAATTCAGAATTATGGCTCCCTTTCCCACCATAACCTTTTCACGTCACACATATGTAATAGAGGCCGTAAAAGTTAACACGACATTCAGTAGTACGAGTTACAAACAGATTGCACGATGAGGTTGAGTTACGGTGGCAATGGGAACCATAACTTGGAATTTCCTCACTCTTATGCATCTGTAATAGCATCGGCTGTAACTGTGCATTAGCGGCCGGTTTACACTCAGAACCCAAGCTGTATCTATAAGGCGAACCAAGAGAAAGAAGCTACCATTTACGAGGCCTTGAAACTGCCCGTGATCTCTTGGAGAGTCCACGTCTTTATCCTAGTTTTCCATGTGACCATTTGCAGAAAGATATTGGAATAAATGGAATAGTTTCCCCTTAGCATGGCATTTTGTTTGAGTTTACCAAACAGTATTTATTTTTCATTAAAATAAGTGCTTTTAGGCAAGGGCTGCATCACTGTAGCGTTGGTTGGTGTCCGTGCCAGGCAGCTTGTGGTGGGAAGCTGTGGGCTTCGGTCATGTTGGGAACTCACAGACCGTAAGTAATGCTGGGTGCTCATCCAACAGCCGTCTCTGCGTGCATGCAGACTTCACACATGTTGCCTCAAGAAGCCGCCCACCCCAACAAGGTGAAGAACATGACACCTTGGGTTAGGAAATGAACTGGCTTTCTGTTGCCACATCACAAGCAGAGACGTCCAACAAGACCCTCACTCGGTTCTCTTGCCTTTGGGGAGTTCTGTGCCCGAATCTTCTGAGCCTGTGAATGGCCTCTGTCCTTCAACAGACGTGCAGGGAATGAGTCAGGCTGCCTGTCCCGCGACGGATCATTCCACAGGTCTTGAAATTACACCTGCATTCTCACCTTAATTCCTCATTCTTGCTCCAAACCTTCTATTGTGAACATCTCTCAAGGTGCAGAGTGGGTGAGGACTCTTATCTTTTCAGGAGTCCCCTAAGCCTGAAGGCTGTTACTCAGGTTTTCCTCCCCATCCTCTGCAGCCTGCGTCGACCCGGCGCACTTGGAACCTTTCTTCCCAGACGGCGCTTTCCCACCGCTGACCGTCACCGGCATTTTCCCAGACTCCACTCTCTGGGGCGTAAACACACAGCCAGCAGAGGAGGAAGTGAGAGCTTACGGATTCGACATAAAATCGTTCTGAGCCCAAAGTGGAACTTGTAATAGCTCCCAGAAAAAAAAATTTAAAGCACTTATCCAAATTGATATCAACAAACCAAAAACAGCTTCTCTCTCACTCTCACACACTCAAACACACTCTCTCATGCACACACTCACACTCACACACTCACACACACACACACACACGTGCATGAATATTTAGGGTGGTGGAGAGACTGTGAACAGGAGGCTATTTATGTGCTTGTTTCTTTCTGAGGAGAGTCAGTTCGTGATAAATGGTCATGGATTTGGAAAGTTTTAAGCTCCGACATTTTATTTTCTATTTAGTTTACTTTTCGGTAATTCCTGTCAGCGTTGCATTTTGGAAGATGGCAAACACCTCCTTGGCAATACTTTAGAGGAAAAGTCTCAGCAAGTGTTGGGGTGAAGGCCAAGCAGCCCGTCCTGCAAAGGAGCCGGAAGGTCGACGTGGTCTTTATTTAGGAGGCAGCAGGGAGAGGTAACATTATTTGTTACATAAGATGCCTTTGATATTTGTATGAACTTCAGGAAGTACAGAACTTCTTTCAGTCATCCAAAAATGAGGGGGCAATGCTGGTGGTTTTGTGCTGTTTGCAGGTATGTCTGGACACGAGGTTGTTTTGCAAGAGTCCCGGGAAGGGGGAGAAATGGGAGAAAGTTGCGGATTTTGGTCCCATCAGTTAAATTACCTGACACATCAATCTTCTTTCATTTTCAGGTGGTAGCACAAGCAATGGGTGAGTGTTGTCCATGGGGTATTTAAAAACTAGGTAAAATTTAAACGTTTTTCTAAGAAATTTGATGAAGCACAAGGTTTCCCATTCAGTTCACTGAGGATCTTGCAAACACAAACACAAATCCACCAAGAGTGTCTACACTTCTTGGTTAAAGCGATTTGGTTTTCACAGGGGACACCGTGATTATTCTTAACAGGCTCTACTCTTGTTCACTTATTTTGGGGGGACCGCGGAAACCTCTGAGCTAAGAGGGCTTAAGCTATTATACCCAGGCATCATAACAAATGAATTCCACTTGCCTGTTGTTTAAGTGTCTTCAAAGCTACTTTCTTTTAAGGCCACAAAAATCTCTGAAGGAGTTTACTTAGTATACTCAGGTTAATGGATTTTATTACTGCCATGTGGATTTATCATCTATATACTGTTTCCAGAGCTTGGCGTCTTGAAATATAAGCATATATTCAGTAAAGAGAGATTTAAAAACATAAAGTCAGAAAGCAAGAATACCAGTCACACAGGGGGAGAGAAGTCATGGTGGCTGGAGGAAGATGTGGAGAGATGAGACAGGATTAGATTTGGCTGTGAGTGACAGAAAACCCAAAATAACATGGGTTTCTATGAGAGAGGAGTTTACTTTTCTCTCCTTAAACGTCCAAGATTATAGGCAGTCTAGGCTCCTTCTATCTGCCAATCTTAGCTTGTACCTCACAGTACAAAATGGCTGCTCAAGCTCCAGCCATCTCAGTCCCCTATCAGTCAAAGGGGAAAACAGCACACTATACTTCCTCTTACATCTTATTGGCAGAAGTTAGTTTATAGCTATACCTGGTTGCAAAGGAATTAGGGAGATGTAGTTCCCATTCTGAGTAACTTTGTGTCCTGCTAAAAATCAGAAGTTCTACTTTAAAAAATGGGAACAAAAAGGTAGTCTGAATACCATTCTTAAGAAGACAAAAATATTCTCCTGAAATTTATCTGTAAATTATAGCCATACTAGAGTTAGTTCAATTAAAACTTGAAATTAACAAAAATATTACCACTTTATCCATTTTCACTTAGCAGGAACAACTTTGAGGATTGGAAATGTATTTTAAAATGGCTGTCCTCTGCCCTCCACTCCTCCTTGGCAGGTCTGCCCCAACAGGGACCCTGTCCTGTGGACTAGCTATCGGAACATGTCCACTCTGCCTAGCACGCCCTGCAGCCACTCCCTCGCAGTGTGGCCTCGGGCAAGTCCTCCCCACTGTTTCAACCTCAGTTCCCTCTTGAATAAAAACATGCACAGTAATGCCAACCTCAAAGGTGAAATTTCAAGCCTGCTCCAGGGAATTCAGTGAATGCAACTGTTCTTTGTCCTGAGACCCTGGGTCACCCTCAACCTGCTGGAGGCAGAATGATTACAAAGATAACAAACACCGGGACCTCTGTGCTGGCTCTGTGGGACGCCCTCCATGTCATCCACATGATTGTCCACATTTGGTAGAAAAGGAGCCTGCCCGTGAGGGAGGTTAAGAAGCTCCCTTGAGTCACCCGGCTGGGCAGTGACAGCCAGGAGCGCAGCCCAGTTCCGATGATTTCTGGAACCTGGGAATCGAAGCTCTCTGCTGGGCTAAAAATAACGAGGCTCGGGTTAAAAGTGTCTTCTCACTTTTCAAACCTGTAAAAAATTTCAAACTTTCACCGTTTTTTTCAGCCCCACTTGGAAGCGATAAAGAGGAAGGTCCTACTGTCTAGAGCACACGGCGGTGCTTGGGAATGGCTCAGGATGGTGTGTTTATAAGTTTGACATTAAGGAATAGACAAGGATAGTTACCGCCTTCCTTTTGTTTGTGATTTAAAATGCTAATTAAGGATACTGAACCATTTTTGAAGGGAACTTGTGCTGGGGAAGCCGGGTTTTTCTTTTCAGCACCGCTTGCTGTTTACTCACGTTAATCAGGGATGCGGGTGTTTCTCGTGACCGCCTACCTGGGCCACCGTACCAGGGCATGTGTGAGCAGCCCTGTCCGCCCAGCCTGCTTTCCCTCACTCTGCCCTCCTGTGGCAGGTGCCCGGGACAGGTCCGCTCCTGACATGGTGCTGTTTCCTGACCCAGAGCACAGCAAGGTGTCTGTCTGTCTTCCCTTTGATCGCCAGTACCTGGCTATGACCTGCAGCCCACAGGGAAGCGCTTCTCCCCACTCCCGTTCTCCATCCAAGTGTGTGATTCCTACCAATCCTAGGAAGCTGGCTGCAGAGAGAGAAGGTGGGCCCTAGGATTGGTAGGAACCACACGCTGGGGGAAAGATAAAAGGCACCCAGGTTGGTACGAACAAGCCTGGGAACCTCTGCTTGGGCCAGGCCAGGTGACTGCCTCTGCTGTCCCACTTCTGTTTGAAGACGCTAAGTCCCAAAGGCCACAGGGCTCTGAAGCAGGGTGCCTTTCAGCAGGGTTTCTGCCTGAGAACAGGTAAATAAGACAAAGAAGGAAAATTTTCTTTGCTTTCTCAGCATAGGAACCTACAGCTTTTTCAGATTCCTTGGAAATAAATTCATCCAGCCTGCAAGGACTTTGGTGCCCCGGTCTTCTGGCCGCTGTTATTCTCAGACCCTTTTTCCGACAATCGGAGAGCAAGGTCTCACCTAGCACAATGCCCAGGTCACACAGGTGCCTGGGAGACCTTTGCAGCACCGAACTGAATGTGGAGTGGTTGATAGCAGACCAGGCCCCTCGCAGGGGAGACCTCCAGCTGTCGCCTGGGCTGAGACTCTATCTCAAATGGCGTGAGTTCCCTGTGTGGGATCTAAGACATTTCCCTTCACCCAGACACTGGCTTCTGCCAAAGGGCAGTGATGCCTTCGCAGTGGGGCTGCATTTCTGCTGGATACTTGTAGCTTCAGCAGAAGATAAGGTATTTGCTCCGTTACCTTCCTAGCCTTTGAGAACAGGACTGTCCCCATTCTAGGAGCCCCGTGATAACATCATCCTCCACCCCCTGGGGGCCATCTCATTTCCTTAATGAGCAAGACCAGAGAGAGATGCGCGGCTGTACTCAGTGCTGATCAAACCAGCAAAGGAGGACTCAGTCTCCAAGGCTGGAGGGGGAGAGTCCTCTTCCCGCTCCCTGACGGGCATGCTGCCCTGCCTCAGAGCCCAGGTGTGCCAGTCTCTAGCCCAGTGACTGGGCAAATTGTTGAATCTCTCCTGGCTTCAGTGTCCCCCTTCATGAAAGTAATAGTATCTGTCCCACAGGGTTACAAAGAGGATTAAATGAGTTGATACATACCCAGGGCTGAGCACCAGGCTTGGCCCATAGACATGCTCAATAAATGTCCATAATAATTACTGCGAGTACCCACAGGAAATCAGATCTTTGATTAGCTAGAGATGTGTTTGGCCTTGAGCATGTTTCCCTGGGAATTAAGGACATATTCTCCAGTAAACCAGGCAGAGTCTGGGACTTGAATCCTTACAAAGGACCAAGGATGACATATGAGGGAGAAAGGAGCATAGCAGTGGTGCCTCGGGGTAATGGAGTAGCGTGAAGATTAGCAGCAGGACACTGGGCTTCTGGGGCTAAATGATCAAAACTCGTATGAATTTTCTCATTTATTTATTCTTACAACAGATATTTATCGAGCACATACCGGGGCCAAGCACTGTGCTGAGTACTGGGGCCCCCGTGATGAGAAAGATGGATACGTTCGTGGAGTTTCTGTGCTAATTGAGGGAATGGGGCAGGGGGGGGCAGCAGACTCTAGACAAATGCAAGAATAAGGTGGTTTCAGAGAGGATGTTGGTCATCTATTGCTGTGTAGCAAACCTCCCTCAAACAGGGTGGCTGAAAACAACCATTTATTTGCTCATGAGTCTGCAATTTGGGCAGAGGATTCTGCAGTTTGAGTGGAGACAGCTTATCTTGGCTCCATGTGGCTTGACTGGGGCAGCTCGACCCAGGCTGGAGGAAGAACTTCTAAGACGCGCTTGCGGAGCTGGCCAGCTGTCGTTGGCTGTTGGCCCCAGCCTTAGTTCTCTTGCATGGGGTCTCTCCACACAGCCAGGTTGGGCTTCTCACTGCCTAGGGTCGAGGTTGTCCAGGGAGCATTGATTCCACAATGAATGTCTACTGGGATGAGAAGCCACCAAAGGGTTCCAGGCAGGGGAGTGATGCAATTTGATGGGGTAGTTTCAAGAGCTCTCCATTTCTCTGTTTTCTCACTCACAAAACGAGAGGCCTGCCTGAGTTGCCTCTAAGGTCTCTTCTAGCTAATTTTCCAGGGAAAGCACCAGCTCTTTGGTGTCTGCAGTTCCTGGATTTGGGGCTTCTGCATCGTCGTTTCTCACCCGTAGAGCAAGGAGGAAGCAGAGAAGAAGGCTTCCAGGACATTTTATGAGAAAAGGCACAAAACCCATTAATGGGGGAGCCGTCGAGACGTGTTCCAGGCTGCGCTCACTGTCAAGCACGCCCTGCATGCAGAGAGATGTGAAAGGCGACTGCTTAAGCAAAGGTTCTTGCAAGAAGAAAGAATATCAATCATCAAAGAATTTCAGACGGTACAGATCTTCTAGTCTAGGCAAGACCAACGCATGAACCAGATTCCAGTGAGCTAGCGTTACCCGGTGCTCAGTGGTCTGGTGGGGGGTGGGGGGGATCAGAGCAGAAGTCTTCTTTGGAATTTAATTAGATCGAGATGGTAGATAAGGCTCCTTAAGGGGGGAGTTGAGCATTTAAAATTATACCAAAGATATTTTTCCCTGGGTATCTGTTATGGGAGCCACAAACCTATCAAAATGTGTGATAAGGAAGCTACTTGTGTCATTTTAAACTAGTTTGAACCAGCTAGGCTGCTCCCTGCTCTGAGCTGCTGGCTATTAGCTGTCATCCAGCCTGGATGCGAGACAAGCAGGTGGAAAAGGAAGACATCATCTCGTTAGGATCTGCAGGGACAGACCAGCAGAGTGCCTATCACCAGCCCACATCTCCGAGGCAGACTCAGGCTCTGGCACGAAGCAGCATCTTAGATGGGCTTTTTCATTTAAATGACATTTTTTTGGAAAGGTTAGAATTTAATCCTCTCCCAAGATAGTTATTTCAGTTGCTACTGATCCTTCCGATAAATGAGACAGAGTTTCATTTTTCTTGCTACTGAGGTATCTAATTTTATAAAAGCCTTCAACAATGTAATAATTTATTGTCCCAACAGGATGGCAGGATGGCTACATGTAAGGACTCGTCTACTTTCTATTAATTTCCTAAATGAATCTCTTCTCCTTACCACTAACTTGTGCATACCTTTCTCTGCGGGTTTCATTAAGACTGTTTGAAGTCATAATTGTAAGATCATTACGATGTTTTTGAAAGATAGCGAATTTCAAAGAGTTGTGCTTAGGAGACTTAAAAAGCTTCATCATCTTAAATCTTGTCCTCAGCTACTTTTCCAGAGTAATGATCTGGGTATGCAGGAATTGCTGTCATTTTCCTTATAATTTCACCCCCAGCTTCTATTGTTCTCATTATTCCTACACCTCTTCTGAAATGACACATGTAATAAAAAATTTAAAAATAAATTAGAGCCTAGTGCCTTCCAAGGAATCCAGAACCACTGTAGAACTGGCTCCATCTGTATGCACACAAAAAATGGAGTTATACACATCCTTACAGAAGGGGAAACTGAGGCAGAGAGTCTTTGTGATATGCATTCTAGCTTAGATAACCGTTTCTTACAGTCATGTTATGGCCATGCCAGGGGTAGCGCTGGTGTGGTTATAAATTAGACATCAGTAGATGAGTTAGTGAAAACAACTAAAGTGTCCCTAGCTTCAAAGGATGGAGACAGAAGGGAAGAAGGAAAAGGGAAGTTCATTTTGATCCTGAGAGGCAGGATTGGGGCTTTCTGCTAAGGTGGAGGAGAGGGGAGGCAGTTGGAGCAGGGTAGTCTTGGGAACAAAGAAATTACTCTCGCAAGTTTCCATTTACAAGGAAATGTTATTTTACATTATAATCATATCATTCTCAGCTTGTGACAGAAAGTTCTGAAGTCTCTATTTTGCAGAGAAGTTTAATCAGGACTCAAAGGTGTCGATTAACTTGTCCAAGCTCGTAAAGAAAGGCCACAAATTAGAATGAATGGTGATGACACTCCTGCTGCTTGGCTTAGCCAACTAAGTCTGCCTGCTGTCAGGGTTGGAGGTGGGGAAGAGAAGGTGGTCTGCGTTGTGTGAGCCTCGGGGGCCTCCTTTGCCCTACCGGCCAGCGTGTTGATCACATCCAGAGATCGTACAGCAAAGACCTTGTTGGTTGAGGCAGATTTCAAATCCACTCAAGGTACATTCTGTCATAGGTTTGAACTAAACCTTGGACCCTCGATAGTGGAGTTGAGAGTGGGGTGCGGTGAGGGGGACACAGCACAAGAGATCAGCCCTTTGTAGAAAAACAGTATTTTTGCAAAGTAGAAATGAATCAGAGACATACAGAGAAACTTCCTTTCTGCCGCTCAGGAACTTTTTTAAACATTGAAAGTGAGGGAACGTTGCCGACAACTGTCCTTGAGGAGGAACGTCTCTCCGCTGTGCAGCTTCCTTGAACATGCCGTGTGCCCTGTCTGACATGCAAGCTATTGACGCTGCTAAGTCCACTCATCTCGGCCTGATTAACTGCTCTTCCACCCAAACGGCCCTCTGAGTAATCGTTTCCTGTGGATTGGCGCTGCGGCCACGCTCCGCGATGGGCTACAGGCACGGCGCCACTGTTGCAGCATCGTTTTGCAGTCTGCCCTCATGGCCTGCCACTCGCTAATCAGAAGTCTGTGTTCAATGCAGTGATCTTGGAATGTCCCCCACAAAGTGGTAGCCAATACGCTTTTCCATGCTGGAGCACTGGAAGTTTCTGGTCTAGCAGTTCCCTTGTTTAAGGTGATAGGACTTCCTAAGTAAGCTGGAAAGAATTTTTCAAATGAGAGAGAGAGAGACAGAGAAACAAAAGGCACTATGTTGTGCAGTTTTGTTTTCTTTTTAAAAAAACACATGCACTCAGACACACACAGTGGACTGTTCTGGAAACGCATGAGCTGAAGTCACAGGCAAGGTCTCTGCTGGTAGGAGCCCTTCCTGCCCGAAAGGGACTGCTTGTTAATAGCTGTATTCATGGAAGTTAAAATTAAATTTCTGTGTGTTGATGTAAAGCCAGCTTTTCCCTCAGGGCTATTTATTTTAAAAATCAAAAATAGTAAGGGGTCCATGGCGTATAACATAACATAAGCGCACTGGGGTCTGCACTCTGAGCAAAGCCTCCTTTGTCCTCAGCGCTGCAATTTAACGCCCTCCAGGAGGAAGCTGGCAGCACGCTGGTTCCCCGCCACATGTGGCAGGCTCGGGCAGTGTTTAGACTCACCTGCAAGGGCAGTTGTTCAGGCTTTTCATACCTGCAGCTAAAGGCTGTCCCAAACAGTGCTGTCCCCAGTGTGCCACTGTGGGAAAGTGGGGAGGAGGAGGGCGTGGTCATGGGAGACTTAGTCTTGTGTGTGGGACCACTTTGCCGTTAGGGTCCAAGGTTGGGATTGATGCTGTGCTTAAAAAGAATTATTTTTAATTTAAAAAATTTATAAAAATTTAAAAGTTAAAAAGCAAAAGGGAAAGAGTTCATTTCTAATAACACTAATACATAAAGGTAGAAAATGGCCCACACTCACACAAATACAAAGGTTTAAAATCCTGATGTTTAATGATAACAATGGGAAGAAGTGGAAGCATTTGTCATCTCAGCTCCCTTGGTTGGTGTTTAAGTAAGACTCCTTAAAAATAAATGCCTTTGAAAGATCCAAAAGCCCTTTTAGTTGTGGAAAAAACAGCAAAAGCAGCAGTGGGAGCAAGATCAGTTCAGCGTAAATGTCTCGTATGCAAAGCCAGCAAACCCCATGTAGACGTAGGCAGCCGTTCAGACTTGATTCTCACTTGGTTTCTACGCTTAGACTTTCTATTTTAACCCAGAAGAAACCTGTACAGCTCGTAAGAGGACTTGCTCCTCTCCCTTCTCAGAAGCAAGTCATGTTTATTGCTCCCTTTGCAAATGCAGAGAAATTTAACAGACAAGGTGTTGGGAATCAGGCAGTATGAGAAGAAAATATTGATTGTGCAAGTGAAAGTGACTTTCTCACATTGGTGAGGAGCATGTTTTATCATTTTCTGGAAGAATGTATTGAATTGTCACCATTCTAGTAATAACTAGATGCTATCTAGCTGTCCATTGCATTACTCAGTTGCCTTGGGGTGTGGATTTCTATATTATCACCCACGCCTCTCCCTAAGATCCTTTAGCGATACTCTCACGTAGAGGAATTGCATTTGCACACCGTCAACAAAGTTCTCAGCTCCCAGCCTGGACAGAGATACGCACGAAGGAAAAATGTTCTCCATAGGGTGACTGCCTCTACAGAATTCAGTTTCATTACCCAGGTTTTATCCAGGACTCTGGAGCTCGGAGAGAAGGAGGAAACCCTCATGGTTTCCCATTCCTTTGTTCCTCTTTGGGATCCATGATTAATCAGTGCATTGTACATGAGCACGACCTCTGCTTCTTTGGGCAAATTGAACCAAGTTGGAGCTATAAAAGCAGGACCATAAATCAGCTCATTACAATGGTAGCGTTCTTGAAAGCACCTAAAAGCCCCGTAGGCATTCCTCCTAGTTAATGAGCAACAAGGTAGAGCCTGAGTCGCTGGCTTGGTGGAGGCCAAGTTAGAACCAGAAGATGGATATGGGAAAATTGGTCACCCAGGAAAATCGAAGCCACCCAGAGAAACACAGCCAACTTCAAAGGTTGCCTGCCCCATCTCTGATGCCAGGCTTTGCTGGCTGAAGCATTTGCATAAAAAAGCAGCTGGGTCTGCCATGAAACCAGCTGTTGGAACCTATTTTGTGCATCCTCTATGGAAAGGGGCTCTCTCTTAAACGCTGTCTTTATGGCGTCCTCTCGAAGTGCTGCCTGGGTTTCCTGAGACATGATGGACAGCTGGTCAGAGCCTCCTTTTCTAGAAGTCCAGGTGGGATGAGACCCCCCCGCAGGCTTTTGTAGCAGATGAAGCTAAAATAGATTCTTGATGATCGATCGAACCCCTGTATGAGTTACTTTTTCCCCATGAGATGATATGCCCCACGCCTCTGAATCAGAAGGAAAAGGAAAATGCAATGAAAAAGCAAGTGCGCAATACATCTGCTCCTCCTGTGTATGTCTGTGCATGTGTAATTCTAGTTTATTGCTCTTTTCTTACCCTTTTTTTTGTGGGCTTATATATGAACTGGGTAACTTTAAATTCTTTCATTCTTCTTTTTAGAGTAAGTCCGTATGTACTAATTAATGTCTGGGCACACCATGCACCACACTATTCTCCCTAATGCCATCAATAACATGGGCGTACACATTAGACAATAACCAAACTTCCACAGAGATTTTTGGGCTATTCAGGAAAAAAAAAACTCTCCAAAAAAAAAGTACGTATTGCATTTGAGAAAAAGTATTTACATAGAGTGGTATTGATTTAATAACAAAAAGACAACATGTTCAATAGTTTTACCTTTTAACGTGCATAACGCTTATCAAGTCTTCCTGTTTTCTGACGTTGTATGTTTCTGCCTAGTCCTGCCCAGAAAGTGCCCTGCTCAGTTCTGTGTTGCAGGCTGTGTGGCAAAAGTGCCCTTAGCGTCTTTTGAGCTCACAGTTTTGAGCCATGATGTTTCTGTTCGTGTCCCACCCTGGCCGGCAGGCACTGATGCCGCCCCTGTGAGTTGTTCTTGGAGCTCCCCATGCTTC
Source organism: Varecia variegata (assembly GCA_028533085.1). Taxonomy (NCBI): domain Eukaryota; kingdom Metazoa; phylum Chordata; class Mammalia; order Primates; family Lemuridae; genus Varecia; species Varecia variegata. The sequence goes on along the minus strand of CM052446.1, from coordinate 54,553,990 downwards.
GATCCACACAGTGAAAAAACCCTTAGTATCTGCTCCTCCCCTTTCAACCCTCAGATAAATCCTACTGTAAAATCATTCTCAAAACCCTCTCTAAAGAATCCAACTTGGATCACATAGGCATTGAGAAAAGGGTAGTTCTCCCAAAAGAGGGAAACCTGTACATTAGAAAGTCCATGAATGGGGTTTAGGGCTACAAAGCACCCCATGAGATCGTAGGCACAGTTTTGCTTGTGCGTCGGTTTATGTTGGTGGGGAGAGGGCTTATAACTCTGAATGGATTCTCACTGGAGTCTGAGACCTGCCAAGAGGTCATCGCCATCACCCTGAGTGGTTTCCTCCCTTCCATTTCTTTCTCCGTCCAGCCCGTCCTGTGTATTGCATTAGCTTAATCCGTCCGAAGCCTATTTTCATGTCTTGTAGTGTCTAGCAGCCTCTGGTGTTCGCCCTGCCTGCAGGAGATGTGCACTCTTGCCCTCCCATCTCCCTAATTTCATCTCTCACATTCTTCTCCACACCTGCTACTCCAGACTGGTCCATCGTTATCTCCCCAACATGCCATGCTTGTCTTCATCCTCATGTGCCTTCCATCATCCCGTCCCCACATTCCAACTCCTTTAGGGTTAAGCTCTCTCATTACGCTTTTCTTCCATCAACCGACAGCATCACTCTCTTCCACAAGCGTACGCCACCTATACACACTTTGAGTCTTCATCATAAACTCCTTGTCACGATCTTATTCATTTCATATCATTTACCTTTCAAGTGTATGTTTGGCCATCCAAAAGAGATCATGAATTTCTTGAAGGTAAAGTTTCATTCATTCATTGCTGTGTTCAACAGACATTTATTTAGTGTCTTCTGTTCATGGGGAACGGGGTCTGGCGCTGGGTTTGGGCCCCCAGTTCTACACACAGAGAACATACTCCGCGGACACTGAATGAATGAATTTGGGTCAAACCAAGCCATTTCAGTAGTGTTTGAGAACCTCTGAAATGAAGAATGCACAGCCAGGGTTCCCCTGGGTTTCTGGGGCCAAAGCAGAACGTTCAGGCATGGCCGTTCTTAACAGGTAACCTTCTGAGAGGGCTCAGTAAGTTCCATGTAACAGTTTCTTTCCACATCCAGAGGAGACCCCTTTGTGCTGACTCTGCACCGTCCATGGCGGGGCCCCTGGCTTTTCTGGCTCTCGTAGATCTCCTTGGCTTTTCCTTCCCCATGCATGGCTGAGTGAGAGCGGGATCAAAGTCCACCCTTTCATCAGAGCTTGTATCCTACAGTGGGGAAAGAAAAAGAAAACACACAGATCCTTTCTATCTACTGAGCTTTCTAGCGTTCTTGCCCCCCAAGGCCAGCAGCTAAACTAATATTTCTGGCTGTGTTCCTTCCTGAAGAAGCCCACCTCTGCACATGGGGGTGGGGGAGAGCAGCATCTCTCCAGGTGGCGGGTAGAGCTCTCACACCTTCAGGTGGGCACGGGAACCCGGCGCTTTGTGCACATGGCTTTTAGAGGCTGCTTTGAAAGCCCCTGGAGCTGTTTGTCTTGGCCGGCTCCTTGGGCAGTTGAGAATCTGCCATGAGGGCTGGGGCAGAGGGAGGGCCAGGCTGTTAGTTGGGTTTCCCCTTGCTGGGTTGTAAGATGCTGGGTTGCATCTTGGTTTGGGATGGATTCCTCTGCTCTGCTCCCTTCAAAGAAGAGGGAGCATGAGCCCCTGAGGCTGGCAGGCTGGTGGCAAGCCCAAGCTCCGAGAGCCACATCCTGGAGGCTTCCGGGCTGGCCTCCATCGCCCAGGGTCTCTTCCCCTCTTTGCTGCAAACCAGAGTGCTGGCTCTGCTCAGAAAGGCCCTGAAGCCTGCTGTTATTCCTCTCCACCTCCTGCTCTCTCGCGCCAGTAAAAACACGAGAGGGAAATGGCTTTGATGCTGGACCTCCCTCTCGACAGCTCCGTGGGCCAGGGATGAGAGATTGTGTACATCTCATGTGCGCATTGTGATGCATTCGGTGTACCTTTTACACCTTGGGCATTATTTCTCTTGAGTTTTTTTGCAGGAAAAGTCCGCTGCAGAGGTCCTGAGAAACTACTTTCGAAATAATATATTTAAAACACACTGCAGCACTGTTTGGTTGGGACCCCCAACTGCATTTTCCATGGTGGAAGGGAGGAAAAGTCAGCTCTTACTCATTGTAAAGGGAATCCGTATGAGTATATGCTCAGCTACCATATTTTTAGTTGTGGAAAAATACACATACTATAAAATTTACTGTTTTAACCATTTTAAGTTGAAAAATTTAGTGACATTTAGCATAGTTGCAATGTTGTGCAACCATCACCACTGTCTACTTCCAGAATATTTTTATTAACCCTGAAAGAAACACGGTACCCACCCATTAACCGGTCGTACCCCATTTTGCTTTCCCCTGAGCCCCTGGCAAGCACTAATCAGCTTTTTCTTTCTCTACGATTTCCCTGTTCTGGATATTTCATATTAATAGAATTGTACAATATGTGGCCTTTTGTGATCGGCTTCTTTCACTTAGCAAAAGTTTACAAGGTTTATCTGTGTTGTAGCATGTATCAAAAAGGAATTCCTTTTTATGGCTGAATAATTATCCCAAGCTCTGGAGTTGAGGGTATTTTCTCTTCCTTGCATTTCTGTTCCTATTCCCACCTTCACTCAGGTTCAAGACTTTATGAGGTCTTGACTCATCTGAACTTGATTCCTCCTGATTCTCTCCCCTCCAATCTGGCAACCCCCTAAACCATCCCCGAGAAGCACCTGCACCAGGCCCCTGAAGAGCTGGTTACAATTGGAGCCTCCTGGCCCCACTCCGCACCTAAATGGGACCCTCTGGGGAGGGGCCCAGGGAGTCTGCCCATCAGCCACGCCCCCAGGCACTCTGACGCAGCATCGCCCCCAACCCCAAGGCTCCTTCACGGCTCCCTGTGGCTGGGCTTCACGTCCATCTATACCCCCTGGAATCCCACCCATTTTCCAGATCAGCTCAAATGCCACATCTCTCATGATTCCTGAAACATTCCTCAACTCTGGGCCAGAAACCTAGGCTGTGAGCTCCAGGACAACGGGCCTGGCTTCTCTTTGTGTCCCTTCCGTAATAGTCATCTCCCCCATATGAACATTCACAAGCACTTATGTGCAGGCTGTGTTCTAGGTGCTTCTAATCAATTAACGCATTTAGTCTTCACAGTGCAAGTGAAGGCAACATTATCCCCAGGTGTCTGGGGATAATAATCCCCAGACACCTGGAAGGGCTGTCCTAGCCAGGAAGCGCCAGGTGTGCTCAGTGACAGATCGAGACCAACCCCTCAGCCTAAATCGTGAAGTGGCGCACGAACGAGTGGAGTTTCAAAAAGTGAAACAAAGCCAGACAGCGCTGGCGAGATAATGACCATTTTAAAGCAAGTGTTAGTAACCTCTAAGGAGTACTCGTGCCTACCCTTTCGATCTCTGGCCGAGGACCCTGCTTCTGACCCCACCTCTGTGCGAGGTCCTCTGTGCCCGAGGCCCATGTGGAAGATGTACACCCTCATTTCCTGCCTCACCTTGTTCACTTTTCTCCTTCGTCTTGTGGTCAAAGCAGAAGGTAGGTGCCATTTGCTATAACAATGGCTCCGCAAGCACGGCCAGCAGGACGTGTGGCCCACGTGGCTCCTGTCAGGTGAGCTAGACTCACCCTTAGCCAAGAAAGCAAAGCAAAATCATAGCTGTCTTTACCACGTGACCCAGCAATTTCACTCGCAGGTATACGAGGTCTGTCTGGAAAGCATCCAGCCATGCGATACGAAAAATTATGAGAATTATGGCTGGATACTTTTGGACAGACCTGTTGTATACCCCAAAGAATTGAAAGCTGGGACTCAGACACACGCTGGTGTACCAGTGTGCATAGCGGCACCATTCGCAATAGCCAAGGGTAGAAACAGCCCAGGTGTTTATCGGGGATGAGCAGCTGAACACGATGTGGCATAGCCATGGGCTGGAATATTAGCCTTAAAAAGGAAGGAAATTCTGATACGTGGTACCACAGGGGTGAATCCTGAAAATATGCTAGTGAAATAAGCCAGATAGAAAATGACAAATACTATAAGATTCCACTTATTTTAAACACCCAGAGTAAACAAAATTTCTGTCTCTATGGGAAGTAGATCAGGGTTTCCCGGGGGCAAGTTTCCCGGGAAATAGATCAGGGTTTCCCGGGAGGGAGGACTGGAGAGACACTGCTTACTGGGTACAGAGTTTCTGTTTGGGGTGATGAAAAAAATTTGGGAATAGATAGGGTGATGGTTGTACGACATTATGAATGTACCTAATGCCACTGAAATGTATAGCCCAAAATGCTTAAAATGCTAAATTTTATGTTACATACATTTTAACACACACACACACACACACACATCTCAGCTTTTCTTTCCAACCTCCATAAAAGGTACAAAATCCTTGGGCCCTACGTCCCCTTGAATAGACTGTCAGGCGCTCCTGGCTGTTGAGCCCATAATCTGTTTAACCTCCCATTTCTCTGCCCCAGCGGTGGTGGTTTGGGGAAAAAAAGATTTCCGGCTTTCCCCGAATGGCCCCAGGGCGAGTGTAGCCCAGCTGAGAGGGCGACCCGGCCTCAGAGCTTCCAGCGAGTCTCAGCCATCCTCCCGCCTGGGGACAGAGTTCTGGCAGGTTGTCCTGAGATGGTCATAAAAGGGCTCCTCATTTCATGGTTACACGTTCCCCAATAACGCTCTGCCAGTGTTCTTTTCAGGCCTGCAGAATTGTTGAACAACCATCCGAATCTAGCCCCAGCCTTGCGGATATACCTGCGGTTACTTTAGAGACCTGGCGGGGTTAGGTGTCACTAAACCCACAGGGAGGGGGGCTGGGATGTGGAGAAAAACCAGACTCACCAACGAGGCCCTGGTGGTGGGGGGGGTGACGGCTGTTCTCAAACACAACCACTATTCAAAGCTGCAGTGGTTAACAGTCCTCAATTAACTCCAGTTTATTTGCATATCAAATTGATTTTGCATGCAAAAAGCATCCCCCATACAAATTAAAGACCTCCAGGCTACTTAAAAGCTGCATGCACTCCAGGCTACTTGGAAAAACTTTGGGACCAGCTTTGCTTTCCTGTGAAATCATTTACAGTCATTTTATTTTATTTCGAGTATTAATTTATCAAACACGCATATAGGTTGATTGTATGCCAAGCATGTTCCAACCTCTTTCCAAATATCACCTCACTGAATGCTCCCTAATAACTCTGTGAGGTAGGTTCTGGTATGGGCCCATTTTACAGATGAGAAAACTGGGGCACAGGCCCCTCTAAAGGCGATGGCACATACTCCGAGGACTTTTCCTAAGGAGCGGTGACGAGACTAAACCACCCCACTTTCACGTAGCCATTCAGCACCCCATGTCCCTTGCTTGTTATTTTTGTATAAAGCCCGGACAGTCCTCCAAAGGACAGGGCGAGGCAGGCCCTGCTGCCTGGCTGTGTCTGGGGCTCTCCCCTCTGCTCCTCTGTCCCCTGCTGTCCTTGGCTTCCCTGTGAATTGTCCCTTCCCACCTGCCTGAGCGGCTCTTGTCAGAGGTAGATGGCAGGGGGAGGCGAAGCCTCTCTGAGCAGCTGTGGCCCTGTGGTCTCCAGACCATTCTGGAGAGCGGAGCTGGAATTCCCAGTGATACTGTATTTGAGAACACTTTCAGGTACTCCAATGCCATTATTTGAATCAGTAAGGTCTGTGGACTGTCCCGTGTCCGCTTCCTGATTTCAATGTTGTGCTTCAGTGAGATGTAACCGTTGCGGGTAGGGGAGAAACTGGGTGAAGGGTACATGGGGCCTCTCTGCATTATTTTTGCAACTTCCTGTGAATCTATAATTATTTCAAAATAACAAGTTTTTGAACATGCCATTGTTTAAGAGGCCAGGGTACTGCAGCTACTTCTTCAGCCGCGCTGTGTGTGTCCCTGCGCTGGAGAGCGGGGACACCAGCTGACTTCCGCAAGGAGCCCCCTGTCAGCCTCCGAGGTTGGCCCCTCGCTAGGCACCCCTGCGCCCTGCCCTAGACTGGGCTTCTCTTTCCTGCTCTGGAGCTGGGGCATTGGAAGCTGCTTCCTTAGGAGCCCTGATGTTACTTTCTCATAAAGCTCAGCACACCCAGCCCGAGACTCCACAGCCCCCCAGCACTAAGCTGGTGGCGCCCCCCAGCCTGGCCTTTCAGGAATCTGCCAGATCAGTCCCCTGTTGGGCAAGTTCCATATGCTGTTTTGTCCTGTTCTCCCGACACCAAGGAAGGCTTTAACTGGGGAAGCGTGGGTGTCTCTGGGGGTGCGGAAGGGACCCCCAGGTGGAGGGAACTGCAGCAGCAAAGGCTCAGAGGCAGGACAGGTGGGCCAGTGCGCACAACAGACCAGCTAGTGAGCGGTGCAGAGAGGCTGCGCAGTGACCACTGCGGGGAGCGGGGTGGTAGCCAGGCATTTGCAGACCCAGAGTAACCGGGCTCATGGTAAATATGGAAATGAAACTCTCGGGCTGCAGTAAAACAAAGTCTGTCATCCTTCCCCGTGCTCCAAACACATGAGGCTGTCATCTTTGGAAGGTTGTGAAAAGCCGTGAAATATCTTCTCCTTTTTATGTGGCCAGCCTGCAGGGGGTGTGTTTACAGCGCTAGCCTGACAGCCTTTACCTAACCACACTCTGGATCTTAATTTATTTCTCTGCCCCAAATCCCAGCCTTTGGAGTTGGGCCTCTCCAGAGGGGCAGCAGACCACGATGGGCCATCGTGACACCGGTAATTAAATCCCTCGCCTGGCGCGCTGCGGCTCAGCTGCGGAGCAGACATGCCGTGTGGATTAGATCTGGCTGGAATGCCTCGGAGTTTAGGGCTGATTTGTCACAGTGTTTCTGGATGAGCCCCCTACCCGCAAGAAGATGAGCCCAGGAATTCCAAAGGCAGCGGCCAGGGATCAGGGAGCTGTTTCCACATCATCGAGCCACCCTCCTCTCCAGCTCACTCAGATTCAGCTTCAGTGTTTAGGGTTTTTTATTGCTCCAGGAAACAAGTGCAATGCCCAGACTGCCCCGCCCCATGTCACCTCTGCTGTCCTGTGGGGTTGTCAAGGTAACTCTGTGCTCCTGGAGAGAGTGCACGTGGATTCCTCGGCGGCCCCGCCTGTCTTCTCCACGCTGAGCCGTTCACATCTTTCTCTTCTCTGCCTGTTGGTTGGTAGGTGATGAGATCTGTCCCTCTCCGGGCCCAGCCTGGGCTACCTCCTGTGAGTCCTGCCCCACTGATGGCCAGGCACCTGTTCTGACACTGTGTCCTGAATTTCGGCCTGTGATCTGGGCCGACTGGTTGTCACGTGGCATGGCTGTGTTTGGGGGATAAAGGTCGGTGTGTTTATTTCCCCCTCAAAGGCTCCTGGTTTGGACCGCAAGCCCCCCGAGAGCAGGATGGCCGGGATTCCCTGACTGGCAGGTGCCGAGGGCGCACCTGCAGCGGGGACTTTCTCTGGCTGGTCACCACAGACCTTGTCCTCAGGCTCCTGCCCAGTCGGGGGGACACAGGCAGCTGGAGGGCACAGCCACATCCCCACAGGATGAGGAGACAGTAGAACGTTCCCAGGAAGAAGCAGTGGAGGAAAAGTAGGGCCTTTGTCCAACCAGCCCAACTTCACTTAAGAGCTGGTGGGAGATCGAGAGAGACCGTACCGCCTCTCACGCTCAGGAGGTGGAGGGTGACCTCACAGACAGCTGGGGGGTCTTCTCGCTAAAGCCCTTGTCTGACTTCACTCTCTGGAGTGGGAGCACATGGCTCAGCAACTCTACCTAACGCTTAGGTAGCACTTATGCTCTGTGTGCTTGTCGCGTAGTAGCTCATTTAATCCTCATGACAGCTCCATTTCACAGATGTGGAAACTGAGGCACAGAGTGGTGAAAACTGAGATTTCACCACAAGAGGATTTGAGCCCACTGCCTGGCTCTAGGGTCTTCCTTCTTAACCACTATGCAGTGATTGATCATCCAATAATAATAATAAAATCTTTGTTAAGCTGTTAATCCATTATTAAGTCTTGGACACTATGCTTTAAAATACGTCAACTGGTTTAAACCTCATACTGTCTGGGGGAAGATGTTTTTATGCCCATAGCATGGGTGCAGAAACTGAGGCTCAGAGAGGTTGGCCAGTGGCTGTGCAAGATTCAGGCTCAGGCTTCTCTGCTCCTTCCTCCTGCTCCTTACTTTGGGGTTCTCCAGTGGAGGGAAGGCAGGGAGAGGTGGGCAGTGGGAGAGGCAGGGAGACGCAGACTGGGGAGGGAATCCCCGTCACGGGCCCTGCTCTGCCCCGGCGGCTGAGCTGGAGGTGGCCGCATACCCACCCCTTGTAGGGCCTCAGTCCACGCCTGTCAAGGTGGCCTCTGGGCAGCTGCCTCGCACTTTTCTGATTCTTGCTGAGTATCTCCCCCCCGACTATCCTGACGTGCTCAGTACCTTAACCCCCGTGCCTGGATTTGAATGCCACCCCCATGTCCCACCTCCCACCCGCCCTCCATCCCCAGGAAACCAGTGGCTGCTTCTTCCCTCCTCTTCCCACCCCCATTCTCTTGGCCAAGGCTGGGATCCTTGGGGTCCTCACTGACTCCTTTCCACCTGCCCCCAGCCCCAGTAGTTGCCAAGTCAGAGGACAGCAACGTCCTTCGGGATGATCCACTGGGGGAAACGCTGGCATGGCCAAAGTGACCCGGATCTCTGGGTCTTTTCTCTGAAGTCCAAACTATTTCTGATAAACACAAATCCATACACACCTGAAGGTAAACTGTTCCCTGGGGGCATGCCAACTTTGAGTCTCTCTCCGTCTCCCTCTCCCTTTTTCTGTCTCTCTCTCTCCCCCCAGCTTTTATGGGCTTCAAGGGTTCTACCTTTTGGAACTGTTAAAAAAATTTAACTGGGAGGCCATTAGGCTGAGACCACTCCTGTGCCTTGGGAACCTATGTGGGCAACTGAAGCCTAATGGAAAAGTAAAATGAAACTTACGCTTAACCAATCAGAAACAGCCAACCAATCTCTAGCTAAGAACTTTCCATCAGAAAGGCAATTGCTGAACTGTAGCCAATCAAGTGATTCCATTACTTTGCTTCTGCATCGAGCCTATAAATGCATGCTGCCCACGGCTGCTGGAGCAGAGCTCTCTCAACCTCTTTTGGTTTTGAGTGCCACCCCATTCATGAATCCCTTAATTCTCAAAAATAACAAAACAAAACAAAACCTTGTTAACTTTATTTTGTCTAAAATTGTTCTTTTAACAGGACCTCACTGGAGGGACGTGACCCTAGCAGTGGGTTGGGGAGCAGCAGTGGGACCCTGTTCTGGGCTGCCCTGGGCTCCCGAGGCCTGGCTGCATGAGCATCTGGCTCTGTTGGTCTCGAGGCTGGATGGCCATTGCCCCCAGAAGGTCAGGGTAGGAGAGGCCTGGGAGAGGGACCTGAGGCAGAGAGGCCAGTTGGAAGATGAGCTTTCTCTATCAGCTAAGAGTGAAGTTAGAGAAACACTTTGTGGTCATGACAGCAACAGTTTCTAACAAGTGAGGGGACTTAAAACCATTGTCCCTGTGGGTGTGGCAGGGCCAGCCAGTCCTCAAGACTAATCTGAAGGTTTGATCTCTCCCTGTGCCCCAGCTTGTATTTTGCTTGGATTTGGAAAACACTCAAGATCTTGTGTCACCCTCCAGCCCCATGTGAGTTCAAAAGTTGGCTTCACGATGACTGGGGGAGAGTTTGAAGTAGAAACTTCCATCTGGTCCCAAGGCGAGGGGTTTCTGCTTCTTGCCTGCCAGACTTTACGTTAAGCAAGTGGAGTTTTGGCACAGACTTGATCTTGCAGTACATGAATAGGCTGTTGTGTCATATTTATTTTGCTGGCCAAAGAAACCCAGGGTTTCATGTTTTGAAATCTAGCTCTGTGCTCATTCTATTCTTCTACTGCTGTAGATTAACATATTTAAATTGTTCTTATCTCACCACCCAGTGCAATAAGATAAAAGTTTTCAAAGGAGAAACCCAAGAGGCAGCAAAGAGTATGCAGAGCCACCTGGTCCTAGCTCTGCTCCTCATAGGCAACAACTGCTCCTGGTTGATTTGGGGACTATTCCAGAGATATTCTATACCTATTCAATCCCACATGTAAACATCCTCCTCCTCCCTTTTTACCTGGGTGGTAGCCTATTATACTTATGATTTTGCACTTGATTTGTTAAGAAAATTCCTCATTTTTTTTCCCTCATTCTTTTTAATGGTCTGTGTGACCCATAATGGACTAACCAGCTCTAAAGGGACATTTACGTTGTCTTTAGCCTTTTTGAATCTTGCTAATCCGGAATGTGAAATATGGCATCTAACATAATTTAAAATGTGCCTTTTATTTTTCCTTCATGAAGAATGTTGAGAATCTCTTTATATTTAAGTGAAGTCATTTATATGCCTTCTCTGTGCATTTGCTGAACAAGTCTTTGCTTCCAGGTGTTTGGGTCTTCGAGTTAGGAAACACCTTCACATTTCCTTAACCCTGAAAGCTGTTGATGTGCGAGCTGTGTGCCAGTGAAGGCTTGCAGGAGGGCTGGGAGAATCCACTGAGTTAGAAGAAGGAGCAGGGAGAGATGCTCCTTGGCAGGATCGTACAATTGGCCATCTGTCTGCCATAGAAGAAAATTCTTTCCTTTAGCCAGGGCATCTCTCAAATTCTCTAACATAATATTAATAAAAATAGCAGCTAATTTTTTTTGGAGCATCTACCATGTGCCAGGGAGTACGCTAAGCGCATTAAATGCATTATTGCCTTTGATCAGCTCAACATCCTGTGAAGCCAGTACTGTTGTTGCTCCTGTTTTACAGATGAGGAAACCAACGCACAGAGAGGTCAAACAAGTAGTCCAGGATCACACAGCCGCAATCAGGATTTGAACCCAGGCCATAACTTTCATGCTGTACTGCCTCCCAGGTGGGTAGGCAAGTGCATCTCAGGCTGGTGAGTGTAGGAGTGGCCTTGGCCCTGGAATGTGGGCATTTTCAGCCAGGAAGAACCATCTTGAGTTGTCTTATGGTCACAGCCACCCTTGCCAGTGATGTTCTTCAAAGGGGCAGTTTTACTGCGCACGGTGGCTGCAAGAGCTATTGCATTAAGCATTGAGAGGAGCCCCTGTGCTCCGGAGTCACATTCGCCTGCACTCTCTTGCACCTGTTCACGCATGAGCAGTGTGGGCGCCCTGCAGCTTGGCTGTCCATAAAAGGACAAGAGTACCATAAATGGGGTTGTTTCTCCCTTCAGCCCCGCCGTCGCCCGGGTGTTCCCTGGAATTCAGCATATGAATTCATAGGTTGTCAGAGCAGCCTGTTCAGGGGGGAAGGCTTCGCTCCACTCCTCCTGGAAACTCCAACTTGCAGACAGCTCTGAAGGAGGAGGGAGAGAGAGAACCCTTTAGCACCTGCCTCTGCCTTTAGCCGCCTCCTGGGAGTCTTTCCAACTCCACCTAAGTTGCACGATGACTCAGCCTGGTGTGGGGCAGTTTTCGCCCTGGGTCCCTAGGACACTGGACAGCCTAGGAGCCCGAGGACAGGCCCTCCGTGTGAGCCTCTAGCTCAGCCCTCTCCTTTTCAGGTGTGCCTTACCTTCCTGCTCATCTCAGGCTGGGATCAGCTGCAGGGAGGAGATTACCGAAAGTTTTTATAATAGCTGGCTCTTTCCTGAGGCTGCCCAGTTGGGCCCCTGCCTAGCTCCAGCCCAGCCGTGAGCTGGGATGGGGAGATGGCCTCAGGCTGAAGGACCAGCCAGGCCACGTCTGTTCCCCACCAAAGCAGAGCTATGTCCCATTTCTGGCATCCTGACTGCGTCCTCGGTCTACCTTAACTTCCCATAATTTCTGCAGCACTTTCTGCTGCTGGCTCAGCTCCAAGAAAGCTGTCAGGAGAGAGCGGTCAGTCCAGCCACATCCAGCCAGTAAAGCCACCCCCTGCTCTCTAAGTCATCAGAAGTGTGTGTGTGTGTGTGTGTGTATGTAGAGAGAGAGAGAGAGGGGGAAGTGTAGAGGGTAATAAACTTAATAGAGAAACTATTCCCATAGAATATTCCCTTCTCCCAAATATAGACCTTCAGGAGGTCTATATTTTATAGTGAATGAGGCTGGGTGTGTCTTCCATACGCTATACACAATGAATAACTGAGGGAGTGAACAAGATTTTAGGCTCAGTCATGTGGCAAAATGCTATCCTTTCTTCAGTTCCCAGCTACAGGCCACATTTAGGTAGGCTTCTGTGTTGTCCAGGGAATGAGCAGGGCCCAACCAGACACCACAGACGTGGAGCACCGTGGCAGACACTGCTAATTGTCTACCATTTTGTTCAGGGAGGCAACAAGTCCAGTCCCCGGCTCCCTTGCAGCTAGGGGAGCCATGTGCCCCGGTTCTGACTAATAAGATCTAAACACAAGCTTGGGTGGGGCTTTTGGGGAGACTGCTTAAATGGGAACAGAACCATGACACAGCACCCTAATGATCAAAGTCACATATTGGGGGTGGCCCAAGAAGAATGAGAAGGAGACGGGGTTCCTGAGGACTCTGTGAAGTGGCCCCACCTCCTCTGGACCCATTTTGTTGCACAGATCCAGATTTTATGGGGCCTGTGGCTTTTACAGGGTAGAAGGCCTTCTTTGAGGAAAAGAATACAAAGCATAAAATAAAATTGCTAAATCTTGGGAGGGGTCCCAAAGTCTAACAGATTTCTGCCAGGACTTTTACTTCTGAAATTCTTGGAGACAGGAACAAGGAAACCTAATTTGTTTGAGCCGAGCTGTGGTTCTCAGAGCCGGACACAGTTCCCGCATGTTATCAGTAACGTGCTCCAAGGGCTGCTGTCACCTCAGTGTAGAGCAAGATCCTAAACCTGGCTGCAGGTCAGCAGCACCTGGGCAGCATGTAAAGCTCTCATTCTGGGTTGAGTTTTGTGCACCTCAAAATTCACATGTTGGAGTCCTAGCCTCCAGCACCTCAGAATGTGACCTTATTTGGAGATAGAGTCTTTACGGAGGAAATCGAGTTAAAATGAGGTCATTTGAGTGAGCCCTCATCCAACATGACTGGTGTCCTTATAGAAAGGAGAGACTCACACAGAGACAGGCACAGAGGGAAGACGAGATGAGGACATACAGGGAGGAGACGGCCACTGCAGGCCCAGCAGAGGGGCGTGGAACAGGTCCTTCCCTCACCTCAGTGCTCGGCAGGAACACGCTCCTTGATCTTGGATTCAGGAAAGCTTCAGAGTGTAGATTAAATGCAAATGGGCCTTGATGAAGGAACAGGAATTTATTCAACAGGCAAAGAAGCCAGGGCAGGCATTCCAGCCAGGAACCAACAGGAGTGTGATGGAGCTAAGAGCACAAGGCCTTGCCGTGTGCCCAGGCCAGAGGGCACCAGGCAGGAGGACCTGAGGTGAGAGCAGGAGGACAGCCTGGGCCAGGTGAGTGGGGTCTTACCTGGCGTGTGAGGGGTCTTCCTAGGAGCTGGAGCCCACATAGTCTGCAGACTGAGGCCTGCGGAGATCAGAGCTGCCCTTGGAAAGACATTGCCTTCTCCTTGCTGTCAGTTATTGGCCATGCACCGCATCAGCTCCAGTGCACTGTTGAACATTAGCAGGCCTGGACGGAGCTTCGTGACAGTGGCCGTTCATGAATTGGGCCTCTAGGAAGGTGACGGTGGCCCCAGTGAAGGATCACAGCTGGGAACCAACTGCCTTTCCTTGGCTGAAACTGGAGGGCTTTCTTGGGCCATGGCAGCTGCTTTCCTCTCACTGAACGCTCTTCCTGCCTTGAGCTCTGTGCAAACTCCTACAGCACCTCCAACACTAGGCTTCCATTCCCTCTCTGGGCAGCCTTTCCTGCCTCCCCTGGGAGCCTGGGGCCGTTCCCTGCCGCAGCACCATCCACGCTGCGTTGCCGTGGTTTGCTCATATGCCCCGCCCTCGCTGGTCTGTGAGACCCTGTCTTCTCTCTCATTCAGAAACGTTTGTTGAGCGACTGCCGCCTGCCAGGCACTGCACCCTGCAGCGGTGAGCGTGGCTGACTCTGCACAGGCAGTTCTGATAGAGCAGGGAAAAGAGCATGAGAAGGAGTTGAAAGAGAAGGAACAACGTTGCATCATGTCAGTTTGCAAATAAGTGGTGATTGGACAGCCAGGGGGCAGTTTGCATTGTGTGAATTCAGTTAAACCACGGGAAACTCTCCAAGCTGTTTCCCCATCTATAAAGGAAGAGTAAGAATCTGCTATATTTGTAAATCACTTCAAGGAAAGTTCACTAGGTTAGCTATATTCTGTCTGAGTTTAAATTCCATCCCTGGGGCACATGGGCTGAGAATCTGTGCATTTGACTGATCATTTCTCAGGCTACGTCTTGTGCCCTGGGACAACCCGGGGGCTCCATCTGTGTCTAGGTGTTTGACACAGGTAGAACGTGGACAAATGGAATTGCAATATTGTCCCTGTCCCTGCTGTAGTAGATGATACCAACCTCCCCCACTGACTCCTTTACTGTTAACTGTTAAGCTGAGTGGCTTAAAGTTAATTCCTTTGCTCCGGCCCTGACCATTCTCTGCTGCAGCAACCAATGCATTAAACAGAGAGGAAGAAAGGAAAGCCGGAGGCCGGGACCGCTGAGACCAGGGCGGGCAGCCAGTCTCGGCACCCATGGCAAGGACTCTGTCCTTTAGGCCACGTCCTATTAGCAGCCCCCAGGACTCACTTCCCTGAATGGGTCTCTGCTCAGGCCTTGGAGACCCAGCATGGAAGAGGGGCTAGCTTCAGAGGAAAAGACTCGGCTTCCTCCTGAAAAAAAACCAGGTGTTCCAAGAGGAATTCTGCCATTCAAGAAATGATAAATGCCTCCTTGGCAGAGAGCCTGCCGCCAAGGGGAGTGGTTGTTTCAGCAAAAGATTTACAATTGATAGATATTTGTTTGAACTCAGCCCATGGGTTACAGGAACAAGCTTTCATTAAAGATCATAATGACCCCCAGGTCTGGCATTTACTTCTTCAGGCTGGGCCAGAGCTGTCAGCTCGCTGGGCCCCGGGGCGGCGGAAGAGCCCATGTCCATCTGCAACGGGCCTTACCCTGAGCTGGACTGACAGCCACCTTTAGAGACCCACTGAGGCCTTTTTCTTGGAAGAGGCGTTATTAAATGCGTCGACAAGTTGGGGCAGAGAGTTCCTTCATGCCTTGATTGCCATCAAAGTTATGCACAGAGGACTCGAATGGGCTATTTTATGGCAGGATGAGCTGTTACATGTCAGTAAGTCAGGACACACAGAGCTGGGGAACAGGATGGGGTGGGCAGACCTGGGTTTGCCACCAGTGGGGACAAGCAGCAAAGCCCTGGAAAATGGAGCTTGTGGTGCTCCAGCAGTGCCAAGAGCAGCCAGCAGGGACCACAGCGTGGAGGGCAAGGGCGCGGTTGTGAGGCCTGCCCTTTAGAACCATGGTGGACCCTTAGCGGACCACCACGAACGCTGGTGCATTCAAGGACTGCTTCATGGAGGGAAAAGCCCGGGAACGTTGGGCAAACCGAAGGCCACACTCTCACCTTTCCTTGCCTGTCGCTGGCAGGGTGGGAGACAGACTGCTGCAGAGGCGTGACTGTGGAACTCTGAGCATTTGGTTCACTTCTCAGGTGCCTGCTGGAAATGCCCTCAAGGGCGACGGCCCAGGTGGAGAGCCAGGCCGGCAGCACCTCACCAGAGGCCGCTGCATGCAAGGGGCGCTGGCTCTGACACTCCCCAACCCCCATCCTCTCCTCTCCTCTTCCCCACCAAATGTGTCCCCCAAATCAGCCACCTTCTACGTCATGGTACGGTCACACGATTCCCTCACTCAGAGCCTCTCCAGGTCTTCCCAGCCCTGGGTCCCGGCTGTCCAGGGCCTGTGGGAGCTGCCCCACGGCCTTCCCAGCTTCCATCCTCCATGAGCCTGATCTCCTTCCGGGCTCCAGGTAAACCAGAGGCTCCTTGTCCTCCCAACTGTCCTTCCTCCCTTGGGGGCTTTGTCTGTGGCATCCTCTGCCCGGAAGCCCGCCCCACCCTCAGCCCACCTCAACCTGCGCAGCTCCCAAGTCAAGGCCGTATCCAAATCCTACTTGGCCGTAATCCCCAATGTCCGTGTCTTCCTCTCTATCCTCCCTGGCTCTTCACTCCCCCTGTAGGGGCTGCCTCCCCTGGTACTTAGATCTGTCTGTCCCACCTAATGCCGAGCTCCCCAGGGGCCGTCGCCTATGTGAAGGCCCCACTTCCCAATCTGCACGTTGTCATCGCCAGGGGAGCTCCACAAGAACCTGGTGCACGGCCCCAGGCCCGGGATTCTGACATAATCGGTCTGGGGTGCAGCCAGGCAGGGGTAATTTTAAAAACTCCATAGGCGAGTCTAATATGTGACGTTTTAAGAACATTTTCATATCCTCAATGTACCCTGCAACCCAGGTATTTATTGAATCGAATGGAATCATTGAAACTTGGGGGTGGAAGTGTTGAATGAGGACCAGCATTGACCAGTGGGAATATAATGTGAGCCACAAATACACGCCACTCGTGTAATCTCCGATTTTCTAGTCACCACATTTAAGGCAGTAAAAAGAAACAGTGAAGTGAATTTTTATGTCTCTTATTTAATCCACATATGCAAATATTATCATTGTGTAATTAATACAAAATTATTAATGAGATGTTGTGCATTCTTTTTTCCATACTAGCTCTTCAAAACCCCGTGTGTATTTTACACTCGGTACATCTGGATTTGGATGAGGCACATCTCAAATGCTCAACAGCCTCACGTGGCTCTCGGCTGCTGTGTTGGACAGGGCAGTGACAGATCACAGACCCGTGCAGCCGTGGTGTGTCCATCCTGGAGAGCTCAGGCGTGTGGCAGGCTCCAGAGGGAGGAAAGGGGACTGCGGCAGCTGCTGAGAGCGGTTTAACACTCTTAGCCCCCAACACCCTCCTCCTTTCCAGTTGAATCAGAGCATCTTCTTATCTTGCCTCACTGTCCTCTGCACCCGCCCCCACCCCCACCCCCACCCCCACCCCCACCCCATCTGGGTCCCATATCCAAACAAATTTCCTCCCGTGCTCAGCCTCCTGTGGCCCAGCTTTCCAGCACCCAGCTGCAGACCGGGTGCTGTTTCCTGCCCGGTTGCTCTTTGGAGAGCGGCTGCCAGTCCCAGCGGGAGGGCGGGGTGGGGGTGGGGAGACCTGGCCCAGAGACCTGAGAGGGATCTGGGAGGAGAGAGAGTTTGGAGTGTGCGTGAGCATGTGTGCACACACACACTCTCTCTTTCTCTCTCTCTCTCTCTCTCTATATATATATTTTTTCTTTTTCTTGCTCTCTCTGGGTGAGCATGCTGGGCCACTTGCCACGCCCTGTCCCCCAGGCCCACAGTCGTACCCCAGCCCCGAGAAGCCCCTAAGCTGAGCAGGTGGCAGGAGTCACCTGGCTGCTTGCCAACCTCCCCAGGGGCAACCCCTGGTGGGGACATTTTGATGCCAAAATGTGCAAAGCCAGCAAGAACAGGACTATTATTAGAACTTCCCCCCCATCCCCGTTACCAGCCCTTTGATGTCACAGTGGGTGCCTCGGCCCAGCTCTCCGTGATGACTAACGTGGTGTTTCTGAAAATGCTTTCCCACTGGCTCGGACTATCACTGTGCTCGCGATGATTATCTTTCATTTCCAAAGGCAATTAATCTTCTCTGTCTTTTTTTTATTGCACGTGGCCGGTTCCCAGTCTTTGTTGCTGTTTCGAATCTGTGAATCGTTCTGAAACATGTGGTAGATTGGCTTTTATGCTTTAAGTTTTTGCTGAAAGCTGCCATGGCAGGGACGGCTAATGAGAATTCTTTTTTTAAGTGCTGCAATTCTTAGGCATGTAGCAGGAGGTTTCACTTGAAAACTTGGAGAGATGGATTGTAGGTGACCCAGTGTCGTGGCCCTGTGGAGCGCTGTAACCTGACTGGTTCTGCAGCCCAATCAATCAAAGGTTTACGGAGCAGCGGCTGTGCCCAGGGCAGGTGGGAGGTTCTGGGGAAGGTGCTACAGGTGACACAGTTGTTGTCTAGTTGAGAAAATAAGACACAGTGTGCAGGTGGATAGTGGGAATAAAGGTGTCCAGGCTAAGTGGGGGTTCAGGAAAGCAATGCTCACGCCTGCATGCCACTGTGGGTGGTCGGAAAAGGTGGGGTGGTCGGTGGAGGCTCCCGGAGGAGATGGGTGCTTGCGCTGAACAAAACAGTGGGACGTCATGGACACAGCAGCCAGGAGAGCGCCGGCAACCCCAGCGGAAGGTTCTGTACGCGGGGAGGGGAGGACCAGGCTTTATGGTGCTGTAGGTTGGAAGCTGCTCCATTTCATGGCAAAAGTCATGATTCTCGGAGTCAAGAACATTCGGTTCTCATCCCGGTTCTGCCGCTGACATCCTCTGGTGACTTTGGCCAGTCACATAAGCACTTCAAGACCCCTCCTAGGTCAGACAGGGCTTTCA
This sequence comes from Varecia variegata, assembly GCA_028533085.1. NCBI lineage: Eukaryota > Metazoa > Chordata > Mammalia > Primates > Lemuridae > Varecia > Varecia variegata. Next base: position 54,535,421 of record CM052446.1, on the reverse strand, counting down.
TTGGCCCTTCCCTTCTTGTGCTCTTCAGGAAAGACCAAACCGACCGTTCGCGCCTCGTCCACCCACCCAGTCCGTGACCTGGCTGTGCACATGTTCATTCACTCGGTCCTTGTTTTCTGAGCGCCTGGTCTGTGACAGACGCTGCACTAAGTGCTAAGATGTGCCGAGACAAAGGTGTGGTTCCTGCCGTCGAGTCCAGTAAGGAGGGCGATGATTCACAGACAAATATTCACGCGCAGACGGCAAGGTTGCTGCCGTGGGGGAGGAGTCGGTGAAGGACTAGCAGCTGAGTGGGAGCCGAGGGCCCTTCTGAGCGTGTGGTAGCCGTGGGCCCACCTCCACCTGAGCCCCAAACCCGTGGGGTTATAATTATCTGTCTCTCCCTTAGACTGAAGCTCTTGAGCACAGAGATCATATTTTCAGTTACAGTTTTTAAGAAATAACCATAATATACGATGCATGGATCCCCTTCAGTATGCTTTTGCCCAGGCCTGTAAATATTAGGGACAGGCTCCGTGCCTTGTTTGTGGTTGAATCACAAGTTCCTAACACACGTGGCCACCAAGTGCAGTACGTGATTCTGGACTGCAGGAAAAGTGCCATGAGAGACACGGTTGGGACGTGGACAAAACTGCAACATGGGCTGTGGACTAGATAAAACACACCGATGTTCAATTCTTGAATTTGACAACTGTCCTGTGGTTACCTAAGAGGATGTGCTTGCGCTTTAGGAAATACAAATGGGTGCACGGGGCAAAGGGCCCTGATGCCTGCAATTGAGAGAGAGAGAGAGAGGGAGAGAGAGAGAAGGGGGGAGAGAGGGAGACAGAGAGAGAGGGGGTGGGGAGTGGGGGGAGGGATGAAAGTGCAAAGTGGCAAAGGCTGATGAATGGGGGTGACGGGTACATGAGGGTCCTCTCTGTACTATTCTCGCAACTTTCTTTTCAACTGTGAGTTTGAAATTATTTCTGAATAAAAAGTTAAAAACAAACAAGCAGACAGCACAGCACCTTGAGCAGAGTAGGCATTTAGTGTTTTCTGGGGTGACATTTAAGCCAGTCCTGGAGGAGAGCTCCGGTTTCAACAGTCAGCGACAGGGAGAGAAAAGGGCATCACGGACACTGGCCAACAAACACAGGCTTGCAACGTGCCTGCCCCGTGCTAAGGGCTTTTCTTTATGGACTCACTTAATCTCGGTGACAGTCCTTTGTGGCAGGTGCTATTATTGCCCCCATTGTACAGATGGGAAACTGCAGCCCAGAGAAGTAAACAAATGGCCCAGGCTCTGCGGTGGTCCGCAGAGAGGCAGGGTTTGAACCCAGGCCGTCTGGGCCCAGGGCTGGATGCCCAGCACTTGTGCTTCGCTGCCTCTGATAATGTTAGTTAAGGCTTAACGTGTGCTGAGTATGAAGAGTCATGGTTCTAGAACTTTCACAGGTGTCGACTCTTTTAATCTTCATAAAAGCCCCCTGAGGTCATTATCATCCCCATTTTACAGATGGGGAAACTCTAGCACAGACATGGGAAGAACCCAGGGAGCCGGAGTCCAGAGAATGTCCCGTTGAGCTCTGGCCTCTGCTGGGAGTTCCCAGAGGCCTGTTCCAATCAAGGCCCCGAAAGGGAAAGGCAGGTAGAGTGTCCAGAGGGTGCCGTAATGGGGTCTGTCTGGGTGGGGGATTCATGCGTAACAGGGAGTGGCCGGCTGGACCCCTCAGCTGGTGAACACAGCCAGGGTTAGTCTGGAGGGGGTTCCCAGGGCCCGTGTGGGTGACGTCCAGTTTGGCACCCTCAACACAACACCTAGTGGCACGTGCATATTCAAGGTGGGGTGGTGTCAGCCGGGAGGAGGAGGCTGGGAAACTGCCGGACCCTGTCCGGATCCAGGAAGAGCCAGGTGTGCAGGAGCAAGGCAGCCCACGGACAAGGTGACTTCTGACATGGCCCCAAACCTAAACCTCACTGCTCCAGTGTAGGAATGAAGCGCCAGGCTCAGATGCAACCTGTGTCCCTGGGACTCCACAGTTGGGTCGCCATCGGTCAGCTGGGGGTCAGGATGGCCGGTTGGCGAAACAGCACATGCAGGCCTGGGCCTGGCTGTGCAGAGAGAACACAGAGGCCTGGCCGGTCGCACTGGCAACCACCTGGCTCGCTACGTTTTCTTTGGGGTGCTACACTTTTAGAGGCACACAGACTAGAGGTCTGTTAAAGGCTGAATTTTGTCCCCTCAAAATTCATATGTTCAAAGTCTAACCCCCGTGTCTCAGACTCTGTATTTGGAGGCAGGGCCTTTGAAGAGGGAACTAAGGTAAAATGAGGCCATTGGGTAGGGTGGGCCCTAATCCAATATGACTGGTGCCCTTGTCACAGGAGGAAATCTGGATGTGCAGAGACACCAGGCAGAAAGGCCATGTGGGGCCGCAGCAAGAGGGTGGCGTCTGCCAGCCGAGGAGAGCAGCCTCAGGAGAAACCACACCTGCTGACACCTTGGTCTCAGACTTTAAGCCTCCAGAACTGTGAGAAATAAATTTCTGTTGCTGAAGTCACCAGGCTGTGGCATTTTGTTAAGGCGGCCGGAGCCCACTGGTAGAAACGTACTCAGTGGAGAGCAGCCAGCGTGGCCAGGACTTGAGAAGGTTCCACAGGAGACGCAGCTGACACAGGCAGGTCGTGCCTGGAGAAAAGATGCCTCACTGGCTTCCACAGGTGAAGGGCTGTCCTGCGAGGGCCAGGGGTCCTCTTCCTCACAGCCCAAGGTATGTCGACTATTCAGGGAGATGTGAGCAGGGAGTAGTGAGGTCCCCGTCACGGAGGGCATTTGAGCACAACCTGATGGCTGCCTGGCAGGAATGCGGAGGAGTTGGGTAGGGGTGGCAGGACGCAGTGGCCCCATCCCTTCCAGCCCTAACGCTTGTGTCTCTCTGCAGTGCTGAGAAGGCCCACTGGGGACAGATTGAGGATGGCCTCAGGTGTCAGGTAAGTTGCTTGGGGTTTTCCCCGTCAGCTCTGGAGAGTCACTGGAGGGGTCCAAACAGGGGGCACACAGATCAGAGCATGACTTAGGACGGTCACCTGGAAGTAGTGAGCGAGGCGTGGGGATGAGGTGGAGGAGGATGGTGGCAGGGAAGTGGTCTAGGGGACATGACGGTGGGAAAGGCACAAAGGGGTTAAATGCAGGAGGCCTTTCAGAGGTGAGGGACAAGACCTGGCAACCCCTGAGCAGAGGAGGGAGCCGGGGAGCAGCTTCCAACGCCACCGGGAGGATGTGGCACCGTAACTTGGTGAATCCCTGGCTCCACGCATGGGCTCCAGTCTCCAATCTCACCTTCTCAGCGAGGCCCGACATGATGTGGGAGCCGGCTCCTCCAAGAAGCAGGTGCCAGGATGGGATTGGCTGCTGAGAGATTTCTCAGGAGCAAGTCTAGAGGAGAGTGAGGCAGGTGCAGGGAGTGGTGTCGTCAGACCACCACACGAGTGCAACCCTGGCAAGGAGAGACAGGAAGGCTGGGTGGGGGCGTCATAATCTGCAGGTGGCTCTGAGAAAGTCAGCCAGGCCCTGGGGCACCCTCGAGCCAAAGTGGCCTGTCAGAGGGGCCCTGTGTCTCCCAGGAATGGCCTCACTCATAGCCCTGCCACACGGTTAGTGCAGCCAGTGGGAGGCTTGTCCTGAAGACAGGTGGATTTCAGAGCCCAGCTGTGTCTGAGATGCACATTTCACAGTTGCCTGCCAACCCTGTTCTACCATACAACCTGCCCTGTCCTCTCCTCCCTGTCCCAGTACCCCGGATGCATTTATCATCTTGTAACAGGCTGTGTGATTTACTTATTTATTATGTTTGTTCTCATTTTGTCTCCCTCGCCCCCACCTCCAGCTAGAAGACAAGCACCGTTAAGGCAGAACTATTTATCGATTTTGTTCTCTGGTGTATCCCAAAAGCGCACGACAGTGCTTGGCACATAGTAGGTGCTCAACAAATACCACAAATACATGTTAACCAATTGAATTGAATTAACAGAGTTGGGGAATCAGGAAGAGAGACTGGTTTGGGAGGAAGTTTTGTGAAGCCAAAGAGAAAAGTTCTGTGACTTTCCAAGAGGGCATGTTTTATATAGCACTGCCCCTGCCCAGTTCTGGGACCAAGATAGTGCCTGGGGGTGGCCCCAGCTTCCATAAATTCAGGTTTGCTGATGCAGAGAGACCTGAACTGGTGTGTCTTGCATTGCAAGGCCAACAGAGGATGAGAGCTTTAATGTTATTCTTATTGGGAAGGAGTCGCTTCTCAATGGAATCGGATCAATGCCTACAGCGTTTTGTACCAGAAGACAATTTTTCCCTGGAGAATAAGGTTCGCACCTGTGCTCCTGACAAACAGCACGACTCTCGGAGTGGCACAAAGATGGTCTGTGCGCGGGGAGGGAGCCTGCACCTCCTGCCTGCGAGGCTGCACCCTGCATGGGCTCAGCGGATGTGGCTTCCAGTCTCCCCCCCGACTCCCAGCCCCTTCCTGCGATCGATCGCACCCACTGTGTTGTTGCTGACCTGCGGCCAGGCCTCTGGGGTGAGTGTTGATTCCGATGCTCCTCTGGGTCACTCTGTCAGTGTTGTCCCTGGCACCGTGCTCCCTGGCTGCCCAAACGGTTGGAAGAGACGCTTCGAGGGCTGCTTCCAGACTTGGCTCCCTCCACGGAAATTCTGGGCCACTTCATACCACCAGGCAGGCTGGCCGCCCGCCGGGCCTCCCAGCATCTTCCTGCCCAGGGAGCCGTCCTCCCCGGGGGCCCAGCCTCTGCTTCTCAGAGGCTGGGGCAGGAGTGGGCGTCCACACACCCCTTGTCGAGGCTTGTAAATCGGGTCTGAAGACAGGAACCATCTGGGGAGCCAAGGAGACCGGGCCTTGGAGGTCCACCCAGTAAACTGGCCACCCCAGCTTGAGGAAAGTCAGGGCCAGAATAACCAAACAAACCTTCCAGAGCGTTGGACGAGATTCTGTTTGTAAAAACGCAGAACTTTTCCAGCTTACACTCAGGCCTTCCAGAAGCTGGCCTCCACCCCCACGCCCGTATCTCCTTCCGCCCCACCATCCGGCCCCCGCGGGTCCCACGCGCACAGCACGTGGTAGGCACCCAGGGAACAGGTGTTGCGGGAATGTGCTCCTTCCAGTGGGGTGGGTGCTTTCGACCTCCCTGAACCCCAGGGCTCCTCCAAAACCCAGGGCCAGCCCCCTCCTACGTGAAGGTTTCTTGGGGTCCTTTGCACCCCGGGAACTGCTCCCTGCTCTGAGACCCGGGGGCCGATGTCGGAACCCCAGTCTGACACACAGCACGTATTCTTCTGTTCACCTTTTCCAACCGCACGTCCCGAGCTAGCAACTAACTACCTGTGCAGAGAGAAAGGTCTCCCAGCTCCCGCCCTCAGAGAAGTCCTCACAATATGGCGAGTGTGATGGTAAATTTAATACATCAGCTTGGCTGGGCCACAGTGCCCATATACCTGGCCAAACACGATTCTGGATGTTTCTGTGAGGGCGTTTTTGAAAGAGATTAACACTCACGTCAGTGGCCTTTGAGTAAAGCAGATGCCGTCGGTCGTGTGGGTGGACCTCGCCCAGCAGCTGAAGGCCTGACCGGACAGACTGACTCCTCTGAGCAGGAGGGATCCCGCCAGCAGCTGGCCTCAGACGTGGCCGGGGCTCTGCCGCTGGTCCACCCTGCAGGTTTTGGACCTGCCAGCGTCCACAACTGTGTGACGCGATTCCATAAATTAAATCTCTCTCTCTCTGTATATATATTTACATATATGTATAGACTTCTAAAATAAATCTCTATATGTAGATTTATTTTATTTTCTTTATATATATTTATTTTATTTACACACACACACACACATATCCTCCTGGCTCTGTTTTTCTGGAGATGTCTGACTAATGCAATGAGGGAGCCGGGTCAGTCCACAGAAATGGTGCCACATGGAAAGTGAAGGAAGAACAAAGTGCCTTTGGAGCTCAGAGCCCTCTAACCCAGCCAGGACAGCTTCACGGCCAAGTCCAGAAGGACGCCCTGCCATCTTGCGCAGGTACGAACTGCTTCCAGGTGGGGGGGTCTCTTTGCTCCCCGAGGGGCACTGAATGGAGCCCCATAATGCTATCATATTTCCTGATGATTGATCACTTTTGCAGCCAGGTCGTTTTATCTATGTTATTTCCTACCCTGCTGTAGACAGACAGGCCTGCCTATGGCCATGACTTGAATCTCCTGAGCGCGTGTGACCCACGGAGCTGGTTCTGCTCACTGGGGAATCAGATGCCCTTGTGGGTGTCCTCTCTCAGCTCTCTCAGTGGGAGGCCAAGGATCCCCACTGAGACCGTTCATCCAAGATGTGGCCATCTTCCCTCTCCCACCCACAGCCCGAGTCGGGGCCCTTCTTTGAAGATGCTTTGCCACTCTCTGCCCTGAATCAGGTCTGAACAAATGGGCTGATGGGACATCAGCAAGTGAACGTCCTCTGGCTCTCATTCCTTAGATCCAAGAGTTGACTTGGTTCCAGTCCAACATTCACAACTTCAGCCTGTCCTCTAGTTCTGCAAACCCCTTCAACTGATGAAGAATTCTGTAAGTCCACTGGACTTGGTTTGCTTGCAACCAAAGAATCTCATCTACTTTTCTTTAAGAACAGAGACATGGGCACAGTAAAAATGGGTCAGAACAGGATACCCTTACATATATCAAATACTCCTCCACAATGCCAGGCAATGTGCTGAGTCTTGTGTTTCATAGATTCCAACATGCACATTCCCCCAACACACATACATTTTAACTTCAAAACCTGGCATGATTTTATCCCAGCTGTCACTCACACTAGATGCAGATGTTACTGTCTGTGCATGCACGTCAACACTTGCATGGTCAGTGACTTGGATAAAATTCCCAGAGATGATAGAGGAGCACTCTTTTAAGAAAAGCTATGTCACCCAGAATGAGGATGCTATATCTCCAGCAGGCACAGAGGACAATATTGTTTGGCAAAACATGGAAAACTCTTAGTTAAAACGATGGTTGAGGAGCTGGGCACAGTAGCTCACATCTGTAATCCCAACAACTTGGAAGGATCGCTTGAGCCCAGGAGTTTGAAGTTGCAGTGAGCTATGATGCCATTGCACTCTAGCCTGGACGACAGAGCAAGACCCTGTTTCAAAAAAAAAAAAAAAAAAGATGATTGAGAAGAATAAGACGCTGAATGAGAAGGAGGTTTGGGATTACCTTAGCCAATTTAATTCAGCCAATTTTATTTCTCATTTCATCAAAAATGTAAAAGAGTATTATGTGATTTTAAAAAACTATGTCCAAATAAGTCTAAAATAATTCTCTTAATAAGTATAAAATACATATTCTAAGCCAGGATTTGGCAAAATTTTTCGATGAAGGGCCAGAAAGTAAATATTTTAGGTTTTGTGGGCTAGACGGTCTCTGTGGCAGCTACTCAGCTCTGCCGTTGCAGCACAAAAGCAGCTGTAGATCGTGTGTAATCGAATGAGCATGACTGTTCTAATACTGCTGAAATTCGAATTTCATATAATTTTCATGTATCACGAAATATTATCATTTTCTTGGGTTTTGGAGGAGCCATTTACAAATTTAAAAGCCATCCTTAGCTCATGAACCATACGAAAATCAACCAGGCCAAATCGTTTGCCAACCCTGATTCTAAGTGATAAGAAAACGTTGTGTCATGGTCTGATTGATAGCAATTTCTTTTCTTAGTTCAATAACGGGTCAATAATGGTGCACCTTAGAGTCAGTGACATAAGCTTTACATCAATCCTATGAAGTGGCCAACCATCCCAGATGATGACATCAAAACATAGAGAGGTTTTGTTGCTCAAGATCAAACAGTGAGTAGGCCAAGTTAAGGTTCAACCCTAGGTCTGATTAACTAGCTAATAGAAGCAAAGATGCATCTTTCAAAGATGGCAGGTCCGAGGTAATAACTGACACTACAGTCTACAGCTGAAACCTAGAAGGGATCTGACCATCCCAGCTGCCTTTCACTTGAACCTGCCACATCCCTACAGAAGAACGTATTAATAGGAATTTAAGTCCAGATTTTGGGTGACAACAGCATGACTGACCAAGGGGGTCATTCCTCTAAACGGGCGCTGATGGCTTGGGTCCAGTGATTGGTGTATTTTAAAGGTTCCAACAGTTCACAAGATTTATCAGACTCCCTGTCCTATCCCCCTCTTAAATATTAGGAAACAGATTTTTATGCATAGGGAAAAATGCAGATAAAACGATGGAATCAAGCATCACTTACAGCCCAGCAGCCTCCCTGTCCATACACTTGTCATTTCTGTAACCTGGGGAGGGAATTGCTGCCCCACACGGGTCCCCTGGAAGCCTGGAGGAGCAGAGGAGTGGAACGGGCCCCGCGGTCAGTGGAGCAGGGGCTGGCACAGCCCGGTGGCCCCAGAGCCACAGAAGGAATTAACAAGTGTTCTGCTTCATTTTTCCAGGCGCCGCGCTGTGGGCAGGCCTCCTGGACAAGCCCTCAAATGAGTTCTGCAAACGGGCTTCCAAAATCAATAGGCTGCAAAAAATCTATCTGGCCTGCAAAACCTCCCTCCGTCTCCCTCACATCCATCAATGCCCCCTCTCCCTGGCATTCTCGCTCCCCTCCACTCCGCACGGCTCTGTGGGCTCAGCACAGGCCTGGGGGCGGGCGGGTCAGTGCACAGTTCAAACACGGGCCTGCAAAATGATACCAGAGGTGAGCGGTGAAGAAGACTAGCAAATGCATCTCCTTGGGATCATTCTAGGCCTGCTGGTGCTCATGGCTGCCCCAAGCAATTGAGACGCTGCCTTTCCCTCTCTGGGTGCGGCCCTGGAGTGCTGAATATCTTCCCAGGACTGTTTGGATCTTGCTTCACAATATTAATAGCTACCATTTATTGGGCAAATGCTGTGTGCCAGGCATGGTTCTCTGAACACAGAACCGTTTAGTCCTCTCCTTTTTTCTCAGACTGGCCCGAAAGTCTTGGCCCTGCTTTACAAATAAGCAAACTGAGACTCAGAGAGGTCATAAACTTGCCCGAGGCAAAAATGGGCTTTGTGGATTCTAATCTGCTTGTGTCTTCCTCTGAAGCCTGTGCTGGTTTTATGTTACTTTGAAGAGTCCATCAAAACCGAGGTGAGAAGTTGGAGTCATTGCATCTGCCATGATCGTCCAGGCTCTCCCGGAAGCCCTTCTCCATCACCCGGCAGGGGGCCAGCGATTGTCTATCCCCACCATGGCGCAAGGAAGCAGGTGCTGGTGAATTTCTCTCACCTCCTATATGAGAGGGAGAGTTGATTGGAGGAGAATAAGACATTAGTTTGGCACCTGCCCCACCCCAAACACTGCCCCTGGGTGAGGGGCCTAAGAAGTGCTGCATCCACAAACGAGCCACGGTTCTAATAGCCCTCCTCCCCCTCCATCAGAGACCAGTCCAGAGCACTGGGTGGAAACGTGCCTCAGTTTACAGAGCTGCTGTGACAGTATCCCATCTTTAATCCTTGGAAGCAGCTCGATTTCTACATTGAATCTGTGTGTCCAAAGCCAGCTCAGAGCTCTGTGGACACTTGGGATGGGATGGAAGGGAGTTCTTATTGTACAAACAGAATGCATTTTTTGAACTTACTGGTTTTCCTGGCAGCATTCAATTCTTAAGGTTGTATTTTACCGCAAAAATTGTAGTGGGTTGTTGAGAGCAAGCTGTACATTTCTAATCTGGCAGGCAACTGGAAATATCCATGCTGAGCATGAAAAGCACGTTGCAGTGTTTATGGAAAACTGAGACACCCTTGTGATTAAAGACTGCTACATGGAACTAATCTCCAGAATTTGTGTCCTGTGGTTGCACAGAGGAAATGAAACCAACATCTCTGGGGACATGGAGAACCATCTATCCCATCCGTTGTCACGAGGACATGGTAGACCCGGAGGCATAGATTCAAAAGGAAACCCCCCATTTTTGTCTTGCCAATGTGACCTGAAGAAGTTAGACCCAAGCTGTACCTTGGTTTTGCACCCATCTGTGCTGCTCCTGGAACCCAATGGTGAGTTTTCTGGTTAAATGGCTTCAGAATATCCTTAAAAGAATTTCAGAAGTTCACAAACACTCTAAAATGTCACATTTCATAATAACTCAGTGTTTTTAAACTAATGTTCAAGTTGGGAGACTACCAAGCAAAGATTTCAAAACCAATGGCTCCAGCTGTTGGCAGCCCCAAGGACACTCACGGATTTACTGTGGGGTGACATCTGAGATGCATCCAGACACGTCCCAGATTCCTTTCCTGCCACACTGTACCTGGGAGGGGGCATAGCAGGACTGGGAGGGGCTGCCCCTGCCCCTGAAGGACGGACACCGCTTGGAGAGAGGAGGGACGAGTGCAAGGAAGGTGACCAGCAGAGCAGGCAGGACATGCCACGTGCCCAACGAGGGGACCTTGACAGTGCAGGGCTTCAGAGGGTCCCGGCGATCTCGCTGGCAGGAATGGCGGGAAGTCTGTGCGGGAGCGGCAGTGTCTCACCTGGGCCTGGCTGTGTGAGTTGGCAGATTGGGGTAGTCGGGGACGGGATGACGGGGGAGTGTGTGACAGTGAGGAGGATGGCCAGCAGACAGACTTGGCAAAGTGTCTGCCTTGAGGAGCAGAGCAGGAGGAGGGTGGGTATGCAGGTTGGGCTGCATTGTGGGGTTTAGTGCAGGTGACAGGAGTTTGGATTTTCACCTGGGTATCGTCAGGAGCAGAGCCCCAGAGCCCCACCCACTTGCCCCTCTCTGCTTCTCCATCGCAGAGTCTCCATCGACCCAGTTGCTCAGCCCCACCCAGGTAGTTACCTGGATTCCTCCCTGTCAGCCTCCTCCCCCATCCACGCCCCACAGGCCAGCACAATCCTGTCTGCTCCATTTTCAAAATACACTCCTGATCCCAGCGCATCTCATCCACTCTCTGCCTCCCACCTGGCCCAGGGCCCCGTGGTTTCCTCTCTGCAGTGGCTCTTCCTAGCTCCTGTTCCCATCTTCCCCACGGCAGCCAAGGTGCCGCTTCCCTTGCTGAAATTCTCCAGTGGCCCCCGTCACACTTGGGCTAACACTCAGCTCCCGGCCCAGCTTGCAGCGTCCCGAGGGACTGGCCCAGGCGGCCTCCCTCCTCCTTCTCTGTTCCCCACGGCCCCCAGACACGCGGCAACACCTGGCTCAGGGCCTGCCCTTGTGCTGCCATCGAGTCTGCCTGGATCACTGTCCCCCCAGCTCTGGCTGCGGCTCAATCCTCATCATGTAGGTCTCTGCTCAGATACCCCCTCTGAGAGCCTGTCCCAGCCACACCACCAAAACAGCCCCTCTTCCCCCACTCGGTCATTCTGGACCCCTGACCCTGTTGTATTTTCCTCATAGCAGCCACGATGTGAGATTCTACTATGAATTCACTTGTGCACGTGTGTGTTCTCCGTCTCGCCTCTGGAGTGCGGTTCTGTGGTGCAGAGATTCAGTCTGGTGCGTGCTTGTAGACCAGGCCCCAGAGAGGGCTGGGCCCTGAGGTCAGGGACTGCTTTGGTCACCTGCTGAAGCCCGAGGAGTCCTTCTCAGAATGACGTTTCTAATGCACACAGTAAAATACATAGGATTGGAATGGAAACCAAGTATCTTACAATATATAATAATTTAAACAGTTATCAAAATATAAAAAAGTGCTATTACATGTATATGCTACATTGTCAACACTTAAAATAACAAGATCCATCCGAGGGTAATAGCTACTTGTAATTTCAAGGTGGTAAGAGAGGAAATGCTATTTTATAATGTCTGCCACAATTGTAATGTGATATGAAACTAACTGAAATTTCTTTTGGTGACAAATGTCACAGGAACTACTAATACTACTGTGGTTTGGGGTCTATGTTCATAATTTATGGAAATGCTGAATGTTAGTTCAAAGTTAGTAAAATTAAAGATGTAAATTCTTTCCACCCAAATTCACAGGCTCCCCAAATCCACCGACTCCAGGATAAGAAACTCTGTCGCAGATGCTCAGTCATTATTTGTTGGATAAATGAATGAAAGAATAAAGGTTTTAGATGAGTCATGATATTTCATTTGAATGCACATCAAAAAAGATTTATGCTGCTTTAAAGATCCAGGCTCCTGCGAGGTGTGGGGGTGAAGGGGGTGTGTGGAGACAGAAAAGACACAGCCCTGCTCTCGAGGAGCTTCCAGTCTAGCGGACAAAACAGTAGTGTTTCAATACAATATGGCGCATTGGCTGGCCTGTCCTGGGGCACTGAGGCCACACTGGGGCTGCACAGCAAGTGCCTGGGGGAGAAAGCCCTGGAGCTGGATCCCGGAGAACAGATTACAGCTGCCTTGGCCAAGCACGGGTTGGAAGAGTGTTCTAGACCCAGAGAACAGTGCGAGCAGAGCTCAGAGTTTTAAGGGAGGGACGGTTGGAAGAGAGCAACGTGCAGCGCGGGAAGTAGCGGGAGATTCCTTCCTTCCCTCCACAAATGTCTACCGACGTCTACTGAGTGCCAGGCCCTGTTCCAGGGAGTTCTGTGCTGCACGAGCTACACAGTCTCTGCGTTTCAGTGGAGGGGCTCAGACAGCAAGCAAGTCAGTATATACCACAGTGCCCGGCAGTGGTGAGCTCTGAGAAAGACAGGACAGTAGATGAGGCTGAGGTGTCCCATGAGGACTGTGGTGCCGGGAACTCTGCAGACCTAAGAAGCTCTGGGGAGGTGACATGTGCTGCCGGTGATGCAGAGAGATGTTAAGGACAGGATGGTGTCCCCACAACTTTATGCTGATACCCGACCCCCAGTGTGACGGTGTCTGCAGACGGGATCTTTAAAGAAGTAGTTAAGGTTAAATGAACTCATACAGGTGGGGCCCTAATCCAGTAGGACTGGTGTCCCTGTACGAAGAGGAAGGACACTAGGGGGGTGCTTGCGCACAGAGGAAAGGCCACAGCAGGAAGATAGCTGTCTGCAAATCCAGGAGACAGGCCTCAGGAGAGACCAACCCTGCTGACCCCCTGATCTTAGACTTCCAGCCCCCAGAACTGGGAGAAAATCACTGTCTGTTGTTTAAGCTCCTAGCCTGAGCCCTCTGCTCTGGAGGCCCCAGCGGACTGGCACAGGTGCGTGTTGTTAGAAAGCCCTGGCTGGACACAGGTGGAGTGTGGTGGGCCAGCACGCCAGGGCGCACGCATGTGCTGTGGGAGGCAGTGTCTGCATCTGCCAGGACCCTGTCTCGGAGGTACAGTCAGTGGGCCCGGGGCACTGGGCAGAGGTGGGACAAGGCAAGCACCTGGCAGGTACGGATTGTAACATGCAGATAAGTTTTCAGGTCTGCTGGAGTCACCAGCGCTACTGAAACCTCAAAACCTTAGGATCTCTCGCTCCCCCATTTCCAGGCTGACGAGGAAAGGGGGCAGGAGGACATGGTCCTGAGACCGCCTCTCTCTGGCAGGGCTGGCTCCTTGGGGCCCCACTGTTCCCTCACAAAGCGGCAGTGGTGAGTTGGCTGTGTGTGGCTTCTGGTGCCAGCAAGGAGGCTGTCCCCTTGTCTCACACCCCGAGCACTGGGGTGCCAGCAGTGGCTGCAGAGGAGGGATGGGGTGTGGGGGCTTGTGCCTGAATCCCCACAGAGGGAGTGACGGTGGGGAGTCCAGGACGGCAGCCCTGGGCTTGCACAGGCTGCTCCTGGGCCGTGAGTGTCACAGCTGCCTCCCTCCTTTCCTCCCCTTCTCTCTTTCTCTCTCTCTCTCCCTCCCACTCCCTTCTCTCTCCTCCTTTGCAACCCTCAGCCTGTGCAGCAGAGGCCTCTGCCTGTGCCCCATCCTCCTCTCCGCCCCCAGCCCTGAGCCCCCAGCCCTCACCTTCAGATTCTCCCTTGCCTGGGGCCTCTCCCCTCCCCTCCGCTCATTAGAACTCTCCTGTCCTGTGTCTCAGGACCCTCAGAACCCTGGCGGATGGCTGGGTGCATGGCCCAAGAATGCTTGTTGGACTCAGTTGACTGGTTGACCTGTTCTCGTTGGGGCCAGTGCTGCAGATGGAGTCGGTGCTTTCATTGTCTTCCCTACCCACGTCCCCATCAGGGCTCTTCCTCAGCGCGACTCTGTGGATGAGATGCCCCATGGCGTCCCGTCTGCCCACTTCCTCAGCACCCACGGCCCTTGCTCTCCTCGTGCTTGTTCTACAGCACTGGCCGCTGCAGGGTTAGTATCCAGCTTTGGCTTTTCCAGCTTGTTTTCCCTCCACCTGCCACGTGGAAATTTCTGATGCTTGATATGAACGAGGGTGAGTGGACCAGGGCTCCTGGGGCAATTACATAAGTTAATCTCCTACGGTTTCCGGCTCATGGTAAGTTTTCAGTAACTGTAGCTGTTAATACTATGATAACAATAACTATAATTATTAATATTATAATTTAGTGCACTGGAAAAGCAGTACAAAAATGTGACTGGTTGGTTCTTGTCTGCCGAGTGAGTTTCCAGCTTCCCTGCATGGGGCAGAGATGGGAGCCGTGGCCCTGTCTGGTTAGAGCTAAGCAGCACCATGCAGCCGGCCACCCGTGGCACCCGGGCCACGAACCGAGGTGCTCTCACCCCCGCATCGGCCACAGACACAGAGGAGCCGGTGCTCGCGCACCGGGTTGCAGCCCACGTTGAACTGGATTCAGACCAAACAAAGCCTTTGTCAGGGCTCCCCTCCCCACATCCTGTTCCCAAGTGGCTTTGAGGGTAGAGCCAACTTCTCCTTAAATGATATTACAGCAGGAGCTGATTGCTACCTTGGATGATTTGGCTGAAACGCAACAAGCTTCATAAACTAGTGTTTCCTGAACTTTAATGTGCTTACAAATCACCTGCCAGTTTTGTCCAAGTGCAGAGGCAGATTCCGCAGATCCGGGGCGGGGCCTGAGGTTTGTGTTTCTAATAAGCTCCTGGGTGTGGCCGAGGCTGCCGGTGCTCACTCCCGGGGGCCTAGGGCCCTACACACCTTACTCCCCTGCTGGGCCGTGTGTTTGCCGGCTCAGCCTTCATGGGGAGCTTCTAGAAGATTCCTAGCAGGGCTTCTTTATTGCCCCTTTGGTGTAGAGCCCTGTTCCTTGATGGCATTAGGATAGGGCCTCCCTGCTGTTGTGACAAGCCCGGCCGACGGAAGGAGCCATGACCTTGCTGTGCTAATGGCCAGTGACCTGGGACAGAAGGTGCCCTGTGGGCTGAGCCTATGGGAGCCACTCCTGCCTCGTGGGCACAGCCCAGGCTGCTGGGGGGACTCAGCCCATCTGCGTGGGGCTTGGGACTGCAGAGCTCTGGGGGGAGCAGGGGAGGGCGTGGGGTTGGGGCCTCTCTTGCTCTGCCTTAGTCTCTGCTCTCAGTCACGTGTGAACAGTTAGCATGACTCTGGGGGTCACATTCCTGCCATGTGGGCTGCCCTGTGCTGCAGGGGTCCGGCAGGAGGACAAACTCCCCCTCCTGGGGCCACCTTGCCCAGATCCTGACACATCTTGTGCCTCAGCTGGTGCTGCAGTGTCTACGGAAGAGTGGTCTCACTGTGGTGACTACCAAGGGCACTAAGGCATCGGGAACATTCTAAAAACAGAGGAGAATGCACACTCTAACCCTACAGACCATGCTTGGCACCTTTCAGGGACTGAGATGTGACTAAGCCTCAACTGGAAATTTTATATCGCAAACAGAGATTAAGTGGTGAGCCGTTGAAACAACCAGTTTGCAGCATCTTTCAAAGCTGCCATGTTTCAAGCTCAAGGTAGAGGTGCCAGGGCCAGAGGCCCTGTGTTAGGGCCGAGAAAGGCCATGGGAGGCCGCCTGGGCGGTAGGAGGGTGTGAGGGCTCGGGGAGATGGCTGCGTGGATACGCTAGGGCCCCTCGGGTACCTCCTTGTTGGTGGGAAATGGAAGGGGGGTCGCCAGAGTGAAGGCTGGTGGGAATGAGATGTGGGGCTTCTTACCAGAGCACGGGCAGGGCAAAAAGAGTCCAAGGAGGGGAGGTTTGACCTCTGAGAAGGAACTAGCCTGTGCCAAGGATCTTCCTTGAAGTGAGAGCTTCACAGGCATGCTCCTCAATCTTCACAGAGACGGTGCAAGGGAGGGGATGTTGTGCCCATTTTAGAGAGCAAAAACTGAGGCTCCTTGACAGATGCGGTCATCTAAACCCATAACATGGCCACCCAAAGACAGAATGCATCTCTAGCACTCTGATTCGCCGAGCCCTCCAGATGGGGCACAATGGGGCGAGGCCACATGGCTGGGTTGTGTGCTGGTGGCCATTTTTCAAAAACAACCATTGGTGTTACAAACTGAGATGTACCATCCATGATAGCGCTATAGAGAAAAATAGCAGTCGATGACCCCCAGGAGCAGCCTGTGGATTCTTCAGGCCACTGATTTCCGAGCATGGACTAAGCCCAGAAGGGTTTCATAACTCTGGAATCAGCATCTATAGATGGTACATGTCACCTTTCAATGGATAGGGGATGGTGACTCAAGCTCCTCTGCTTTTAAGCAGAATCAAATCAGGATGAAAGATTTTGTATTTGCTGATGTCCCCATAGGGTAAGAGCTTTGCCTTTAGAAGATTTTATTGACTCAGGGCTTTCAGAGATGCCTTGTCTCGATCTGTCATTGTGCAGAACCCGAGCTGGTTCATAAATATTGAATTGATGGTGGGTGTTTATTGAGTATCTACTATGTGCTGGATATGGTTGAATGTGCTTTATAGGTATCGCCTCACACAATCCTTATGACGAGGCTGTGAGGCAGGTCCTGTTATTGTTCCTACTTTATAGATGGGGCCACTGAGGCCCAGAAAGTTTCAGTAGCTTAATCACACAGCAAGGGACTGTTGGAGCCGGGATATGAGCCCAGGAAGTTTTTTTTTTTTAACCTTTATATTATGGGAAATCTTAAACATATATAAAAGTAGAGAGAATTGCGTAATAAACCCCCATGTGTCCATCACCCGCTTTGAAGAATTATCAACATTCTGACATTCTTTTATTTTTCTCCTTCACATTTGTTGTTGCTTTCCGAAGTATCGTAATCCTAGATATCACATCTTTGCCCTGGAAATACTTTCATAAGTATATGTGACAGATAGGGACTTTTTCTGTTTTATATGACCATCATACTGTTATCGCACCCCCAAAATGATCCCTTCTCATCCTCTAATCCCCGATCCATGTCCAGTTTTCCCTAATTGTCTCAAACACATCCTTTTGCGGTTGGTGTGTTGGATTCGGGGTACACGGGCCCAGTGCTGCATTCGCTCCATGTGTTTAGTCTCTTCTAATCCCTAACAGTTCCCCACATTTGTCCCTCTGCCTTTTAACTGTAAATATTTCCGTATTCTGGATTTTGCTGTTTATATTTTCATGGTACCATTTGGCATGTGCCTCAGTTTGCTATATTTCCTTTAGACTGGGAGTTAGAGCTAGAGGTGGATTTGATTCAGGTTGAATTTTCTGGAAAGAATCTTTTCTGATGCTACTCTTCCTGCCTAGTGCACGGGCCGTCTGGTGACCCCGTGTTAGATGTGAGGATTGTCCAGAGCATCAGGTGGTGTCAGCCTGACCACTTCGTCACACAGCTCCCACCGTGTCTTCTACCTGTCTTAGCAGCCATGACGCGTGTTGTCAAGGTCCCTTTTATCACCAGGGAGAACCAAACGGTGGCTTTCCCGTCCTATCCTTCCCATCTGTATTCATCAGTGGCTTGCTGACCCAGGCGGCCCAACGCCAGCGTTTGCTCTCTGAGTTTGTGCTTCTTGTCTCTTCACGTGTGTACAGATCACCGGAGGATCTCGTCACAATGCAGGTTCTGACCCGGTGGGTCCGGGGTGGGGCCTGAGAGTCTGCAGTGTGGACAGGCTGCCAGGCTGCTCTGCAGACCACACCGAGCAGCGGGCGAGGCGGCCAGAGCACCTGTCCGGCCGGGTACGTTTTTCTGACTGCTACTCTGCTCTGCGGAGTTCTTGGCTTATCTACAGGTGGATGAGCTACTCTGGTGCTAAACTGTGGTGTGGCATTTTCCCTTATAAAGGCAAGGTTAGTGGTTTTTAACCTTCTCTCTTTTCAGACTTCTTCCCTGCTTTAACTTAAGCACCAGTGTGTATTATTCCCACTAGGAAATCTTACAACAGCTTAGAATTTTCTGAGAAAATTTGACCAATCATATAATATAGCAAGTGCAATTTTTATCGTTTTCTTGTGTCTCACATTTTGTCAAGTCGAATGCTTTCGGAAGGGAAAAGTGGCCTGGTGGTGTGCCAGCCGCTACTTAACATCTTCTGGTGCTAAGTTTATAGGCAGCTGTGGTTCCGCCCGCCCTGCGTCCAGGCCCTCTTCTCTTGAGCAGCAACTGGGCATTGCTGTGAGGGACTCTCTCTGCAAGTGCTCTGCTCTCTTGTCATCAAAGGGTGGGCCATCAGAACCTCTCTCTGCACAGATTTAAATCTTGAGTAGATCGACATCAGGCCTGAGGATGGTTGCGCCGATTCCCTTCGTGTGCTGCCTGCTGGGTTCCTGGAGCTCCCCTGGTCCCCTGTCTTCTAGGCCTGGCTTCTCAGTCTTTCTTTAAATATATAAAGTATACCCTAAGTTCCAAATGAGTTCTGTCCCTGCTAAGTTAGCCAGAGTTGCTCTCTGTTGCTCACAACCAAGAAACCCTAACTGGTAGAGCCTCTGTCCTCGAGTCTCAAAATGCTGGGACTCACCTGCTAGGGCTGTGGCAGTAGATAGTGAGCAGGTGACAGGGAAGAGCTTCAGTTGTTTGTCTTGGTGATGCCAGCATCACTGATCACTCCTTAATAAGTGGTGATGTGTTAAAGGACCCTGAAAGCGGGGGTAACGATGATGAGCTGCAGTGGGAAAACCCCTGGGAATGAAGCTTCTTCTGCTTGACTTTTCCAATAAATTTGGGACGTACACTTTTTCCCTCCTGGTCAGAGAGGCATGTAGTTTTATAGGCTAGTCTCACCCGTATGAGATAGGAAAAGGAGCGAGAAGCTGCCAGCATCAAGCATTGGGCCCTGTCATGAGGCCCCAGCTTCACTACCTCCCACAACAGCCTCAGGGACACCTGGGGCTGCAGCCACATCAAGGATGGTGATTATGATGTCAAGGAGGCCACTGAGTTGTCAGAAAAGTTATGTTCAGTATGTTCTGCTGGATTTTTGACTCCAGAAGGTAGAAGAATGTATATACATCCACCCCAATTCCTAGTGAAATAAACAAATTTCACAAATTCCTAGTGAGATAAATAAACAAATTAGTAAATAAACAAAAACAAAATCAAAACTGCAACAAAAAAGCACAAGTGGTAACCAAACAAGGAATTTCCTTTGTGTCTAGAAAAGTCATGACCTTGGAGAGCCTCCGGAAATTCTGATGTAATGCAGCTCCTGAGCTCAAACCCCTCTCTCAAAAAAAGAAAGAGGGTTGATGAAATTCGGAGCATTCTTCCTAATGTGCTTCAGTCTAGAGAGAAATAGGATCTTCAGTAGAGAGGGCAAGAGTAGGCAGCCCTGTGAAAAGTTCAGGGGGAAGAGCCTTTGAGTTTGGAAGGCCCTAAATGTCACCTGGAAACCTTAGTGGAGAGAGAAGGGTTGCCAACTTGTCATTGTTCAGGAAGCCAAAATGCACACAAGTGTCATACAGCCTTGGCTGGATGGAGTGGACCTTAATCTGTGACATTTAGTGGAATCCCAAAAGAGAGAGCGGAGCCCAAGCTTCCAAGAGAAGGCCACTGGCCAAGCTCCCTACCCCATAACCTGCCCCTTCCCCATTTCTTTGTCCCCAGACTCTGGAAGAATGGAGAGTTAGTAAAATCCACTCCACACTGTAGCCCAGATAACATTGAGCCCAGGTAACGTGAGAGGGTTGTCCAGGAAGATTCCCCCACTGTTTCAGAGTAAAGAGATGCACACAGAGTTGCATCCATTAAACTTGAACATGACATAAGACGTGGTATGACAATCGTGCAAACACATTACAGAAAACAGCAGCAGCAAATGAAAGAAAGGGAACGGGGCTGGTAAAAAACCAGTGAAGGCCCATCCTGGATGGAAACATATTCCAGGAAATACCTACGAACATTTTATATAATAAAAGCACTTAATAATAAGACTATGGATTCAGTAAAACAAGACCTCAAAGGTGAGATGATATAAAATAGTAGAATGAGATTTTAAAAGATTTCAGAGGAAAGGAAACACATGGATAAGCTCAAAAAATATTGATGATTTAATGCATAAATAAGAAGTAAGGGATAGTAAAGATACCACTGAAAAATCAAATTATTGACAGGGAAGAATTGCTGAAATTTTTCATGGTAGATAAGAAAAAGGCAAAGGTTACAGTAGGTTAGAGGAGATGTTGGCTATGGAGGACAATGATGATCCAATATAATGATAATTGATGTCTCTGAATTAGGGACTCAACAAATAGGAAAAAAATATGCTCAGAGACATAGATCATCAGAAATAAATCACAAATCTTTAGATCAAAAGGGCATCAGGAAAAAAAGTGATATGTAACGACTGACATTAAGCTGTATCCTGGTTAAGATATTGAACTTGGAGGATAAACAAAGACTTCTTCAGACATCCAGGCAGAAAAAGCCTGCAAGGGAAAAAAAGTCAGGTGTCCCGGACTCATTAAGAGAAGACAATGGAGCAATGTCTAGACGGTTCTGAAGGAAAGAAAGCAAAATCCAAAAATATTAAACAGATGCAAGTTGTCA
>CM052446.1:54457533-54514123 GCA_028533085.1 Varecia variegata | reverse complement strand
CTGGGACTACAGGCATGCGCCACCATGCCCGGCTAATTTTTCTATATATATTTTTTTAGCTGTCCATATAATTTGTTTCTATTTTTAGTAGAGACGGGGTCTCGCTCTTGCTCAGGCTGGTCTCGAACTCCTGAGCTCAAACGATCCACCCGCCTCGGCCTCCCAGAGTGCTAGGATTACAGGCGTGAGCCACCGCGCCCGGCCTTTATGAAATTATTTATACATTCAGAAAAGTTGAAGGAATAGTGTAACAAGCATTGTACGCTGACAACTATATAGTGTCAAGAGTTGATAATTTGCCATACTTTATGTGTTCGTGCCCTTTTTTTCTGAGTTACTTGCAAGTAAATTGCAAACACCAAGAAACTCAATTCCTTAAGCCTTGGCATGGCTCTCCTAAGAACACAGAAAATTTCCTACAAAACCAACCTGCCATAGTGTTACCTAAGTAAATTAGCAAAAATCACTAATATTAATATTACCTCATATCTGGCCCATATAAAAATTTTCCCAGTTATCTCCTCCCCACTATCTTTTATAGTGATTTTTGATTTTTTTGAACTAGAGTGTAATCAAGTTTCCCAAATTGCCCTTCCATTGCATTTTGAGCAATAGACCCAATTACGCATTTGCAAATGGCAAATGTGTCGTAGACTTTTAAATCTTAATTTCTCAAAAGCAAGCCTTAGCAATTTTTAACAATTTTCCACTTCTATTTGTTTTTATATTATTCATAAGAATCATTAAATGAACCACAAATTGGCCCTGAATTCTTCCCCTATTTTGAAGACTATGCAAATTCAGCTGATGAAATTGTAAGTGTGTGAAAGAGATGTCTGACAATCTTGTGCACCTGAAGATGCACCTGAACTTGAAAGCTCTTTGAAACAGTAACAGCAATAATAACCCTCACACAAATTCTTTTTGGAGCATTTGAAGGAGGAGAAGTGGGCTGAACTCATGGTGTATAGGGAATTATTTTCTGGAAATAGTAACATTTTGGGAGGTAATGACTGCTACTCAAAATCTCTCTGTTCTACAGGAGTGGAATCACCTATAAGGAGCCTGATCACCTGGCATTGGGTAGGTGAGACTCACCTGGCATGGCTGACTTGCTTTAGTGGCCACTGCAGTGAACCCCAGCCGTCAAGAGCACAGACTTCTGGGTTTCCCTGCGATTAACCAGCGAAGTGGCCTTGAGCCCACTGCGTCCCCTCTCTGTGCTCCGCTTTCCTTCCTTGTAAAATTCAGGGGTCAAACTTGATGGTCTCTTTCTGATTTAACATGCATTTCCTCGCTTTTCGGCCTGGTCCCTTTGGGAATACCAACCATGCCACTCAAGCCACTGGGAAATCCAGTGAACGGTCCTAACAGGGCACACTGGCAATTCTTATTTAAATGTTCCTCATGGTTTTAAAGAAGCTCTTTCCTTGAGCACAAACTCATCCTCCAGTGGGAAAAGTGCCTCTGCCTGGCCCTACCCTCGCCACCCCCAGGGGAGCAGTGGGGACCAGAGAGCGCTGCAGTGCCTTCCATTTGGATGGCCATTTGGATGACTCAGACTGCCTTCCCAGGATGCATTTCTTCTCTGGGGGTCTTGGGTAGACACTGTCAGGCCATTCAGCTGGGCCAGGAGGGGGGATGGGGAAGTCAGCAGTAATGGCTCCAGATATGTTAAAACCAGATCCATAATAACAACCAGGTATTGTGGTGCCAGTAGTTTCTAGGCTTTTCGCTGAATCCCTTTAGTCCTCCCAGTGGGCCCGGGAGGTGGAAAGAATAACACAGCAGTCCCCCCTTATCCTTGGAGAATGCATTCCAAGACCCCCAGTGGATGCCTGAAACCTTTGATAGTACCAAACCCTGTATATACTGTGCTTTTCCCTATATGCACATACCTATGGTAAGGTTTAATTTATCAATTAGGCACAGTGAGAGGTTAATAACAATGACTAATAATAAAATAGAACAAACTATAACAATATACTATAATAAAATTTATGTGAATATGGTCTTTCTCACTCTCTCTCTCAAAATCTCTTATTGTACTGTGCTCACCTGTTTTCAGACCATGGTTGACCTCGGGTAACTGATTGAGGGTAACTGCAACCGTGCAAAGGGAAAGAGCATGGAAGAGTGGACTCCTGTCTATGGCTAACAACGATCGGAGAAGACACACAGCCTTTCTCATGAGCCCAGGAGTTTCTCAAAACCACGAGGAGCATCTGAATAAAAATGTCTGAGTGCTTGTCACGTCCTTACTCATTTAATCTTAGTGATCCTATTAAATAGCTACGCGATAGGAACTCTTATTTTCCTCATTTTACAGCTGAGAAAATGGAAGACTCAGAGAACTCACGTAACTGGCCACAGGTCACACAGCTATTGAGTGAAGAGCATGGTGGCACCTAACCTTTCGCCTAAAGAAAGCCATGCCCTTTCACCTCAAAGGGAGGTGGTACTTCCAGAAGGACTTTGTCTCCAGGGAACCCTTGGCTTTGGGATTCAGGCCCCGTTCTAAGTTTAGAATCTGGGTGATGTTCGGTAGAGGGCTCAATGATTTTGCTTCAGTTAAATGCCACAAGCTCTCTGAAGATGGGCCCTGGCTTCAGGGGATCCAGCCCCTCCGCTCATCCTAGGAATGAGGGGACTCGTACTATAGTCCTTAGAATATTCTCCACCCCTCCTTTTGAGAGCTTCTTTTATGCCATGGACATTATTGAGCTGTAGCTTAAAGAATGGAATTCCTAGGTTTGCAGGGAGCTCGCATCCACAGTGGAAGGCTCACGAGCACTTAATGTCAGCAGCCTTTATTCATCGAACTTCTCTCTAGGGTGAAGGAACAGCCACCCATTAAAAAACAAATTATTAAAAGAAAAATTCCAAATCTTTAAAAAAGAGGGGCCCGTGGCAGCGAGCGTTCCCACCCCTTCCCTTTTCTCTTCCCGTAACCAATGAGCCTGCAGCACAATTTGTTTCTTGAAACTTTCGGGACATCAGAGTTCTGGTGTCCTCATTTTTCTTCCTTCCCATTGATGTATCATTACTAGAGTGAAAAAAGAAGGGCGTCTCGAGGGCTTTTGAAAAAAAAAAAGGGTGACTACTCAAGACATTTTGTAAAGGGGGGAAAATTGCAAAGAAAAGGGACCTCAGTAGGGGGTGCAGGGGCTGTGAATGTGGCCTTGTCTGGCGGTTCTTTCAGCTGAAACCTGGTGCTGGCGTTCATCGTTCAGTTCAAACTGTCACCTTTAGTTCTTGCTGGCTTTTCTGCCCTCTCCCCAGAACCTCAACAGATTGGGGCTTATTTACCTATTCACACTCTGCCGTGGAAGCTCATTAATAGGCTTATTAGCAACACCATTCATGGGAGGCCATTGACAAAAGGGGTTCCAGCCACTTCAAGAGGGAAGAGAAAAAATCTGTAAAGAGATTATTTTCTCATTCAGAAGGCTCGTTGGTGTGAAGACTTTCCTGGACCGTCTGAGGTCACTTGACTGAATATGACGACAGAATTGATTTTTTAAAAAAAAATAATTCCAAACATGCTTTTGCTTTTCTCAAAACTGAAGAGTTTCCTGTTGTGGGCTAGCGGGTTTCCCCCCCCTTCACAACGAGCGCTTGTAAGGCGCTAAGGGGCTCTTGATGGATCGGTGTCTTTTCCTCTCTGTAAAGGGTAAGTTCTGCAAACTGTGTCTGGACATTAAAGTAGGTGTTCTTATTTGCCATTTTCAGGGGAAGGCTTCCTTTCCATTCAGCATATAAAGCCATTGATGAATGGGGGACAGGGACAGCAGCTTCCTGCACCATTAATTTATGTGAGAATGTGTTAACAGCACTTTCAATGGCTGATGGGCTCTTGCAGGATGGGAAAGGAATCTGCCCTGGGACACTGAGTTTCCCACTGGTGGGGAATGTAAAGAAGTAGGTGCCAGCCTCTGGGCAGGCAGACATGCAGCCACGTCCCCTTTCTGAGACTTTGAAAACACATGTTGAACAACCCAGGTGGGAGAGAATAGCCGAGTGTCACCTGGCTGAGGTATATGTTAATTAAAAGGCTCTGGGACTGATCCAGGTTAGAGGACTTGAGCAAAAACATCCTTCTCCTACCAAGCATATAGATGGATAAATTTGCCTGAGAATCAAACTATTATTTTTGTTGTCCAATTTCCAAAATACAACTTCATAGCTGTTTGTTTGAGGCATTTAAATGGATTTGTTACTTCTGGCTTTTAAGTCATTTGCATATAAGTTTTCTGTGCTGTATTGTGAATAAAAATGATTTTCTGATCAGGTGGCGCCTTGAAAAAATATTTCCGTCAACGTTATGAAGTGTGCAGTGTTAGTGACCCAGGTGCTTCTAAATGCAGGAAAAGTCAATTTTCCAGGTTAGTTTTGTTCTCACTGCTCCATCTAGGGTTTAGTGACCTTTTCCAAAGAAAAATAATTAAGGTTTTTTTATCTATATGGTCTTGAACCTAAGCATGACTGATCAGGAGATGAAGGAGAAAAAGTATATTTAAAAATAAATTATCCTAAAGACACAGCTTAGTGAAAAGGTAAAAATGAACTTTCACCAGCTACAGCTTGGTATTCAGTTGAAGAACTGGATTTTGCATCTAAGATTTTGAATCTAAGATTCAGAGAGAGGAATTGCTTTTCACCAGATCATACAGCTATTTATGCCACAGTTCAGTCTTTAGACTTTTCAATTTCTTTTTATTAATCCAAACGTATTAATAACACATTTTTGTTGCAGGTTTTGACTTTTTCTAAGAGCCACATTCAAAGTCAGGCTCTGTCAGTAGCCAGCTGTGTGACTCTGGGCAAATTACTTAACCTCTCTGATCCTCAGTTTTTTTAAATCAGAAACTTAGACTATTACTCTGCAGGGTGGTCGTGCAGATTAAATGGAATCATCTATTTATAGTGTGCCCCGCCCATAGTAGGGCCTCCATAAATAATCCGCCCCCCCCTCATTTCTATTGTTTAGAAGGACAGAAAAATGCTATGTCCTGCAAATATTCTCAAGTTGCTTCCTCTCCTCCGTAAGCTTCGGTTGCATTAAGTCATTAAGTTTTTCGCCCGCAGTACCACGTAGACGCATTTTAGTCTCTTTGGGGGAGAGCGTTGTGTCATTTGTTTTCTAACTAGACAGAAAACCACGTAACGCAGCCACTCGGGAGACGCTGGCCAGCCCACTTCGCCAGGGAGGGAAGGAGGAGGTGGCGCAGGGCGCGGGACCGGGCCTTATTCGGAGGATACCGCGGCATCTTCGGTCCGGATCGCGCCGGGCCCTCGCCTTCCCGGCCGTGTCTCCCGCGGCTCGGAGGCGTCGGGAGCCGCGCGGGGCTCGGGCCGGGCGCGCGGCGCTGATTGGCAGAGCGGGCGCCGCCGTCCAGGAAACGGCTCGGGTTTCAGCGGGGGCGTGACCCGCGCGAGGAGGCGGCGGCGGCGCGGGCGGCGGCGGCGGAGAGCGCCGCGGAGAGCCGAGCGGGCGGGCGGCGGTGCGGAGCGGGAGCGAGCGCGCGGCCGCCACAAAGCTCGGGCGCCGCGGGGCTGCATGCGGCTACCTGGCCCGGCGCGGCGACTCCTCTGCGGGCTGGCGGGGGCCGGCCGCGAGCCCCGGGGGCCCGGAGGCCGCAGCGCTCCTGCGCGCTCTGAGCGTTCGCAACTTGCAAGCAAAGTTTGGTGGAGGAAACGCGGAGCCTGAGTCCTTTCTTCCTCTCGCTCCCCAAATCCGAGGGCAGCCCGCGGGCGTCATGCCCGCGCTCCTCCGCAGCCCGGGACGCGCGTGAAGCCTCGGAGCCTTGGCACCGGCGGGGACCCAAGCACCACTCTTACTGGAGTTGCCCCCGGAGCTCGTCGCCTGCTCCATCCCGACCCACGCCGGGCGCGGGACAGACGGATCGCGGAGGAGCGTTGCCATTCAAGGTAATCGCCGCGCCGGCGTCTCGGGGAGCTTCGCCAGCAGGGAAGGTGGGCGCCGGGGAGCCGGGACGCCGGCGTACTGTCCCCAGGCGGAGGGCGCGGGAGAACTGGCATTGTGCAGGGCGCTCCCTGTCCTCGCTCTTCGGCTGCATAGGTGATGGAGGAGGTGGGTGCGTGTCGACGGCTGGCGTTTGGGAAGTTCTGCCTCCTCCACCCCCATCCAGATGCCGACATCTGCCTCTGGTGCTGACACCCCCCTGCCTGTCAAACTCCGGCAGGCGCAGTCCCACCGGCTGGGCGCGTTCCTCTGACCCCGGAGCGGACAGACAAGGACTGTGTCTGCCGGTGGCACAGCCCCACAGACCAGGCCCCCGAGGGGCATCTTTGGGGTGCCTCATCCCTGGGCCGGGGGAGCTCCTGCCCCGTCTTATTCTGGCCTCGCGGGGGACCCTATTTTGGGAGGGAGCTGCTGGGGCGAGGCCGGTGACATCCTCGTAGGGGTGGCGATGGACAGGGATGGCACTTTTGGGGAGGCGGCAGCCCTGGTTCCCGGATTTGGGGGCCGGGCGCCCCTGCTCGCAGCCGTCCTCGGCGCCGGAGGGAGCGCTGCGCGCCCGGGGCTAGGGGGCGAGCTGGACCGACTTTTCTCAGTTCGCCCGCCTGCTCTGCCGCAGCCGCTCGGAGATGTCGAAAGCGCCGGCGAGTTCTAACTTGCGCGCTCATTCCTTCGGCGGCGGGGCCGCGCGGGGAACCAGCGAGGGCCCTGCGTGGCGCGGGCTCCGACCCCTGGCTGGGCGCGGGAGTTCGGCCCGGGGGCCACCAGCTTCTGCCGCTCTCCTCGCGGCCGGCTCCCTTGCAAACTGTTCTCCAGACCTTCCTCTCTCCCAATTCAGTAAAACCTACCCTTAAAGGCAAACCTGCTTTCACACTCTGGGCACCCATTATGTGTTTGGTGTGAAACGCTATCAACATTTAAAACTCCATTGTCCCCCTAGTCCCAAATCCCTATAAATCTCCCACCGGCCTCGACTCATTTTCATCTGAAAAGCCTGTTTAGTTTGAATAGAAAAGCAATCAGGCGCCCCTTTCCCTCTCCCTGGAATGTCAATTAAAATGCAGATTTCTCTGAGCTCTTTAGCGCCCCGAGAAGGGGGAGAAAAACTGGATATTCCAGGCAAATTAATGAAATAAGTGCTGCCCTGAGACGGGGTAGTGCGGAGCACCCCTAAACTGCTTGCAAGTGCCCACTGGATTGCCAGCGTTGACCGGGAGAGGGCTGTGGTCCTGGGGCAGCCTGTGTTTTTTGAGAGTTCAATGTGTTGAAGAATTCCACCCCCAGACTTGACCCCCGGACACCTCCCAGCCCTACTCAGTGCTGGGAGGAGCAGGGAGCCCAGCACCCTGACCTTGCCTGGCACTGTTGACTTTCCTGATGCGAAACCTACCCGGGAACAAAACGCCAGGTGCTCAGCGTGGGGGAGCTGGCAGCAGATGCATCACCCCTTAGGTGGAAGCCGGACGTGGTGGGCACCGGTGGGCACCTTCTTGGAGGGTGGAGGGTTTGGGAATGTTCTGGTAAACTGAAGAGCCCAGCGCAGGCCTGGCATGGGGACCACTCCCTAGCCAGGCTCTTCTTGCTTGTCACTTTGCCTGTCTTTAGGAGCAGGCTTGTGCCGAGGTGAAAATGGACGGGGGTTTGGGAGGTGGCTGTGAAGAGCCATCCATCAGAGGGAGGGTGACAACTCCTCCCGCGCAGGCTGAGAAGAGAGTTCCCTTTCAAGGGGAAAAATAAACACGCTGGGGCTTTCACTGGGGCTCAGACTCCAGGAAGGATTATGGTATTGAAGGCAGGAAGCCGGGATTGTGGCCGCCAGCGGCATGCTGGGCCTGTGTTCCCAACACCGAGCCTCGGGACCTAATTATCCTGCCTAGGAGGTCGCGCCATACTTTTGTCCACTGGGGTAAGGGACTGTGCAGACCTGTCGCCTTAGGTCTCCGCCTTCCAGAGATTTGGGGAGGGGGCTGCCCAGGGGCCTGGACCTGGAAGTGGCTGAGATGAAAGTTTCCAGCGCAAGCTGTTGGAAGGACTGGATGCCTTGAAATTCAGGGGAGGGCTCTGTCCATCGTTCTAGAGCTAAGGAGGCTCCTCTGGGCAGGGGTGGGTGAGGTGGCTGGTCAAACAGCCTGGGGCGAAACCTCTGTGAGGACTCTAGATTGTTCCTGAAGTCCAGTTCAAAGTAGAAAATTCCCCTGCATTCTGGAAATGCTTAGTAAATCAGTGAGAATGTTTGTGTACTTTCCTCCCACATGTATGTAGAAATAGATTTGGAATTATCTTTTGAGGTTCTCAATTTTAAGAGGAAAGAAATGTTAGGGGCAAAAAACCCTTCAAGCAGTCTGAAAACACAGCAGTCTGACAGCATGCACGTACGCTTTTCTTGCTTTTGCTGTGAATCATACCGTTTTCACTGGAGCTTTCTGTGCTGCAGAGGTTTTCTTTCTTCCTCCTTTGGAAATGGTGGTGCATCCTTTCTGCCCTCACCCACTTTAATCCTCAGTCGAGGCTAAAAGGAGCAATTTTCATGATAGAGCTTTGGGGAGGCTCCAGCAGTGTTGAAATCCTGTGTCATAATTGGAAATATCAAGTCCGGTAAACAAAAATCACACGATTTAGAGAGTTTTTGTATTAAAGGCCTCTCCACCCCTAATCCTCTAAAGTTTTGCATTTTAAAGTTGTGCATTTTGATATTACACATAGTCACTGAAGTTACCGAATGAATTTAAAGTTATTTGGAATATTTTAAGTTTTCTTGGAAAATTCTCTTTGCCCTGGATGAAATGCGTGAACAGAAGAGTAAGTCTAGTGCCCCCTTGTAACTTCTACGCCGAGATTGCAGCCAGTAGGTTAGCATACTCAGAGTCATTGGTCCAGTGGCATACCATGACAATAATTTACATATCATCATTATTAATAAACTCTTGCATTATTCATCAAAGTTTGCATCTGCTCTGATTCTTGACCCCCTCTGCAGAGATTGAAGACATTTAGGGGGCCAGGGCTGCCACTTAGTCACAGTGGAAGGAAGTTCAGGCTTCGAATACCTTTTTGGTTTGGCTGCTTTGAATGCATCTCTGTTCCGTTCATTCTTCCTAAGCGGCTGCCTGGCGAAACGTTGACATACGCTTCTGCACTTGAAAATGAATCCTGACAAGTGTAAACTGGTGGGAATTTTTCGTAGCCTTCCTGGGATTCTTTTGATTTTGCTGGTCTCTTTCGCTGCTTCCTGAGAACCACAGTGAGGGTGGAACAAACCCCTCAGCCCCAGCCCAGCAGAAATGCGGGTCTGTGAGCAGACGCCTCCCCAGTTTAGCTTTCTAAAGCCCGGCTGGACTGAGAGAAGTTAATGAGGTTGGCTATGCCAACCCGAGCATTTTTAACTTGCTTTTGTAGCTGCCCTTGAAACTAAGGTCACGTTGCTTCTGCTTTTTGAGGGCGGTAGAGGCGACAGCGGGGTAGTGGAAGGGAGCACACTTCGCCTAACTGGAGCGGCCACGGGTGTCTGTTGGCGTCCTGTAGCTTCTGTTTTATCTCCGTGTTTCTTAAAAGTATGCTTTCTAAAAGATGAGCGTAACACGTTTTGTGGACCTGTTTGGTGGAGACACCTGGGACAACGAGGCGAGGCTGGAAGGCTTTTCCAGAGAATGGAAAAGAGCTCCGTTTGCACACATTTCAGAGGCTGAAAAATGGTTTTATTCCACTTGGGTTTCAGTGAATTGGGGAAGATTCCACTGACTCGCCAAATCTCTTTCCTTCTGTGACAGCAGCAGCAGTAGCAGTAGCAGCAGCACCTCGGTCCCTGAGCCCACCGCAGGCTGAAGGCATTGCTGGCAGTCCATGCTCGTAGAGGAAGTGTGCAGATGGGATTAACGTCCATATGGAGATATGGAAGAGGACCGGGGATTGGCATTGTAACCATGGTCAGCTGGGGCCACTTCATCTTCCTGGTCGTGGTCACCATGGCAACCTTGTCCCTGGCCCGGCCCTCATTCAATTTAGTTGAGGATACCACATTAGAGCCGGAAGGTAAGTTATTTAATTTCGCTTTCAGGGTACCAAGTTTGTTTTGGGATTTGGCTGGGGGGAGTGGCACTTATGTTAAGGCCTGTTTTGGAATCAGCTGCCCTTGCGTTGTAAATGCAGCTTCTGAAAGCACCGGGAGAGGCTCTCTCAGCTTTTCCCAGGGTGTTCTTAGCTGCAGCGCTGTAGGCAGAAGGGTATAATTAGATGGTTTCTTGGTGTGTGTGTTTCTCTGTGCTGGGTGAGGAGGCAGCAGCAGTTCACCTTTATCCAGTGCCCGGGAGAGCTGTGGAAGGGGCCGGCCGTGGGAGGATAGAGGATGGATGCCGTCTGTAGTCTCCTGCAGCACCGTTCTTACTGGAGCGAGAGTCTTGCTTACAGTGTGGAGAATTGCTGTTTTCTGACAAAAGAAACCTGCAAGGGAAATTGCCAACATCTGAAATGCTGACGTCTTATTTTCATTGTTTAAGGAGCAAAGAAGGCTCTGAAGTTCAGCACAGGGAGAGGCTTGACATGTTAGATTTTTTTTTTTTTTACTCATTGTAATTCATAATACTTAAGCAATGCATCACAGAGTGGCGGATTCTATTTTAGGTAAACTTGAAAGTGAATATGTCAGGGGGTCTCCCATTTCTGGGAACTTCCAGATCTCGCAAGGCGCGCCTTGGTGTTTGAGCTTTGGAAATGTCATTTTAAAGGTATAAGGCCGGTTGTGAGGACTACACGAGGCTGAATTATTCAGCTCGGCAGATTTGGAGCCTCTCTCCCAGGTCCTCTGGAGACAACGTTAGCCAAGCCTCTACTTGGTGCTGCATTGAAATCTGTCATCAGTCGGGAATATTGGTAGCTGAGTTATTTTTCGAGTGGTAATCCGAGAATAAAACGGCAGATCCTAGCACTCATCGCCACTTAATGAACCTGTTTGCCGGGAGCCCACCTGGTGCCTGCCTGGCTCTGGGTGCCCGCCTGGCTCTGGGAGCCCGCGGCTGTCCTGAGTGGCAACTGGGGTCAGCTGAGCTGCTCTGGGAACACATCCTGTGCGTGGAGTGCGTGAGAGGCACGCTTAGCCAGGGGGAAGGCTGGGAGAGGATAGAAAGCTCAGCCTCCTTAGCCCTGCCAGGGCGATCCGTGGAGGAGGGTTGTGTCCATCTGAGCTGAGAGTTCTGAGAGACCTGGTCTCCCCAGGAAGACCCTGTGCACACGTCACTAAGGGATAAGGACCGAAGCACTTATCACCCGAAGCAGTTTTGTGAGACTGGGGTCCTTTTTGTTACACAGAGGGATGGTGGCTTTATAATTAACATCTCGGTCACTGGGAGGGGAATCTGGTAGGAGTTTGCCTCTGAAGCTTGTATAGGCCACTGCTCTAGACTGATTATGGAACTGCCTCTTAATGACTTGTGCTGGGACATCAGGACGAATGCAGTTTGCAATGGTGATGCATTTTTAAAGGGCTTAATGTGAGGGGGGAAAAGTTTCCAGTTTCTGAAAGTCATGCCTGTACTCTTTAATTTTGCTAATAATTAAAATGGATGTTTCCCTAATTGCTGGTTTTCCCTTGAGTACGTGGCGCGGCACAAACCGAGGAAGCTGAGCTGGGGTTTCTTACAGTGTGGGCTTCAGGAATGGCCCAGGTTAGGAAAAAACTGTCGGTTTTCATTTGGATTTTCAGGGCAGTGTTATTGTGAGTTTATTTCAACGTAGAGTATAAAATGGTCCTGGAGGATTTCTTTTACCATCTTTAATTATTGAAGGAAGTTTAAGATGTGTGTATACATGCAGGGAGAGACGGATGAGGCAGAGAAGGAAGAAACTGGAAAGGAATGAAGCCCCCCAGATGGGTCTTTGTGTAAGAATTTGTGTCCAACAATGTGAGTATTGTTGGAAGCAGGTCTTCCCAACCTGGGATCTGCGGTTGCACTTGGGTTAGAGAGGAGGTTCATGAAGTCCCTGACGTTATAAGTAATGTTTCATGAAGGTCCTTTTGTGCATTTTTCTAGGTTCATAGTTTCCACGAGGTTTGTATCCATAGTCATGAGACATTAAAAAAAATGGACATGATTTAGAGGAAGGTGCAAAATCCCACTAGGAGAAGGCTTTGGAAAAGCATGGAAGGTCCTAGACCTCAGTTTCCCTTTCTGTCATCTGAGGGTTTGATAAGATTATCTTTAGAGTCTCTTCATTAATATTCAATGACTATTAATATCCTCAGAAGCCTTTTGACTACCTACCTCTAAAGGTGGTTACTAGATTTGAATTTGGCCTGAATATAAAGAGCAGTTAGCACAGGGCCTGGTTATCTAATAAGCACCTGTTGCATGGTATTGTCATCATTGTCTCCAGTGAGCTGGGAACATGGGTCTTCCCAGTGCTGTGGGCTGGCTCTGCCAGTTGCCACAGTGTCAGGAAACATCTCGGCTGTCGGATACAGTGGAGAAGAAAACAGCTGTGTTTGTTCTCTGCAGGGTCCGGGCTTCTCTCATCTGTTAGTCTGATGTTGGCAACTGATTTGGGCCCAAAGACCACCAGTTCTTCCATTGCAGGAGTTTTGCTTTGGTGTCAGAGGTGATTAGGAAGGTAATTGAATTATAGATGAGATAGGAGTTTTTGACAACTGGAAGTGGGCTGGGGTTTAGGCCCTGTGGTGTCAAATTGGAGTGTGTGTCGTCTGTGTGTCTGTGTCCCCATCTGTCCATCCTCCACAGTTAATATAGCTATAGCTTTGGTTAACAGTAAGTTCGACCCTGACCTTCTATTGCACAAGGCCTTATCTTGGAAGACTTTTTGGTTTGTTTATTTGGAAGCTGAGTTTAGATAATTTCTTTTGGACAGGAAAAAATGTGACTGCAAAGTTCCAGGAAGGAGCCTGGGCCCTAACACTAGGGGATCCTTTTCTTTGGGCCTTTCGAGGAAATGTTGTGTCCAGTTGTCTCAGCTTTGTACAATATCATATCGTGTATCATGTCATATCATGTATGTCATTTGTCCTCTGGGCACTTTCTGAAGTGGTAACAGTGGGGTTGGGTCTCCTCAATTGACTTAAGAAAACTATCTCTAGAAGATTTTTGTTTTTAATATTTCAGATTAAAAATGATTATTTCCAGTTGGTTATTCATATAGGGGACCAACAGAAGGGTGGGAAACACAGTTATTTACTCCAAGTGGGGGCTGATTGCAATGCTAAGTACTATTCTGTTGATTAATGTTCTAAATATTTAAAGTATAGTCAAGCTTGATTACCCTGAGCAACTCTTACTTTCAAGTTCTTTCTGACATTGTCACCTTACTCTGGTTAATTAAGTCACTGTTGACATTAACAGCATTTTTGTTTACACCAACCCAGTGGGAGCTAAAATAAAAGGGCTTTTCCAACCCAAAACCCTTAATTACTTTCCCACCCTCCACAAAGTGTGATTCTGAAAAGCAACAACTTGGGAAAAAAGTAGTTTTCATGCTTTTTTTAAAAAATTCAATTTTGGGGGGCACTCTTTCAAGAGACGATGCTGTCCTAGACCAGTATGAGTTGGTCCAAAGTTCAACAACAGAGAAGTTAAGGATGGGATGCACATGGAGACCTTCCTAAGTGAGATTTTTCCAGCATGGTTTAAGTCCTTTGTTAGAAGTATTGTAAATACCATAATATCAGCCACACGCATTTAATTGTAAGTTAAAAGAAAAGAAAAGAAAAAAGAATATATCCGCATACCGAGAGTGAATGATTTAAAATAATCTTCTGTTTTGTATTATCTGCATCTTTGTTCCTCAATGAGTGTTAATATTTAAGAGTTGACTGTAACTTGATAGTTAGCTTAGGAACAAGGACTTATTCTTGGTCAATTAAACCAAATGCAGGCTTATGCAGTTAAATACACAATGAAGTACACATTCTTTATTAGTATATAAAGTATTTCACAATTCGTAGACAAAGAACTGTGTTTAATATTACTTCTAGAGCAAAAATCTGGCAAGCCCAGAGAATTTGTATTTGTATCCTTTCTATACTGGCTCTGGTGTATGTGCGTGCGTGCGTGCGTGCATGTGCGTGTGTGGGCGGGCGTGTGTTGCCTGTTTATTTTAACCAGTTAAAAGACTGAGCACCTATTACACAAAGAGCCCCCACCAGCCCATAACTGAAGACTTGTTCCGTCTTCCCTATCCAGTTGAGGGTGAGAATTCAAATAACCAGAACACTCCAATATGAGATGTTTCTAATATCAGACTTCATGAATAATTACATGGTTATGAAATAACTGGGGTAGTGTTTAAACTGAAAGAGTTTTGTTTAATGTTCACATTCTCTATCAAATGTATCCACTAGACCTCCAGCTTGCAGACTGTTGTTTGTTTGGGTGTTTATTTAGTCAAAGATTATTGTTAAAAGGATACCAACCCCCTTTAACCAGAGTATAGCTTACTTTTACAATTTTATTTCAGCTAACTTTAGTCTTTAAAGGAAAACGTGGGAAATAGGTTTTTGGGGGCCGCCTGTTAAACTAGGTAGGAAATACAGCTGGTGCGCGACTGTCACGGTTGAGTCTTAGTAGGGTGACTTGTCGTGGTAGGCAGTGCAGAAATTATATTTTTGGAAGTTTGTTAGGCGAGTCCACCAGATAATTCTGATCCAGTGGGTTTTATGTGGCTGTGCAAAAATGTGCATGGTCTTTATTTTTAATTTTTTTCCCCTAAGGGATGATTTTAGCCTCAGATTTTGCATTCTTTTTATCCGTTTGTTATGTCCCATGTGAGATTTATCGATGGCTCTACTTTTTCAGCTTTCCTAGGATGGAAGTGCTTGGTGTCGCTAACTATACCACACCATCTTCCTCCCTGACCTGTTATCTTAGTGTAGTTTCTTTTAACTGATAGCGATGGTTGTTGAAGGCTGTATGTGGCTGAACAGTGAGGCTTAGGTAAGGGCTGCAAGTTTAGCAGCTACCTGAAGGGGCGGGTTTCTGAGCAGTTAATTATGTGTCTGTATCATTATTATGTCCAAGATGACTCCGTCAAGGAGGAACAAACCCCTAAGAACTCAGCTTTGACTTGGTAGCAGCTTTTGAGCCTGAGTTTTTAAAGCTGTGTATAACTTGGGTTCCATTTTGGGGAAAATGTTTATCTTGGTGGGAAACCTTAAGCAAGCGTTTTGGAAGCCTAATTCTCTACAAACTGGTCACTCCTCCTGCTAAGCCAGGTGGACACGAAGTGACCCAGCCAGGTCGTAGCTCTGGCCTTCTTGGATTAGGGAATGAGGTTGGATTCAGCAATGTGAGGGGTTTGCCAAGGGGGCCTGAGGGCAAGTTCTCTTCAGGAGAGGTCAGGTTGAACAAAGTTGCTGGACACAGCACTGTGATGTGTTCTTCAGTCTTGGAGATGTCGCCCTCTGAAATTAATAAAGGTCACATTTTTTCAAGTTTATCTTCCCTTGCTATGATCTGTTACCACCTCTTTTTAGGGCATGATAGAAAATCCCAAACAGTAGCCCCATCAGTGGTAGGTGGTGGCCATAGGCTTTCACTGGCTTCTAGTTATGTAACTTCAAGCTTTTACCATTTATGTATTCATACAAAAAGGTATTCGCTCATTAGGACAAGCCATGGTTGGCCTTGAAAAGTGTGCATCAAGTAAAATAGGCAAGCTTTAGATTTTCAGTAATTTTGGTTTGGGGAAACTTTCACCGTGACGGAGTTTTAAGGAATTGGATATGTTATTTATTCCACTTTGGAATTCCATAAGTAATTTTATTCCATTGTGGACTTTTATGATATCATGTGAATATTAAAACTTTCTGATTCTTTTGGATAGTACTGAGTCAGAGAGCTAAGCTGTGGCATACGTTTTATTTTGACCCCTTATCCAACTAAAGAGGGGTAAATTCCAAGTCATTTCTGAACAGAATGCACACATAGAATTTCAGGTTATGTTGAACATGTATTTTATGAGGAGGCTAAACATAGCTTCTAAGGAAAATGCTGATAGATTCAGGAATGAGAACAAGGGACATATTTATTTGTATAATTTATGTAGCATCTTTTCTTGAAACAACTCCATTCTGAGCTTTAACATTAATACAGTAAACTCTATGTAAATTGTCATGATTATTTTCTAACCCTAGAGCTCTTGTATTACTATACGTGACCTAGTTTTACACATGACAGTTTGCTGTTAAGTGTCCCATACGTGACCAATTGTAATGTTTAAAAGATACCCAGACATCGAAAAGGCCAACTATGTGTGTGTACAAGGGAGCTTGCTATAAAATAAAATGTCAAGATCATTGCAATGGTTAAGTTTAGGGTTTAAACCCTTTGAACACCCTCAAAGTTCAGATTGTCAGCTTTTTTTTTTTTTTTTTTTGAGACAGAGTCTCGCTCTTTTTGCCCTGGCTAGAGTGCCGTGGCGTCAGCCTAGCTCACAGCAACCTCAAACTCCTGGGCTCAAGCGATCCTCCTGCCTCAGCCTCCCAAGTAGCTGGGACTACAGGCATGCGCCACCATGCCCGGCTAATTTTATATATATATATTTTTTTTAGCTGTCCAAATCATTTCTTTCTATTTTTAGTAGAGACGGGGTCTCGCTCTTGCTCAGGCTGGTCTCGAACTCCTGAGCTCAAACAATCCGCCCGCCTCGGCCTCCCAAAGTGCTAGGATTACAGGCGTGAGCCACCTCGCCCGGCCCAGATTGTCAGTTGACGGTGGAATTGCCCTAGAGATGTGTGGCTGTTTTCGGGAGACTTCTTATCCTGCTAAGCCTCCTGGATTTCCACCAAGACATGTTACATTCTTAGCTGGCTGCAGTAGGCACAGTCAAATATATAACCTAGATGTTATAAGTGTTGCACATTTAAAACCCCTCAAATCTTTACAAGACTAAGAATCTCCTATGCAATTAATCTAAATTCTGCATCTGACATTTTTTAATAGAAATAAATAAAATTGTTTTGAATGGCATATAATATGCTTTATGGAGACATACACTAATAGGGAGTTTGACCTTGGGAGCTAGGTTTAAATCTCCACTATCTACTGGTTTTGCAATCTCAGAAAAATTAGATAACCTCTCTGAGCCTCAAAGATATTATCTATCTTGAAGGGTGAATGTATAGATTAAATGCAAATGGAATGTAAATCTCCTGCTATGGTTCCTGGCCCAAGATAGGTGCTCAGTAAATGCCGATTTCTTCCCTATCCCACTTCCTTGTCAAAGTAAATTTAAAACCAATATTTCCTGGACTGATAAGATGTATACCCTACAATAGACAATGATAAATCTTCTGTTGAGAGGCATTTACATTAATTAAAATAGAAAAGTAACTCTAGGCCCTGGATTTGTCCAACCCTTTTTATTATCTCGGGCTTTTGCAAGTGCCCTGGATTTTGGGAATGGGATCATCTTGCTGTTTGCGTTCCAAATGGTTCAAGGTTGACGTTGTTTTCTTCCCTGAGCAAAAAAGTCAGTTGCAGCTACGCAATGACAGTGGGACACCCAATGACAATGGGACACGTACTTCATGAGGAACAATATATTTTGGCAGAAGAGTTTTTTGTTTGAGGCTTCCAAACGGTTGTCATTAGGCACTGTGAGGAGTGATAGGGAGAGGTTATGGGATTGGGTGGGGTGGGGTGTAGGTGTAGCATGTTCTGCTTTTGTCCAGGCTGGTGAGGGGAGCTCCGTAGCACATTATGATCATCCTTGCCGTGTTTGCCTGTAGTGACGTCCCCTGGTCAGCCTCCTGGGCGTTCCTAGGTGCACAGGTTGCTGTGCTTCCAGGCTGCCTGGAAGAGGGCAGAGGGAATTGGGACGGGACCCACAGTACTGAAGGGGGCAGAGCTGAACCGTCATTTACAGGTTTTACCCCTGTGGGGGTTGGTTACTTGATGGGACAGGCTGGGGGGCCAGTGCTGATGAATGAGGTCAGGTTCCTTTAGCCCATTCCTTGAGATAATGATAATGAGCATGACAAGGATGGTGGTGATGATAACTAGCTACCATTTAGTAGGTGCCTGCTGGATGCTGTATTAGGTACTTTGACCTATATTATCCCTAATCTTAATAATCCAGCAGATCCCAGGTATTCTTGTTCCTGTGTTATGGACAAGGTAACAAGCTTGTGGAGATGAAGTGATTCCTCCAAGACCTCATAGTTAGTGAGTGTGGAACCAGGCCTTTGGGTGAATGTATTGGTGCAAGACAGATTTCCCACCTGACTCCTTCTTTCTGAGCCGGAGGATCTTTTGTGGGATACTCTGGTGACCCTCTCATTTTTTCCTAAATCTGTCCTTTGGGTGTTAAACCTGTAAGGATACTACTGGTTGATTCTTTTTCTTTCTCACATATCCACACCTAGTTAGTTCCCTTAAAGTCATTTGAAGAAAAATCTTGGACAGTAAAAACATTCTAAGAATGACATGTTGTGATTCTTCTAGAAAGGCCTCTGGTGGTATGTGGCTTATTGGTAAGACACTAACCCTGTCTGGTCTGTCTCCCGAGGAGACCACTGGGAAACTGCTCTGGGTCCCAGTGGGTGGCCCCGGCTGAGCCACACCTCCGTTCAGGACGAGAAGGGCTGGCCTATTGCACATTGGCATATAAGCCACCTTAGCAGAGCAGGCTGTCCCCAGTTCTTCCTTGTCCCAGGTACCTCTGGTGGTTTGCCCTGGAACCTTTTTGGTTGCCACTTGGATATTATGTCAAGCTTTTTTCTCCGAGCACTTCTGATTTGCAATTGGGTGGGAAATCAAGGCCCATCTGCAGAGACCCCTGTACCTGGGACTCCTGCAACCTGTGCTCATGGAAACAGCAGGCACCAAAGCCTACCTGGCCCTTTTAAGGTCACTCCCTGCAGAGATTAGGAGCAGAAAATAGGAAAGCCAAAAAAAAAAAAAAAAAAAAAAAATCCCAAGAATGAAAAGGCAGAAGCAAAACACCTACTCTTCTTCCAGCCTTGGCCAGGGAAGGTGTCCTTAGAGGGGGACCAGGGAATGGAGTCCATTTTTAAAGCAAGCAAAGTTGTTTGGTAGTTAGGAAAAAAGTGAACTCTGATTGGTTGCAGCTGAACGTGGAGGCGAATGGAGGCTGGGTTACTCAGCTGCACTTTGCACTGGTCCCTTGCCCAGTGATTGCAGAACACCCAGGGGTCGCAGGCATTTCCAAGTGGGAGTTCAGTGTTGGAGGGAAGTTGTGGAATTCTTCACTGGAAGGTGACACGGCAGCTTTCCCTCTTAAACTTGCAGCCCTGGGTGTGATGACAACTTTCAGAGCTTGGCGGAGGTGAGATGGTCCAGACAGGCTTTCCGGGTTCAGGGGAACTGCTGTGGCGTCTGAGTTTCTTCACCCATTTGTTCCCCCAAATAATTTTTGAGACCCTACTATGTGTCAGGCCCTGTGGGGATAGAATGGCAACCAGAAAACAGTTCTAAGTCCTTCTGAGTGGGGGAGATAGGCTTTTGTCAAATAATCGTGAAAATGAGGGGCTGTTCCAATCCAAGGTGAGGATGCTATGAAGGAAAAGCAGGTGTGTCTCAAAGGGATTTGGGACCCGCAAGAGGCCAGTGTGCTGGGCAGGGCCGGGCTGGAGGGCATGTGGCCCCGTTAAGGATTCTCTGGGGACTTTGGCCTATGCAGCTCCCCGAGGGTGGTCTCCTCCTTAAGGACCTGGGCACCTACCCCGGTTCCCCAGCTAACTCACCTGCACTGGCCCTGCTCAGCCACCTTGCTTGCCAGGTCGACCTGTCCATTGAGGTGACTTGTCCATTGAGGTGACTGTCCAGGGCCTGGCCTCTCTGCTGTCTGTTGCTGGCTTCCCCTGTTGGTGGGGGTGGAACAGAGGCGGCCACTTGACCACCTTTACTGAGAGGTGCTCGCCCTTGAAGACAGAGTGAGGAGGCTGGCCTAGGGCATCGCTGGCAGCTGCTAACCCGCACTTGAGCCGGTCACTTCAGCCTGCTCCTTGACCGTCTCTTCCGGCACCTCCTCCGGTTGGCAGAGTTGCTTGCCAGGCCAACGTGGAGGCAGGGAGATGGCCGGAGGGCTGGGCGGCTGGGGGAGCCAGGCCAGGCCTGGGCAGGATGGTGATTCTGCCTGCTCCAGGGCACAGCCCTTTGAAGAGCCAACCAGAATGCTGCTTGCAAGGATTTTGAAAGGGACTCTGCGAAGAGGTAGCAACTCTTCAGTTTGTTTTCTCAAAGCTCTCACCTCTATGCAAATATGTGGTTTAGGGTAGGGGAGAAAGGTTAACCATGGTGGGATCCATCTCTTAATTTGGAATTTCCTGAATTAATGTGGGTTTTGGTCGTCCAGCACAGGATCCCCGAGGGGAAGTTTTTCTTTTCTCTGCAGAACACCAGAGAAAAGTGATCCCTGCGGCTCCAGCTTGCCTTTCTCTGGTCCTGCTGCGGTGCACAACCTGCTGGGAATGTGTCCCGCCTACCTCGGAGGCTCCCTGCCCCCTCTGCCCGAAAGCGATTTAGGAAAACCTCTCTGCCAGGTCATTCCCACCCAGCTGCGTCCTGACGACTCCTTGGCCTACAATCTCAGCTGTGGCCAGGCCCGAACTTGCTAAGCCCGGAGCAG
Organism: Varecia variegata; assembly: GCA_028533085.1. Taxonomy (NCBI): domain Eukaryota; kingdom Metazoa; phylum Chordata; class Mammalia; order Primates; family Lemuridae; genus Varecia; species Varecia variegata. The sequence goes on along the minus strand of CM052446.1, from coordinate 54,493,551 downwards.
GCGGATCAAACCCATTCAAATAAGGAAGGCCATCTGTTCCTGGCTCCAGCTGCCGTCCCTTCATTTGCAAATGGCTGGGGTGCTGCTGGGGGGACTGGTCCTGGGACACATCTGCAGCCACCGAAGGAGTATTAGAACCAGGGTCCTGCTGAGAAGAGAAAGGCCGAGCCCTTTAAATAAACTTGCTGAACAATATCCCCAAAAGGTCCCGAGTTGAAAAAGCAGGAGGCAGCCTTGCCCTGGTGGAATAACTGTTAACCTCCCCCGCCCCTTCCTTTTTTCCTTTTCTTTTGTAGCTGGGGCCACTTTAAAGTATTCAGAAAGTACTTGCCTGTTTGGGGAAGATGTCAAATAGGATTTGGACATCAGTCTGACCTTTCGGGAGCGTACAGGGCAAATGTATCCACTCGAGTACACACCGTTTATTGGATGTTATATCAGTTTCCGGGAGGTGAGCTTGTCCCAGCGTCAGCTGCTAGGAGCCACAGGTAACACTAAGTGTGGAAAGGTGACTGTCCCTGAAACCTCGCCTCTGGAATGTAGTCAGGCTGCCAGCTGTGGGGCATGCTCTCCGGAATGCGGGCAGTCCCCCAGACTCACAGCAATGCAGGCCCTCGAGCTCACTGGCTGTGTGGAGGCACAACTCTTGGGCCTCTTGCCCACGGTTTGGTGTCTGCAGGGCTCTTCCCGGCATGCTGTGGGGTTGGGACAGGTTATTCAGCTCCTGAGCCCGCTGGGATCCTCACCTCAAGGGCATTCTGGGGGATGTTACTGTGCCCCACGTGTCAATGTCAGGTACTCTCAGATTTGTTGGAGGGGTGGATAGTAGATGGTATTTTAATAAGCCACAGCCTCTTCCCTTAGCAAGCTCATCAGACAGGTGTTACACCTGGGTGCTGATAATGACAAATCTCACAAGATTTTCTGATGTTTAGTCCCCTTTGGGAACATTCCGGAAATCCCCACTTAGGTAACTTACACATATCTGATGTGACAGATTTGTTCATTTGAAATAAAACCCTGTTTTGAAGGCAGAGGAATGCAAACTGAGGTTCCCACGTGGCTGGAAAAAGCAATCTGCTGACCAGTTAGTGCCAAGCTCTCACCTGCAGACAGGAGCCCAGGAGTGCCCTCCTGGCCGGTGAGCTACAGGCAGGTACACAGAGGCCTTCCCAGGCATCCTCTGGTTTTGTCCTTGTGGTGACCTTGACCTGCAGCAGGCAAGCCTGGTGGTGTTTTTCCGTTCTGTAAACCGTGACTATAAGGCTCAGCGATGTGAAGGGCTGCTCACGCTGACACACGCATTCCTGGCAGAAGCAGGTCTCCACAGCTTATCTTTGGACACTAGAGCTGAATTTCTTACACTGTGGTCCTTGGACCAGTCTTTATGCACAGTAAAGTCTGGGGAGCACTACATTGAACTCACTCCAGAAGCTCTCTGTACGTCTGTAGGGTGGGGTGAGTGGGGGGCCAGAGGTAGACTGTATTTGGTTATGCTTATACTAGATGGACAAACAAAGGCTGTGGTGTCTTGGAGATGGGAGCAATGCAGTGTCTTAGTGGGAATCAGGAGAATTTTCACAGAGGGGTTACCTGAGATGGACTTTGAAGGCTGCGTAGGAGTCTGCCAGGGAGCATAGCAGGGTGGGCATGCAGGTGGAGGGAACATTGCGTAGGGAGAGAGGGATGTGGGGCCTGGTGCATGCCTTAGTGCGGGGATGTTCTTTGGGTTTTATCATATCTGAGTGTGGAATGGTCTGTGCCTTTTTTTTAAAAGTAGAGATCAGGTTTGCTTTTCAGAAGATCGCCATGTGGGTCTGCAGTGGTGCATCACGGAGGTCCTATGGAGAGATGGTGCCTAGAGGGGACCTGTGGCCTGCAGTCTTGCCTGTGCTAGCTTTCAGAGCCATTTCAGGGATTGGCTTAATAGGTGAGGGGATGTGGGTATTGATCAGAGGACGGGCAAGAGGAGAAGGGGGGCGTCAGTGAGGCCTCGGAGCCTGGGCTGCTGTTTCCCAGCGACTCCCTTCAGTGAGAGGCCAGTGGAGGAGGAGGAGGTGGCAGGTCACTTGCTTGTGGACAGGACCTCTGCAGACATCCAGGTAATGTGTTCCTTCCCTCAGGCAGGTGGAAATATGAGCCTGCAAGCCAGAACTTGAGTGGCATCCACTCGGAGCTGGGAAAAGCCACAGGGTCCCAGGAGATCGGAATGTAGGGGAAGGACCAGCAAAGCCAGAGGTGGAATTCCTAGCACGTCCACGGATACAGGAGGGGCGAGGAAGAAGTTTCCTAGAAAGGCAGGAAGACCTCCCTGCCACGTTCCTGTGCTTAGCACACACACACACCCACACTGGCCCGCACCCCAGCAGAAAGCGGAATGATAACCGACAACAATTAACCCTAAAGTGTGCAAATGGGGTTTGAGAAATAGAAGGCTTCCCCTCTCCCCTCTCACATTTCATTCTCCCGGCTGAGAAACCCAGTTGGGTGGGGCGTTTCTTTCTTTCATGCTTAGCAGAGGAATAGTGATGCCCACTGGAAGGTCTTCCCAGTGGCAGGTACATATGTGCCGGGCAGCATGTGAGGTGCTTTCTGTTGGCTCTGGCATGTGTTATTGTCCCTGGTTTGCAGGGGAGGTGAAATGAAGGACGGAAAAGCTGAGGGCTTGTCTCAAGGTCATGCAGTCTATGAAGCTGCAGAGTTGTCACTCAGGTGTGTTCAGTCTGTACTTCAACATCCCAGCCTCGTCCTCACCTTTTCTGAAGAGTCACCAGGGAAGGGACAAAAATGAGACCCTAGCCTTTGTGCTAAGGTGTGCGGGAATGAAGGTTTGGAAGTTTTGCTGAAAGATCAACTCACAATAAGGCTGATTAATAAAGAGGAAGAGATTTATTCACTGCACACAGGGAGACTCACAGTGACCGCCCAGTATCCCAGTGGGGTCCAGAAATTTATATGCCCTCATTTTAAAGGGTAGGGGGAAGATGAGGAATCTAGGTAATTTTGTTTAGGGGCAATAAATGGTTACTAGGGAAGATGAGTAGATACTTGGGAGAATGAGTGGATGGGGGGAAACAGATCGACTTGTCAATGATTCTCTTTGGAAATTAAATTAACCGCAGAGACAGATACTATATTTAAAATTATTTGGGCCTGGTCTGGTTGCATTCTTCTTCTTCTTCTTCCTCTTCCTCTTCCTCCCCTCCTCGTCCTCCTCCCCTCCTCGTCCTCCTCCCCTCCTCGTCCTCCCCCCCTACTCGTCCTCCTCCCCCTCCCCCTCCTCCTCCTCCTCCTCCTTTTTTTTTTTTTTTTTTTTAAGATAGAGTCTCACTCTGTTGCCTGGACTAGAGTGCCATGGAGTCATCATAGCTCACAGTAACCTCAAACTCCTGGGCTCAAGTGATCCTCCTGCCTCAGCCTCCCAAATAGCTGGGACTACAGGTGCATGCCACCACACCCTGCTAATTTTTTCTACTTTTAGTAGAGACAGATCTCACTCTTGCTCAGGCTGGTCTCGAACTCCTGAGCTCAAGGGATCCTCCTGCCTCAGCCTCCCAGAGTGCTAGGATTATAGGCGTGAGCCACTGCCCGGCCTGGTTGCATTCTTGATCTTCTTTCTTGCAATATATTGATAACAGGGAGGGGAAAGGAAGTCAATTGTTCTTTTCGATGAGTCTGTCTGGTTTTATGCAGATAGAGGAAAAGCTTTTCCAAGGGCCTGTTGATCTCTAAGGGCCTTTAATTCAAAATACTCTTTATACCAAGGAGACCTATTGGGGTAAAATTTCCTGAGCTCCCTTAGGTGCCATGAGGGGCTTGGGGTTTGGCTGTAGGAATTTGAAGGAGTGTCTGATTAGACAGGTGGTTCACCACTTTATAAAATGAAGAGGGCCGCCTCAGGGTGAGCACCGTTTTGGGGGCGGAGGGGTAGGTTTTAGAACCGGAGATGCTGTGTGTTCATTTTACAGGGCAACAACTCTGCAAGGCCACTCTTGACCTTAGGATTGTGTCGATAAAGGCTAGAGGCATCCCATTCACTCCTGCACCTCCTTGTGGGTGCCCCACTGGCCTTCTGATGATAGCGTTTCCCCTAGAACACTGTGCCCTAAGGAGCCCCAAAGAGCTTAAGACGCACCAGCTTCCTCTGCCATGTCCAGCAAATGTATTTCCAGAAGGCGGGAGGCTCAGGCCCGAGATGGTGAGGCGGCCGTGTACACAGACTCCTCATTGTACATCCCAGCCAGGGCGTGCAGAGGACTTTGACATAACTTGTAGCGCAAGTTTCTACTTCCTGGGCACTATATAATCTAATGGCCTGTCGCTTTGGAAATGCTTTCTGAACAAAGGGCTCAATTTTGAAGTTCTTGCTCAAGCAAAACTGCCAATATCTAGGGATTTTATGCAAACAGTACTGATTCAATACCTGCATCTTGGTGGTCCGGTGGGAATTTTGCTCTAATGACTGGAAGAATTCAGTACATGTATTGGGACCAGGGAAAACATGTTCCCTTTGTGCCTCTCTGCCTTTTGGAGAACACTGTCACGAACAGCCTAAAACATCAGGATCAAAAGGGAGGGATGCTGATGGAACAGGGAGTAAAGGTTTCCATTTGGGTCCAAATATTGGGTGACCCAGGTGTCTCACTCTTAAATGAGTGCATTGTCAGGCCTTTTACTGTTTGTACATTTTTATTTTTTCGTGGGCAACCACATAATTTCTTTCCAATGTGGAGAGCTGTTCACCATGTCTCCTAAGACAGCTCTAAATTGCATGAGGGCTGTGCCTAAATAGATACTTGTAAATGGTTACCATATTGGAAACATTAGCCATTATCCCATCTGATCATGAGGAATGGGAGCCGGTCTGAAGTTTCTGGAACAGTCAGGCTGCCGCGGCAGAGGTAGCTGTTAGTGGTTGTTCCTGGCACCCGTGATGCGGACGAGGAGAGGTTTAAGTCCCTTACACACCCTGACACTGCGGGGAGGGAAACTGCAGCCTTGCAGACTGCTTAACGGCTCTGCTTTCCCTGCTTTGACTTATTTTTGTGCCTCGTCTTTATGGTGGCAGTATTTCTTGAGGTAGAGAAATTTATATTGTTTAGATTATTTGTCCCCTGCACGCCCCCTTAAAGAACAAGTAGTACCTATGCCTTATAAGGGCTGTGTTTGATGTGAGGAATTTCGTCTTCCTGCAAGTCTGCTCTTGTGAAGGGGATCTCTGAGGGTGTCTGAGCTGAAGACGCCAGCTCTGCAGGGCTGCCTTCCGTGTCTGTGTGCACGGAGCCCTCGTGGTGGCACACAAATGTAATCTTGTCTGGCTTCCTCCTGGGGCCCCCACTGCCTTTGTGCCATCCTGCCGATAAGTTCTGATGCCGGGACGCAGACTGTGCTGTAGGAAAGTGGAGCCCGCGTTCTTCCAAAGCCCCTGCCTTGCAGAACGTCCTGGGTTACTAAAAGGCTGTGCTGCACCTGCGTGATGTCCGTCTGTCCGTCTGTCTGTCTCTGCACACTCCCTCTCTGTTCGGCCAGTTAAAACTTCTTACCAGGACCGCCTGTGTGGCCACGACAGGACATCTTAAAGACCAGGAGGGCCAGGAGGGGCTACCTGGGACAGGGTGGACCAGTGGTCACTTACCATGTGCTTCATGTGCTGTGACTCTGCAGTGACGCTTGTAGCATGTCTCCATGTGTTTCTTCTGTCGAGACATTTGGCAGTCCCACAGCCGTGACATTTATTCCTCTTGTCCAAGGTGGCAGCAGGTCTGGGAGGGCACCAGGAGCCCAAGGCCATTTTTCTGCTCTTGTCCTCCGTGCTTCTATTCCAGCTCCTATGGGAGCCACGAGGCAGCGACAGGCTCAGCCCTGCAACCCACACCTGGCAGCCTGCCTCTTCTCTCCTCTCCCTCCCTCTTCCTCCCCACCCCTTCTTCCCTGCTTCTCTTCCAGAGGGATCTGGTCAGGCACCCCTCTCTTTCTCCCTTTCTTCCTCTTTCCAGAGGGATCTGTTCAGGCACCCCCCTCTCTCTCTCCCTTTCTTCCTCCTGGCAGGGGAGTGTGTTCAGGGATTGGATGCCCCTGACTTTTGCGGGGGGACCTCAGTGGGATGTATTCCAGGGCGACCCCGCTGCATCCTTGAAACAGGATCATCCAGACATTGCAAAAGACACCTTCCCGGGGAAACCCCAGAAAAGGCTGAATGTGTAAAGGGCAACGTAGTGAGTGTCCCAGGGGCACACACTGCTTTTTGCTTCCTTAACAGTTTAAATCTGTCGTCCATCCTCCACGAACTGATTGGACAGGGCAAACTTGGGTTTCCCATCTGTTCTCTGTTTGCACGTGGGCGCCATTTCAAAAACCACACGGGAGGAGTTTATAGGCAAACATTATAAAAAGTGACAGTCTGAAGTGCTGCTATGGCTGGTTTGGCAACATGAAGTGTTACCTGGAATAGCTTACCGTTTCCAAACTCTCTCGAGCTGTTTGAACCATCTCATGACAACCCTCCCGATGACAGTGGTGACGAATTCAGCTGGACCAGTGTAGTCCAGTGTAGTCACGGAAGTCACAGCCTTTTTGACTTTCACAGGGTTCCCCCCTCCCAGGCCATATTCACATACAGTGAGGACTTTTTTCTCTTAGTTTATTGACAGAGGGATAAACTCATGCAGCTTGTAGCTAGTGACAATCAGTGTGGTGTTGCGCTGACAGGTCACGACCTCTGCCTTGATCTGCTGAGGGACTTGGAGGGTCAGGCAGCCCCTGCCTCAGTTTCCTTCTCACCCCGGTCGAAGGCCCCTCAGTTCTAAATTCCTGTTAGCTGCTGAGGAATAGCAACACGAGCAGTTTCTTAGGGAAGGAAGGAGCCCCCCAGAGAATGACACACAGGCTATGTGCAGATGTCTGTTTTTGTTCAGACCATTTATTTCTTGACTAGCTGTGCGAGCATCCATCTCTTTCATTCTTTTACTGTCAGAGGAGTCAATTGATTGAAAAGAAGCTGCCTGATAACATGCTGCTGGCACTTCCCAAGTGTTGGAAACTTCTGGGAGAAAATTCAGATGGACACAACTAAACCTTGCCGCGGGGCTGTGAACAGCGGTGTGGCCATTGCAGGTGGAAACGAGTGTGTTGAACCTCCCGCAAAGGAGACTCACCCCCTTGTGTGTTTAGCGATTTTAGGTAATAGTGACAAAGAATGGCCAACACTCACGTGTGCCTGCGTTCCAGCTTGCTCGCTTCTTTTTGAATTTTAATTTATTTTATGAAAAATATGTGGAAACATATTTTCTGTCTGTGGAAGCCTCCGAAAGAGCATTTGGTGTGTGGCAAAGCAGCTTCTGGAAACTTCTCCCTGTCCTGTCTTGGCAGGAGAGGAGGGAAATGTTGGACTGTGCGTGCCATGCAGATTTGCACAGGAAAGGTGAAAAGTATGCCACAGCACCAGAAAACAGTAAACCCAGGAATGTTCACATTGCTGTAAAAGGTATCGTGTACATTTCCTGGGAATTCTCTGCCCCCTGTCAAAGGCCCTGGTTCCCTGCAGGTGGTGCAGCGTGTGGAGGAGGGGTGGCCCTGTCTATGGAAGGTGATCAGTGTTAGGGAGGCGCGTCGGGCATGGCAGGTGCAGCATCACTGGTGTCAGGGACGACAGGGGCTTGGGGAGTGCGTCCTGCAGGGAGTGGGCGGTGAAGTCACCTGGAACATTCAGACGCTGAAGCACAGCCAGAGCCCCTAGACAGCAGGTGGCCTCCTGATACGCCTTTGATGTGTGCTCATGTGCAGGGACCTGCATTCTGGGGCGCAGGGTGGCAGAGAGGTGACTGGGTTGTCCTTGGACCCTCCCCTGCTGTGGCCCCACGCCTTCCCTGCCTCTCTTGTTTTACATCCTTTTCTTACTGTTTCTCCCCAATCTCTTCTTCCCTTCCTTTCCTGTGCATCCACCCATTCTCCTTCCCCCTGCCACGTGCTTGCGGTCATCCCAGGATACCTGGGAATATTGCTGGATTGTTTGCCAATGACACTGCTGACCCCCAAGATGGGGCTTTTGTGAAATGGCCATGTAGGGGAGGGAGAGGGAGAAGTCCCTGCTTTCAGAATTTCCCGAGGCAGTTGTTACTGGTTTGAGGCTTTGAAGTCAGGGTGGCTTGATTTTATGGGTAAATGTCATTACCGTATTAATGCATTTTGGGGAGATTATTACTCTCCTTCAAGCTCGGAAAACTGGATGACAGTTTTGACCTGGTTGTACCTGAAAGAAAAACACTTTTTAGTTCATCATCATCATGTCTGTTGAGATGGGGCCCCATGAGTAAAACCTTTCTGTATTTAGAGATACAAATCCAAGTGTTCTTGGAGTATCCTCTGAAAATCGTGATGCTCAAAATTGTGGCTTTTTCAGCTTTGAAGAATAACAGTGATAGTGACAGTTGTTGGAAAATCAGGTTTGCAGCTGTTGGCTCCTTGGCCTGGTATGTGGGTGTTCTTGCTCTTCAGTAGTTGGGGAACCTGAGGCCGAGAGGTTAAGCAGGACGGAGAGGTGCGGGAGCTCAGGGCTCTGTCCTCCTCTCATCCAGGACAGCACCCTTTGCCAAGCATCCTCATGGTCCTGCGTTCTTCCTTCCAGAATGGCAGGTGGTGATGTCTTTTTGGTGACATTGGTCTAGCAACTCAGACATGCCTGGTTGCAGCAAGACTTTGCTGTTTACTGATTTCAGGCAAAGGAAAAGATTCTTAGTGAAAACACTTTCCTTTAAACATGGAGAAATCGTAAGTCACAACTCTAGTTTTGTCAGGACAGAGATTTTTCTGCATCACAATTGTGAATGCCTCGCTTATCTTTTTTTTTTTTTCCGTGTCCCGATGCAGTGTCAGAGCATTCCACCACACGGAATGGACTTCACTGTATCTGCGGGGCAGGACAGGGGGGCCCCAGTCACCCCCCCTTTAAGGGAGGGAAGCTTTGCGTCTTCTGTCCCCTGCTCGGGAACCTTGACCAGTTCTGACTCAGAGCAAAGCAGATTTCACAGCATTCTTGACGACTTGCTGATCACATCACGTGATCATAATAAATATTGACTATTTTATGACCCCAGTCGATCCAGCGTAAATTCATTCTGACGCTGTGGGTACCGTTTCAGTAGTTAGTTTTTGGAGACATGGGCCCCCAGTGACACCTGATCATTGCTTCAGTCAGCTGCGAAAGGGATTGGGCTGGGTCGTTGAATGAATTGGTGACTCTCAGACCCTGGGAATGGGAGATGTTTTGAGACTGGGGGCCAAACCAAACCGTCTCCTTCTCTCTTTCTCAGATTTCTCTTCCTGTCTTTTTTCCTGCTCGGTGTTCAAAGTATTTCCCTTAGTCGCTCAATTCAGCCACGATACGACTTAACCAGCCTTGGGAGAGCTGATCTGAGAACCTTCCAGCTAAGTTCCTGACAACATCTTTTAAATTTTGCTTTGTCCTTCACTTCCCAGCTCAGATGGCTGCTCTCTGGAGAAGCTTCTCTGATCATCTCACGCAACAGGAGTTGAAAAACTTTCTGTAAAGGCGGGACTGTAAATATTTTAGGGTTTGCGGGCCATAGGGTCTGTGTCGCAACTACTCAACTCTGCCCTTGTAACACAGAAGCGGCCCGGACGAGTGTGGCCGAGCTCCAGTAGGGCTGGTTTGCCCGCAGGCCATCGTTTCCCAGCCCCTGCTCCGGCAGGAGCCCTCGCCCACCATTTCTGTGCGTCCGTTATCTTGCTAACATTGCTATCTGCGCATAACGTTCTCCTTCTGAACGCTTGAGACCACCTCACACGCTTTATATTTTTTGTAGATTTTTTATTCATCGTCCGTTACCCCCACCATACTGGAAGCTCCACAAGTGCAGGGGCTTTGTCTTGTCTCCTGGTGCTCCCTGAGCAGCCAGAACAAAGCTTGGTCCATAGTAGGTGTTCAGTAAATAACTATTGAGTAAGAAAAACCGACTTCTGAAACATAAACCTGCCCGTCAGTGGGCAGGCTGTTTGGGGGTTTCCCTTGTGTTGGGGGTGTGTTTGTCCACGTTCAGTTTAACTTCTGTTTTCTTCCTTTGTTGTGGTTATCTCTTTGGGCCTCTCTTGGCTTGTCTGGCATTGGTGATGCCCCTTTAGGAAGCCCCGGGCCTCCCCGTTGGCTGTTGATTGTGCTGGTGAGGGGGGATTTCTTGGACCGGATGCTTGTGCCCCTCACTGCCCCTTTAACAGTGGGACTGAAACATGAATTGACTGGATTTCAGTCTCATGTGGGAGGTTGTCCTTTTGCGGGGGTCTGGGCAGAACAACTGCCCTGTGATGCTGCCCAGTGCTGGGAAGCCAAGTGTTTCTGGGCTCCATTTGCAGTTCTGCTGTAGGGATGAAAGCTCATTGCATGGGCCCTCAAGGCCACCCCAGCCAGCAGCTCTGGCTGCTCTGAAAGGCCAGTGGTTTCCTTTTCTGGGTTGGATGCTCTGCAGTCTCATCCTGCCCTGCATATCTGGGGACTGTGGTTCCGTTCAACATAGCCACCTTCCCTGTGTATGCCAAGGGTGGCCCAGGTGCGCTAGGGTGGGGAACACAAAGCGCCCCGAGACCTGAGCTCTTGGTGTCTGCTCTAGGCAGACACCCTCTAGGCTCTTGGTGTCTGCTCAGGAGATGGGACGTTGTAAGAAATGTGGCACATCCCACGAGCTGGTGAAGTGGGCAGACGTACGGTGGAGGGACAGAGATCACCTCTGGCCAGGACAACTGATAGGCTGTTCCTTGTCACGGAGGGTACGGCTCGATTTGGGCCTTGAAGGATAGATCAGGTTGAACAGGGAGGAGAGGGAGGAAGGAGTGTCCCTACAGAAGAGAGAGGCACAGGAGGCTGGGAGGCTGTGGGGCCCCGGTGCGTGTGGTGGGGTTGGTGGGCAGGGTGAGATCCCGCTCTGTAAGGTGGGGTGAGGGCCACGCAGCACTCGGCGGCCTCGAGTCAGGATCCGTTTAAGCGCAGTGGAGACCCCCTCTCAGCTGTCTGGGCATTTTGTTCTTTTTGTGTTTGGTATTAAGGCCTCCAGCTTTTATCGGTTTGAGAAAAACAGCATGTCCCAGCTCACCCAACACAGAATTAAGTCTTGATTCCCACTAAGAACTGATCTGAACTTGAGAGCTCCCGAAAATTCCAGGCAGTAAACCATTTTGTGCCGGGATCCATCAGTTTCCCTTGAGTGGGAGATGTTTCTATTGAAGAAGTTTGACTTTGCGAGAACAGGCCAAGTCTCGCACATATAAACAGATAATTAAGAGCGTGTGTGTGTATGCGTGTGCTTGTGTGTATATGTGTTACACATAGTCATATTGAGTGTACACGTTTATAAAACTCTGTTCTTACAAATAAAATGTGCCATAGTGATAGACTTTCCCAGGTGTTACGGTGCAAGCAGGCTTTGGACTCGCAATTGACAGAAACATTTTCTTGCGAAATATCCTTCCACGTTGGGGTTTGGTTTGTTTTTCAAGCCCTGCAGTACCTGGAAACCAAGGCAGGACAGCATTGCTGGGTGCTTCCTCTGGTTGCTGTGTCAGATGCCCGGTCTAGGCTATGAGTGGGGTCTGCTTCCTGGCTTCCCGGCATCCAGGGAGAGATGGACATTTGCAAAGCTGGGCCATTTGCTGGGGCCATTTGCAAAGCACGAACAGCTCTTCCTGGGAATCAACAGGCCTCCACTGACCTTTGTTGGACGTTCTCTCCTTTCCCTCCTTCCCATCTGTCTCCGCCTTCTCTCCTACCTTTCTGCAGAGCCACCAACCAAATACCAAATCTCTCAACCAGAAGTTTACGTGGCTGCGCCAGGGGAGTCGCTAGAGTTGCGCTGCCTGTTGAAAGATGCCGCCATGATCAGTTGGACTAAGGATGGGGTACACGTGGGGCCCAACAATAGGACAGTGCTTATTGGGGAATACTTGCAGATAAAAGGCGCCACGCCTAGAGACTCCGGCCTCTATGCTTGTACTGCCGCTAGGACTGTAGACAGTGACACTTGGTACTTCATGGTGAATGTCACAGGTGAGTTGGCCTGCGAGCACTACGCCCTCTCTTCTCTGTAGCCGTTCTCTGGTTAGAATTTTTTTGGCCAAGTGAAATCATAGTGATTCCTGCTAATTGGATGCTAGGCGCACAGCTTCATAATTTATTATTGATCTGTTTCTGAGATTCTTCCATGGGACCTGGTGCACCAGAGAGGCTGGTCATTAAGAATGACAGAATTCTCGTGCACAAAGCAACATTTTTCTTTTTAAGACAGCATGCTTTTATATAAGGAAAAACATACCTTTTCCCCCTGCTCCATACCATTAACACCCTTGGCATTTAGAATACGGGATTGAAATTTGAATGCTGAAGATTTCCAATTCCTTTATTAAAATTTGAGTTTCCTTGATTTTCCTTCCATGCAGTGAGTGGGACTGGACAGGCCCTCTTTGTGACTGAGTTAAAGTCCTACTTTCAGAGTGTTAGTTGACAATCAGAAGGGCCACACAGGGGCTAAGTTTTGTTAGGGACTGAATTCCTTTCTTGAAGGGGACCCTGAAGCCTGAATGGTTATGTTGGGAAAAAAAAGTCCTTGGATATTATAACTGGTAAATTTGTCAGAGACTTGAACCCTGTTTGAAGCTTAAAGCCCAGTTCCAGTATATCCAATTTTATGGCATGTTTAAATAATGTGAAAGCAGAAAACACTGAGAATCATAACATTGACGGACTGGCATCATGGAGAGAAAATTTAAGCCATAAAAACCATCTTAACTATGCACAGTCCCAGTCTTTTCCTGGGGGTTCCTGGGTTGTTGAATTCGCTACAGAGAAGGTCTAAGCTGTAGATAATTGCAAACTTTTGCTTTGCAAAAACACATCCATGGATATGTTCTTTTGAATGCAGATGCCATCTCATCTGGAGATGACGAGGACGACACAGATGGCCCTGAGGATTTTGTCAGTGAGAACAGTAACAACAAGAGTAAGTAACTGCCCGGCTCCGACAGTCCCTGCGAGAGGAGCGCGGAGGGAAGTCCTGCCTGTCACCTGTCTTGTCCACTCTTCAGCGCCGTGCTGTCTCCGCGGCCCTTGCCTGTCCCTGCTGTGTCTACTCTCCTGACTTTCAACCCTCCAATAAACCAGTGTTGCTACACACCTTCTCTGCCATTTGTGCTTTTTCTTCTCGTGTCAGTGGCCACTCGCTCTTCAGAGCAGTTACTACTTTCCTTGGTTTTCCTTTTCCCTGTGGCTTCTCACTGTTCTGAGCGGTAAAGATAGTAGACCATGTAACATCTTGGTTGTCTTTGTAACCATTGATCCGTGCTTGGCCTCGACCTAGCGATTCCTGCCTGGGGTGACTGCCCCCTTCTCTGCTCTCTGGGGACATTGGGCAATGTTTGGTTGTCACAACAGGGGCAGGGGGTGCTAGTGGCATCTAGTGGGCAGAGGTCAGGGATGCTGCCGGTAAACATCTTAAAATGCACAGCGTGGCTCTTGTCACAAAGAACTATCTGGTCCAAAATGCCGGTCGTGCTGAGGTTGAGAAACCTGGGCCTTCTATAACGTTTGCATCATGTGGAGGGGCGGGGAAGGAGTGTGGCTCACCTTGTAGGCCGTGATGGAAAAGGGGGCCGAGGGCTTGCTTACTGGAGGCACTTAACAGTGAGCACTGTCACCTGAGAGGCCACGTCTTGGTGAGTAGGAACATGGCGTGGGCTCTCGAATGGGGCCGCCTGGGTTCGAATCCTGCTCCTCTACTTCCGAGTTGCTCATTTAACTCCAGCGCCCAGTTTCTTCACCTGTAAAATGGGAAGTATTAAGAAGAAGAATAATAAATCTCATGGGGTTGTTATGAGGAGTCAATGAGTAACCATTTGTACAGTGCTCAGGAGAGTGAGTGCTTATGTTTATTCAATAAAGAAAATAAACTATAGCATTAGTTGCATTTTCCAATGACATGGCTGGGATGTTCCTAAAGTGATTGTACATTGGGCCTTGGGGTTCTTTGCTTATGTAGTGTATGCTACATTTTCTCAAAAGGATTTTAGAAAATTTAGTAAATTTAAACAAGGCCTAAATAATAAGACAATTAGTTAATAAAATAGGCCCAGAGTTGTCTTTTTTTTTTTTTTAAAGAAAAAAAGACTTTAAAAAGAGCAGTTTTAGGGTTATAGCAAAATTGAGAGGAAAATACAGAGATTTCTGTTATACCCTTGTCCCCACACAGGCATGGCTTCTTCCAATATCAACATCCCCACTCCAGCGTACATTTGTTACAATCTCATTATCACCCAGAGTTCCGGTTTACATTAGGCCATATAATCTTGCAGTCTGTAGCCTTCCTTCACTTAGTAGTATGCATTTAAGTTTCTTTCATGTCTTCTCATGGCTTGATGGCTCATTTGTTTTTAGCACTGAGTAATACTGCATTATTTGGATGTACCACAGTTCGTTTATCCATCCACCTACTAAAGGGCATCTTGGTTGCTTCCGACTTTTGGCAGTTATGAAAAATGCTGCCGCAAACGTCTGTGTGCAGGTTTTTGTGTGAACATGGTTTTCAGCTCCTTTGGGTAAATATGAAGGAGTGTGATTGCTAGATTATATGGTCAGAGTATGTTAGATTTGTAGGAAACCACCAAACTGCCATCCAAAGTGGCTGTACCATTTTGCATTCCTATCAGCAGTAAATGAGGGTTCCTATTGTCCATACCCTAGCTAGCATTTGATGTCAGTGTTCTGGATTTTGGCCATTCTAATCGGTATATAGTGTTACATCATTGTTTTAATTTGCATTTCCATGATGAAATACAGTGTGAAGCATCTTTTCGTATGATTAATTGCCATCTGTATAGCTTCTTTGGTAAGGTGTGTTCTACGGCCTTTGGCCTGGTTTTTTAATTGGGTTGTTTATTTTCTTATTGTTGAGTTTTAAGAGTTCTTTGTATATTTTGGATAATAGCCCTTTATCACATATGTCTTTTGCAAATATTTTCTCCCGTTCTGTGGCTTGTCTTTTCATTCTGTTGACAGTGTCTCTCCTTGAACAGAAATTTTTAATTTTCGTGAAGTCCGGCTTATCAGGTCGTTCATAGATTGTACCTTTGGTGTGGTATCTAAAGCCATCCTCAAACCCACGGTCATCTAGATTTTCTCCTGTATTATCTCCTAGGAGTTTTATAGGTTTGTGTTTTACATTTAGGCCTGTGATCTATTTTAAGTTAATTTTTGTGAAGGGCACAAAGTCTGTGTCTACATTCACATTTCTGTGAGTGGGTGTCCAGTTGTTCCAGCACTGCTTGTTGAAAAGACTGTCTTTTAGCACAGAGCTTTTTAAAGGGAGAATAGAAACAGATACCGTTAGGAACCTGGGATAAAGGTGTTAGGTAAGTGAAGATTTGGGTTTGTCCCTGAGTCTCTGAGCAGTTTGGGCAAAATGGGAAATATTTTGGTTTATGCATTTTTTACTTTCTGGCAAGAAGAAGCTTAGGGCAGTGGTTCTCAAAGTGAAATCCCTGGACCGGCAGCATCGGCATCATCTGGGCACTTGTTAAAAATGAAAATTCTCAGGCCCCTCCTGAGACCCACTGCATTAGTATGACTCTGGTTCACACTAAAGTGTGAGAGCCCCTGGCTTAGGCTTTGGCACGTGGAGCTCCGCCTTGAGTGGGAGTTCACCATTAGCAGTCTTGTTCACACAGCAGTGGGTAAGAAGGCCAGTGAAAGTGTCTCCTGTGACGGTTTGTACCAGCCTGGTAAAGAGGTTATTACTATTATTTACTGAGAGCACTGATACAGCAGAGAGCGTCGCTGTCTTCTGTGGTTCTTCTGGCGTGAAGCTGCGGGCTTGCTTTGGGCAGGCTCTGTGCTGGCTGTTGGCTCAGTTAATGCCACCAATAACCCGATAAGTAGAGTGAGTATTTATTCTTGTTTTATTGATGGGAAAATTGTGACTCGGTGAGCGAAGGCAGAGCTGCGATTCGGTCGCAGGCCTGTCGCACGCCGGGCATTCCAGGGTGGTAAGGGGGTGGCCCGGGCGTGCGCGGACGGTTGTTTACGGCTTTAAAGCGATACCTGCATGTCAGTGCCATTGCTGTCGATTGAGACACCAGATTCCACCAGCTTGGTTTTGTTGGCATGCCTGGGAGTAGTGTTGTCCTGGTGGCCAAGCACCCTGCCTAATCTCAGGTCACCACGAAGCCACATGGAGTAATAAAATGCAACAGCAAGGTATAGGTCACATGACACCCAGGCCGAGTGGTTCGAGTGCTGTGGACCTCTGGCCTGTCCTTGTGACCTCGTCCCGACTGCCCAGAGCCCCTGCAGAAGGGCCGAGCAGGAGAGCGCGTGGCGTGATGAATGCCAGCCCAGTGCGCTTGCCATGCCTTCACCTCGCAAGCAGCGTTTCTTTGTAATTAGCTCTCGAATGACACCAACTCTGCCCCCGAAATGGGTGCTCTGCCGTGATTAAGGGCTGGTGTTAGCTGTACCAGGGAGATACTGCTGTCGGGAGGTGCCTCTCGTTGGTGCCTGTGAAACATTAGATGCTATTTAAAGTGATAGCGGTTCTTAGCTGGCTACTTGGCCCCTGCCATCTGTTAGTGTGATTAGGCCGGCCTGACTCACAGGTGCAGCCTGGGGCGGCTGAGATTAAGCAGCTGTGGCCTGTGTGGACAGAGGAATGCCACGGCCAGGGTAATTGGCAAGGCAGGGAAGGGGATGTTGCCATTAAAACAATTTTTTGCCACCTCAAGTGTCAAATGCCTGACCCGATTAATAGGGAAAATTGCAGAAGCACCGAATTCTTTGCATTTTCAGCCACCTGGAAAACACCCATGTGTCCAGATCGATTCCACTGGTGCCTTCTGATTGTCTGGCAATACCACTGGGTGTGTTCTAATTTTCCTCTTTAGTAACATTAACAAATGATGCTCCAGTGACCCTGGGTTGGCAATGACATTTTTGGTTTTTCTTTTTTTTTTTTTCCTTTTGGATTAAGACATCACATATTTCTGTATCTTCTGACTTGAAAAAATACATTGCACATTATTCCCCCTGCTGGAATGCGATACGTTGTTTATTTAATTTTGGTGGTGAACTCTAAGACGGCCAGCATATCTGCCTGGCAGAGTTCTTTTTGGGTTCTGTACGGAGTACAGAAAGCATGCTAGCCAAATATAGTGGCAAAAATAACAATCGGGAAGGCAGGATTGTTGAATTTTGGCCACAAAACTGGTAACCAGTAACATCAAGGTCTTGTTTGAGTTTTATAGGAATGTTCTGCCACATTCAGGTTGCTCTTAGCTCTTAACTCATCATCCAAGTCCATCTCGGCAGCCGGCTTCTCTGTGGAGGAGTTCCTTGCTCTCGCCAGGAGATCAGGTGGCTCATTTTTGAGCATTCACCTGTTCTATTATATTGCACCATGTGCAAGATGATGTACTATTTCAGGCTGCCTTTTCCAGTAGACTGTTCACTTCTTGAGGGCAAGAACCATGTTGGGTGAATATTTTGTGGAATAACAGTCCTCACATATATCTTTTATGGATCTCATTAAAAATAGAGCAATGTTCAGACCTGGTCTGTACATTAAGAAAATAAGCTGGTGTTTCCCAAAGAATATTGCTTGGAACCCTCGTGCAGAATAATGCTCTGCCAACATTGAGTTGTATTTTGAAATAAATTTGGAAAATACTTTGACTCTCTCTTGGAGACTTACAGTGTCCTTCAGCATAGTACAAGTTCTGAAAAGTTCTGTAGTAAAACACCTGTTTAATTTTGCCCTTTTCCAGGCTTTCCCAAATTTATCGACCATAAGACCCTTTTGAAAATACAGCATCTATGAACATCCTGTTGCACATGCATTTCAAAACCCGGCCATGGGCTGATTTGATTGATCTGATTTTCCCCTCCTAAGTAGAGTTCTTCCATCACAGATGTGCAGGGCACTCTCCGGGCATATTTTAGCAGCTGACTAGCTGATGACCTCACACCTTACCAGCTAGACGTTTCCCGAGCGGAACAATCCTGTGATGTCATCGCAAGCCCGGCTGCCAGGAAGCCATGCTGCTGTGTTGGCCCATCAGGGCAGCACATTTTTCTTTGGACAGAAAGTTGCAATTTCAAATGCTTATTTTTGAAATGCATCCAGGTTGAGGGCTTTAAAATCTATCTTTTTGCATAGGAAAGTGTAACTTAACTAGTCCTTGCCTTCCCTGGGTACCAGGTATCTTAATGGGGTATCTGGCAGCAAATAGGTAGACACGTCTGCTCCTTTTGTCCAAGGGATTTTTATCTCCTCCAGCTTGTCTTTAAGGGATTAATGTTTTTGAAGAGCTTGAGATCTAGTTCTTGGGCAGATCATGATTGACAAAAAGTTCAGGTCCGTTGCCGAACTAGAGGCAAGTGATAGTGAGGTGGCTGCGTTAGGTTCTTGCTGCTGGAGTGGTTCTCTCTGTTGAGTGAAGAGAGAGACAAGGTGATTTTCTATTTTGGTTTCAGTCCTGTTGAGACCTGCACATGCCCAGATTCCACATCAGGGAGAAAGGCCATTTTTTTTTCTTGTTTTTTGGAAGTAATTAGGGAAAACAAAGGTAGTTGGCCTGAGGTCCCAAACTATATTGATTAACTTGTTGATAATAGCAAGGGAAGCCACCTTTGTTCTAATTGGGATTTTTACTTGGTAGAGATTGTATCTAAATTGGTCACCACAGGTTTCTTTGTTGTGTTAAAGTTTCTAGGAATTGAATAGAACAAAAAAACAAAGCACACAGGCCTCTCTAAATGTTTGGAAATTCCCTTTGTAGTAAAACCTCATCACTCATTTGGTTTGGGCATTTTGTCCCAAAGGCTGGTGATGGTTGGTGTCCTATCCAGTGGGCTGGATTGAATCTCTCTTCTTTCTCAGTCCCCGCCCTGCACACGCATAGCTGAAGACAAGAGGAGTTTCCTGGCAGATCCCGGGAATCCCGTGGGTGAGCTGGTCTGCCAGTGGACTCGGTCCTTTCACTTGTGGGTAACTTGCCTGGTTTTTAAAATACGTATTTCTGAGTAAATGCCTTGCTGACCAGTGAGTTGTTGTTTTAATGAGATTTATCAAATAAAACCACAGACATAGCCTGTCATAACTATACCCTCGCTCACATCTTCATGTGTTGTTAGATTTGTTTTCTCTTAGTTTATGCCAAATGAAAACAGATGAATTGCAGTCTACTGCAAGGACAGTGGGGAGGTCTCAGAGACATTATTCCCAACCCCCACTCCCCTACCCCCCACCGTCAGGGGTCAAAGCATTCAAATGTTCTGATTAGTGATATTTTTAAAAGCCCTAATTATAGACTTAAGACAGAGGCCTTAGTGGGGCTTTAGGGAGTTTGTGAGACTTAATCTAGGAGCTGAAACAGGCTGTGTTTTCAAAAATTTTTGCATCAATAAAAATACAGTTGGCAGTCATCAGCATCCACCACTCACATAAATCTTGAACTTTTGACTTGATTACCATGGGAGAGTTCAAAGGGCAGGCTGGAGTGGTTGCAAGAGCTCTGCTCGGGGAGCTGGAGACAGGTCTGGCCTTAGCCTGGCCTCTGGCTGTGTGACCTTGATCAAATCACTTAACCTTTCTGGACGACATTGATAACATCAGCCTGTGGGCCAGATGGTCACGGAGTCTCTTTTGGTACAGCCTGGTAACATGATTCCATGTTTTTCCTTTAAATCATTGGGCTGTGTTTTCTCTTTTTGGTTCCAGAGAGAGAGTCGATTGTAAACCTTAGGTGTCAGTATTGGGATACATCAGGGCTTTTGTGGGAGCAGGCCCAGTAGTCTGTGGTTTCTCATTATAAGTTTAAATTGCAGGGCCAAAAGATACCCTATAGTCCTACCATTTATTGACAGGATCAATACCTGCTGAGCATGTAGATACCTGGAAAGAGTGTTAGAACTAGGAGGTACCGTATAAAGCAAGTCCTTCATTATATACCTAAGGCTTTTAACAGTCATTGATCCATCTGTCCACCGCCCCCATCCATCCATCCGTCTGGTAAGTGCTGAGTGCCTGCTCCACAGGCTGAAGATACCTCCAGCTGTACCTGCTGGGTACCCCACTCTTGTCGGTCAGCAGACATCAAATGGAATGTTGTTCAGTGCTGAGACATGCTGATGTTGGAAGCACATCAGTAATGAAGAAGGAGCCTGGGAAAGAATGGTGAATCTTCCCCATGGGATGATTGGTAAAGAAAGGCTGCACTGGGTTACTTTTCAGGAGGTTTCTGTGAGGTTATAAATCTCTCTTTAACTCACCATGTCTTAAGAAACTTCTGCTGTGTTAAAGTAAAATTCTGCTTGCTTAATATTGTCACTACTATGCCATGACTGTTTCAGTGTAGAAAATGGTAGTAAGTAGGCAGGTGTGCAATACCTCTGATGGAATTTTAATTCATTTATTGTGGCAGGGTCTTACTGTTCCTTTAATCTGCTCATCATCAGTATTTAATGACTAAAAGAACGTTGTTCCCTTGCTACATATTATATCAGAACATCTATGAATGTCAGTGCCGAAGGGACCAGGCCTATCATTGAGGTCAACTCATTTGCTTTACAGGTGATTTAGTATAACTCATTTTTCTTTGCCATTGGAGGTTTATCCCACAACTCTCCCTCTATGAATTGACTTTAAACCTACTCTTCATATACCCCAAAGAAGGTATGTGAAGTTCAAACAACCTGATGTGTTCTTGGCTTGCAGATTCATTTGAAATAAGATTTTGAGTAAACAGCTGTCTTAAGCATCTACTATGTGCCAGGGTCATCTCTGCTTTTGTAGGTCTTTAGTTTGTTAACCCAGTTTCTTCTCCGCATGAAAGTTGTTAAAGCTGTTCCTGAGCCTTGGTGTAAAGGAGGTGTCCTTAGGTGTAGAGGAGCTTGTCCAAGCACCTGGACTGTTTCTCTCCTGCGGCATTCTAGTTCTTTGGAGGCCGCAGTGTTTCTGTGTGTGTAGAGGACAAAAAATGGCAGGAAAGACAAGGACATGAGGCTGATGCTGAAGGAAACAGTAGGGCTCTTCTTAGAGTGTTATTTTTCTAGATCTTCCAGTTTCTTCAAGCTTCATATAAAGCTAGTTTATTTCAGGACGAGCCATTGTAAAATAACAAAATAGTCCCTCCCACTGCAGTACCAAGTTCATTAAAAATATTCATGAGCTGGACATCTTAAAGGGAGACTGTCCTGCGTGTGTTAGCGCTCGGTGGAGTTGGGGCTGCTCAGACAGGCAGGAGCCTGGCAGAGGGTTGTTGATGAATTGTATGGGTGCCCCACCCACCTGGATCTCTGGGGCATTGATGAGAAGGGTTGTGCCCATACCCTGCTGCATGATTGTGTATCTGTTTTGCAAGAGCAGATTTTATATGTGTAGTTTTGATGATTGGAACTTCATCCCAGGAAAGTGGCTACCTGCCAGAAATTCCAGAAAAATTCTTTCACCCTAGTCCTTAAATCATTCCTAAGGCACTGAGACAAAGGCGTCGGTGGCCAGTGTGCTGTTGCCACAGGTTGGGGCTGCACAGGCACACGTGGTCTGGGGCATCCCTGTGTTGTCTGTCGCAGCCTTACCCATGGCTAAGTGGAAAAGAACAACATTCCGGTTCCTTAAGCTAAATCCCACTTCTTGACATTTTAGGGAGCATAAAAATCATGCCTAATGGTATATAAGCACATATCTGTTGCTTTCTTTTATGTAAAAAATAAAAGACATTCCAAAAGATCAGCTCAGCGTAATTGAGGCTATCTGAAAAAGTTACTGCATTAATATTTAGCTAATTCATATGAATAGGCTATTGTGTTTACTTAAACAAATGACATGAGTGCAGACACCTGACAGCATGAGGTATGCTTTTCATTTAGGTCAGATTTGTAAAAGTCTTTGTGTATCGACAAAGCTCCTTATTTGTTTTGTGCTTTCAATGGTTTCTTTTTAGTGGCTGTGGCTGTGGATGGATTTTTCTAAGTAGAAGCTTTTAAAATGAAAGATTATTGAAATTGTTTCAGTATGTGCCAGGCCCTGGAAGTCTTGTGATAAATAGGAATCAAGTACCCCCTGGTGAACCCCCAAAAGAATAGGTGTGTTTATGGGCATGCGACACTCAAAGCCGCCTGCTCATTGCAAATGCAGCAAGATGCAAAGGAAAGAACACAGCTCCTTGTCCTCTGGCCCTCCCTGCCTACTTTCTCTCTCTCTGGTATACATGACTACCAAGTTTTGTGTCTCTTTGCACTGTTTTGGCATCACGTAGATGCCACCTAAATCCCTTGAGGCTTAGATATGCACAGGAATAAGGAAGATGCAGTGTGCCCTTGTTAGGAAATATCAGCTCCACCTTTCTTAGCAGATTTGGGAGTAGGAGTTTTGGATGCAATGATTTCAATTCCTAATCGTACCGGAGTCTGGCTGCTAAGTGAAGGGGGTGGTTACCCCCGCCAGGGGCGTGCCGTGCCACCCGTAGAAGAGAGGAGACTTCTGAATGTGCATCAGGGACAAAGTCCCTGCCTGGGACCATTTTGCCTCTGGTTTGTGGTACGTGAGCTGTTGCTCAGTCTAACGCTTAGCAGGAATAAGTAGAGTTATGAATCAGCAAAGCCCTGTGGATGGATGCTTTAGGGAAATACGGGGAGTTGGATTACCAGTTTGCAAAGACAGAAGCATACGTGTGAGAAATTAACTTGAGGCACAAGACTCCATTGGAAGTTCTGGACAGTAGTGAAGGAAGAAGTGTGCCTTTCGCCCAGGTGAGCTGCCCCCAACTCTAGACTTAAACATCAGAGTGATTGAAGGGATGGGTTCCGGATCCCAACCGCTGGAGAAGCTGGCTCTTCCTAACGGTGGAGAGTAGGGTTGAAGATGGTGGGCTCTTCGTGCCTTTTAGCAGATTAAATTAACTTCTCTGTGCCTCGGTTTCCCTACCTGTAAATGGGGATTATGGTAGTGCCTTTCTCATTGTGTGATTGTGAGGATTCGTGTGTCAGGCATCTTAAGAGCTGATCAAGCAGTGCTTTAGCAAGCACATCAGACGCAGTCAGGCAATCGTGGTCATCACCCATATCAGCAGGTGTGAAAAATTTACAGCGGGATTCGGACTGATGCTGTGGCTGTTATTTAGATAAAATGTACTTGGCAATTTAAAACCTCTTTTCTTGAGTTTAAAAAAATTCCCTTGTATTTATGACTTCAAGGGCCATTTACAGGGCATGACTTTACATGACATTTAATTGGTAGCCTTCTATGAAGTTATCCACATGGGATGGTGGTAGGATAATGGTGTTCATAAGCTCCACTGAAGAGAAAACAGAAGGTTTTTAAAATATATTGATTTTTTTTGATTTGTCATATAAAATGCTGGGGAATTAATGATACCTCTCTGGATTATTTTGTCATAATAAAATAAGTTATACCATTGAGTGCCTTTTAAAGCTCCCATGCATAAGTTGGTGAGGCTTTTGAGGGACAACTTGTTACTGGTGTGTGTATGTGATCATTTAATAGGTTGGGTGATCTAAAAAGATATACTTTTAGAGGACTCGGCTGTTGTTATTGTATGTGTGGTTAATTTGTGTATAAAGAAGCATTTTAAAACACGGCTCGGCATGAAATTATTTTCTGGCACCAAGAACAAGAGAGAGAACGGGCCTCAAACACTTTTTCCTGTTAATAGACATAAACCAATAAGCAGTCCCTCTCTGGGACCTTCTGCTAGGCCAGCTGGATTAAACTTCTGAAACTATTTTCCAAATGTAAATATTACCCAAAGATGTAAAAACTATCAGATCGTTTACATACAAAGTGAAATGATCTTACCTGGCTGTAGTTTACACATGGAGGTGAAGCCATCCATCTATGCATATTTTAATGCTGTTTTCCAAAACAGGAGCACCGTACTGGACCAATACAGAAAAGATGGAAAAACGGCTACATGCCGTTCCTGCGGCCAACACTGTCAAGTTTCGCTGCCCAGCTGGGGGGAATCCAACACCAACCATGAGGTGGCTGAAAAACGGAAAGGAATTTAAGCAGGAGCATCGCATTGGAGGCTACAAGGTAGAGCTAAGCTTTCAAAATATTCTATTTCTTAAATTCCTGTTTATTTTTTAAAGCACTCAAAAGTTAGCAGGAACTAGGATTTTTTTTTGAAAAATCAGTAATTATCGTAATCGATCATGTCCATGTTTGATGTTTAAAAAAAGATTACTCTGGACTTGCATGTCATTTTAAAGTGCAATCTCCATTTGCATTGTTCTTTATGGGAGGAGAGTTTAACAACAGAAAGGTCGAAAGTTGAGGGT
The DNA here is from genome assembly GCA_028533085.1 of Varecia variegata. Classification (NCBI taxonomy): domain Eukaryota; kingdom Metazoa; phylum Chordata; class Mammalia; order Primates; family Lemuridae; genus Varecia; species Varecia variegata. The sequence goes on along the minus strand of CM052446.1, from coordinate 54,469,205 downwards.
CTGTTTTCTATATGCTTTATAGTTTGTAAAACTAAAACTGGAGCGGAATTTGAGAAGCCTCAGTCCCGTTGCCCTGTTGCAGCAGGATTGCATGAATAGTGAGTGGGCTTGGGTTAGAGACTGGAGCATGAAATACTATTCATGAAGGGAGAGCGCGTGGAAATGACAGAGGCCGTCCCTTGTCCTCCTTTTTCAAGGATTCTGAAGAGCCCATCACACAGGGCCATGAAATTTAGCCTCATCTCTCCCTGGGGAGTTTGAGAGTGACAGCTGTCTCCCTGCAGATGCTGGGATGCTCCTTCTAGCCTTTGCCCCTCCGTCCTGCAAACGTCGATTGAGCACCCTCCGTGCCAGGCGCCATCCTAGGCTCGAGCAGCTCCTAGTCCAGCAGGGGAGGCAGCAGGAGAGCTGGCTGTGGAGCAGTGATAGGGACGAAGTCACAAGATCCTGTGTTGTCCTGTGGATGTGCAAGGAAAGGTGGTGTTGGCTCTTTGGGAGAATAAAGATAAAGAAGATCAGGGAAGGATTCTGGTCTGAGTTGGAAGGAAGGTTGTCTGAGAAAGAGAGAGATGGAATCTCCAAATTTTTTAGTATGGAAGTAGAGAACTTTAAGACTTTAACATATGAAGACGACTTAGGGAAACCTTATTGTGACATTCATTGTTGCATTTGGAACCTAAGTGGGCATATTAGTTACCTCTTGTTGCATAACAAATCACTCTGAGATGTGGTGGCTTTAAACAACATTCATGGCCTCACCATTTACTGGGTCAGGAATCCCGTGGTGGCTTGGCTGAGTCTTTCTTCTCCAGGTCTCTCCTGGGACTGTGATCAAGGGTCAGTTAAGGCTGGGGTCTCATCTGAAGGACGCACTGGGGAAGGAGCTGCCATGTGGTTGCTGTCAGGGTTCCCTTCCTCGCAGGCTGAAGGACCAAAGGCCTCAGTTCCTCACAGGCTGTTGGCTGGAGGCCTCCCACAGTTCCTTGCCACATGAGCCTCTCCCTAGGGTGGCTGACGGTGGCAGGTGCTGCCACCAGGGTGAGCAAACAAGAGGAACCAGAGAGAGAGAGTACAGCAACACAGAAGTCACAGGCTTCTGTGACATAATCGGGAAAGGGACATCACTACTTTTGCAGTTTTCTGTTATTAAGCAAGTCACTAGGGAGGAGATTGCCCCAGGACATGAATGCCAGGGGACGTGGGGATCACTGGGACCCATCTGGGAAAGACACTTCAGCTCAGACCCCAGGTCCTTACAAGCCAGGTGGGAGGGGATTTCTTGGTGGCAGCAGAGGGATGTCTGGAAGGACCGTCTCTGGTGTGAGTTTATCACACCAGCATCACTTTAGAGGGCAGGAAGCCCCCTCCATCCCTGCCTTTGGTAAATGAGCTTCCCCTCTACATAAAAGTGCCCGGGGGCCCTTTGCTGAGACGTCATACAGAGTTATTCATCTTTAAAGGAGTATTTGCTTCTGCAAAGATTTTTGCCTTTTTGTTTTAACATTGAGAAAATAACATCTAGAGGTCAGAAGCCAGAGGAGAATGGGGAAAGCCTGTGAGTTAATTTCTAAGAGCAGGTAGGGGGCGGGGCAGTTGATGTGTGAAACAGAGGTGAGGCAGATCTGCTGGAAGGTGGGCACTTTTGAAGCTTGGAAGTAGAAATGCTTTAGTCGGCATCCACGACTCATACTTGTTGGTGGAAGCAGGAGGCAGGAGGGTGATTTGCCCTTTTGTTCTTGGTTCAGTCCTTAGACCAGGTACAATGAGATTGGAACGTTGGCCCTTTTTTAGAAAGACAATCTTTCTTTTTAGTAACGAATAGACAAAGCTTTCATTGGGGATGCTGATGAGAAACGAAGAGTTATACCACTAAAATCATGGTCCCTGGGATTGCTTGAACCACCAGATGCTCTCTGAAAACTTACATAATTGGTGCACTTTCAAAGATTTGTCTAAATACAATCTAAGTGTGGGCATGGTGGACAAAATCCCAGTGGTTAACTCATCTCGTCAATTAAGACAGCCTTGCAAATAAGTACAAAGAGAGCTGCTGAGCCCCCAGAGTCTCCTGGTCTCAAAATAAATGGAACCGCATCATTATTATGGGTAAGGATCTTTTTGCAAATCTGAATTTGTGATTATAAATATGCTGGAAGACTAAGTGTGCCTAATGAGAAAATGTTGCTTGATTTTTAACAGGTGCAGTTCAGTTTTAATTATTTATGCCAACATCCCGCTAAATGAAGGGCTGCTATATTCTAAAAGCAAAATGAGTAACCCCTCCTCAGCACAATGCCTTTAATAGCCTATCCTCGTGGCACACAGATGACTGAAATGATTTTGTTGTGTCATATTTGGGCCGTTTCTGGAGTGAAAGGGAATTAGAATTTGAGTGCGTGGGAACAAAAACTTAAAATGTATTTTGCTTTAAGAAAAAAAGGCAAAAGGGGAAGAGTATGGCACCTTGGATACGGTGTGCTGGCTGTGACTGGGGTGAGTTTCTCATCCTTCTGGACTTTCTCTGCTGGACAAAGAGGCTGTGGCCTTGGGGTGGGGCGGCCTGGGAGGTCAGCTCGCCACACGCAGAGGTCATTAACCTGGACTGAGTGAGGGGCTTTTCACAACAGTGTTGGCACTGGGCATTCATTTGGGGCATACTGGAAACTCTTAGAAATTCCGTAGTTACATAAAGCATAATCCTTGCTAGTGAAGTGTTAAGCTAACCCCAGGTACGCAGGTCCTGAAGTCACTGGAAGTCAAGAGGCCCGTACCCACCTGCGGGCGTCCCCACGTGGCTCCGAGCACCCCGGCTGGCCCTGGCCTGCTTCCGCCTCACGGGTCCTCGTCAGAGTCTGAACGGGGCAGAGTTCGGGGAGCATGGTCCTGGTGTTGGGTTTTCTCTTTGATGTTTTCTTCATTATAAAGAAATGTGCCTCTGAACATTTCACCTGAGGGAACTAAAATTGTACAATTTCTAGTTTTCATTCTTCAGCACTTCCCTAAAAGGAAAGAGACGTGATGGGAACGTGGAGGGCCTGGCTCTACACGATCCACTCCTCTGATTCCTGTCCACTTGCCACTTTATTTAAAGAAGCAGCAAAGTGTCAAGTTTTCCAAGATAACGTTTTTTTCAGAAAGCAAAGACCCGAAAGCTTCTGCAAACAAACACTTGTTTTTCTTTGTCCTTCATCAGTCTGCTCATTCCATAAACCATGGCTGTGCTTTTGTGGCCTTTTCCTTCTGGTTCTTTCTACCTGTTCATGGGTCGGGCACCTTGGCCCTCGTCCCCTGGGTTACAGCTCGTTTTGAAATGGTATGCATATGTGGCCAATAAAGGGAGAAGGGAAAATGAAAAAAAGCAAAACAAAATCAGAGAGAATTATGAAATGGGACAGGAAGCTCATTTTAATTAAAATGGCCAGTAGAACAATGTGGTGTTCTGCAGTTCAGTCTTGTGTTTTAAAGAATTCATGCTGAGCCCTCCTAGGTGATTAAGAGTCAAATTATTATTTTTTTAAGTATGTGGGCAAAGCCTGGTTGGACGTTATTAATGTGTAATTAATTTAATATAATCGTAAAGCTTGACTTGAGTCATAACTATATCTCCCTAACTGTCCTTGTTCCTGGGCTTTTCCATCGGTCTTGACCATGGGTGAGTGTTTAAGGCTGTGTGTGCCTCAGATGCCCTCCCTTAGAACGAGAAGATTGGGTAAATAATCCTGAACATCTGATCCCTGCTAGCTCGAAGAACGGTGATTTAATAGCATAACCATAATTCAGCATCAGCCATTTTTCATCTTAAACAACAGCACAGATTTTTTTTTTTTATAAAGAGGTTGCCTTTATGGCTAGATATTTCATAGGGCTCTGAACAGTTATTGCTATTTAATGCAGAAAAGCAAGAAGACCACTGAGATAATTAATAGACCACCTGAATTCCCAGCTCATTTTTAGGTAATGACTTAGGCAGGGGCAATTCTTAAAAACTATCTTTCACGCCATTTCGAAGTGTACGAGAACATAGACCAAGAGGGATCTCAGGATAAAGGACTCTTCAACCTGGCTGTGAAATCAGCACGGAAGCCCATGGCACCATGTGTCCCAGGGCTTAACATTCCCACGAAGCCCCTCAGCAGAGGGCAAAGCATTATTGAGGATGGGCCGTTCGTTTCCAAGTCTGTTTCGGATAAGACAACTTAAAAAAATGTTTTGTTATCCTAGCACTTGGGAGGCCGAAGCGGGCGGATTGTTTGAGCTCAGGAGTTCGAGACCAGCCTGAGCAAGAGCGAGACCCCGTCTCTACTAAAAATAGAAAGAAATTATCTGGCCAACTAAAATATATACAGAAAAAAAATTAGCCGGGCATGGTGGCGCATGCCTGTGGTCCCAGCTACTTGGGAGGCTGAGGCAGGAGGATCGCTTAAGCCCAGGAGTTTGAGGTTGCTGTGAGCTAGGCTGACGCTGCGGCACTCACTCTAGCCTGGGCAACAGAGTGAGACTCTGTCTCAAAAAAAAAGTCTTGTTATCGTCACTGCTAAACTGGTTGTTTTGAAGCATAGGTTAATTAGGTTTACATTTTCTAGGTTAGTTACTTAAATGTCATTTTGAAGACTTTTGATGTAAATGCTATGCTTAACCTGCAAGTGTGTTTAGGGGACAATCATGACTAATGTACTTATCGGCATATTTATACTTTCTGGAGATTTTTCTCAGCTAAGATGTTTCAGCCTTAATCTCCCAGATCAAGCAGTCTGTGATGAGGAAACAGGTGTGGGATGGTATCAGCCAACATTTACTGAGCGCTCCCCTGTGTGGGGACTGTCCAAGTGCCCCCCAAGTGGCGTGTCACTCAGCCCTTCCACAGCCGGAAGAGGCAGGCGCTGTTACTTTGCCCCCTTAGGGAGGAAGGCTCCTGGGCCCAGAGGTGGCAGAGCTGCCGTTTGGACCCAGGTGGTTTTTCACCAAAGTTCATGCTCTTCCTAAACTGCTGTCTTCAAACCATGAAGCTCTTGTAGCACAGGGTGTGCTGGTGAGAGCACAGTGGGGGTGTGATGCTCTTCGCCCAACTTCCGTGACCTTTGTGGGCTATGAGTTTTTTTTTTAATTGTGGTAAAATACACGTATAAAAATTTACCAGTTAGATCATTTTTGAGTTTAGTAGACATGAATTATATTCACAATGTTGTGTAATCATCACCACTATCTATCTAAAACTTTTTCGTCACCCCAGACAGAAACTCTGTACCCATTAAGCAGTAATTCCCCATTTCCCCTCCCCAGAGCCCCTGGTAACCTCTAATCTACTTTTTGTTGCTATGAATTTGCCTATTCTAGCTACCTTATATAAGTGGAATCATAGGATATTTGTCCTTTTGTGTCTGGCTTGTTTCACTTAACATAATGTGTTCAAGGTGTTCCTTGTTGTAGCATGAATCAAAACTGTACTGCCTTTTATGGCTGAATTATAGTCCATTGTATGGATATATCCTATTTTGTTTATCCATTCATCTGTTGATGGGCACTGGGTCGTTCCTACCTTTTGGCTATCGTAAGTAATGTTGCAGCTGGTGTATGAGTATCTGCTCGAGTCCCTGCTTGCAGTTCCTTTGGGTCTATACCTAGGAGTGGAATTGCTAGATCATATGGCATTTCTCTGTTTAGCTTTTTGAGGAAGATCCTGAGATTTTTGAAGAGCTAAGTCCAACAGGCAGTGGACGCCCTTCTGCAGCCACATTTGTGAGTGCCTTCAGGCAACAGGCATCTAAGGAAACAGCCTTGCATTTTGTAATTCACTTCCCACCTCCTCTGGAGAGATCCAGTGACTGTTTACTGAGTGGAGGGAAGAGTTTCCCTCACTGGTCCAGAGGATCAGATCGCCCCACCCTGTTCTCTGGACACCTCCTGGAAAGCAAACTACTTCTATCAAGGTTGGGGTTTAAGCATTAACAGGTGTTTGCCTCTACAGCCCTTACACATACAAGCTCAATTTGCACAAACACGTTTGGGAGGGATGGTTTGTAGCCCTCCAGGAACCTGCTGGAAGTGGGAGTGGGGATGAGGGAGAGTAAGCTGTGCATCTTAATGACAACTGCTCTGTGGAATTACAGCTGATGAGGTGCCTTCCTGAAGGCCAGGGTTGTAAGGGATTGCTGCATTCCTGGGTAAATTGGACCCTGATACTGGTGGAAGAAAATCTTGGCAGTATTTCTCATCACAGGGACACAGCATTCAACCTGGCACAGAGTAGAACTTCCCACCAGCTTCTGCATGTTTATTCTGCTTGCTATCGAACACCTGGGTATTTGGAAAAGTCTGATTTTTTTTTTGCAGTGTGGAAGCCAAACATCCAGGTGACAGCCTGAGTCTTTGACCTTTCACCTAGGTGTTTTGGTATCATACAAACCAAATCTGCATTCCCAGTTGTTGCTTGGAGGTGGCTAGGAATTTAACAAGCATCTTGGGAGATTTAGTAACAGAGAAATTCCGAAAAAACCTGTCTGGGCCACCTTTCGTCTTTGCATTGACAGGGTACGGAATGTGTATGGAATCCGTTTTTTTTTTTTTTTTGTACTACACTCGAGAGTTTAGGCCATTAGCTTTGATCTGCTCTGTTTCTGTATTGAAATGTTATTTTAAAAAGTCTGCAGTGAACAGTTTTGAAGCCCATGCTCTCCTATTCTGTTACTTGGCAGATGAAAAATAATGATGAATTCCACAAAGATTTGGCCAAGGGCAGGAATGAAAGTAAAGAATTGTGCTTGTGTGGGTCGGCACAGGATTTCTTTCCTCCCTGACGTTTGTGCTTGGTGTGCCGGAGAGAGACAGAGGCAGCGGCTCTGCGGCAGAGCAGCGACTGCCGAACAGGTGTCCGAGGAGCTGTGTTATTTTACTTCTTGTGTGTGTGAGAGATTTCTGCTTAAGTCTGAAAAGTGAAAATGAGAAAAAAGTAAACAATATTCATAATCCCACTGCTTAATTGTATAAAGTGCATTGCTGATTTGACATATTTTCTTTCTGATTTTAGTGATGTTCATATAGTCACATTTATACCTGCAGGCCTGCAGGCTTCTATAGGATTGTGCATGTGTCTAGGTTTTTGTTTTTTGTTTGTTTTTTATAAAATGGAATCATGATTAAACTTCTTTGTATTCAATCTACTGTTTTTCATTTATCAGTAATTATATATCAATATCTTACCAGGTCTGAACGTAAGAATACCTCATTGTTTTTATGACTATATACTAGTCTGTTGGAATGAACTGTACATTAATTCATATAGGATAAACTATACATTGTTTATAACTCTCTTCTTTGAGGGATTCCAGTTTTTTGCTGTGACAAACAGTGCTTGAAGCAACAGTTTTTTTCCTGTGCCTCGAAGTAATTATGCTATTTTCTGTGGGCTAGATTTCTAGAAGTAGATTTAACTGGGTCCAAAAAAATCTGCATTGCTAATTTTAATAGGTACCACCGAATTATTTTACAAAAAGGTTTTTCCCAATTTATGTTCCCATTCTCAATTTGGTCTCTATTTTCCTACACATTTACCAAGTACTGAATAACATTGATCTATCTAATTTTTGTTAATCAGCTGGTGAATAACAGTGTCTCATTATTGTTTTAATTTGCATTTCCCTGGTCACTAATGAGGGTAGGCATCTTTTCATATGTTTATTGGGTATTACCTTCCCTGTTCTGTGAAAGCAAAGATGGGGTATGTGCATTCAGCCTAACTGGCAAAAGAATTGTAGCACTGAAAATCTGAGGAATTTAGAAAAACTCCTTGAAGGGCATATCTTACATTTTTGTTGGAAAGATACTTTCTTTAGGTTTATACTAAATATTGGTTTAGAAACACAGTGATTGAAAACAACTCAAACTTTGTGCTTTTGTTTGCCATCTTTTTAAAGTTCCTGTTGTAGAGGCTTAGTTTCCTATTAAGCAGCTGCTTGCTAATTAATGGTAGGATATCCCCTACAAAGGTGTCAAACATTTTGAATGTTGGTGGCTTCAAGGGCATCCATTTGGAAAATGCCACAGCTCATAAAATTTGGGATTGGTGGTATGTCAAGGAATCAAATACTGGAGCGATGGTGTAAGAAAATTAATATTAACAGCACTGCATGTGGCAATATTGATTGAGTACAAGGTTTCTGGAAGGGCAGAAACACCCTGTTTGGTAAATGTGCTTCTCATTGTAAAAGCATTTGATAAATGTTAACTTATTAATATTTGTAGTACATCTCCACGGAGTAAATATTCAGGGAGCATGCGCCCTTGAAGAGCGATCTTGCTTGGAATGCTGTGGCCCCACTGAGCATGACCTCGAGCTGACCATATGCCCTGGGGTTAAAAAAGCGGGGAGCAGCATGCTGAGCTGCATATGCCAAGATTTAATGTCTGGGCCAGGAAGACAATGTCCCCTCCCTGTGCAGTTCAGGTTCAACTCCATTTGGAATACACCATGTGCCAAATCTGGATCCAGGGGCAAGAAAGACATTGACAGTTTGGATGGGGTCCAGAGACAGGCACTAGCCATGATTAAGGGCTTATGGGCATGACATTTGAGCGGGGGCTCAAAGAACTGAATATTTACAGCAGGGCCAAATGCTGGATTACGTGGCTTGGTGATGTCAGGGCCTGTGGCTATATCCTGAGTTACCCGCCATGTGACTGGTTCCTCAGAGTCAAGGAGAGAACCATTTCTGATACTCCTAAGAGCTTGGGGGCGGGGGGTTGTCCTTGTTGGTCCATCTACCTCAAGTCCAGTCAAGGAGCTCATCCCTGCCTCTCCCATGTTAGCATGACAGCTCCAGAGTAGCTCCGGGGTGCCAGGATTTAGATCGAGAATTCCCATCACGCTGGAAAACTTAGCACCCACATCTCCTCTCCTTCAGAACACCCATCCTTAATGGAAGGTGCTTATCTGCCCTAAGGGGAGACCTCGCCTCTTGTTTCGGTTCTCCTGCAAGTCTGGGGCCCAGCCAAGAGCAGAAAGTGAGTCTTCTCTGAGGCAGAGTCCAGACTCTCCCCCCTGTAGATCAGCGGCCTTCAGGTTCCTGTCACCTGTAGCAGCGAGAATCAGTTCCCCATCACCAGCAGCATGACGTCAGACGCTGAAACAACCTCCGTGACAGCAGCAGCTGAGCCAGGTGACTGCCCAGAACTGTCCTAACTCGCTGCTTGTGTCCTGTTAGGAAGAAAAGAGTGCAGCCTCTGCCCCAGTGGTCCTTCCTAAGACTGATAGTGGTGAGTGGTGATCTTGCTTTTGAACTCAGCAGTGGTCACTCCGCTCTGCAGCGATGGCTTGGGCAGGACCGAGCTGCCGGCATGAAAGCAGTTGTGCTGTCACTGCTCCTGTCCCGTCGTACCTCTCTCGACAGGCTGATCGCTGGCGCCGCTTTGCAGAGTGGACAGCTGCTCTGCCCTCCTGTTTTTACGGTGGAGTAGTTACAAGGCGGTTTTCTTCATTCTCCAGTTTAGTTCCTTGAACCACTCACGTGCTTGCGAAGGCTCTGCCTGCATTATCGGTTTTTGCGTGACTAAGGCCCAAAACACTTGAGATGCCCAGGGCACCGTTCAGAAGGTCAGTTGAAATTCCTGAAATGATAGTTAAGGTTAGTAGGACCTGGCTTTTTGCTTTTTCCTTTCGTTTCTCCGGAGTGCCTTGTCCCAAATATCCGTAAAGAATGATTTGGATAAAAATGTCAAAGCTTTGTACCCTGAAGATACCAAATGTTGCATTTTGTCCTGGTAAGGGAAACTCATGCTTGTTTGAAAATTTGAGTCTATGGAAATATTTTAAAAGCACATTAGTCTGTTTGTGTATTGACAGAACCGTGGGTAGGAATCACTCTAACTTATTTTCACATGTGCTGCTTATCTTTGACGTCTCAAGGAGTTTGTGAACAGATGGATATACAACTTACGTTTCATAAGGATTCATTGCTCCCATATTTGGAATTCTGGGTATGTCTCTCGGGAACATGTAACATCTCTCCAGCCACCACCAGCACCAGAAGTGGGAGAGGCAGGCCTGAGTTCCCAGCTGAAACTCCTTGAGACTTCCACACACCACCTGGGGGCCCTGGGGCCAGAAATGAAGAGCTGTCAAACCAGAAGGCTCCAGGAACGATACCAGTGCCGACCTCATGCGCTCCTGGGGAGAATTAAATTAGCAAAGGCAGGAAGGAGGGCTCAGAGCAGGGCCTGGCATACAGTAAGTGCTCACTAGTGTTGCCTCTAGATGGTCGTTGGTGCTTTAGGGGCTGAGGGTTCCCCGTGAGTGGCAAGCCGGTTGCTCAGCTGCCCAGGGGCACTGATGCTATGCAGGCTGGAGTTCAGGCTCCCTGGGCCCTCAGCCTCTCCTGGAGGGTCTCTCAAATCCACAGCAGGGACAGACCTACTCTGCACCCCCCTGAATCCTCCTGCCCATCTGAATGTGTCAGTATCCACTTCACAGGCACTCACCATCCTGGTGATGATAGTTTTCATTGGTCACCATTCTGAGTACTTATTATGAGGAACATTTAGAAGTCAGGTGATTCTTCTCTTTTCTCCCTTCCCTGCCTCCTCCCACTTCTCTTTAAATCAAGAAAGCACAGTCGTTTGTATGCTGTGCTGAGATTGTTAAATAACCACCTTTACTTCGGTTTTTTCAGGTACGAAACCAGCATTGGAGTCTCATCATGGAAAGCGTGGTCCCGTCTGACAAAGGCAATTACACCTGCGTGGTGGAGAATGGCTACGGGTCCATCAATCACACCTACCACCTCGATGTCGTGGGTGAGTTTGCTTCTCGCGGTGGCAGCTGCGCACCAGCCTGTCCTGGCTCGACTCCTTTGGAATCGTGAAAACAAGGCTTGTTTCTCCCAAAAGTTTAAGAAGAATTGGTTTATTCTTACTCTTTTTTCACACACCCTGTCATTGGAGAAGGATTCTCTGCCAGTTGATAGTACTCTGTTTTCCGATTAGCCAGGCTGTTGAGCCTCACGGTGTCATCCTGTGTAAGATGCATGTTACCTGAGATTACTCTGAAAAATGTTAGTGTGCACAGGAAAAGGGTACACATGCGTGGCAGGAGGGCTCTGTTTTTAAAAGAGAGGCAACATTGCCCCAGGAGGGGCAAGTGTATGATGCTGGCTGAAGAGTAAAGGAAAAGGTGTGAGGACTGAGCCTGTAGCTGGCTGGAAAAGGGGCCCTTCACTCCCCTGGGAAGAAAGTCATTGGACAGTGCCAGCTCAGTGTCTATTCCTGGAAGCTATTTCCTCTGTGAAAAGGGCACATATACGTGAGCTTATAAGTACCTTTTTGTCAGAGTGCACAGATAAATAGACCACTTTGATTAAACATCTTAAGGCCAGATTTTTCCCAGGTTTTGCTTGTTACTTTGAGGTTTTGTTGTAACTGAGGAAGAAAGGGTGTTTTCTGCCTTGTTGGAGGATTGCTAACGTGGAACTACACCTGGGCCGTGTCATTGTTGCAGGGATGGTGGGTCACGACCTGTTCTATGTAGGAGCCATCTTCTGTCTGTTTTGTCACATACCGTGGCTCTCTACCTGCCACCGTGAGCTCTTTGGGTTTGGCCTTCTCCACAGGCAGGTTGCTGACTTTTGCCGAAGTCTCAACTCAGAGTTCACCCTGACTCATCTTGCCTTCATGCGACTGTTGGT